>CP136874.1:24937448-24994948 GCA_033000465.1 Sciaenops ocellatus | reverse complement strand
TGTATGACGCCATCTTGGCGAGGTCGAGATCTGCGAGTAAACAAACACAAACGTCGATCTGTTTTCGCGATCTGCATGTTTTTTTTTTACTGAATATCAGCTGATCACGATCCGGACGTCCCTGCAGACGCACATCGATCTCTCATCAAAGAAAATCAGATGAATAAAGTAATAAACGCAGATCAAACCACAGCGGTTATTAAAGCGCCTCTCCCTCGATACATTTTAAATTTACACTCAGGACAAATGAACGCGGACGAGACAGTCTTCGCCTTCGTCTTCTTCTTCTACCGTGACGATGGCGGCTCGTGACCTGGATTAAAGTTCTTCTTCTGTACGTTGATATCACGTCGAGTTTTCACAGTTTTTCTGGCACCAAACTCTCAGAATCACGACTTAAAACATCCAGTCACACACCAAACAACTTGAGGCTTTGCATGTACGTGTAACACAGAGGGATGATGGGAAAACCGGCTGGACCGAGTCTGTCCGTGTTCACGACACACGGCGCGGCACAGAGCAGCTTTTGTCCTCCTGCAAGGCAACACGTCTGGATGTAAAGCAAAGTTAACGCTTGCTGCCTTCTGACAGGGAGGAAGTTATTAAACACCGCCCACGCACACACACACACACACACACACAGATATCGGTGGTGTTGTTGGTTGGTTGGTGGCGGTCTCATAGCAGCGTGATGTTCCTGGTCATGTTACAGTAGAGGCTGCACATCCTCAGTGAGAGAAAACAGAAGTGAAACGACGTGTAACGCTACATTTTTCTCTTTGTCTTCTCAGCCATTTTCTAAGAAAGCAGTGGACCACGTGCAGAGCCACTTAGCAAAGAAACAAGTTCCCCCGACTCTCTTCCAGGTAAACACACCTTCATCACTCTCTTTCTTCTTCTTCTGTGGTGTTTTTCTTTCTGCTTCTCTGAAGACACGTCCCGCTGTGACAAAATGTCTACAGTTATACAACAAGTAGTTCAGACCGAGCGAGCTGATTGGTCAGCTGTCAGCATGAAAATATCACTTCGCCATCTCCACATCGTCATGTCCAGGAAATAAAAAACATGCAAATAAATGAACTGAAAGTCAACTTTAATAAAGTAATAAATTAACTTTCTTTAATGAATATTCTGGATATTATGGACCGCCTCGTTAATACAGGTGTGTACCTTGTGTACCAACAATTACCAAGTTAAATAGGTATATACCTATTTAACTTGGTAATTGTTGTATAATCACAATATAACATTGAAGGTGTGCTTTACCGTCATTATTGGCACTACCGCATCACTGTCATGCCAATAATGACAATAAAGCACACCCTCTCATCTAATATTGTGTAATTTAAAAGGAAAAAACAAAATAATATGAATGAAACAAAGAATATTAAGCTGAAAATGTCACAGATGATTTTCATAATAAATAATAATTCTAATAAACAAAAACAGAACTTTTAATGGACGTACAGACACGCTGCACAATCACCTGAAAGGATTACGTTGTGTACGATCTTGCATCAAAATGTTGTTAAATTGATCAAATCAAACATTCAGAGGACGTACAAAAACATAATTTGCCGTGTTCGCCTTCATCAGCATCTCAAATTATGCCGAGTTGGGTGCTTGAATTTAAGGGAACTGGTCCTGAAAAGTCCTTGAATTTTGATGGATAACTCACTTTTAATCGCTCATTTTTTTTAGTTTCTATTTGTCTTTTCAAACTAACAAAAACAATACAGAAATAAAGAGCGCCTGAGTCAGTGATGGGCCATGTTTGGGTCACAGTGAAATCAAACTAAATATTTTCTCATTAGTTTTGGAGCCTCGCTGGAAGAAGGCGGCGTCCTGTTAGCGACAGGTTGTTTCTCTGGGTGTGTCGCTCAGCTGTGATGCTCGGGTCGATAAACAGAAGCTTTCAGCAGTTAACAATAAGCCGCTATCACTATCACACATCTGTTTCATGTCTTCATGTACGCTCACTCTCTTTGAGCTTTTGTCTCTGCGATGCTTTCGGTATGTCAACAGTTTACAGAAGGTTCTCCTTAAATTTCCTTATCAAGGAAATGTTTCTACAAGAGTTTGTATCATTTCCGCCCAGCCCTGATTTCTTCTGTGTGTGTGAGTGTGTGTGTGTGTCGATGTTTTCCAGCTCTATAAACGTTATTTTAACGTTAGATTTAAACTTTTTAGACAGTCAAACATTCACTGTGGACACCCAGGAAGACAAAAAGCAGAACATGAACTATAGAGAGCAAAACTGTTTTTTGTACCAGGCTGTAAACATGTTTATTTCTGCTGTGAAGTTGGACATTTTAACATGGGGACTTATGGAGACTGACTCACTTCTGCAGCCAGCCTCAAGTGGACGACAAGAGGAACAGTTGCAGTTTTTTTTGGGCACGTCTTCAAAACATGTCACCGCTCTGTTATAACTGTTCTGACACTCAGGAAGAAAAAAGAGGAACATCAGTTGTTTTCTTTGAGCTTAGTGTTTCCTCTTTTATGACAGCACGGCTCTTCTGGATATAAAATTATCCTGTGACTTCATTTTCCCTCATAGATGTTACATCAAACATGTCAGTGTTTCCTGTAAAGCCCTGGGCGTCGCTCAGATTTTAGATTCAGCTGAAACACGTGACAAAATGACGACAGCGTGAATGTTGAGACGTTTTATGGCACAGTTACCGAGCTCCTGTCTGTCTGTGTGTCCTCCTGCAGCCGTACATAGTGGAGATCTGCGACAGCTTGAGAGGGAAGATCTTCCAGAAGTTCATCGAGAGGTGAGACGACGGAGGTGGAGGTGTGGAGGAGGTGGAGGAAAGTTTGATCACACAGACTGAATTCACATTTTATCCTCTTTGTGTTTTTTTTCTCTCCTCAGTGACAAATTTACTCGATTTTGCCAATGGAAGAACGTGGAGCTCAACATCCACGTGAGTACACAAGTTCACTCTCACGCCGCCAGGATTTAAACACAGGAGAGGAGCTGCTGCACAGATATATTCCTGTTTCTATGTTTGAGTTATAGTACGACTTTTCCCGTAAATCAGAGACAACGCGTCTTTATTTTTGGATTATAATGCGTGAAACACAGGCAGTGTTCGTAGCTACATCACCGCTTAAACAAACTGTTAACGTTCCTCCTCCTCCTCCATCAGCTGACCATGAACGACTTCAGCGTGCATCGGATCATCGGCAGAGGCGGCTTCGGAGAGGTGTACGGCTGCAGGAAGGCCGACACGGGGAAAATGTAAGGAGAGCAGACACGAACACGTACACGAGCCGTGACTGCTGCAGACGTGTTTGACCCGAGCTGTTTGCTGTTTGTCGTGTCAGGTACGCCATGAAGTGTTTGGACAAGAAGAGGATCAAGATGAAGCAGGGCGAGACTCTAGCACTCAACGAAAGAATCATGCTGTCGTTAGTCAGCACAGGGGTGAGTTCAACGTCAGACAGACACACAAACATGATGGAACATGACATGATATGAATAAAACAAAGTTATACCGACATGTTTACATGCAGCGTGTACTGATGTTGCCGAGCAACTGATTCCTCGTTAGCAGCGTTAATTACAGATGTGTCATGTCCAGTTGTTGGTAGTGTTGTAGAGGAGGTCCTCTCTGAAGAGCTGGAGGTCTTCAGGAGGTTTGTGAAGGTAGAGAGGGACGCCCCTGATCTGGTAGGGTGGCAGAGCCAGGCGTCGTTCATTGGAGGAGGTAACATATGACTGACTTCTAGGCGAGCGTTAGAGATTTGAATTTAATGCGAGCTGCTGCAGGTAGCCAGTGGAGCTCAATGAGCAGCGGGGTGACGTGTTGTAGACCAGGCGAGCTGCCACGTTCTGGATCATCTGAAGAGGTTTCACTGTGCAGGCTGGGAGGCCCGTCAGCAGGACGGTACAGTCATCTAGTCTGGAGATGACGACAGCTTGTGTCAGGAGCTGAGGAGCATGTTGAGTTAAATAAGGTCTGATTTTCATCATGTTGTAAAGTGCAACATCGCGGATACAAGAGGCCTTACAGATGGACTGAGGAGCTCCGAGTAGAGCCAGATGAGGCGGTTCAACATCTGATCCAGATCCTCCTCCCTGGGGCGGACCCAGAACCTCCTGGAGGGACCACATAGCCCATCCAGCCTGGGGACGCCTCGGCATCCTCCAGGAGGAGCTGCAGCGCTCTGCTACGCCTGCTGCCACCGCGACCCGACCCCAGATAAGAGGAAGTAGATGGATGGATGTAGCGAGCATCGAGGTCACATGATCTTCCTCACGTTAACACAAACGTCTGATTCACTTCCTGTTTGTTTTTGACGCCTGGAGCTTCTTTTAATGATGTCATCTCGTCGTCTGACTGGAGAATTGGCGCCACCTACTGCTTATCTCGTGAACTGGCTCCTGATGGTCACATAACGCTCGTGGACGTTGCGTGGAAACACGGCTGACGTGTAGCTGTGTTCTCCTGTTAATCATCTCGTGACCCTCTAGAGGGTCCCCAACCCTATGTTGGACTAACCTATCTGAGTGTAGCTCCACCTGAAGGAGTAAACTGACATTTTTACTGTTGGAGCTGCTCAAACTTTTGTACTTTTCCTTGAGTTTGATTCAAACTGTTGCCTCTCTCTCTGCAGGACTGCCCGTTCATCGTTTGTATGACGTACGCCTTCCACACCCCCGACAAGCTCTGCTTCATCCTGGACCTCATGAACGGTAGGCTGACCTCCAGATTAAACTAAAGATTGGATTACTTGGCCCGGTCAGGAGAGTCAGAGGATTGTGACCTGAGCGGTGACGCCTCGCACCGCGGCGACCTTCCTGACGTCTGACACGAGCCTCCTTTAACACGGTTCAGGCTCGCCGGCCAGTTTCCGAGCTTCATCAGAGGCTGCGCTCACAGCCGGTCTCACAATCAAAGCCTGAGTCACCTTTTAAAGTCGACACTCGACACAGTCATCATCACACAGGCGGTTATAAATACAGCTGGAGACTGTAGGCGTGGAGACGGAGTCATGGAAGGCCTCCCATCGATTCTCATTATCTCCCCCGGGAAGATTACCACAACTTATTGATGGATATTGATTGAAGCATGAGATATTATGAGGTCATACTGACGCACTGTGTGTGTGTGTGTGTGTGTGTGTGTGTGTGTGTGTGTGTGTGTGTGTGTGTGTGTGTGTGTGTGTTCAGGAGGCGACCTGCACTACCACCTGTCTCAGCACGGCGTGTTCAGCGAGAAAGAAATGCGTTTCTACGCGGCTGAGATCATCCTCGGTCTGGAGCACATGCACAACCGCTTCGTCGTCTACAGAGACCTCAAGGTTAGACTGGAACGTTCCTGAAACGTTCAGAGAACGTATGCTTCATCTGTGTGTGTTTTTTTTTTTTTAATGTTTCCTCGTGTCAACAAATGTCAGAAAAAGACCAAAATCAGCCGTGACGCATTATTATAATACGGAGAGTAAAAACTTCTTTAAGAGGCAGAACCGACTCACGGTGGACCGACAGAGGGAAGTTCAAGCTCCAGTAGCTTCATGCAAACATACATTAAACATACATTAACTCATAACACAGGAGACGTATGTTAAAATTTAAATTAAAACCCGATAAAACATTGAACATTTGCAGAGGAAGGTTTCCTTGAACTTCCAAAATAAATCAACTGAGAAACAAATAAAATAAAAAATCTGTCTTCTCGGCACAGTTTGTGTTTTTAATGAGTCTTGAAACAGGATGTGGCACAAATTTTAATTTCTTTTTTTTTTTTTTTTTTAATCGCTTGACGTCAAAATCATGATCCGGAACCCAAACACACACACATACACACACACACACACACACACACACACACAGACACACACACACACACACACACACAGTTTATTTAGCGTGGCCTCAGGACGAGCAGCTAAAACAGGTTTTTCCATCCATTTGAGTGGAAGGTCGTCAGTTTCGACCTGCAGCCTGACGTCACGCTGCAGCAGCCAATCAGACGCTCAGACCGGTCAAACCTCCACAGTCAGCCAGAAACTGAGACTAAACTCTGATACTCGACCTGTCGTGTTCTGACTTTGTTTGTTTCATGAAGCAGCTTCTGAATCTGAAATTTAAACAGGAAGAAGTTTAATTTGGTTTGTGTCGAGCGACACAGACGGTGAATGAGAGTGAGCGAGCGTCGGCCTCGATACAGTCGTAAATCAGAGAAATAAAAAGGCTCCTGATTGTTTCACAGCGGTTACGATGGTGCTGATCCTGTCTGAATACACTCTAACTCACACTGTAGTTTAGTTCTCATCGCCCCGGGATGAGTCGTTGCAACAGCAGCTCCTTAAAACATTCAACGACGTTATCGTTTATTTGAAGTCGTCTGGTGAATATCAGTCCAACATTGTCTCTCTTTTGGCTCCGTTTTTGGTCTCCACCACCTCTTCAGCTGCTGAACGTTGAACTTCGCCACCAGCTCGTGTCTGTCTCCAGCTTTTTCTCTGAAAACATCCTGATACGACGTCAATTAGAGACAAAGCTGCGTCTACGAAAACCAAAACAAAGACGCTAAAAGACGCTAAAAGGCTCAAACCAAAAGAAACCTTTCACTTTACTCATAGCTGTTTTGAAAAATACTGATTTAAACATCAAAATATCAATCCGCTGCTGAAAATAGTCCCCAAAAACTCGAAGAGTAACGTCTTCAGCAGGAACCAATGAGCTTTGAGCTGAGAGCCGCAGACAGGAAGTCGTTTTTTTGGTCTTTAACTGAGATTTGTTGACATGAATCATTAATTGTTCATTAATTAATAAAAAACATGAATGAAAGTGACGAGATCTTTGGACACGTGTCACGGGTTCAAACCCCGTACACTGCAGCTCTGCTCACATTTTCTTGTTTTCAGCCGTCTTCTGTTTTTCCTCCGGTCCTCCTGTTTGGACTGGTTGCCATAATAACAGATATATTTTGCTGGAAGTCAGGGAACAGTTTTAGAGCTTCAATAAACAGAGCAGCACGATGCAGATAATGCTTTCAGCTCCGAGTGTCGGGACGGAGAGAGAGAGCGAGCGTCAGTGAGTGAGTGAGTCTCAGTTTTTGCCAACCGGCAGAAGAAAACCAGGACAGGAGGTTTTTCTTTTATTGTCCACGCTGAGTTTTCTCCTGCGGAGCGGAAGTTGTAGTTTAAGTCGTGAATTAGTCGTTTCCTCGTGATCGCATCTGACGTCTCTCCGTCATCACCCTCTCTCTCTCTCTCTCTCTCTCCCCCCTGCAGCCAGCGAACATCCTGTTGGATGAACACGGCCACGTTCGTATCTCCGACCTCGGCCTGGCCTGCGACTTCTCCAAGAAGAAACCTCACGCCAGCGTGTGAGTATCTGAGCGAAGCCCTCCGACTGCGAGGATTTACTCCTGCAGGAGGAGGCGGAGCGACGGAGGCACCACCTGACGTGGTCTGTGTGTGTGTGTGTGTGTGATCTCATCTGATCTGAATGCTCGTTAGAAGTAATTTTTACAGATGAGCCTCGTCCAATGAGCTCATGATGATGTCTGTGGTCATAATTTAATATTTTCTGAAGGATGTGATGACACACGATCATCAACACATCCTGAATTAAGAAGTTTAAGCTCTTAATTATCAAAACATTTGGTTCTAATATCCAAATTTCCACATAAAAATGTGAATTTCTGATGCTTAATTTGTAGTTATGTTGTTAAATCTGCTGATAGATGTTTGTTTCTTTATTAAATCATAAAATATTAAAGAATTAAAGGTCCAGTGTGTGTCAGATTTAAAGGGCTACCATGGTTCAACGTGGGTCCTTGAAATCCTTGAGTTTGTAAATGTGAGTGGACGCCTTAAAAGTTTTCGAGAACAGCCGAGAGTCACAATGTGCTCGAGCTTAGAAACCTCTCAAACTATGTTGGGTCCAAATCTGACGGAGCTGGGCCTGGAAAATCCTTGAAAAAAGACCTTGAATTTGATGTTTAAGAGCCCTGTAGTCGTTGTGAGCGTTTAATCGCCGCTGACTCTGGAGGCTGTAGTTTCTCCTTCATGCCACACTGGACCTTTAAATCACAGTTATAATAATGTATAAGTGATGTTGATGTTCAGGGTAGCTTCAGTCGTGCTGCTGATGGAGGTCACGTGTTTCTCCCGCGGCGGCGTGCATCAGAAGCGGCTCCTGTGATTTCCCAGAAGCTCAAACATCGTCCGGAGCCGCAGCTTTTACGGCCGAGTGGAGGCGTTTTATTACCCGCTCCCTCCTCTGTTACCGCTCTGCGCTCGCTGCCAGAGCTGTTAAAAAAAGCAACGAGTGTGTGTTTGACATGAAGCTGTGGTGTGTTTGTCGCAGGGGGACTCATGGTTACATGGCTCCGGAGGTCCTTCAGAAGGGGACGGCGTACGACAGCAGCGCCGACTGGTTCTCCTTAGGCTGCATGCTCTTCAAACTCCTCCGAGGGTAACCACTCCATCTCTTCTTCTGTGACTTCCTGTCTGCTCTCAAACCTCTCCTGCCGCTCGGCGTGAACCTCTTTGAATCTGTGTGTGTGTGTGTGTGTGTGTGTGTGTGTGTGTGTGTGTGTGTTTGATCTTGTTTGTGTGCGAGGCTGTGTGTGTGTTTGTTTGATCTGGAGTGTGTAAATGCCAGAGGTCTGCGCCCAGTAGGTCAGAAATCAGGTAAAAAGGAGGGGAAGAAGAGTGTGTGTGTGTGTGTGTGTGTGTGTGTGTGTGTGTGTGTGTGTGTGTCTTTCCATTCATGTTTGGATGTGTGTGTTTGAACACTTTAAAGAGGCAGTGTGTGTGTGTGTGTGTTGGTGTTTGGTGAAAGGTTGGCTGCTTCAGATGGACGTCCTCTTCACTCTCTTCTCCTCTGCCATTATGTCCGTAGAGGCTGCTGAGCCCGGTTGTCTGGCTCTGATCCAAACCTCCTTTGCTAACGGACAGTGTGCAACACGAGCTAATGTTAGCTTTAAAATGGAGTCGGCTAATGTCAACAAACAACCGACACCCACTACAACACAGAGTCCAAAGTCAAAGCTAACGGCACTGCAAAGAACATGAAATATGTTGTCATGTTGTGGTTTTAGCTGGCTAACGTTAACTTGCTTGCTAATGTATCAATTAATTTATAGCTAACCAGCTAACATCAGCTAACATGATCCATGATACCAACTTATGTATTGTCCAGCTCCTGTTCTGGCACGACACCGGCTCCTGTAAACCTCTTCTTCTTCTTCCCGGTGGTCCAAAACTCCTGTGGTACAAACACTAACACTCCCCCGGTGCTCTGAGCTCACAGCCCGGCTAACAAACTGAGCTAACATTAGCTAACAGCAGCTAACAAACTGAGCTAACATGAGCTAACAGCAGCTACAGCTGTCAGCAGTTTACTTCACTGTCCATCAGGAAACTCTGTAAATCACAGAGAGTTGAGGCGGAGCAGCCGGAGGACATCAGAGGGAAAACCAGAAAACATTTTCTCCATAAAATATGATCCAGTTTCACCAAAATCAGTGAAATAGTTGGTGGTGTGTGACTTAGTGCCGTAAAGCGTTACGTACTTCTCCCGACCCGGAGCCCAAAGTTACATAGTGTGAGAACAGACTCGGTCTCAGTCTTTGTTCAGACTTGGTTGATGAGCGTCTTCCGGTCTTCAGCGTTCGGACTCTGTGAAGATGCTGCTGCTCTCTCATGAAAGCTTTCAGCTGTCAGCTGATCACCGTCTCTAAGTGGAGGACGCTCTTTAAAACCTTCTCTCGATGCACGAAACCTCGGAGGCTCTCGTGTGGTTCGAGTTCTTCAGCTTCAGAGAAACAATTTGACTTTATGAAAATCTGAGAAATAATCTCTCTTAATGGAATTTGAAGCCGGAGCAGAGGCAATAAAACCATCAGAATTTAATCAGAGTCTTTTATTAGTTCATAATGATTCAGAGTACGCGTGTTCATATTGTAACAGACGAGGAGACGGCAGTATGCCTGGATAAACATACAGTTAACGAACATCTCAGTGAGTTTGGCAGCCGTGATACGGATACGGAACATAAAGTTTAATCTGAGTTGATTTCGGTGACATCTTTCGTTCCACAGCACCTTTCATAGCACGAGCATGACTCACACAAAACAGGACTGAACCACTCGTGAACGGTGTTTATATTAAAGCGTTCGTCGTGTGAGTTACTGATCCAGAGTCAGCGTGAAGCAGACAGGACCGACGAGGAAGCCAAGAAACTAAACAGATTTTAGACACCTCAAAATATTAATGAGTCAGACTCCACTGACAAAAATCAGAATTTTACCTCGAAGAACATCCACAGACCGTCTAAAACCTGGACGTAGTCTCCGTGACGTCCCAGCAGACTGTCTAAAACCTGGACCTTGTCTCTGTGACGTCCCCGCAGACTGTCTAAAACCTGGACCTAGTCTCTGTGACGTCCCCACAGACTGTCTAAAACCTGGACCTAGTCTCTGTGACGTCCCCGCAGACTGTCTAAAACCTGGACCTAGTCTCTGTGACGTCCCCACAGACTGTCTAAAACCTGGACGTAGTCTCTGTGACGTCCCCACAGACTGTCTAAAACCTGGACGTAGTCTCCATGACGTCCCCACAGACTGTCTAAAACCTGGACGTAGTCTCCGTGACGTCCCCACAGACTGTCTAAAACCTGGACGTAGTCTCCGTGACGTCCCCACAGACTGTCTAAAACCTGGACGTAGTCTCTGTGACGTCCCCGCAGACTGTCTAAAACCTGGACGTAGTCTCCGTGACGTCCCCGCAGACTGTCTAAAACCTGGACGTAGTCTCTGTGACGTCCCCACAGACTGTCTAAAACCTGGACGTAGTCTCTGTGACGTCCCCACAGACTGTCTAAAACCTGGACGTAGTCTCTGTGACATTTTCAACTTGGACATCTCAAACATCTCAGAGCTCCAGCAGAGCACGTGAACGTGGAGTTAGAGCGAGCACGATGAGTTTCAGAACGTTAAAACACGTGGACTTTTGAAAGGTGTGTCCTTCCTCACCTCCTCTAATCAGCTGTCTCTCTCTCTCCTTCAGGCACAGTCCCTTCAGACAGCACAAGACCAAAGACAAACACGAGATCGACCGCATGACGCTCACCATGGTAAGACACATCCACAGGCCGCTGACACTC
Source organism: Sciaenops ocellatus (assembly GCA_033000465.1). NCBI lineage: Eukaryota > Metazoa > Chordata > Actinopteri > Sciaenidae > Sciaenops > Sciaenops ocellatus. Next base: position 24,983,811 of record CP136874.1, on the reverse strand, counting down.
GATGGCGGATGCACACGTTACGAGCGGTCTCTGTGTAAACACGGCGTGCGGTACATGAGCAGCATGAATCTTTACTTAACCCTGAACACACGGGATCAGCCCGTGTTTACCTTACAGTAATACCAAACGCACACAGACACGTTAACGTGTGTGCATACTGTACTGTGTGAACTGACGCCGACTCACGCGAGGAACAACACCTTACATCCACCTGTACCTGCACGAGCCGCCAGCAGTACACCTCCACCCTCATGCTACGCCTGCGTGGACGTCCAGCTCAGGTTCACTGAGAGCGTCGAAGAATTCAAGTTTTTTTAACGAGGTTTGAAGTCAAAACATGTCGTGTTCGTTCACGCTGCAGGTTGTCTCTCTGATTATGACGTCACAGCTCGTTCAGAGCCAATCAGGCTCCGGTATGCAAAGAGCTGGAGGCTTGAAGCGTTCAGGTCAACTGCAGCTGAGTCAGTTTGTCGTCCACGGTTGTAACCGCTGAAATCAACAGTTGCCGGTTTCAACTTTTTAAAACTCAGACATCCCTTAGCTTTAATTTATGATTATTAATTAATGTTGATTGGACAGTATGATGGCATCCATGTTGAGCTTGGTTCACTGTAAACTTCACACACAGGGCGCCTCCATCTGTGACACCGTTAGTCTGTCACATGACTGAAACGCTCCGTAACATTTCGTCAGTTTGAGCTTCGTTCTTCTCTCCAAAGAGGTGTGGATCGTTTCTTCACGGAGCTCCGATGAGCGTCTGTCTGTTTCTGGATCTCAACGTTTAACTTGATTAAAACCAAAAAGACGTTTTTGTTTGTGTGCTGAAAAAGTTTTAGACACTCTGCTGCTTCAGACACGCTTCGCTAAAAAGGTTTGATATATTTAGAGCTGCAGTGATTGGTCGATAAATCAACAGGAAGTGAAGCAGCAACTGTTTTGCTAATCTAATTATCGTTCTTGTAATTTTCTGAGCAATGATTACAAGCTTCTTCAAGATTTTGACTAAACTCACGAACACCAAACGTTCAAAGAAGAGTCACCGTTATCGTTGCCAAGCAACCTCAAAGTTCTGACTCGATGCTTCGGACACATTTCTGATCCAGAGTGTTGAAGTCTCAGCATATTTAGATCGTGATTGTCTGTCTGAGGCGTGCACCGCTCATCTTTGTGATGTCACGGGTCAGACCCAGCTAACACTCGGGATGAATGGCGTCCATTGAGCCCACCCGGTGACATTATCTGCTCTCGCCCACTCGTTCTCCCTCCTCACGTCCAGGCTGGAGTCCGCGAAGGCGACGAGTTTACAGCCGCACACACACCGCAGAGCGAATCTTCAGCACAGCACAGCTCGTCTTCGCTCCGCCCGCCTGCCGGCAGCAGACGACGTCCGTCACGCTGGACGCCGTCCAAATGTTCCGTGTCCGTTTTTTTTGTGTGTTCTGTCAGGACATGAAGCGATGGCTGCTCTCACACACACACACACACACACACACACACACACACACACTCACAGAAACTATGATCCTTCATATCACAATAAATCCAGATTAGGATTTTAATCCAGCCACTTAATCTGGTTCATCCTCGTAATCCTCGTCTGTGTGTGTGTGTGTGTGTGTGTGTGTGTGTGTGTGTGTGTGTGTGTGTGTGTGTGTGTGTGTGAGATGGAGAGAGGAGGGGGAAAGGCCGGACCGGGCTAAAAATACCGCTCTATATATCTTTGTGTTTATTAAACATGATGAATGGTCTCGTTACATAAACACGATGGGAGCAGACAGCAGAGGAAAGGCTGAGACAGGAAGCGATGGATGTGAGGAGGGCTGGAACAGACCCGTCTCCGTCAGCTGACTCCTGTCACAGCCGAGGTTTCCACGCCGTGAGGTGGAGATGAGAGGTTCAGATAGAGACAGGTGTTCCCAAAACAACAGGAAGTCAGTCGTTGCAGGTCGGCTGCTGATTCATCGTGGACGGCGGTTAAAGACCCTCAGCACCTGAGCGCAGGCTACAGTTCGTCCACGTCGTCTCCGAGTTATAACTCCAACAGACACAATGACGTGTATTTTAGGTTCAGTGTGATTTAAAAACTTTAATATTCTTCATGAATGAACAAAAATCTGCTTCAGAATCACAAAAAGACGTTTCAGCTGCAGCTTCATGTTTTAACTTTTCTGCAGTTAACTGAAGCGAACTTTTAATGGAGCTAATGTGTTACAGTGTTAACGAATATAGGCGAAAAGATGGACTCAACTTATAGAAAGAGTAATAACTTTATTTGTAACAGTTCATCTAAAGAAAAAGTTACAAAGCACATTAGAATAAAACAAAGATAAAGTGACGACATGAACAAAAAATTAAAAAAAACTCATTTTTTTATATTTGGAAAGACAAATTTCTATAACAAACATTTCCAGCATTTCTTTGTCCATAGATTATATATAACGTCCATACGTACATATAATATCCAGATTGACCTTCCAGAGTTTTCTCTTACAAATCAGGTGATTTTAGTCATGAACAGATTTACACGTCAGCTGTCACAAAATGATTCCTGTCACGAGATTTTTTAATCAGCGAGTTGAAAACAGATTACTGACTCGTTGATCTGGTCACATCCAGCGATGGTGGACGATCTGGAGAGCTCTGAAACATAACGGGCCGTAAAAGTTATTAAGATGAAAAGAACAGTCCTGAGTTAATGAACGGATCAATGACAGCGTGGTGCAGTTTCCATGGCAACATGTTAAGAGATATAAAGAGACATATTTCTACTGAGCCACCGCGACCTCCTCGCTGCGTGGACCAACACCGTGATCTGTGCCTGAACATGACCAAAGTAATCTATTACTAAACCTGACCAAAGTAATCTATTACTAAACCTGACCAAAGTAATCTATTACTAAACCTGACCGAGTAGTTTTGTTGCCTAAACTTGAGCGACTCCGTCACGTACGTAACATTTCTTAGCGTGTTCTCAGGTACCGTGATCTCGTCAACAGACGTGTGACCTCGTGTGGCGACTTTACACTTCCTGTTTACTCTCCTAAAGCATTATGGGAACTGTAGTTCCAAATGTAGAGCCTCTTTATATATATTAATATATATTTATCTGTACGTAACATGTTTGTTTCTCCTCCTCTCTCTCTCTCTCAGAACGTGGAGCTGCCGGACTCTTTCACTGCAGAGCTCAAAGATCTGTTGGAGGGTTTGCTGCAGAGAGACGTCTCCAAGAGGCTCGGCTGTCAGGGCCGAGGGTACGACACACACACACACACACACACACACACGTCCACATCCACACAAATGAAGTCATCAATCAGACATATTGTGCCAGCTGTCCTCATGAAGGGTGGAGACTGTGGGTGGTGTTAGTCTGAAGACGCGACATGAAGCGATCCTGATAGAAGTTCATAACTAATTTCATCAACGCTGTCATTTCGCATCAGCTGATGATGAAACCGCTGTGATGATCTGTGTGTGTGTGTGTGTGTGTGTGTGTGTTTGTAACGTGGCACACACTGCCACCTGCTGTCCGACAGTCAGACAACGAGTGAACCCTCCACACTCTCTCTCTCTCTCTCTCTCTCTCTCTCCGTCACGCAGAGCTCCGGAGGTGAAGGAGCATCAGTTCTTCAAAGGCATCGACTGGCAGCAGGTTTACCTCCAGAAGGTGAGTCAGCATCTTTTGTTCTGTGTGATGTCACACCTCTGATGTCATCATGTCTACTTAGTTTCCTTTGTTTCCAAAATAAAAGCCACATGACACCAAAATCTCACATGGAAGAATACTTAAAACTAAAAAATACTTTATTTAGTAAATTAGTTTCACGTTTATTCAAATTATTTTCTGTTTTTATTGGTAATTTTTTATTTTTAATGTGTAAAACATGAAACCAACATTTGTCAACATGATTTCTCTCCGTGAAAATGACGCAGCAGAAATCATTTCTGTTGTTTTTAGTCATTATTGAAGCTTTTTGAACCTTTTGTCACTTTAAATTTGGGTATAAATGTTTAAATTTAAATATTTTTTTACTCATTTTATCTCCTTAACTATAAATCTGGAGCCTGAGCTGTCACTTCTTTAAACGGTCATCAGTATAAATCCAGAAAAACTCTGAATATTTTGTGTTTTTTAAATTTAAATGGTGTGTTTCTGTATTTTATCTCCTCTAACATGAAATCTGTTTGTATAAATTCAACCTCATCTTTAGACGAACCGGCTTCATCTTTTGTCACCATGTTTCCGTGTCGTACTCGTTAGTTCGACTCTTCCTGTGTTGACGTCGGGGTCGGGCTCGTTCCCGGTTCGTCACATACGACGCTGTAAATGTAAAACAAAGTGACTCGGAGCGACAGGTCGTATCCATGACGACCAGCTTCATGTATGACTGAAACTCGACCATCGACTTTAACTTTTAATGAAGAGAAGCAGCGACACGTTTGAACAGATCAAATGTTGAACTTTTAAATGTTCTTTAAATGTTTGCTCAACGTTTGCACAGAAAAGAAGCTGTGACATGAAGTCACAGCTGATAAATACAAAGTTTGACCACTAGATGGATCTGCAAGATGTTTGGAAGGAGGCAGGGGACGACAAAGGAAAGAGGAAACACACAAAGGAATATGAGACTGACTGTCATCTCTGTGTGAAAATAATAATCAATATTTATTCATATAGTAACTTTAAAAACAGCTGAAGTGCTTTGACAGACAAACAGCAGAGAACCAAACAAAGCAGGAAAAATAAGATTTAAGTAAAAATGAAATAAATAAAATAAAAACAAAAAAATGAATAAATAAAAATCTGCAAAATTGTTTAAAATGAGTCGACATGATTTAACAATGTTTAATAAACAAACTTTCAGTTAAACATGAAGCACGATTAATAAATGAAATATAATTTATTGATTAAATATAAAGATGATGAGCAGAAAGCCACATAGTGTGACAGGATGCCGAAATGTCATTATTGTTATAATAATTATGACCCTAATGGAGTTTCTAATTGTAATTAAAATTTAGAGAAAGACTTTATAGCAGCTGATGTGACGTCAGTGTGTATATATGTGTATATATATGTATGTATATATATATGTGTGTGTATGTATTTAAGACATGTTGTTGGTTATCAGCAGCTCTGATGAGATGTCATTAGTCCAGTACAGTTACAGTTGCTATGGTTACGCCTTCACTTGATGGACCGTCCCCTGTTGTTTGTGACCATCTCTCTCTCTCTCTCTCCGTCTGCAGTACTCTCCTCCTTTAATTCCTCCCAGAGGGGAGGTGAACGCTGCAGACGCCTTCGACATCGGCTCCTTTGACGAGGAGGACACCAAGGGCATCAAGGTAAAGCTAGACTCTCTACATGTGCTGTGTTTGGCCTGCCCGGCGTGGTACGGTACGGTACGGTACGGTACGGCTCGACTCGCGTTTGGTACCAGGTGCTTTACTCAACGCCTCGATGTGGGCGTGTTAAATTGCCGTGACGTCACCTGACATGTGACACAAACACAGAAACAATCGTTCTCAGTTAACCAATGCCGTGTCTTTTTGAAGAAGGTTCGAGGTACTAGCCAGAACTTTTGCTAATGGAAACCCGAAAAGGAGCGAGCGGAGCCGGACCATGCAGTGGAAACACAACAGTACACTACGATTATCACCACAGGCTGTCAGTACATCCAGTACATCACTGTAAACACACTGAGTGCGACGTGTACCATTGAAGAGGGGAACGTTAGCATTGAACAAGACGACATGAGTAAGGAAAAAGGGAACTTCAGCATTGAAAAAGGGAACATAAGCTTTGAAAAAGTAAACTTAAGTAAGGAAAAAGGGACCATAGCATAGTTAACGGGAACATTAGCATTGAAAAGGCGACTTTAGCATTAATAAAAGCATGTTAGCTTTGAAAAAGGGAACTTCAGCATTGAAAAAGGGGACATAAGCTTTGAAAAAGTAAACTTAAGTAAGGAAAAAGGGACCATAGCATAGTTAACAGGAACATTAGCTTTCAAAAAGGGAACTTCAGCATTGAAAAAGGGAACGTTAGCTTTGAAAAAGGGACTGTAAACAGTGAGAGAGAAGACATAAGCATTGAATAAGGGAACGTTAGCATTGAATAAAGGGACATAAGCTTTTAAAAACTTAAGTAAGGAAAAAGGGACCATAGCATAGTTAACGGGAACATTAGCATTGAAAAGGCGACTTTAGCATTAATAAAAGCATGTTAGCTTTGAAAAAGGGAATGTAAGCATTGAGAAAGTAACTTTAGCATTGAAAACAGGCATGTTAGTTTAGATGAAAAGAGCGCAGACGCTGACTCATTCTGAATATTAATAATGTTGGCGTGTTTTTTCCTTCTAAACGAGAGCTGAACAGTTGACAGACGATTGAATCAGCCGCCTCATTTTACTGATCGTTTATTAAAAACGTGAACATTTGTTCAGTCCAGCTTTTTCTTTGTCACATTCGACAATAAACTGAATTCATTTAGTTTAGTTTAGTTTCACTATATGAAGCAACATATACGGTGTTCTTTGTTTTTGTTGCGTCTCCGGGAACGTTAGCTCGCTCCTACATTAACATTAATGTGGCTGCAGTAACGGTTATTCTTCCCCCGACGCTCGAGCGCTGAGAAATAAAAGACACAAAGCGTTTGTTCACGTCCCCCCCGACGCCGCCGCTCGTTAACGCCGGAGTAATAACCTAAATAAACGCCGCGTCGTCATGTGACTGCGTGAAGATGTTCGGGGGCATCGCTGCAGTCCCCCGACGTGAATCCAGTCAGAACAAAACGACGTCATAATCTCTGCAGCGTGTCCACCGAGGTGTGTGATGTTTACAGCCTCTGAAGTGATCACTGAGCTTAATGAAGGGAGGAGACACACTCAGAGCGTCCTAACGTGTCTGTAGACGATGAAATGTCGCAGTACTGACGAGCTAAACGCAGCCGACCGGACGTGACGTTGCATCGAACGACGAGTGAAAGAGAAAAAGTCACGTAACCGTCAGGAAACATTGGCAGTCTTTTCTTCTCACCGGTTTGACGGGTGACCGTGTTAACTGGTGACTTTCAGCTGATTCAGCTGGAAGTCACCAGTTAACACGGTCACCCATCAAACCAAAACACCAGCTGACCTGAAAGTCGCCAGTTAACACGTTCACGGACACAAAATCGTCTTGAACTCTTTAAAGACACGAGCGTCGTCGAGGCGTGAGGATGCTTGAATATGTCCAGCAGTGTCTAAACCGTCCTGCGTCTCTTCCCTCCCGTCTGTCCGTCCTCTAGTTGCTGGACAGCGACCAGGAGCTGTACAAGAACTTCCCTCTGGTCATTTCGGAGCGCTGGCAGCAGGAAGTGGCGGAGACCGTGTACGAGGCGGTCAACTCGGACACGGACAAGAACGAGGCTCGCAAGAGGGCCAAGAACAAGCAGCTGGGCCACGAGGAGGGTAAATATATGACGAGATCACGTGACACAAACATGTGACCGTCCAGAGGCAGCAGCGCTCTAACGTGTAACGTGTTTGTGTATCCGTGTGCAGACTACGCCCTCGGGAAGGACTGCATCATGCACGGCTACATGCTGAAGCTGGGGAACCCGTTCCTCACACAGTGGCAGCGCCGGTACTTCTACCTGTTCCCCAACCGTGTGGAGTGGAGGGGGGAGGGCGACACACGGGTGAGTCGGCCTCACAGCACACGCGTGTCACGCACGTCACATGTTCACGTCTGTCTGTGTATGAACTGTCTGTCTGTCCGTCTGTCTGTCCTGACTCCACCCTGAAGGAGAAGTGGCTCAAACAATTTAAAAAGCAGAGAGACGGGGTGAGTGTTGACACCAGGTCCAGGTCCAGGTCCAGGTCCAGGTCCCCCCTGCTGTGTCCTCAGCGTCCTTGTTTAGAGACGTAGACGTCCTCCCTGCTTCACTCTCTGTAGTGTCGCTTCAGTCTTTACAAACTGCTGCTGTTACTCAGAAGCCCTGCAGACTTCAACCTGCTCAGATTTGATCATTTTTCTGGTTTCTGTTCTTCTACCACGAGGAAGTAGTTCAACAGTTTCCTTTTGTCTGCACCGGGTGTTTTATTTTGAAAATCAACCAGATTCTCAGCTGTTTCTGTGTCTGACAGGAAGTCGATATGTGCTCATAAACGAGCCGCCTATCCTCCGTGAACCGTAGCGAAGAGACGCTTCTGAAACGACGACACAGCGTCACAAACGAGCGGGATCGGCTCCACGAACACGTCACATTTAGACGTTAGATGAACCCGAGAGGCGTTCAAGTGCAGGAAGTCCACATCAGTGAAAAGGCCGACCTCCACTGGCCATGGATGTAACATGTTCTGTGTGCTGCAAGCAGCTCGAGCTGACAGGAAGTCAGACACAGAAATGGCACAGAGAATCTGGTTGGTTTTCAAAATAAAACACCCCGTGCAGACCTCAGATTGTTTCATATTTACATATTTAGAAGCTCACAAACCAGAAAAATGTCTGAAACGCTCCTGATGGAGTTTGAAGTGACGACGTGGCGGAGACGTGCCCGGTGGAGTTTGGTTGGAAGTCTTTTAAAGAACCCCGACTGACGAAAGAAGCGCTCCCCTCGTGACCTCCGTAGCGTCTGCTAGTTGATTTATTACGACCGCAGACTGTCTGAGGCGTTTGTAAAGTTTAAAAAGTCTTTCAGACTCATGAAGGACAAACTTCAACGACTCATCATCGTTTTAAAGGGTCGATAAATAAAAAGACTTTTATTTTGTTGACCTTAAATTTGATTAAACGACATTAAAACGTCGAAGCCTGTCGCAGGATTTCGTGAAGTCTCGACTCGACGTCTCCTCTGCAGCTTCGTAGTCGTGCACATCGAGGTCGTAGTTACCCGTAACTCCCCGCCGCGCTTCCTCTTTGCTCGTTGCTGATTGGTCGACTCTCTCCACAGCAAAACCTGCTGACGATGGAGCAGATCGTGACGGTGGAGGAGACGCAGATTAAAGACAAGAAGTGCATCCTGCTGCGCATCAAAGGAGGGAAGCAGTTTGTGCTGCAGTGCGAGGTAAGACCGCCGACGCCGTGCGACTGAATCCCGTCCAACACGAAGAGACGCAGACACTCTTATTTCTTCTTCTCCTCCTCTGTGTGTGTGTGTGTGTGTGTGTGTGCGTGCAGAGCGACCCGGAGTTCGTGCAGTGGAAGAAGGAGCTGACGGAGGCGTTCACAGAAGCCCAGAAGCTGCTGCGCCGCGCCCCCAAAGTCATCGGCAAAGGCCGGGCCGGCGTGGTGGAGCTGTCCAAACCTCCCCTCACACACCGCAATAGCAACGGCCTGTGAATACACACACACATTTCTCTCACACACACATACACACACACACATATATATATATGTATACAGTATATATGTACACACACACACACACACACACTGCATCCCACCTCCTCCTCGTCCTCATCAGCTGTAGGACTTTTTCCCACAACGCCTTGCAGTGTGTGTACGGACCACCAGCCTCTTACAACACACACACACACTCTCTCACACACACACACACACACACACACACACACACGACACGACGACCAATCATAAGCGTGATATCGTTTAGTTTTTTTGTTGTCTGCCATGATGGGACCTTCTTGCCAGTTTTCAGCGAGAGGACGACGAAGCGGCGAGAAACATTCGTGAGGACTCAGCATGTGAAGAACCTCAGCATGAATGTGACGAGGACGGACGCCCGCTCCTCTTCTTCTTCTTCCTGTCTCTCTCTCTGTCCTCCCTCTTCTCCTTCTTCTTCTCTCTCTTTCCTCCACCACCACCACCACCTCGCTCTGTCTGAAGCTCCGTCCTCTCCACGCGGCGGCCACGTCGGACTCGTCTCTGAGACGCGAGGCCCGCCGGACGCTTCCTCTCATCCCCTCCGTTAAAGTGCCAACGTCAATATTTACCGGAGTCACCTGAGGCACCGGGAGGACCTGCTCGGTGGCAGACTGGCCCCCACCCTTTTTCCCGGATACACTGAGGGGTGGAGGTGGAGGTGGAGGGATGGAGGTGTTTGATCATTCCAGTGCAGGAAAAAACAAGGAAGTAACAGGAACCAGAGACTCTCTTCTGATTGGCTCTCACACAGCCAGTCGCCATAGAGACTGGGACTCCATTGGCTGACAAGCAGCAGCCGGTTGCTATGGGAATCGGTAACCAAGGACAACGGTGTAACTATTGTGTATGAAGGCTACCTTTGCAGACGGATGGAGGGAGTGACTCTGAGTGTAAATAAGATCTCTGTGCATCTCCAGTGTTTAACGTGTCCGTCATCGTGACCCTGTCCTGACTTCGGGGGGGAAGAAGAAGACGAGGAGGAAGGCGGAGGCTTGTTTTCCTGCTGGGTGGTGCTGGTGGTGGTGGTTGGGTGGATGGTGGTGGGTGGGGTCAGGCAGGAAGTCTGGCGGCTTTCAATCACTCGCGGCGCTGCGTTACCTCAGCTGGACTGTGTCGCTTTGAGTACGCGGAGGCGAGGACTCGTCTAAAGGGCCAAACTGTCGCGCTCGCTCGCTCGCTCGTTCGTTTGTTCGTTCTCGTACACGTCGTCGTCGTCGTCTCGCAGCTTTTTTCCGGAAATGATTTCATCGTCTCGCTCGCTCACGATCAATCGTGGGTTTACGTTGTTCGCGTGAGGAGCTGAAGCTAATTAACGTGAAACTCCGCCCTAAAATACGACAAACAGAATCGCCATGGAAACGTTCACATCATCTCCGATGTATGAGGCTTTTTCTCACGTGGTGAAAATGTTTTTTTTTTTGTTTTTTTTTTTGCCTCATCTTTCACGTCGTTCATGTCGCCTGCATTTCCCAGAATGCCTTTGGGGAGCCTGCAGGCTGTACCCGTGGATGTTGAATGAAGCGTCATTTTTTGGATTAGCCCTCCGCTAACGTGAACGGGGATAAACAGATTTAATCGTCCGATTCTTCTGGACTTTCTAAATGTTATTGGATCGAATTTATCAAATTTTGAAGCCAGTTCTTAAAAAAGACACACGTATCCACCGATTTACAGCCGCTTCTCTTTGGACGGCGTTGCTGTTATTACGTCTTTAGGTTTGCGGCGAGAAAATAGTGACATTTCACAAACTCATATTCGAAATTCAACGTTATGTTGAGCACGGCTGCAAATGTTTTTTATCAATCTGAAAGATTTCTTGAATTAAAAGCTCGAGATCAAGTGCCAAAAACTGCAGTTCCTCTTCTCGTCCACTTGAGGCTGGCTCCAGAAGTGAGTCAGTCTTTATAAGTCCCCATGTTAAAATGCCCAACTTCACAGCAGAAATAAACATGTTTACAGCCTGGTACAAAAAACAGTTTTGGTCTCTATAGCTAATTTCCCCGTTCATGACAACTGTACTGAGGGTGAATTTTTATACAACTCACCTGTTCAAATTATATTAAGGCTTAAAGTTATGCAGGATTAAGAGCGTGGACGCTTTGAGGCAGGACTGCCACCAAAGCTGCCACACTGAGCTTCACGACGACCTGCGGGTGACGTCACGGAGACCACGTCATCGTGAGTTTACCATCGACAAAACGTTGCTGTGAAAGTGTTTGAGGGTGGAGTTTCCCTCTGACTTTATGATTCATATATTTCAGTGACACAGTTCAGATGAGGTTTAGTTTTTGTTTTTTTTTAAACAAACGGGGCTTTTTACGGTTTACGCCGTCCATTCAAGTGAAGGGCAGAAACGCGCACAATCGTAGTGTTATAAAAAAAAAAAAATGACGTGAGCGCGAGGACGCGATCGATTGTTGGATCCATTCGTTAATTTCAGGGTTTGTTTTTTATTTTTCATGCAGTACAAAGTGTCCTCGTCTGTGATGATGTCCATGCATTTCCAGAGCTGTCATGTGACCTGCGGTAGGGAAAAGGGTTGATTCGGGCGGGCGGGGTGACGGGCGGGTGGGGGTGCATCGTGATTTCTTTGTTTTTTTTCTTTGTAGCCTTTAACCAGTCAGGGGGAGATGATATCGTCTTATAGAGAAATTTTGTCACCTCTCAAGGTGTCTTTTATTTTTGTAAACCAAAATGGTTTTTATTGTTTTCATTGAAATTTCTGTTGTTGCACCTTTTTAAGCCCGATGTGTTACTTAATAGTTGTTAAATGTGCCAAATAACTGTTGCTGATTGAGTGGGAACCAATGGGAAGCCTCCTTTTTTTGACTTTTCTGACCCTTCTCACCGCGGACGGCTAAAATTAAACACAGAAACACACACACACACACACACACACACACAGAGAGAGAAAAGTTTGGAGGGTTCAAAAACTGTGACCAAACGTTTTTTAATTTTTGCCACCACGTTGCCATGGAGACCCTCGATTCAAACACACACATACACACACAATTGATCCGGCTCACACGTATGTTCGCGTTGCGTGTCCGCGTTAGCATGCGGGACGCGACTGTCCGCGTTACCGCGTGTCCCGTCCGCGTTAAAATGCGCAGACACGCATTTGATCCAGCGTTCACACTGTATGTCCGTGTCACGTGACGCGGACACACATCCAGTCTGGCTCTCTATATTATATGTCTGTGTCGCGTGTCCGTGTTAGCATGCGCAGCTGTCCGCGTTAACACGTGATGCGGACACGCATCCGCGTTACCATGCGGCGTGGACATCCAATCCGGCTCTCACACTGTAACGCAGACACACATTTGATCCCGCGTTCACACTGTATGTCCGTGTCACGTGTCCACGTTACCACTCGATGTGGACACACGTCCAATCCGGCTCGCAACACTGTATGTCCGAGCTAACGCGGACACATGCTAATGCGGACAGTCGCGCATGTTAACGCGGACACGCAACGCTTCATTTCTCTCTTTCGCTTTTTTTTATTTTTACTTGTCACAGATTCTCCGCTCGGACACGCTCAACACATTTAAAAAAAAAAAAAAAAAAAAAAAAAAAGGATGGCATATAGGAAAAAAAAAGTTCAAAGTATATATAAATATATGTGTATATGAAATGACAAAATGCTCTAGGTTTATTTAAAAGATTTAATGTAGAAAACAAATTGTTCGGGGGGTTTCGATGTGAGTATAATTGTTTGTGGTGAAGACTTCAGCTCAAATCTTGCACATAAAGACTTTAGATATTGTACCTGCGAGTTCCAGATGATTATTTTTGTTTGAATACAGGACTCTTTGCTCTTTCATATTTATTGCGTGCGAGGGGAGCTTCTTCTTCTTCTTCTTCTTATTCTGTCGCTTTGTCTCTCCTCCACGTCGAGCCCTCAGCCGAGCGCTCGCTGTAGAAACTCCTCCGGTTTACACCCGTTTTGTTTTCATACGCCACAGACAGACAAACACAGATACTACTGGCTTTGGGTTATTATTTCCAATGAGGTTATGATAATACTGATATATAATTGATAATATTATTCAATGATTATTATTAAATTTATTTTATTTCAATGATTTTTTTTTTTGTTGTTGTTTTTTTGAGACAGGTAGGAAGTTGCGTGTTGGACTGCTTGTAAAAACAGTTCATGAATAAAAATTCTTTTTCCGTGTTGCCTCGTGTCCTGATGATTTTACTCATGAATTAACAATATTTAATAACAGGGTTTAATGAAATGCAGAAAAAAGGACATTCAAATGTCCATCTATCCATTTTCTTCCTCTTTTCCGGGGTCGGCTCACGGTGGCGGCAGGTTTAGCTCCTCCTGGAGGATCCCGAGGCATTCCCAGGCCAGATGGGGCTACGTGATCCCTCCAGCCGGTTCTGGGTCTCTCCACACCTCCAAAGAAATTCGCCCAGGAGATGTTCAACCACCTCAGCTGGCTGGCACGTCTCCATCACGTAGCGCCCGCGATGATGTTTTCGTCCGTCGTCCACGTGACTTCAAACTCCACCGGGAGAGTTTCAGAAGCGTTTAGCCCGCCAGACTTTGTTTACTTGCTCAGATTTGGCCAGTCACGTTGCGCATGCTAACGCGGACATGTGACGCAGACACACACTTGCATCCACATCGCGTGTCCGCAGTGTACGCGCTTCTGCATGTGTAAATATGCTACGTAGTTAATTTGTTTCTCGTTTTTCTGTTTTTACGAGTGAAAATCTCCTGGATTCTCTATGCTGTTTCTGTGTCTGGCTTTCTGTCAGTCTAAAAATAGAACAGCGGAGGCCCGCTTCTGGGACGCTTCTGAACCGGACCGCGGTGGAGCCGGTGGGGTTTGAAACATTGACTAGAACGGCTGCGTATCGCTGCTGCGACCACGGCAACACCACGATATCGCGGTATCCGCGATCTCATTCTGTCAGTCACTACCCAGAGTTCATGATCACGTAGGTGAGGTAGATGGACTGGAAAATCGAGAGCTTTGTCTTCACTCATTCAAATGTTTTAGACTAAATTATAATAAATTATTAAATTTTATTTCTAAATCTCCACATCATGACACACAGAGCAGGTCTAGACTACTTCATTATTCACAGGAAATCAACAGTTCACACCATGAGCAAGAAAAACTTCCTTTAAGAGGCAGAAGTCCGGATCATGGTGGACAAACATCTGAGACATGAATGTGTTCAGGTGGAGAGAAGAGCTCGGTGCATCACGGGAAGTCCTCCAGCAGTCTAGGCTTGTAGCAGCATCACTAAGAGCTGGTCCAGGACTCACCTGAGCCGGCTCTATCAAGAAGGAACGTCATAAATGTGGAGAGAGAAGTCTACCTCCGGAACCGGAACCAGAACTGGGAGCTGGTTCCACAGGAGAGGAGCTCTGAGAGATGAAGGAACCACGAGGAACCATGAGGTGCCCTACAGTCTGAGGCTACGATGAGCTCTTTAAGATATGATGATAGCTTTGAAGGTGAGAGTTCACCATGTTTCTACAGCGTAGCGTCAACATACATGTATATATGAAGTCTGTTAGTTTATGGTAGAGCACGTAGCAGCTAACGTGGCTCCTCACTGTCTCTTTAAGAGCAGCATTATTCGTATATAAACGTGTTTCCAGGAGGTCTGCTGATCGTCTCCTGTCCTCACAGACACCACCAGGCTCCACCTCCTTCCTCCACCTCCTCTTCACCTCCTCCCTCCCTGTCAGCTGGAGCTGTCGATCAAACCGGACAGCTGATGCGATGCAGATCTGCACATGTGCACTCGTGTCGCCTGTCGCAACAGCCGGCATCCATTAACACCCCACCACCACCACCACCACCATCCACCCTCTCACACACACACCTTTCAGAACAATAAACACAGAATAAAGTTAAAAACAAGTCTCATCTCAGATCGTCGTGTTCTTCTCTCGTTAACTTTTTTTTTTTTGTTGATTTGAGTTCAGGCGGTTCTCCAAACCGGGTCGCAGCCCCGTCCTCCCCCCTTCAGCCTGCTGATATTTATAGTCCGTCAGCCCCGCTGTGTGTTGCTTATCACCCCGTGTGTGTGTCACTCTATTTCTGACTACATCCCCCCTCTCAGTCTGCCCGGTGTGGGTCTGTGGTGGTGTTTGTGTGACAGCGGGACTCTACAGGATTTAACCACCTGGATATTTTACCTGTTTTTCAGCTGTTTTTTTAAAAAGGTATGCCGCCGTGTGTGACGTGTCGGTTCATGTACAGCGTGCACGGATGATTACATGTATTTATGGATGATTTAGCTACGAGAGGAGGCCTGACGGAGGCCCACAATAACCTAAGTGTGACTTGACATTGCAGCTCTCGCTGGAACGTTGGTTTGATTTCCTGTTTTTGTCTCTGGTGGCTCATTAGGAGGAAATTTCTCCTCGTGTCCAACTTTTTTTGGGGGTTTATGTGTCGTTTGAATCGTGAAATTTAAATATAAATCTGTTTGGATTCAGTTTAAAGTCAGAAAAAGGTTTTCTCTGCTGGTGTTTGTCAGGTCGAGTCCCGATTGGCAGAGCGCCTCGTCCTGTCTGAACGCTAACTGTCGAGTTGTTTACAGCGACCAGCGATGCGACCGGTCTCCTAATGTGGAGCTTTTGAAGGCTGACGTTTCGTCCCGTGTGACCCAGATTGAGTGCAGTTTAGCGGACACGGGGTGCCACCAAAATGAGACAAAACCTTAAATCGAGGGCTCGTCCTATGATTAGAAGAGAAAGCTGAAAATACTCGATGGAAACATGAGAGGGACAAAGTGTGTGAAAGGTCTGACGGGAAAGTGTGTGTGACCTACATTTTAAAAACAAGTTCACACGATAAAACAGAAAAAATAGAATTAGAATTAAAGTCAGTTTACGTTCACTACTTACGTTACCGCGACGTACGTATCATGTTATAACCAAACTTTCTAATATTTATCTTGTTATAACATGAATCGTTTTGTGTTATATTGATGATGTAAAAATACATTTTTAATTGTGATTTAATGGAAGTCAATGAGGCAGATTGTCTCATTTTAAATGGAAGTCAATTTAAAGTCAAAGAGGCGTTTTTTTGTGTATTGAAAGAAAAGATCGTATCGTCTATTTCCACTTCCAGCAGACGCGAAGAAACTTTACAATTCATTTGGAGTCGTGTTAGAGTCCAATGCTCACTCTGTTTTGGCTCTGGTTTGGTCTCCACCATCTCCTGAGAAAAATATCTGGCTGGTTTTGCTGTCAAAAACCGAGTGCTGCTGCTGGAAATGAAAAAAAAACAAAGTTATGAACCATGAAACCAAAACAATGAGCTGAAAGACACAAAATAGTTTGTACAGCAGCGTGTTGCTGCCACGACAGAAAAAGATGAAACAGATCCAGTGTCAAGTCGTAACGTATACGCAACATATAGCAAGATATTTTAATGTTATTGTGACGTACACACTTTACGTCAGTTTTACGTTATAACACGAAACTTTTCTTGTTATGACAATATATTATTTATTTTGTTATAACGTGAAAATGACGTGATGAAGTTTGTTTTTCATAGTAACGTGAAACTCGTTATGACGTGATATTTTTCACATGACAGTTTCATGTTATTATGACGTACACACCTTACGTCACATCACGTCATAACAAGAAACTTTTCATAACGTAAAGTTTTGTGTTATAACGTAACTTTGTATGTTGCAAGAACAGGAATTATATAAATTATAACAAGGTGTTTTTTCACATTAAGACACTTGAAACAAGAAACTTTTCTATGACAGTATATTTATTTAACGTTCACGTTATATAAGACTAACTTCTACTGTTTTAACGACTTGTTATAATAATATGAGTTATTTATCTTGAAACATTTCACATTATAACATAACATTAAAGTGTGATAGCTCACACTGTGATAACGTGGTTCCTTAGTTATAATATAAGTTAACATGTAACACGTTCGTTTTAACGTGATGCTGATGCAGTTTTCTTTTTCTGTTCGTGGCAGCAGTACTCATATACTCGTCATACTTTTGATCCACTGTTAAAATATTAATGACTCAGTTGTCTAAAGAAAGGACGGACACAGACTTAAAGAGCAAAATGATCGATGACACTGAAATGAAAAACAAAGATTACGTGACAGCAGAGACCCGTCAAACTCTGACAGAAGGACGAGGACGGTTTCTTAACGAGCAATGACGCCTCAGTGAACACAAAGTGACGGTGAGACGTCCGTGATGGAGGAATGTGTCACCGTGACGTATAACGTTCAGGTTGTTTCTTCTATCTGTCACTTTGTCTCTGTTGTTGTTGTTGTCAGGTTGTTTGTCTTTCTCTGCGCACACACACCACCGCCACTCTGACATCACATCTGGCTGATATCCGTGTGACCCCTCCTGCACACCCCTGATACCCCCTGATACCCCTCCACCCAACCCAACCACCAACCACCACCCACCTCTGTGACACCATGGCACTGTCTTCACGCTTAAAACTGTGGGAGCAGAAGGGAGGTGCAGAGTTTTCTGCATGATGCCTGAACTGAACATCTAACGTTGACTGCGTGTGTGTGTGTGTGTGTGTGTGTTGTGTAGTGGCATTGATTACACGGTGAGTGGACCCTCTGTTCTAACCCTGAATCATCCTAACGTGTCACTGTGAAGTCCGCCTGCTGCTCTGATTGGTGTGTTAGTCATCCTGCATGTTTAGTTTACGAGTCTGAGCTTTTTAAAGCTGCATGCTGTCACCGATATTTGTGTTGATACTCAAAACTTAAAGCAGAGTGATGTTTACTTCCTCATTTTTATGTGTTTCCTGTAAAAAAAAAATGGTGTTTACACCAAGGACCGAACAGAACCTCTGAACCAGCAGTGTCCAGTCTAACAGTGAATACAGCAACAGAACCTCTGAACCAGCAGTGTCCAGTCTAACAGTGAATACAGTAACAGAGCCTCTGAACCAGCAGTGTCCAGTCTAACAGTGAATACAGCAACAGAACCTCTGAACCAGCAGTGTCCAGTCTAACAGTGAATACAGCAACAGAACCTCTGAACCAGCAGTGTCCAGTCTAACAGTGAATACAGTAACAGAGCCTCTGAACCAGCAGTGTCCAGTCTAACAGTGAATACAGTAACAGAACCTCTGAACCAGCAGAGTCCAGTCTAACAGTGAATACAGTAACAGAACCTCTGAACCAGCAGTGTCCAGTCTAACAGTGAATACAGCAACAGAACCTCTGAACCAGCAGTGTCCAGTCTAACAGTGAATACAGCAACAGAACCTCTGAACCAGCAGTGTCCAGTCTAACAGTGAACACAGCAGCCTACCGAGGTGGTTTTCTTGCCGGGTTTGGCTCCTGGCATCCCGGGCTGAGTCAGTTCAGTTAGCTACACAGCTGACCGAGCTAACCACAGTTAGCGCTTCGCTACTTAGCAATCTTTACATCAAGTAATGGTAGCTAATGTTAGCAGTGAGCTACATTAGCTATATCTCAAAACCAGTTAAATCTACAACATTAGCTTATATTATCAGTTAGCTATGTTAGCTGTTTCCCAAATCTAGCGAGGATGTTAGCAGTTAGCTACATTAGCACTAGCTCCAAACCAACTGGATCCTCAGTGTTAGCTGTGTTAGCTTTATTATATTAGCTTCACCTCTACTGCTACTTATCAATGTTTCCATCATAAAGTCTGTAAATCACCTCGGTACTGTAACGTTATTCCCTGTTGGTCTCAGAGGCTGCTGAGCCCGGTTCTGTTAGCATGCTAACGGCAGATTCAGTTAGCAGCAGTTAGTTAGCTAGTTAGATACTTTAGCGAGTGGTTAGGCTAAAGCTATGTGTCCATCAGAGAGTTGAAGCTGAGCTGCTGGTGGACATCAGAGGTGAAAAGCAGCAAATATATTGTGAATAAAATCTGATCCAGTTTGAATAAAGTTCTGTGGTTCTGGTTCTGTACAGTAATCAGTGAGGCCCGGACACAGATGACTGTAGCAGCCCTCACAGTCACTCATAGACTGGATCAAACAGGAAGCACTCCGCTCCGTCAGCGTCGGAAGAAAGAATGGAAATGACAAACTCTAAAGTACCGTGATGAATACCTGAAAATACTGAAAACATTAGCCACTAATTAGCTAACGGTCATACCAGACCAAGTCGAGTAAAGGTCCCTTAATTGGTTCTTTGTTCCAAAGTTGGATCATAGTTTCACTTTAAGAGTCTGAATGTTCCTCGACTGTTTTAAACTACTCGGGGACTCTGAACTCAAAATCTATTTTAATGAAATCCTGAAACAAATTCACAAAAGTTCACGGCACGGCAGACTCCAGAGCTTCCAGGTGTGTTTAAAAACCCGGTGGCACATTTCCTCTGGTTAGTCATCCAGTTCACTGAACGATGAAAGCATTTTCGAGCACTCTCGTGTGGATCCTGGTCTAAATCCGGCTGGAGGACGAAACTTTTCTGAACCGCGTGAAGAGGAAAACAATACTGGGTGATGAACTGGTCGATGCAGAAACAACACATCCATTAAGTCTGTTTTCATACAACCCAAAGTGTTAGAATTACTCAGCAAGTTCCTCGAGTTTCTCACATTGTAGCTTGTCTTAGAAACAGCTGTCCTGTACTGACCTTTATGATA
Source organism: Sciaenops ocellatus (assembly GCA_033000465.1). NCBI lineage: Eukaryota > Metazoa > Chordata > Actinopteri > Sciaenidae > Sciaenops > Sciaenops ocellatus. The sequence goes on along the minus strand of CP136874.1, from coordinate 24,963,816 downwards.
TTCCCTATTGTGTCAGCAGGTGATACCTATTAGTTAAATGTCAGGCCTCTGGCCACCTCTCTCTGTTTGGCACTTCTCGTTCCCCCGATGATGCCTGTCATAACCGCTGACTCATATTTCCTCATAAAGCCGGAGGACACGCTGGAAAACTGAGAATTATACTGAACTGTGAATAGTTCAGGAGATTACAGTTGAAGAAGACGCGATGTGACAGTCTGGACGTTAGAGGTCTGACCCGTGGACGATAGCAATCATTGATTAATATCTGAGGGTGACCTGTCCGGCTTCCAGACGCTCGGTCTGTTATCGAGGCCAAACCACGCCCGACGAGTAAAGGTCGTCCTTATGAAGCATGTGTTGTTTTAAAATACCAAATTACCATATTTGCTGTCTTTCCTCTAGTGGCGTCCAGGTTTTAAGATATTTGTCTCTCCTAGAATTTATCATTTCTTTTGTTTGGATTATGTTCAGTGACGTTTCTTCAAGCGTAGGAAGAACGCTCGAGGTGTAGGGAGGTGGTCTGGGGCGTTTCAGGGTCACTCCATGAAGTCCAAACTCTAAAATAAATAAAAACAATCTTAAATAAAAACACATTGGTCAGTATTAGTGTTAATAATGTTAATAAAATAAATGACCACAGTCTTTCTCTAACTGGTTAACATGAATCAGTGCTATCAGAGAACCTTTGCAGATTTGTTTCAACAGTTCAAAGCTTCCTGATTATTAAAAAATTAAATTAAATTAATATATTTGTTTGCTAATTGGTAGAAGATGAACATAAAACTTGGAGGACCGGGTTGGTCTGTCAGATTTTGAGTATTAGGATCAGGTATAATGACAAAAACTTTATTTTATTTTGCATTTTCATCTGTTCACCTCGTTGTGCTGAGGCAGAAAATTCAAATATTTCAACACATGCATGAATAACAAGCTTGAGTGACATTTTGACTGAAGCCCTCCGAGAGAGAAGAGATGAAATGTGTCTCGTGTAATGTGACGTGAATGTCTGCATGTGCGGCCTGTTATTTTTGTGTCCACATCATATAATGACTGTTGGCTGTTATCATCAACCGATGAAACCACAGATAAAGGAGGAGAAAACGCCGGTGGCCGCTGCCGTCCCTCCGCCACCTCTGTCAGCTCTGCCCGGCGGCTTCCTCAAACAGCTGGTCAGAGATTCAGAGAAGGAGACCAAACAGAAAGAGCCGGACGTCAAAGACGAGAGACCAGTGAGTGCTCATCAGTCTTTATTTCAAGGAAACATCTTGTCAACAGCGACACCTTTGGCCGTTAAGTGAGCTGCAGTCAGCGTCCTGTTGCGATCCCACTCCAAATAAACTGCGACCATATTTAGAATAATGTAATCTATCTGTAATGTTGGACCATTGGCTCCATGATGCTAGCTCGCTGCTTACAAATCACCCCATTATCAGAAAGAGAAGGCACTCAACATCACAACCTTTTCACGTATTTTCACGGAACATTTGTTACGTAGAAATTAGTGCACAGGTTGTTGTAGGCAGCTAAGAAAGTCGTGGAAGGTTTAATTTATTATGTTACGTTACAACCTGTTAAATGGGAATAAAAAGTGATTAAAACATAAAATTAATATGTAAAATGAACCTTGCAAGTGCATTTTCCAAAATACTGACTTACTTTTTTCCCTCCAGCCAAACAAACTGAGCGACAACCTCGTTCAGCAGTTCCTCCTCCCGGATCAGACTCCTCCGATCCTCGAGGCCGAGATGTCCCTCCGGGCTGAGCAGATGACCAACAACAGCAGGCTCATAGTCAGTCCTGACCCCGCCAACAAGACGGAAACCAGACAGCCGGTAACACCCGAGCCGCCAAAGCAGAAACGAGACGTGACGCCAGAGAAGAGAGCGAAGACGCCACAGGTGGAGCAAAAGAAGGAGAGGATAGAGGTGAAGAAGGTGGAGAAGAAGGAGGAGAGGCAGGAGCCAGAGGGAAGGCAAGCAGACACGACTATAACTGAGAATGACAGGAGGGAGGTACGTATGCATGCTGTCATCGTTCATAAGATGGAGTCTGAGGTGAACTTCTGGAATAATTACAGACCTTTTATACGTCTGTTAGTACACTCCTCTGTAGTACACGGTGTACTTCATGTAGTGTGTTAATTTCAGCACAGTAGTGTTGAGTAGTAGTGAACTTAAGAAATGACGATCGCAACATTTTACCACTTCTTCATCTTCTTTGCTGAATTGCAACTAAACAAAGCTTTAGCTCCAACATTTGACTGCCAAAATATAAATATAAAACATGTACAACTTGTATTTGTATATTGAGATATTCACTGCAACCGCAAAATATATCAATCTATATGTTAAGTCGTGTGTCAGTTGTTTTAATGTAAATTCATTCATCAGTTTATTGATTGTTTCCATTTAAAATATCGATTATTATTACAGTGACACACTCCAAACTCCACATTATAACTTTACATTTATTCATTGATTTACTTTGGTTGCTCCTCAGACGAGGGACGTGTGGTATGAAGCTGGGACTGTTTGGTATGTTCACAAGGACGGGTTCACCCGCGGTGAGTCACTAAAACACACACACACAAGTTTGCTTAGGTACGTTTCGAGGACATACTGACTCATACAGACTTACGGGGACATCTTAACAACTAACTCAGTTTTCTAAAATTGGACAAGTTGTCCTCATTAAAGGAGCAATGTGTCAGATTTGGAGGCATTTATTGACATCTTTACAACTAATACTTCTGAATGAATGCAGGACTTTTACTTGTAACTAAGTAAATTGTTGAGGTACTTTACTAGAGTGTTTCCATTTTGTGTGACTTTGTACTTCTACTCTACAACATTTATTTGATACCTTCAGTTAATTTGCAGATTTAAAAACGATAATACAAACTATATTCAACAAATAAATTACATTATATCAATAAGACTTATTATATTATATAAAATAATATATATAAAATACATCTATATAAATACATGTAAATTAACTCCAGCTTCACCAGCTGCAACATTAAAGTGATGAACAAATTAATTTTAAATTTATAATTGACCATTCTGCAAAATGAGTACTTTTACTTGTGGTACTTTGAGTATATTTTGATGCTAATACTTTTACTTGTAGTATTTCTGCAGTGTGGTATTACTACTTCTACCTCAATACGAGTACTTCTTCTGAACACTTCTTCCACCCCTGCCACACAGTTTGGATCAGGTGTTGATGATGTTTACCTGTAGGTCTTCAATCAAAGACTGATCATGGCTCTCTGATTGGTTACTCATTTCAGCCACTCAGCTGAAGCCAGACGAAGGCACACCTGAGCTCCCAGAAGGCCGAGTGAGGGTCCGACTGGAGAGCGACGGCTCGCTGCACGATGTCACAGAGTTTGAAATTGAGAAGGTAGCACCTGTCTTCAACTTCTGGATATCTTTGTGTTTGTTACTAACTCTTCAGTGGACTGACGGCCTCTTCCTCTTCCTCCTCAGTGTAACCCATCAGATCTGGACCTGTGTGAAGATCTGAGCGACCTGCAGAGCGTGAATGAATGTGGAGTCCTGCACACGCTGACCGGTCGAGCTAAAGCCAACATGCCGCTCACGCATGCAGGACCCAACTTGGTCAACTTCTGGCCTCCGTTACAGGCAAACAGCAAGGTGGATCGATCGCTCACACACTTTTTATATGCAACTAAATATAGAAACTAATACATACATCATGTAGCATGTAGCTACTTCATTGCAGTCATACATTAACTATCTTTAATTAGTCACATGAACCATTTTTATTCGTCCTCTCTTCTTCTTCTCTGTCAGACTCCGAAGTCTCGGCGAGGGGAGTCGATATGGGACGCTCCTCCTGCTCTGGCCGCTCTGGTCAAACGGGTCTACGTGTCCATGGTCGGCACCAGAAGAGACCACAGTGTCTGCGCGATGGGACGCAGCGGGACTGGCAAGACCACGGCGTGCCAGGCCTTCACGCACGCCCTCCTCAAACAGGCCGGCACCACCGGAGAGAAGATCAGCGGTGAGTTGCAGCAGCTCGACAGATTCACATACATGCTCTGCAGACTGCTGATTCATCTGTTGTGTCACCAGTGGAGCGCGTGCAGGCCATGTTCACCATCCTGAAGTCTTTTGGCTGCGTGAGCTCTCAGCACAGTGACGCTTCGTCTCGGTTCGCCATGGTCTTCTCGCTGGACTTTAACCACGCCGGACAGGCAGCTGCTGGACACCTGCAGGTACGAAACACACACACAAACACGTTTAACAGAGTCTAAAATGGTTAATGTTACTAATTTCTTCTTCTGCTCCGTCCTCCACCTCCTCCACGCTCCTGCTGCTCCATCAGACGATGATGTTGGACAAATGGAAAGTTTGTCAGGCGATTCAAGGAGAGAGTAACTTCCTGGTTTTCTCTCAGATGCTGGCAGGACTCAGCACAGAGATGAGGTACTTTAAGTTGTAATGTAGTATTTTTACAATGTCGTATTGGTACTTTTACTCAAGTAAAGTATCTGAATACTTGAATACTCCCTGGTTTTGTCATCGTACACATGTCACAGGTTTGTTTTAACATCTGAATGTTCGGATTATTCTCCATCAGGACAGAACTGCAGCTGCATCAGCTTCCATCAGACTCCAACTCTTTTGGTATCGTTCATCCCACCAAGGTGCGTCTCACACAGCCGCTAAATCGGTAAAACCTAGATATCAATGTCTGATTGCACTGAGTGGATCAAGATATTAATTCAAAGGCGTCACATCCATCCGAGTCCCATCAAACGTCTCAGGCCACCTCTGGAGGAGCATTTTATTCAGATGTTGAAGGGGTGTAAATGTATTTGTATCTCCAAGACTCACATCTGGCTCTGTAGTCCTGCATTAGCAGCAAGTCTCTGATCACATTTAAAACTAAAGACTGCAAGGTTGAGGCTCCTAAACTGTAATATAAACTGACTGCACCAGAGTCATCGAGGAGGTCGTTGTTGGAAACTGTTTGGAAAAGGGTTGGCACTTAAAATGTAGGCACTTACTTGATATTTGCAGGTGATTGGATGAATCATCTGTCTGTCACAAGCAAAACACATAACATGCTAGTAGCATCTACGCTAACCTATTTAGCAGCCGCCATTGTTGTTGGAGTTAATCTAATTCTAATCTTACAAAGATTACAATCTTACAAAGAGTTCTAATCTCACAAAGTTCGTTTTTATGTCCGTCACCTTGTTTCACATGTGAATTCACTTTCCTCGCCACTGTCACAAAGTGTTTGTTCATGGTTGGAACTGTTGGGTCTCTGTAAATATTATAAAGAGTCTAGACCTGCTCTGTATGGCAAGAGTCATGAGATAACTTATGTTATGATTTGGAGCTCTAGAAATGAAATGAAATTGAAATAAAGTTTTGTTATTCCTCTAATCTATCTCAATCTGTTAACAGTAAATCAGTGAGAACACACTGACGTGACATCTGTAGGACTCAATAACCAAACTTTAAAATTTGTGACTCGCAAAACAACATCACGGTCCCGTCTCTGCTGGTAGGAAACGTCCTCACAGCGTCCTACACCGAGTGCGACATTAAAAGAACATTTCATGATCAGCATGAATTTGAAAACGAGCAAGTGAAAAAAACATTTTGGTGTTAACGACATCGCTGCGACCACGGTGCTCGAGTGAGAGTAATGTTTTTTATGAAGAGGTGAAATCATGTAGAGACTCAGGCTGTGATGGGAGATGAGATGTGACTCAGCTGTTCTTCCACCTTATTAAGTGGCTGATTTCAGAGACAGACCTCCTCTCTCTCTCTCCTTGTCTGTCTGCTAGGTTGAGGAGAAACAGCGAGCGTCCGTCAGCTTCACCAAGCTGCTGACTGCCATGGAAACGCTCGGCTTCTCAGCCAGCGAGCAGAAGGCGATATGGCATGTTCTGGCTGGTATTTACCATCTGGGAGCTGCAGGAGCCTGCAGAGGTAACACTGATTCATCACCATCACTCACACTGTGTTCGTAAAAACCTCTACACATGTTAGTGCTTCGATACTTGTGAGGACCCTCGTTGATACATCTTAAGACAAGATAAACTTTATTCACAAGTATACTCATTAAGAATGAACTCCACGACATTTATTTCCCCTCAGATCTTCTCACATGGTTGCATTCCAATAAAATTTGAAGAAATCAAAGTCGTTTTTTTCCCTTCATAACACAGGGTTGCACATTCGTGCTACACCAACACGTTTTCACTCACAACTCGTCAAATAACTTCAGTCAGTGGCTGTACGCTTCAAACTGTGACGCTGTAGGTAACCTCCAGTGTCACTTCTAGACATCTGGTTCAGTCTTCAAAATAAAGCTTGGAGAGAATCATTTCACATTTTATGAGCAGTTTTATGAACAGTTGTAGTTTAGTTTAGGAAACAATTGTAGTTTTGGTAAAAACAAGTACGTAACATACTGAAATGTAACATAAAATAATATAATGTAACGTAGCGTATATAACATAACACAGTGTAACATAGCATAGTGTAACGTAACAAAATGTAATGTAATGTAACGAAACGTAACTTAGTGTAACATAGCGTAACGTAGTGTAGTGTAACATAACGCAACATAACTTAGTGTAGCGTAACGTAACGTAATGTAACGTAACACGTTAAAAGCAGTTTCTGTACACTGTGGTTGTTTCTTGATACTTTCACAGCACTAATGTAAACCTCAGCAGGATTTGAATGCATCGCTTGTAATGGAGTATTTCTACATTGTGATATTGGTACTTTGACTGAAATACTTCTTTCACGACTGCCCGTCAGAGAACTCATGTAACGGTGTCCTCTGTGTGTTTTCTCCCTTCCTCTGCTCAGTGGGTCGGAGGCAGTTTGTGAGTTTCGACAGCGCTCAGGTGGCCAGCAGCGTGCTCGGATGTGAGGGAGAGGAGCTGCACACGGCCGTCTTCAAACATCACCTCCGACAGCTGCTGCAGAGAGCCACCGGAGGCAGCAGAGAGAGGAACCCTGCCGCCGAGGCAGAGGAGGGTGAGACGCACAGAAACAAGGATGAGTTTCCCAGAAACCATCTGAGACCACGTCCTCGTTCATGTCTGTGGTTCTGGTCTCTGCAGGTCCGAGGTTGACAGCTGTTCAGTGTGTTGATGGAATGGCTGCTGGACTCTATGAAGAGCTGTTCACCGCTGTAGTCTCACTTATCAACAGGTACGAATGCATCTCACACACTGCGACCAGTCAGTAAGTTTGTATGAGGACGACCACAGTCACAGAGATGAGACAAACAAGCCCGAACACACACTCCTGTATAACTGTGTGTGTGTGTGTGTGTGTGTGTGTGTGTGTGTGCGTGTGCAGGGCTCTGAGCGGTCAGCAGCTGACGTTAGCTTCTGTGATGGTGGTGGACACGCCGGGCCTGAGGAGCCCGAGACACTCTGCAGAGGAGCGAGGAGCGAGCTGGTCCGAGCTCTGCCACAACTACCTGCAGGAGAGGCTGCTGGAGCACTACCACACACACACCTTCAGACACACTCTGGAGAGATACGCACAGGTAACTGCCACACACACACACACACACACACACCTTCAAACCGTCTTGGTTATTCTTGCCACTAGCTCTGGTTTTGTCCAAACAAACTCTCAGTTTACAGACTGAGAGGTGAAAATATTCTGTTTTTGTCAAAGGAGTCTGGTCTGGTGGTTCTGAGGACAGTGTTGATAACAGCTTCAGTTCTTGTCTGATGACAAAATGAAGAGTTGAACTCTTAAACTGACATCGATGTTTTTAGGCGGCTTCGCTCACTCGTCCACAGCGTGTCACAGTTTTGTGTTTCCTGTTTTATTTTGTAATTTTCCTTTTACTTCCTGCCTTATTTGCGTCTTCCCACCAGTTTGATTTAGTTTAGAGCCCCTGTGTGTCTTTGTCAGTTCTTACTGTGTTCTGCATCCTGTTCGCGGGTCCCTTCCTCGGTTCTGTCTTTGTACTTACCCCTACTTACTTAACTTTTTATGAAGTTATGAACGTTTATTTTTACTCAGATTTTTAATGAGATGCTCAACTTTGCAGGAAATGTAGATTCTTCTCAGATGTATTCCAATAAATCAGATGTGTACATTTAAAGTCATTTGATAGTTTAAAGTTCAGATATTTGCTGCCATGATTCATCTTTCAGAGATGAAAACAAACGGATAACGTGCAGGAAGTGTCTTTCCAGATAAAATACCTCGATGTTCTTGTAATGTAGGCTACTTCCCCAGTGAGAGCTCGTTCTCCAACAGTACAAAAGCATTTTCTTCTCTGACAGTGAAACCATTACAGAGCCTCGAGGGAGACGTGACCAAAAAGTTTCTGCTGCTCGCACCAAACTCTTAAAACAAGAGCTGTTCGTTTTCCTTTAACCCTCGAGACCCCAGAGCGCCTGTCCTATATTTCACTATCGTGAATTTAAAGTCTACCACTGCAAAAAACTTTGGTCCGTTCCCAAATTCACTGTAAAATTTTTGACAATTTTATTATCGAACACACTTCTTTTGTGTCTCTTATTTCCTAAGTGGTGTTGATCGTCTCAGAGCTCCGAGGAAACTGGAAATCAATCTGGTCTTTGTGACTGCAACTTTAATGTACAATTTCAAAACTTCTCCAACAGTTTTTTCTTTATCCAGAACAGAAACTGAACAGTTTATTCCCGTTGACGCTCGTGTGTTGAGAGTTTGATGGGTTCATCTCTTTATTTTGCTGCTGTAACAGAATCAACCTTCACACACGTCGAACATCGAGCTAACCTTGAGAAAAGATGATTTTTGAAGAGAAGCAGAAACATGTAGGAAGTCTGTGAAGCTTCTCAGTCATCCAGGTCGTCTTCAAGAAGGATTCAATCTGGGGCAACTGGACTTGGTTGGCTGACCTGACCTCGTGTGACTCCAAACTCCATCATTAACACCTGACCTCAGGTGACCTTAACAACTGTCATACACACCTTACACACCGTAGATACAGTAAGATTGTTATTCACGTCGGCGGTAATGACACCCGGTTACGCCAATCGGAGGTCACTAAAATTAATGTTTCATCGGTGTGTGCATACGCCAAAACGATGTCGGACTCCGTAGTTTTCTCTGGACCCCTACCCAATGTGACCAGTGATGACATGTTTAGCCGCATGTCGTCATTTCACCGCTGGCTGTCGAGGTGGTGTCCAGCAAACGATGTGGGCTTCATAGATAATTGGACACCTTTCTGGGGAAAACCTGGTCTGATTAGGAGAGACGGCATCCATCCCACTTTGGATGGAGCAGCTCTCATATCTAGAAACATGGCCAAGTTTATTAGTCGTCCAAAACCGTGACAACCCAGAGTTGAGACCAGGAAGCAGAGTCGCAGTCTTACACGCTTCTCTGCGCCTCCATTAGAGCGGCTGCCCACCCAATCCTTTAGTATAGAGACTGTGTCTGTTCCCCGTCCACCTACATTATTTAAAGATAAAATAAACAGAAGAGGAGCTCATCATAAAAACTTAATAAAAATTAAACTAGCGCCTCCAACAGTCCAAAATAAGAGAGTTAAATGTGGACTCTTGAATATCAGGTCCTTGTCCTCTAAAGCTGTTTTAGTTAATGAATTAATATCTGATTATGATATTGATTTATTTTGTCTTACTGAAACCTGGCTGCGGGAGGATGAATATGTTAGCTTAAATGAATCCACTCCTCCCAGTCATTGTAATACCCATATTCCTCGAAGTACTGGTCGAGGTGGTGGAGTTGGGGCCATATTTGACTCAAGTCTATTAATAAATCCTAAACCTAAACTAAATTATAATTCATTTGAAAGTCTTGTTCTTAGCCTTACTCACCCAACCTGGAAAACATTACAGCCAATTCTATTTGTTATAGTATATCGAGCTCCTGGTCCTTACTCAGAATTTTTATCTGAATTTGCAGAATTTGCATCAGGCTTGATCCTTAAAACAGATAAAGTAATTATTGTAGGTGATTTTAATATTCATGTGGACAACCACAATGATAGTCTTAGTGCTGCGTTCATCTCTTTGTTAGAATCAATTGGCTTCTGTCAGAGTGTAAATAAACCGACTCATTGTCTGAACCACACTCTTGATCTTGTTCTCTCATATGGCATTGAAATTGACCATCTAATAGTCTTTCCACAGAATCCTCTTCTATCTGACCATTTTTTAATAACCTTTGAGTTCATTTTACTGGACTATAAGCCTTTTGGCAAATACTCCTACAGCAGATGTTTATCTGACAGTGCTGTAGCCAAATTTAAGGAAGTGATTCCTTCAGTATTGAATTCAATGCCATGTCTCAATGTAGCAGAGAACTTGTCTGCTTCCTTTAGCCCCTCACAAATAGAACGTCTTGTTGATAGTACTACGGACTCATTACGGACTACTCTCGACTCTATAGCACCTCTGAAAAAGAAGACAATTAAACAAAGGAGGTTAGCACCATGGTATAGCCAGCAGACTCGCAACTTAAAGCAAGAGGCACGAAAATCTGAACGCAAATGGCGTGCCACTAAGCTGGAAGACTTTCGTTTAATCTGGCAAGATAATCTTAAAACATACAGGAAGGCTCTCCGTAGTGCCAGAGCAGTCTATTACTCTTCACTAATCGAGGAAAATAAGAATAACCCCAGGTTTCTGTTCAGCACTGTAGCCAGGCTAACAGAGAGCCACAGCTCAATTGAGCCATCTATTCCTTTAGGTCTAAGTAGTAATGACTTCATGAGCTTCTTTAATGATAAAATTATAACTATTAGAGACAAAATTCATCACCTCTTGCCCTCAACAGGTACCGATCTGCATTCTTACACAGCAAGTTTGGAAACAGCTGTAAAACCTGATATATATTTAGACTGTTTTTCTCCCATCGACCTTCATCAAATTACTTCAGTAATTTCTTCATCTAAGCCGTCAACCTGTCTCTTAGACCCCATCCCAACCAGGCTGCTCAAGGACGTTTTACCTCTAGTTAGCCCTTCTTTATTGGATATGATTAATCTGTCTCTATTATCAGGATATGTACCACAGTCTTTTAAAGTAGCTGTAATTAAACCTCTTCTTAAAAAGCCCACTCTAGATCCAGAGGTTTTAGCCAATTACAGACCGATATCAAACCTTCCCTTTCTCTCTAAGATACTTGAGAAAGCTGTAGCCAATCAGCTGTGTGACTTTCTCCATGAGAACAGTTTATTCGAGGATTTCCAGTCAGGATTTAGAGTGCATCATAGCACAGAGACCGCACTAGTCAAAGTTACAAATGACCTCCTAATGGCATCAGACAAAGGACTCATCTCTGTACTTGTCCTGTTAGATCTTAGTGCCGCATTTGACACCATTGACCATCAAATTCTTTTACAGAGACTGGAACATCAAATTGGCATCAAAGGAACCGCCCTAAGCTGGTTTAAATCGTACTTTTTAGATCGATCTCAGTTTGTTCATGTCAATGATGAATCCTCCATGCATACCAAAGTTTGTCATGGAGTTCCACAAGGTTCTGTGCTTGGACCACTTCTATTCAGTTTATATATGCTTCCTCTAGGGAACATTATTAGGAATCACTCCATTAATTTTCATTGTTATGCTGATGACACCCAATTATATTTATCGATCAAGCCTGATGAAACCAATCAGTTAACTAAACTCCAAGCGTGCCTTAAGGATATAAAAAGTTGGATGACCTACAATTTTCTGATGTTAAATTCAGACAAAACTGAAGTTCTTGTAATTGGACCCAAGAACCTCAGAAACTCTCTTTCTAGAGACTTAGTTACTTTAGACGAGATCACCCTGGCCTCCAGCTCCACCGTAAAGAATCTTGGAGTTGTTTTTGATCAGGATTTGTCCTTTAATGTCCACATAAAACAAATTTCGAGGACTGCTTTCTTCCACTTACGTAACATCGCCAAAATCAGACGCATCGTATCTCAAGCGGATGCAGAAAAACTAGTCCATGCATTTGTCACTTCTAGGCTGGACTATTGTAACTCTTTGTTATCAGGCTGCTCCAGTAAGTCTCTTAGGGCTTTGCAGCTAATTCAGAATGCTGCTGCACGTGTTCTGACAGGAACCAAGATCAGAGATCACATCTCTCCCATTTTGGCTTCTTTGCATTGGCTACCTGTTAAATCTAGAATAGAATTTAAAATTCTTCTCCTTACATACAAAGCTCTTCATGGTCAGGCACCATCATATCTAAAAGAGCTCATAGTACCTTACTACCCCTCTAGAACGCTGCGCTCTCAGAATGCTGGGTTCCTTGTGGTTCCTATAGTTTCCAAAAGTAGACTGGGAGCCAGAGCTTTCAGCTACCAAGCTCCTCTTCTGTGGAACAAACTACCATTTTGGGTTCGGGAGGCAGACACGGTCAACACTTTTAAGAGTAGACTTAAGACTTTCCTTTTTGATAGAGCTTATAGTTAGGGCTGGCTCAGGTCATCCCTTAGTTATGCTGCTATAGGACTAGACTGCCGGGGGACTCCCTCTCCCTCCTTCTCTCTCTGTCTCTCTCTCTCAGGGTTATGCCTAGTCCGGCACGGTACTGGTTGAAGATGTAGTCACATCTCCCTTTACTGAAAACTCTACTCAAATCTTTCTCTCTCTCTCTCTCTCTCTCTCTCTCTCTCTCTCTCTGCTCTCTCTCTCTCTCCCCATCACCATCACCATCACCATCTGTAAACATGCATGTCTCATTAATGCATGTTAACGCATGTTACTAACTAAACTTCTTCCCCGGAGTTTCTGTGCTCTCTCGTCCGGCAGGTTCTCGTGGATCGTGGCTGCTGCTGTGGTCCTGCACGACGTCCTCTACTTATATTATTACTGTCATTATTGTTACCATATCTCTGTGTACTGTATACTGTAATCATTTTATCATTCATTGTAATTGTACAATATGTCTCTGTTGATTTGTTCTGTACATGTGACATCTATTGCACGTCTGTCCGTCCTGGGAGAGGGATCCCTCCTCTGTGGCTCTTCCTGAGGTTTCTTCCACCTTTTTTCCCTGTTAAAAGGGTTTTTTGTGGGCAAGTTTTTCCTCACTCGAACCGAGGGTCTAAGGACAGAGGGTGTCACAGATTGTACAGATTGTAAAGCCCGCTGAGGCAAACGTGTTTTGTGAATTTGGGCTATACAAATAAAATTTGATTTGATTTGATTTGACACCTGACCTCAGGTGACCTTAACGACCGTCATACACACCTGACCTCAGGTGACCGTATCGACCATCGTTCACACCTGACCACAATTGACCTTAACGACTGTCGTTAACACCTGACCTAGTGACCTTAACGATCGTTGTTAACACCTGACCTTAATGACCATCGTTAACACCTGACCTCATGTGACCTTAACGACCGTCGTTAACACCTGACCTCAGGTCACTTTAACGACTCTTACGTAAGTCGTCACAACAACAACGAGCACTAACGAACCAAGTGGAAACTATTGCCGGGTCTACGGTCCTGCCTCGGCTAAACACTCTCCACCTCTCTCCACACACGTCTTCACAGATCTACAACCAAGTCCAGCTGCCCTAAATTTAACCCTCCTGACAGAAACATGCAGGTTTGTCTTGGCTCGACTGACTTACTTTTTATTTTGTATCGTTTGCCTGGAGGAACAGTGCAAAGCAATTAATTAGATCTGTGATTTTACTGCGATTGAATCATAATTGCATATTTTTAATCATTAAATCTAGTTGGGGGAACATTTTTTAGCTCATGTCCTCTTTGGGGCTCCATACGATGAACAATTACGGTACAGTATATGTTATATTACAATGGTAGCATTTCCTCTTTTTAGATTTTAACAAAGCAAAACACTGCATTCACTGTGTTACAGGAGAAGATCCCTGTACAGTTGGAGAACCCGGAGAACAGCCCGTCTGAGGTGGTGTCAGCCATCGACCAGCCGCCTCCACAGGTACACAACTCTTCATAATTACAGTGAAGCTCTTGGACTCATAAACCAGGAGAGGAGGGGGGTCACTGTGCAGCCACATTTTTTAAAGGCGCACTGTGCTCATTTTCTACATGGAGGTCAGCGTAGTCGTCATCACTCACTGTGAGCACAGGTGTGTAATGTCTTCTGAGGCTCGCTCTAGTCTCCGATGAAATGACCCCGATGACTAACAGGAAGTCTGTATTACGAGCTGGACGTTTGGGACTAAAATGCGAGGACGTCTCGTGTCTGCTGCTTCCATTTTTTCACTTTCTGGTTTGGAACTTTATGAATGATAAAAAATGAAAGGTTAGACTCGTGCACCAAATCCTGCAAATACTCCAAACGATGACGGCAGCCGGGGGAGTCATTTCCACAGGAAGTGTGTGGGACACGTAGCCCTCGCAAATCCTGTTGTTGCTCCCTCCACTTTTATAGCTGCAGGTTGATTTTCAAAATAAAATATTATGATATAATATAAATAATATAATCTCTGGTTCAAGGTGCGGGCGGCAGATGGAGACCCCAGAGGTCTGTTATGGGTTCTGGATGAGGAGATGGTGACACCAGCCTCCAGTGAGAACAACGCCCTGGAGAGAGTCTGCCAGTATTACAGCAGCACCGGTAAAAACACACACACACACAAAATGTTCAGTGTGTTTGCAGGACGTGTTGGGTATTCAGTGTTTGTGTGTGTCTGCAGTGCGTCAGTGCGAGCAGCCGCTGCAGTGTGAGGTGAACCACCTGATGGGTGGTGACCCGGTTCGCTACGACCTGACTGGATGGTTCGGGCTGATCCAGAACAACCTGTCTTCTCTCAACGCCATCTGTCTGCTCCAGAACTCCACCATGTGAGTGTGTTTAAAGGCCCGGGAGGCTGAACGCTGGTCCAGGTGGATGTATGGATGAATTATCGGAGGCTCTTAAAGTTTAACCAGAAGGCTGCAGTCACTCCTTATTTAACTGAGTATAACTTCTCTCTCTGTCGTCCTCAGAGAGGTGGTGAAGGCCATGTTCACCCCCAGAATCTCTCTGCCCCCTCTGTGTCGAGGTCTGGGCGGTCTGGAGGGCGGCAGCCAGCGATCTCTGCAGAGGAACGGCACCATCAGGAAGACATTCAGCGGAGGGATGGCGGCCATTCGCCGACACTCCCAGTGTATCGCCGTCAAACTGCAGGCAGTAAGTCCACCAGCACACGCCTGAGAGTATTTCCAAAGTATCACCGGGTGGATTCAGTCTCTCCGTCACTGTCTCCGCCCCCCGCAGGATGCTCTCGTGAACCTGATTCGTCGAGCCAGGCCGGTGTTCCTGCAGTGCGTCATCGCGAAGGCCGACAGTGGAAGTTTTGACGTCCCGGCGCTCCGAGTCCAACTGCACTCCACCCAGATCCTGTCAGCGCTGCAGCTGCACCGCACAGGTCAGCACAGTCACTATGGTAACCAGGGCTGGAAAGTAACTAAGTACTCAAGTACTTTACTTAAATACACCACTTTAAACTTCTACTTCACCTTTAGTTACTAGTTACTTTAAAGAATTATTTTTGTACATGGTTGGTCGGTGACATTTTAAGTCCCATATTTGGGACCCATATAACATGTTATAACATGTTATAAACATTTACTAAATGTTTATATGCTGATTATGAATTCTAAATATGAGTAACGTGTCAAAGAACTTGGCATGCAGATGACAAAATTCAAATCAAACTCAGTTACCTGATGAGAAGAATGAACAAACCTGCAGCCTTCACTTTAAAGTGAGCAGCTTTATTTGTTTGGCTTTCAAAAATCTGCCTATTTTTATCTGCACAGAGCTGCTGAGTAAACAGGAGCTCCAGTAAAACGTCGTCTGGAAGCAGCTCCAGCCTGAATTTAATAGATTATAGGATTAAAGTTAGAGCAGGAGGGCTGAACTGGGAGCAGCTCAACCAGAAACACTGTACAAACTACAAACTACAAACTAAGTGTTAAATGGTCAGAAATACTGAATAACACATGATTTAATGTTGACGATGCATTCGTGAGGATTATCACGAGGCTGTTTACACAGAAGGCCTGAAAAATGCTACTTTAATACTTCATGCAGCAAGAGGAGAAAGATTTCAAGGCTGTGATGCTGCAGCTTTTTTTTGTTCCTGGTTTTCACCAGCCTGAAGTGTTACATTGCCCACTTGCCCAGCTCCTGTTCTGGCACAACACTGGCTCCGCTTCACGTCAGTCTTCCACTGAAAACCTCTTCTTCTTCTTCTTCTTCTTCTTCTTCTTCCTGGTGGTTCAAAACGCCCGTGGTACAAACACTAACACTCCCCCCGGTGCTCTGAGCTCACAGTCTGGACAGCCTCGGCTAACAAACTGAGCTAACATGAGCTAACAGCAGCTAACAAACTGAGCTAACATGAGCTAACAGCAGCTACAGCTGTCAGCAGTTTACTTCACTGTCCATCAGGAAACTCTGTAAATCACAGAGAGTTGAGGCGGAGCAGCCGGAGGACATCAGAGGGAAAACCAGAAAACATTTTCTCCATAAAATATGATCCAGTTTCACCAAAATCAGTGAAATAGTTGGTGGTGTGTGACTTAGTGCCGTAAAGCGTTACGTACTTCTCCCGACCCGGAGCCCAAAGTTACATAGTGTGAGAACAGACGTACGACTGACAGAGACATTCACCTGACCTCTCTCTCTCTCTCAGGTTATCCTGAACACATGACTTTTAGCGACTTCAGGTGTCACTTCCAGGCGTTGTCTCCTCCCATCATGAAACGTTACGCCTCGATGTTTGTCAGCCACGATGAGAGAAAGGTGAGGCGTGTCGTCACGGTGGCTCTCCGTCATACAAACCCTGCAGCTCTGAATCGATACCTTCATCTCCTCTCTCGCTCTCTCTCGCTCTCAGGCGGTGGAGGAGTTGCTCGTCGAGTTGGATCTGGATAAAAAGAACATCGTCGTGGGCGCCAGCAGGGTGAGAACACGTTTGAACTCCTCTAATCAAACAGCAGAGCGTGAATCCAGCTGATGACTCACGGAGCTGCTTCCTGCTGTGTCTCAGGTGTTCATGAAGCGAGGCGTGCTGCGATACCTGGAGCAGCAGAGGGACCAGCAGGTCACCGGCTGGTTGGTGCACCTACAGGCCGCCTGTATGGGACATCTGGCCCGTCAGAAGTACCGCAAACTCAAGGTTAGCGTGTCTCCGTCTTCTGGAGCCAGCCTCAAGTGGACGTTTGAGGAACTGCAGTCACAGATCTGGTGTGTGTGTGTGTGTGTGTGTGTGTGTGTGTGTGCAGGTGCAGCAGATGGCGGTCAGGTGTCTGCAGAGGAACCTTCGAGCTCTGAGGGTCGTCGCTAAGTGGAGCTGGTGGAAACTTTTCTGCAGAGTGCGTCCTCTGCTCGACGTCAACATGGACAACGAGAGGCTGAGGGCTAAAGAGGTACACACACACACACACACACACACACTGTGTGAGCGACAGGTGGTCGTCACGGTAAAACATCAGACCTTCTTCTTCTTCTTCTTCTTCTTCTTCGTCAGGACGAGCTCTCAGCTCTGAGACGACGTCTGGAGAAATCAGAGAAGGAGAGGAACGAGCTGAGGCAGACCACCGACAGCCTGGAGACCAAGGTTTGTGCTGCAACACACACACACACACACACACACACACACACACTGCTCACGTTGTTATATGTGTGTGTGTGTGTAGGTTACGGCTGTGACATCCGAGCTAAGTGATGAGCGTTTCCGCGGCGACGCGGTGGGTCAGGCTCTGGATGTGGAGAGGGCAGAGAGACTCCGACTCAGCAGGGAGAACAAAGACCTGCAGGTAGACCTGCGAAAAGTAATCTATTACTCTTGGTGGACCAGAGGAATGTGTCACAAAGCGGTGACAGTCCTCCAACGTCTCTCTCTCTCTCTTTTTTTTTTTTTTCTTTTTCATCAGGCTCGTCTAGACCAGTGTAAAGTCGCCATGGAAACCCTGGAGAAGCAGCTGGAGGAGGAGAAACAGAAAGTCCAGATCGCAGAGAGTCAGAGAGGACCAGCTACAGGTAAAGATGGAGAGGAGGAGGACACAGAAACTGAATCATTCAGGTGTTCGTTGTTGTTTGGCTGAAGGCCGTCTGCAGTTGCCGGGGGTTACATGAACAGACTGAAGGGAGGCTGAAGGAAGTCTATATTAAACATCTAAAAACATGTTCTCATCATAGTTTTATCACTTTTTCCAAGAAGTTTGCTCCAAGTCAGGTTCACCAAACTCGATTAACTTACCGGACTGTTGTGGTTCAGATGGAGCTGAGCCTGAAGGTAAAGCTCTCGGTGGTCACGAGCTTTGGGTAGTGACCGAAACAACGAGATCGCGGATCCGCTGGGTGGCCAGGCTCAGAGAGAGGAGCTCGGACATCCGGAGGGAGCTCGGAGTAGACGGAGCCAGATGAGGTGGTTCAACGTCTGATCAGGATCCTGCTGGGCGCCTTCCTTTGGAGGAGACACCGGGGCAGACCCAGAACCTTCTGGAGCCCATCTAGCCTTGGGACGCCTCGTGATAGTCACAAATTCTTTGGAGAAGTGTGAAGTTGTTTATTTACACACCTGCAGCAGCTCTTCAAAAAAATTAACAACATAATGCAACATATGACAGTGAATCAGTGCAGAACAAATCTGAACACTGGTCCAGTGTGTCAGATTTATGGGCCTCTATTTAACAGAAGTTAAATATCATATTCATGCTGTAGGAGCGAGTGATAATTACCTGAAAATAAGACTTGTTCTGTTTTTGTTACCTTAGAATGAGACTTTTATATCTACAGACGCTGCAGGTCCTCTTTCACAGAGTCCGTGCTTGGCAGGAAAGGGTGAGGCGAGGGGTATTTATTTGGTAGCAGTCTGCAACTACACCGCTAGATGGCGCCAGATCAGACACACTGGACTTTAAAGTAAAACGGTAAAAGAAGAGGAAAAGATTCAAAAAGAGGAAATGTCTGTTATTAATTTTAACCAATCGTCTTCCAACGGCCCAGAAGAATCCCCGAAGTTCCGATAAAGTCGACCCGCTGTGAAGTGAACTACGTCTACCTCCACCTTCAGCAGGAAGAGTTTAGTCACAGTAAAAAAAGTGGATGATCTTTGGCCTGTCAGCAGGTTTTTAAGTGACCCTGTCCATCACCCCTGACGGAGTCACATCCATCTCTCCTCACACAGACAGCGAGCTGGCCATGCAGCTGGAGTGCTGCCAGACGGAGGTCGAATTCGTCCGCCGACGACTCAAGCAGACGGAGGAAAAACTGGAGGCGGAGAAACAGACCCGACAACAGCTCGATACCAAGGTGAGGCAGGACGCCGTGATGTGCGTCGCAACGCTGATGGGAGATGAAATGTCTGAGGGTAAAAACACTGTGTGTGTGTGTGTGTGTGTGTGTGTGTAGGTGGCGACTCTGCAGGTCCAGCTGGAGCAGTCCAGGCGGAGTGCGACGGAGCTCAAACGTCACTGTCGCCGTGTGACCTCTGACCTCCAGGACGCCCGAGTCCTCACCGACAGCCTGCAGAGCCGCATGCACGAGCTGGACCGCAAACAGAGGAGGTGAGGTCACACTCTGCTTTTCTCTTCTTAGCTTCCTCCGTCAACGTCCTCTTCGCTCTCTTCTCCTCTGCCATTATGTCCATAGAGGCTGCTGAGCCCGGTTACAGGAGAGGTTGATCCAGATCGATAGCATAAACATTCTGCTTTCAGCTAGCAACCATGGAGGAGAGACTGATCACTACAATCTACACTTATCCTGAAATCTACAATCTTTCAATGAAGGAGTACGAGGATATGGACAGGAAATGAAGGAAAAGCTCTTCTTCTTCTTCTCTGTTCTTGGTTAATGAGGGCGGGAAAACTGCTGAAAGCACGCTAATGGTAGACTTACGTCCAAGCGTGCTGACTCAGGTTTTAGGACTCAGTCCTGCTGCACTCTTTATTAGTCGTGAGTTTTTGATCTTTGACTTTTGAAAGAAGGAAACGAGCTGCATCAGCATAAAATCAGCATAAAAACGCAGCAGAACGTCCCTCTTGGTCAAAATAAAACATGTTAACATGCTAGAAGAGGGTTTGACCATGAATGCATCATCGTGATTTTCTGTCCGCCTCGCCGCGTGCAGCTGGTGGAGGGACAAATCAGAAAATATGAACGCTGTGTTTAAAGAGACTCATGAAACTTAAAGTCTCTGAGAAGCTTTTGAATGTTTTCTATCAGATTTAGCTTCGTGCTTTTGTTTGAGTTAATGAAAGAGGAAACGGGATTAACGAGTTCATTAAAGAGGAGTTCAAATCAGACTTCAGTTTGAAGGTCGTCCTCTGCTCCGTGTTTTAATTTGACTCGTTTTGTCAGATACTGGATGTGTGACTTTATTTTGAAGAGTTCATTTCACGTGTTGTTGCTACAATATTTAATATTTAAGGTTTTCTTTCCGATGTGTTTGTTTTTTGGGTGCATCACTTATGAGAATCTGCAAAGTTATTTAAAGGTTTGTTAAATGGACATATAAAATAGAAATTGGAAGTAAAGTACCTCAAACTTGAACTTACGTAGAGTACTCGAGTACTCAGTTACTAACAGTAGCTTAACCTACAGCTCCAACATTAAAGTTACTCTGTCCTGTTGGATAACGGCAGTCGTGCAGTATTCAGTGTCTGTGTGTTTCTGTGTTTCTTCAGGTTTGACAGCGAGTTGACTCAGGCTCTGGAGGAAGCCGACAACGAGAGAGAGCAAAAGGACAAAGCCTCTCAGGAAAACACCGCCCTGGGGGCTGAAATCTACACGCTGCGCCGGAGCCTGCAGGTGAGTTTGTGTTTGACGGTTCGTGGACGTAGATTTCACCAAAAGTTAGAACAGTAAGTAAAGCTGTCAGACAAATGTAGGGAAATAAAAGTATAAAGTTTGCTTAGTGTGTTTGAATGTGTCGGAGGAAACAGTGTCAGCACACACAAACGATGAAATAGTGCACTATAAGGTAAAAAAAATCAATGACCATCATTCATCAAGTTAACCTGGAAACAAGCACATAATCTATTGTGGAAATTACCGCTGTCACGCGTGATTCATGAGACGCTGTCACGGCGGTAAAATGACATAAACTGCGTCGTGGATTGATGAGCCGGAGATGTGTGGAGTCAACAGCACGTCTGACGTGTGACAGATGGAAAGTGTTGTGCAGTTACTGAAAGGTTTATGTGATGATACCCTTCATGAAACACAGAATCAAACAGCAGGAGATCAGCAAGACCTTTCACTGGGAGAGAAACTCGCTAGGGATATAGTGTCCTCCAGGGTACGCGAAAACGTGGTGAAGTTCCCTCTAGGGTGCCCCTCCAGTGGAGAAAACATGATGAGGTTACCAATGGGGCGCCCTTCCAGTGGCGAAAATGTAATTAATTGCTGTCTAGGGTGCTCTTCTAGTGAAAAAAAAACGTGGTGAAGTGCCCCCTAGGGTGCTTTTCTAGTGGAGAAAATGTAATGAAGTGCCCTCTAGGGTGCCCCTCCAGTGGAGAAAACATGATGAGGTTGCCAATAGGGCTCTTCTAGTGGCAAAAATGTGATAAAGTGCTCTCTAGGATGCTGCTCCAGTGTAGAAAACATAACAGTAACCTTCTAGTGGAGAAAATGCCCCATTGGGTCCTCTTCCAGTGGAGAAAATGTGCTCAAGTCCCCCCTAGGGTGCCCTTCTAGTCAAGAAAAGGTGATGAACCCTTTAGGGCGCCCTTCTAGTGGAGAAAACGTGATAACGTGCTCTCTAGGGTGCTGCTCCAGTGTAGAAAATGTGATCAAGTGCCCTCTAGTGCACCCTTCTAGTGGAGAAAACGTGGTAAATTGCCCTCTAGGGTCCTCTTCTAGTGGAGAAAACGTGATGAGGTTGCCAATAGGGCTCTTCTAGTGGCAAAAATTTAATAACGTGCTCTCTAGGATGCTGCTCCAGTGTAGAAAACATGACAGTGGCCCCTATGATGCCCTTCTAGTAGATAAAACTGTTAAAATGCCCCTTGGGTACCCCTCCAGTGGAGAAATTGTAGTAAAAGTACCCTCTAGGGGCATTACTTTACTGAGTCAGTTACAGCAGCTGACTCTCTTCTTATGCTACAGTTTAACTTTTGCCATTTTCCCGTAGAATCTGTTTGTTGTCTTTATTTTCCTGTCTGTGCTCCTACGTGTTGCTGCTCTTCACTTTCATATCCCGTGTGGACAAACCTGCCAAAGTATCTTTGAGCAAGATCAATCAGTTTAACCTGCGCTGGCTGCAGACGCGCTGCAGTAACCAGAGGACAAACACTGAATCTCCGAGTCGGAGGATGAACTAAGTGTTCTGATATCAGTGATACATGTCTGTGTGGGTGTTTGCAGGAGAGCCAGTCAGAGGTGGGCCGTCTTCAGAAGCAGAAGGATGAGTTGTGCGCTCAGATCCGTGACCTCAGCCTGCCCGTTGATCTCGCCTCCGATTCGCTACCTGACCTCAAGAAACAGCTTCGCCTCCTGGAGAGTCAGGCCAGCGAGCGAGCGCAGGAGATCACCACGCTCACCGCCAAAATACAGCAGCAGCAACAGGTGCTCACAACACGTGCAGACACATTCAAATATATTCACCGGCTGGCCGAGTTTCTCACCTGGTTTCTCTTCTCTCTCATAGGTCCACATGCGCTTTGAGATGGAGATGGAGAGGATGAAGCAGATGCATCAGAAGGAGTTGGAGGATAAAGAGGAGGAGTTGGAGGACGTGCACAAGTCCTCTCAGAGACGGGTACGTCAACGCGTTACAACCAATTCATGACCACGAGTAATCAACGCACCACTTGTTACTGAAGACCGTGCACGCGTTATTAGTGTCCCGATTCAAAGTCTGCATCCAGCCAAGTACCACAAAGTACATTTACTCAACTACTCCGCGATTTTAAGGTACTTGTAATTCCCATGAAACAGGAAGCAAATTGCTTTTTACGTCCTCATTTTTACATGTTTCCAGGCAGACTTAGCGAGTGTGCAATGAGCTAGTGTCAGTGCCGGACCCGGGACCAAACACAACCTCTGAAAGCAGCACCACCCTTCTGCTGGGATCAGAACAATCCTACTAAAAGATCTGGAACAATGCAAACTGAAAGTTTACCAAACCTGGACTTCAGATTCATTTTTTTTCTTTTGAACACAATTTTTAAGATTCGATCGAGTCCAACATCCGAAATCTGATCAGATTACTCGTGAGCGACCGTCCCGATGCACGCTGAGAACACTGCGTCCTGTTTGTACTTTCTACTGAAGAAATCATTCAGCACTGTACTTCATGTGAGTTGTGTAAGAGAGCAGTACTTTGTGAACGTCCTTCATCGGCTGACAGAAGAAAAACCAAACGTCTTTTTCACCGAACGATCCACTTCACTTGTGTCCTCCTTCGTGTTGTTATGTAACCAGGCAGCAGTTACATCACCTCTCTGTAGGTACATCAACACACAAACACGACATTCCTGCAGGTTTTCTCAGCAAACTCATCATCACACAATCAGAGCAGTGATTTAACTTCAGCGACAGACACTCACAGGACGATTACCATGAATATATGCAGAGCTGATATTTGGCGTCCAGGCGCTGACCTCATCACTCTGCCAGGAAACTCCAAGAAGATGTTGATGAGTGATGGCGATGACTTCCATCAACACGGCAGCTTTAACTCAGAGTCTACAGGTGGATGCAACATTTAAAGAGCCCTCAGTGTGTCAGATATAGGGGGCTCTTTGCTAACAGCCAAACATCAACAAGGTCACCAACAGCAGACATAGCAGCCAGCTAATATTACTGACTAGTCCAACAGCAGTCAGCCCAGCTCGGCGTCTGTCTTTCAGCCTTTTATTTCACCAAGCTCTCACCAACCACTAAAAGTCAGTCCCAGATTTACTCTTGTCCGGCGGCTTCTTGCTCGCTCACTCTCTCCTTTTCTCTTCTTAGCCTCCTCCGTCAGCGTCCTCTTCACTCTCTTCTCCTCTGCCATTATGTCCGTCGACAAATGACTGGCACCCACTACAACACAGAGTCCAAAGTCAAAGCTAACATTACTGCAAAGAACATGAAATATATTATCATGTTGTGGCTTTAGCTAGCTAACGTATCAAAATCCTGTCTTGGGTGGATAACGTCAGCTAATTCATGCAGACTCCCGGTTTGCTTGCTAGCAAAACATTATGAGTGAATAAGTTATTTATAGCTTACCAAAAGAGCTGCTAAAGTATCGTCCAGCTCTGGTTCTGGCACAACACTGGCTCCTGTAAACCTCCTCTTCTTCTTCTTCTTCTTCTTCTTCTTCTTCCCGGTGGTCCAAAACTCCTGTGGTACAAACACTAACACTCCCCCGGTGCTCTGAGCTCACAGTCCAGGCAGCCCGGCTAACAAACTGAGCTAACATGAGCTAACAGCAGCTAACAAACTGAGCTAACATTAGCTAACAGCAGCTAACAAACTGAGCTAACATGAGCTAACAGCAGCTAACAAACTGAGCCAACATTAGCTAACAGCAGCTAACAAACTGAGCTAACAGCAGCTAACAAACTGAGCTAACATTAGCTAACAGCTGCTAACAAACTGAGCTAACATGAGCTAGCAGCAGCTACAGCTGTCAGCAGTTTACTTCACTGTCCATCAGGAAACTCTGTAAATCACAGAGAGTTGAGGCGGAGCAGCCGGAGGACATCAGAGGGAAAACCAGAAAACATTTTCTCCATAAAATATGATCCAGTTTCACCAAAATCAGTGAAATATATATTTTTAAGTTTAAAAAGTGTAAAAAGTAAAATATCTCGCTCTGAATAAAGAAGAAAAAATATAAAGTAGCAGAAAATGGAAATATTAAAGTAAGTTTGTCCTTCAGTCCTTCAGTCCAGTTTCTCGCTGAAGAATTTCTTCCTCTAAACAAACAAACTCAACAAACTCTGATTTATTCAACACGAGTTCATTGTGAGGCCTCCGTTATTTCATTCTGTTTATTTCTTTTATGCTGCTCCACAGATGATGATGTTTTTATGCTCATCATTATCCATCCTGCTGCAGGGGAAATTTCCTGTCAAGGACAATAAAATCTCATTCAGACCGGCCGTTCATCATCATTTCTTTCTTTCTTCTTCTTTTCTATGCGCTGGTGCCGTGTGAAGCTGAGGCAGTTGGAGATGCAGTTGGAGCAGGAGTACGAGGAGAAACAGCTGGTGATTCACGAGAAGCACGACTTGGAAGGACTCATAGCGACTCTGTGCGACCAGGTACGAGCGTCCAGCCAACTTTCTCACACCGTAGATCATTATTATTGTGAGTTAATGATGAGTATGTCACTGCTACACAACAAGCATATGCAGCAAGAAGGCGGCGCTCCGTCTCTGGCAGCTTTAAGGTTAATCTGAGGTGTCCGTCTTGCAGGTGGGCCACAGAGACTTCGACGTGGAGAAGAAGCTGAGGAGAGACCTGAAGAGGACTCACGCCCTGCTGGCCGACGCCCAGCTGCTCCTCTCCACCGTCGACAACCCGGGACAGAACCTGCCGCACGGCAGCAAAGACCAGATAGAGCGTCTGCACTGCCAGGTACGTCCTCACCTGTACGTTCACACGACTCACCTGCCACGCTCTCACTTCCTTCCTTCTCGTGATGCGTTCACGTACTCTCTCTCTGTGTCTCCTCCAATCAGCTGGAGGAGAGCGAATCGAGGCGGCTGGAGGCCGAGAGCGTTCAGTCGACTCTGTCCCAGGAGCTGGACAACACTCAGATCGAACTGGAGAACATCTGCAAACTGAAGAGCGTGGTGAGCGTCTGACGGGGAGGGACGTGTCGTGGATGTTGATTGCGATGAGCTAGTGTACACCGGAGGACAGATTTAAAGTTTGACTTTAAATGTTTTCAGGTGGACGAGCAGTTGGCGCTGCTGCAGCATGAGAAGGTGGACCTGCTGAAGAGACTCGAGGAGGATCAGGAAGACCTGAACGAACTGATGAAGAAGCACAAAGCGCTCATCGCACAGGTACTCCAGTTATCATTCACTCATTCATGCTTGAATCGGATCTGTGGCTCACTCTGTGTCTGCTTCAGTCCTCCAGTGACATCGCTCAGATCAGAGAGCTTCAGGCTGAACTGGAGGAGGTGAAGAAACAGAGACACTCTCTCCAGGAGGAGGTGAGCAGGTGTGGTGTTCGGGTGGAGCTGGGTTTGTGCTTTAATTCGACTCTAAATGTTTCGTTCTCGGTCTCCGTGCAGCTCCAGCAGTGTGTGTCGAGGGTGCAGTTCCTGGAGTCGTCCACTGTGGGGCGTAGCATCGTCAGTAAACAAGAGGCACGTGTGTGTGACCTGGAAAACAAACTGGAGTTTCAGAGAGGACAAGTGAAGAGGTTTGAGGTGAGACCGGA
>CP136874.1:24392448-24932448 GCA_033000465.1 Sciaenops ocellatus | reverse complement strand
TAAGTAAAGTTATCTCATGCCAGTTTCCAGACTGTACTCTTTCTAATAGTGTTATCTACAGAGACCCAACAGTTCCCACCATGAGCAAACACGTGACGACAGCGGCGAGGAAAACCTCGAGCTGAGCCTGGATTGTGGTGGACGTCGAGTTTAGAGAGACAAAGATGAACAGCAACAATAATAACGATGAAAACTATAATTATAATATAAATATGACTCATCCTAATAGTATTTATAAAGACATATAATATGAAGTGGAGGAAGTGTAATGTTAGCTGTAGATATTATTTTGATCTGGTGCTGATCTGAGATCTGTAAACACGCTACATGTTGCTAATTACACATAGCCCAGTGTCATGACAACACGACATGTAGATGTGTGTTTTACATGCGTGTGCATGTCGTTTGGGGCTGAATCCAAAGCTGCTCTGAGATGATGTTTGATAACTTTCAAACTGCATTTCTTATCGTGTAAAATGATGTACTGGTGTCGTGATCGCTGCCTTGCTGTGGGATCATGTGTTTGTTGAGCTGCAGTCATGACGTGTTCGCATGCTCGGTGCAGATCTGTACACTAAAGAGCAGAGACGTCTCCGTTCTTCTTCTGTCGGCCGGATTAAGATGTGATTTTGTTCTGCAGTGACTCGGTGTCCAGCGTCGGCTCGATCGGGACAGAGGATGTCGGAGAGGGGATCCGTCATTGGTTAGGAGTGCCTAGAGGAGGCTCCCGCGGCGGCAGCAGTACCATCAGCAGCCAAGGGGGGCGCCAGTCTGTCGCCGACACCATGAGCACCTACAGCTTCCGGTAAGCCCGATAACTACTGAACATTCACAGATAGAGCTGCAACGATTTTGATAATTTATTAGTTGTTTTAGTCATTTTTAAATCTTTGTGGATTATCTTGATGCTGAACTGACAGACTGTCGACACATGACGTCCTTTATCTTGTGTTTCTAGCGTGATCTGAATTGTTCAGATGTCATATTTTTTAAAATACTATGTCAGGTGTCTCTTTTGTCCCTCCACAGCTCTTGCGTGGACCCTGATGACGAGAGCTCTGAGGCTGGCGGTATCAGAGTTCCCAGTCGAGCGCCGTCCTCCTCAGCTCTGTCCGAGCTGCTGGACGGACTCCGTAAACGCAGAGCCGGCGGCGATGCAGGCGATGGAGCCGGCAGCGCGGTCTCCCTGCCCGTTTATCAAACAACCGCGGCCTCCACTCTCAGACGGAGAGCCTCGGCTCGCTCTCTCAGTCCAGAGGACGCCCAGGAGCCCCGGCCCGGCCCCAGCATCCTCAAACCGCCGTCCCCGCTCTTGCCTCGCGCTGCCAGCGCTCGCTCCATCGGTGACGCTCAGACGTCCACTGCCACCTCCACAGCTGGAGCCAAACTCTCCCGATTCAACTCAAGCGATTCCGTCTGTTCGCTTCCCTCGCTGCCACGCCTCTCCTCCTTGGCGTCCTCCCTCGCCGCTCGCCATCGCCCTCCCTCCCTGTCCATCCCGGAGGAGGACCCAGAGCAACCCCTCCGCTCCATGACGACTCCCATCCAGCGCTCCCCTCAGGCACCGAGGCGGTGCATGCTTGTCACAGAGGACGGAGGCGAAGGCTCTCTGGGTTCAGAACCCATGGTCTTCCAAAACCGCCGCCTGATCGGGGATCGAGACGACGCGGCCTCCGACATCCTGCCCGCCATCCGGAGAGCTCAGTCCGCCAGCAGCCTGGCCGGCTCCATCAGAGGAGGCAGGAGGGCGCTGAGCGTCCACTTTGGGGAGCTGCCTCCTTCGACCCGCAGCAGGAAAAGCTCCGAAACCGAGTCGTCCAGCTCAGGCGGATCAGGAGGAAGTTCCCAGAACGGCGTTCCCCGACGCAAGTTTGAACGGCCGCAGGGAGAAAGACTGGAGGCGGAGGGCAGCGAGGGGGGAGACGTGGCTTCAGTCATGAAGAGGTACCTGAAGAAGGAAGTCGACTGAACGAGACGAGGTGAGGGAAGTCTTCAAATTCTACATTTAACTGCTTTAATTCAACTTTTCAGGTGTCAGATTGTTGACTGAAACAAAACCAGGAACATGAATTATAAGATCGATCATTAGTTTGTTTTTATACTGAATAATTCAAAGTATGAACATTAATTTGTGTCATTTAAACATCAGTTTATAATTTACGTATTAGCCATGCTAGCAATGTTTCTCAACTTGCATTGCCATCAAGAGATCACCGAAATCTTTGAGATGGAAACTGACATATTTCAACAGCTATCGGATGGATTGCAATAAAGTTTTGTGCAGACATTCATGGTCCCCAGTGGATAAAGTTAAATAACTTTGGTAATCCGTTGACAGTTAATCTAGCACCACAGTGAGGTTGATATTTGTAGTTTTGAGCGAAATATCTCGTCAACTGTTGGATGAATGTTCATCATCGTAATCATCGACATTTTAACTCGTCCAATTCTTTCGTTTATAACCAAACACCTGCAAATTATTCCCATCAGCCTCAGCTGTGCTTAGCAAACGTTAGCTCTTCGTTGCTGCTTTGGGAAACATGTTGGATTGCCGTCAGGAGTTGACCGAAACTGGACTAGAAGGGTAGACCAGGTATAGGTAGCCTGACAGGTGTGGTTGAGGTGGAACCAAAGTTATCTAACTTTATAAGCTGATTGACGGATCATTAGTTTGTTTTTATACAGAATAACTCCAAGTATGAACATTTATTATACTACGTATTACGTATTATTAATTTAGTCCAAACTGAAAAATTTCAACAACTATTGGATGGATTGCAATAAAGTTTTGTGCAGACATTCATGGTCCCCAGTGGATAAAGTCGAATATCTTTGGTAACCCGTTGACTTTTAATCTAGCACCACAGTGAGGTTGATATTTGTAGTTTTGAGTGAAATATCTCGTCAACTGTTGGAGGGATTTCCATCATCAGAATCATCAACATTTTAATTTGTCCACTGTCCAAATATCTACAAAACTAATAAACATTCCCATGAGCCTCAGCTGTAGCAAACGTTAGCCCCTTCCATCAATCGTTATCAGGAAACGTGAACCGTCGTTCGTTTGTTTCCTGACAGCAGGCGTAGCATGATTCATAAATATCTCTGAAGTTGTATTTATAGTTGAATCTCGACGTGTTTCCTGGGAGTGATTCTGAGCTGTTTGATAAACACAGGCCTGGACGTGTATCTGTGTCTGTTTCAACACCATCTTTCCTCTTCTGACCATCTCGTCTTTGTTGTTGTTGTGTGTCCACATCCAGCTGTGAGCTCCACGGACAGACTGAAGACTGCAGCAGCTGTGGTCGAAGCTGAATGGAAGTCAACAATGTTTGTTTCGACTTCGTTAAAATCACCTGAAAACACGTTTGTTCCACCCACGAGCACTCGATCGACTGTACTTTCAGAGAAGCACTGTTTGTATACGAATAAAAATATTGAATGAACCTTCTGTTGCTTCTTTGTGATTCTGTGAGACAAATTCACAGGAAGTGCCAAAAAACTGCAGTTCCTCAAACGTCCACTTAAGGCTGGCTCCAGAAGTGAGTCAGTCTCCATAAGTCCCCATGTTAACATGTCCAACTTGACAGCAGAAATAAACATGTTTACAGCCTGGTACAAAAAACAGTTTTGGTCTCTGTAGTCTGTGGCGGATGTCACGGAGACTACATCCAGGTTTTAGACGGTCTTTGAAGGAGGCTCGTTCTGTAGCCCGCCTCTAGTGGCTGTCCGAGGAACTGCGGTTTCCTGACACTTTGGCGTTGGCTTCATTTCACCGATTCTGATCCTGAGCTAGTGTTTCACAAGACTCCTGCGACCAAACACAAGTATGTCCATGTTTTATACAGTCTATGGTCTGAACCACCATCGGTTGTTCTGACACTGACACAGTTTTCACTCCTGGCTGACTTCGGTAAGAGTTTGACTACGTCATTTGGTGATCTGATTGGTTGACGTTCGTCCGTTATAGATGGAGATGGACAGATGAGTCCATTGAAAAGAGTTTCCAACGACGTCCTCCCAGATCATTCTTGTGAATCAGGGTTAGTCAGTTCTGATTTCAGGAGGTCCGGATAAAGAAAAATGCTCACGTTCAGGTTCCGCAGTGTCGTCATGTTTAAGTTGCTCAAAAAACTCAAACTCAATCGTTCCCGGCTCTGGGTCCGGACAGGACAGAGGGTGGGTGCGGACCGGGACCACGGACCTGTGTGGTAAACCATCAAACTGTCTGGTTTCCTGCAGTACAGCGACGGTCGGCAAACATCTCAAAGTTCTGGGCCACAAATTAAAGAAGAAGGCGGTGAAGGAGAGGAGGAGGATGAGAAGTTGTAAAATACAGTTTACCATTAACATTTTGTGTTTGTGTTCAATGACATTTAGTTTTTCATTTCAGTCTCCAAACACATTCAATAATGTCCTTTTTTTTAAAGAGGAAACATTACAGTAACCATCAAGTCTAAATGCCGTAGACGCAGCAGGAGTCTGGTAGAAATCTGAAATATTTCAGTGTATTTGTCGGTAAAGCCGAGGACACTCCTCGTCCGATCTGCTCCTCTCACACTCACACTTGTTATCTGGAGTTATTTGCAGTAAATGTTACCTCTAGCTGAACTCTAGCTCGGCTCATGCAGAGCAACAGATGGGGATAAAGAACATAGAAAACATATCCAGCGAAGCGCTGACAGTTCGGCCGTAACCTTCAGACACACAAAGCTTTACTTTAGCTTCATCAACGCTGCACGCTCTTTGTCATGTGCAAACTGACCCTGCACACGAGGTCAGCTTCTCGGTTTGTGCTTCGAACATTTTAATTGTTGGTTTAGATGATGTTTGGAAGCTTTTCACGGCGGGTGAGCAGCTTATTGACCTGTTTTTCTGAGAATGAGGGTGTACAAACAGAGAAACTCTCTCTAGCAGCTGCACGTCCTTGATCGATGTGCTTTAAACCTGAACTCCTTCAACTGCTGCAAAGTACCCGGATGAGCTGTTATCTACTCCTAATGAAATCTTAAAGGTGACATTAATAAGAGTCATTGCAATCAAGATAATTAGTTCATAAGAATATCTCGGGCTCATGGATTATAGGCTTAATATTATGGATTATGGATTCACATTATCTGGAGATCAGATGGAGGCTGCAGACTCTGAGTGTTGAACTCTGTGAAATGTTTATGCAGCATTCACACGGCGACTTTAATCAATGTAATCTTTATCATAGCGCGATAAAACAGCCTCGGCCTCGTGACCGTCTGCAGCACTGCAGGAAGTTTGTGATCGATTCACTCGTCCAGGAATCATCAATGTAGTTTTCACAAAGACGAAGGAGGAGCTGCGCGGGTCATTTCCTCCTTTTCTTTTCTCGCCTTGTTTCTACAGTCGGAGGAAAATCGAAGTCCTGCAGTCGAGGAGAACAGAACAAACACAATGACTCGTAGCATTGGTTCAAATCCTCGTTAGTGTGCAGCTTTTCCATCTACAGCAGCCGTTCACTGGTTTGTCCCTCCTGATTTGCTGTAGTTGATGCTAACAGTCATATTTTGTGACTGATGAATGAGCATAAGTGTAGTATGATATTAGTTTAAGACAGAAGGTCATAAAGCATCATTTCTGTTTGTTTTCTTGGACCTCGTCTCTTTTATGGACCTGCACCTTTATGAACTGGTTTGCCTGTTTGGACTGCCCGTCCTGGTTTTGAACTCTTCGTCTGTAGTCTGCGTTCAGGTCCGATACCGCGTGTTTCCTGGTTACCCTGCTTGAACCGTGACAACAAACTGCTCCTTGGCTTTGGAAGTACCTCTTCTACCTCTTCAAGGTCTTTTTATTTAAGACCTTCATGATACGCAGAGTACAAACATACCACCAGACCTGTACCGCTGAGTCATTTTGCTCTTTTGTACTTGTTGACGAGGTGAGTCGCAGAAACAGAAAGAAGAACATTTGTGACGACACAAGTAAGACGTTCACATGTATTACAGGGTTACATCTTCTGCTTCCATTTGATCCACAAATGCCAAGAAGGTTGCATAGATTTTCAGAACAGATCCTTGGAGAGAATATCTTATTTTTTCTGGCTTCAGAGTCTTCATAGTCTCTTTAATCCAGTGGGAGTATGAAGGAGGAAGAGGGTCTTTCCATCTGAACAGAATCAGTCGTCTGGCCAGTAGTGCACAGAAGGCCTCCACATTGGACTTATAACTACTTAAACTCACACCCTGCGGAGTGACAGCAAATAGAGCAGTAAGAGGGGATGGATCTATCAGCTCCAGTGATGTAGTTTTGTGTGTAATGGAGTTGCAGGAGCTCGCTTGCATCTATCCTAAGTCGGGTTTAACCTCCATGAACACCATCAACATCTCCAGAGTTCAGCAGCTCCCAGGTGACATTAGATGTTTGGATTAGATGGATGGTTTCTCTCGTGTTTCTTGTAGCTGTAGCAGATCTACAGAGAAGTTTTATGAAACTTTATTTCAGCCTCACATAATCTGCCTTTAAACAGCTGTTATATTAAATGTTTTCCCTCCGAACGCTCTGGAGAATTACGGACTTTAACTTGACGTCTACTGACTATAAATGTGTCGCAACAAACTCCAGCGCCTCTGCGTGATGAAGTATGCCGTACATTATGTTCACTGATTGGCCTAATTATCTAAAGTGACTGCGCTGAATTGCAGATTTGATTTGAATGACTTTCACGAGAAGAGATTTATCTGGATCCAAAGCAAACATGAGCGCTCGATTCAAACTCGTAAAGTTACAGTCAGCTATAATCTCTGAGTATCACCGCACAGGATCAAATGAGGGTTCGATAATACGGGACGCTCTCGATTGTTGGACTCGTACTGTACGTGTACTGTACTCTCTGCAGGAACATTTATTTTTGGGCCGGTTTCTCAGCTTCTCATCTTTCAGCTCGGCTTCAAACAGCAGACATAATTACACTCTGCACTTTCTTTTTGTCACCTTTTTTCTTTTAATTAATTTCTCACATTCTGACTGGTCCCAGCGGCTCTTACCTAAAGGTTATTCTCCTCCTTTCAGTCTGACCCAAATGAGCCGGAGGGACAAAGGACATTATTATAGTTGGAAGTTTATTATTTTTAAGTTTCCAGTTATGACGTGTTATGAATCCATTATGGCTTCATTTGACCTCTTAAAGTAATTCTCCACCAATTATTAAACTCCCAAAAAGTCAACTGACTCACAGCAGACAGATTTATTTCAAATTAAGTGGTGACTTGAAGCAGCAGAGGCTGAGACACTCGATCCTTTCGAGATTTCAGGAGGTCCGGATAAAGAAAAATGCTCACGTTCAGGATCCGCAGCGTCATGTTTAAGTTGAATTATAATTCAGTTATACATTACAAGTATTTTATATATATATATTGAAGCAGCATTGTCATTGTATCAACATCTGCACTGTGTGAAGTCATCGACTCATATCAAACAAAGAAAGCTAGAATTCAACGTCATGGCAACAATATTTATTTTCAGTGCAGCTCTGGAGAGCTACATACAATAATAAATAATACATCAAATAAATTAGAAAAGTAAATTTGACATTCAACTCAGAATTATAAATAAAAAGTGCTTAATAATAATAATGATAATTAAATTTTCTTTTCTTGGCTGGGGCCGCTAACTTCCTGTTGTCTTCTCTGGCTGTCTGGCAACAACTCGGAGATTAAACACGGATTAAACGAGCGAAATAAAACGTGTAAATTGGAGTTTTAGAGGTGATGGTAGGCGCTAGCTGTTTTCCTCTGTTTCCAGTCTTTGTGCTAAGCTAAGCTAACAGCTGCCAGCTGTAGACATGATGTAACTGTTTTCACAGACTGAGAAGTATTTTATACGTCTTTTTAAAACAGGTCATGTCACCCTGAAGGTGAATCTATTCAAAGTGCAAATTTCTCCATTTTCTCACTAATCTATTTTTTTTAATGTGTTGCACAAAAGAGTCGACTCTTAATGTTCATGAGTTCTATACCACGGCTGATCTTTAGACTGCATCAGTAACTTAATCAATGCAGCTTTTATATCAGTGAATAACTCAGGTGGTCTAGATTAACCTTCAGGCGGTGAAGTCGACGTGATGAAGCTCGTGTCGCGGCGGCTGCTTCCTTTCATTACTTTAACCAGAATAAATGATGCTTTCTTTGTTCTTCCATCTGATGTCCACGACAAGTCAGTGTCAGTATCTGAGCCCAGACACCCTACAGAGCAAGCTAAGGTGGCTAAAAGTACACAAGAATGCACGTGCAGGATTTATTTACAGAAAACCCCACAAGGAAAAAAATACAAAAGAGAATGGCCCCTTTGATCGATCAGTTAAAGGCAAACTGAAATCAAACTTTGCTCCTTAAATAATGTCTTTATTCAAAACCTGAAAGAAACTTACAAACAAAACTGAGCAAGAAACATAAAAGTAAATATATACCTTGCTAAACTAGGACATAGACATAAACACTTGGGTTACATTGTCCGCTCGCCCAGCTCGGGTTCTAGCACGACACCGGCTCCGCTTCCTGTTAGCATTCCCTGAAAACCTCCTCCTCTTCCTGGTGGTCCAAAACGACTGTGGTACAAACAATC
Source organism: Sciaenops ocellatus (assembly GCA_033000465.1). Classification (NCBI taxonomy): domain Eukaryota; kingdom Metazoa; phylum Chordata; class Actinopteri; family Sciaenidae; genus Sciaenops; species Sciaenops ocellatus. The sequence continues at coordinate 24,923,859 of CP136874.1, read as the reverse complement.
CCCCGGTGGTCTGAGCTCGTTAGCTAACTGCAGCTAACAAACAGAGCTAACATTAGCTAACCGCAGCTAACAAAATGAGCTAACACTAGTTAACAAACAGAGCTAATAGTAGATAACAGCAGCTAACGAACTGAGCTAACATTATCTAACAGCAACTAACAAACTGAGCTAACATTAGCTAACAGTAGTTAACAAACTGAGCTAACATTAGCTAACAGTAGTTAACAAACTGAGCTAACATTATCTAACAGCAACTAACAAACTGAGCTAACATTATCTAACAGCAACTAACAAACTGAGCTAACATTAGCTAACAGCAGCTAACAAACTGAGCTAACAGCAGCTAACAGAGCTAAAATCTGTGTACAGTATGTGTACACGTGTACACAGTGATGTATGATGAGTATATGTTAAAGAGCACATTGACACACTGGTCATGCAGTGTCTCTGTACGTGTGTGTGTGTAATCTGTATTCCTTTCATGATCTGCCTGTAGATATGAAGCCCGCGAACACGGAGCCAAACAGTCAGCTCTCATTAGGAGCTGGAGAACAGCTGCACATTAGGTATGCCACATCAGTAGGAGACCTTCCTCTGAGATTACATCTCTGCTGCCACACATTCTCACTGCTGCATCCAGGCTGACGAGAAATTATGAATATTGAGCCTGATTGTCCTCACTTGTAATCGCTGTTGATTTACAGGAAGTGTCACATTTACAGTCCCATGTCACAGTCATCGAGCGGGCTCACCAGAGGATGTTCTGCCCCAGAATGTCTCTCTGATAGTTTACACGCCGTGGATGGAAGACATAGCAGCCAGCTAATATTACTGACTAGTCCAACAGCAGTCAGCCCAGCTCGGCGTCTGTCTTTCAGCCTTTTATTTCACCAAGCTCTCACCAACCACTAAAAGTCAGTCCCAGATTTACTCTTGTCCGGCGGCTTCTTGCTCGCTCACTCTCTCCTTTTCTCTTCTTAGCTTCCTCCGTCAACGTCCTCTTCGCTCTCTTCTCCTCTGCTATTATGTCCATAGAAGCTGCTGAGCCCGGTTACACTGCCCGCTCGTCCAGCTCCGGTTCTGGCACGACACCAGCACTGTGGTACAAACACTCCCCCGATGCTCTGAGCTCACAGTCCGAGCAGCTCAGCTAACAAACTGAGCTAACATTAGCTAACCAAGCATCAACCTCTGTGTCTCTAGACGGTCTGCGAGGACGTCACGGAGACTACGTCCAGGTTTTAGACAGTCTGCGGGGACGTCACGGAGACTACGTCCAGGTTTTAGACAGTCTGCGGGCACGTCGCGGAGACTACGTCCAGGTTTTAGACAGTCTGCGGGGACGTCACGGAGACTACGTCCAGGTTTTAGACAGTCTGCGGGGACGTCACGGAGACTACGTCCAGGTTTTAGACAGTCTGCGGGGACGTCGCGGAGACAACGTCCAGGTTTTAGACAGTCTGCGGGGACGTCACGGAGACTACGTCCAGGTTTTAAACAGTCTGCGGGGACGTCACGGAGACTACGTCCAGGTTTTAGACAGTCTGCGGGGACGTCACAGAGACTACGTCCAGGTTTTAGACAGTCTGCGGGGACGTCACGGAGACTACGTCCAGGTTTTAGACAGTCTGCGGGGACGTCGCGGAGACTACGTCCAGGTTTTAGACAGTCTGCGGGGACGTCACGGAGACTACGTCCAGGTTTTAAACAGTCTGCGGGGACGTCACGGAGACTACGTCCAGGTTTTAAACAGTCTGCGGGGACGTCATGGAGACTACGTCCAGGTTTTAGGCAGTCTGCGGGGACGTCGTGGAGACTAAGTCCAGGTTTTAGACAGTCTGCGGGGACGTCCTCTACGACTCCTGCGATCGAACACACTGTCGGTTAACGACTTCTAATAAATCCTCGTTATGTTCTCTGAGTCCTGTTAATGAAACTGATGAGGGAAGACAAATAAAACTAAAGCCGAGCTATTAATAATTGATTGTCTGCTGTATGCTCGTTCATGCAGCGTATAGATCAGCGAGGTTTGTTTGTGCTATCGGACTGCTGCAGGCCGCTGTAGCCAAATGTGGCTTGTTTGGGACTCCTAACAATAGAGGAACTGTAGAGGATCTCCACAAATCTTCACCGCCTCAGGGCGTCTTAGAGCCGAACACACACACACACTGAACACAGCCACAGTGTGTGTGTGTGTGTGTGTGTGTGTGTGTTTGTCCTGGAGATAATACAGGAGGGTTTGTTGGTTAATTTTATGTCCCAAACAAGCTGTGGATGGAAGCAGAGCTCAGTGTGTAAATCATCCTGCTCAGTGACCTAAAACATCGTCCCCGGCAGCTTTTGTCGACATGGCATTGTGTCGGAGATACCGTAGTCTGACTAAGTGGTGTGTAAGTAAGTGTGTGTGTGCACAATAGAAAGAGTGGGTGCACGACGCTGTTTGTCTGTCGTTGTTCTGTTTTCCTGCTCGTCAGCAACAATGCTGGTTCAAGCTCAGCTGTGAGCAGCTTCACACGAGGTTTCCTAAAAAAAAGAAAAAACACGTTTATAAAATCCTGTTTTCTTTCAAATCCAACGAAAAGACCGAAAGAATCCAACTTAAAGGTGGCTACATGAACACTCAGCCCACTTTTACAGAAAATGGATCCTTTAATCGATCGAGTTAAAGACAAACTAAAATCTAATAAATCAGGAAAAAACTGTGGTTTGCTCCTTTAATAATGTCTTTATGAAAACCTGAAAGAAACAGAAGAAAACTGAGCAAGAACCAAGTAAATGTATACTTTGCTAAACTAGGACACAGACACTGACACTTGGGTTACATTGCCCGCTTGCCCAGCTCGGGTTCTAGCACGACACTGGCTACCCTCCGTAAGATTTAGATCCATGAGCAGGTATGGAACGCAGTATTCATTAGTGTGTTTCCTTCAGTGTAAATCAGAATTGTGTTTTTGTTGTCTCAAAATGAGTCTTTACATCTACAGTCAGAGCGGGTCCTCTTCCACGGAGGCCGCCATGAAGAGGTTAAGGCGTAGGAATGTACTCATTTGCTAGGTGGCACTAAATCCTACACGCTAAAGAGCACAAGACACCCTCGTGTCGAGTGCATACCACCAGCCTCTCCTCATTGGACTGGCTGGCCTCCAGAGCTCTTGTGGGTTGATCTGGACTTTGAAATGAACGTTTCAGCGAGCAGCAAGAGAGCTTAAATATCTTCTAACAAGTGCTCCACATTAGAAAGTGGCTGTCGTTTATCCTTAAAAACAGGCCAGCGGGGAAGACTTTGGGATGAGGACAGTTAGCAGCTAGAATAATCGCCTTCGCCTCAGCACATAGCATAAATTTAAGATTATAAATCCTGATATCAGCGAGTGTAAATCAGGCTAATCTTTCTGAAGTGAGGGCTGAAGCTCCTGTAGCAGACTGTCTGGGTGAAACGTCCCAGCCACATCTCTCCACGCCTGCTTGATAAAAGGTGTTTTTACTGTACCTGCCTGTCCTGTGTCTGTATTTGGCTTCATCCTTACTAACCTGCCACACAGGGGCTCATAAATCAACACAAACTGCTCAGCTGCAGTCGAATCCATTTGCTTTCCAATATAATCGGTAATCTGACCCCAAATTTACCACAAGAGTCAAACGGTTAATGTGTTTTCAATAGTTTTACTCCTCTGTGGCACAGAGGATTGAAATAGCACCAGAGACCTTCTTTAACAACACACCACTGATGAAACTGTAATCTGGGGAGCAGAACATTTCAAACACACTGATGTACGTCGTTTGTAGGATTTAGTGCCATCTAGTGGTGTAGTTCTTATTGTAACCCTCTCGCTTCACCTTCTCCTTCTTCACGAGGACCTGCAGCGCCTGCAGATAGAAAGTCTCATTCTAAGGTAACAAAACACAAAGCACAAAAGTTCAAGCACTTTCAATGACCTATGTTTACTTTTAAAGACTTTCAAGGCATTGATTTATTCCCCATAAATTCACAACCCAAGATAACCATGATATTATACTTCAATCTGCTGTTTTTAAATGTTACATATATTTTCCTATTTTACAAACATAACTTCCATTTCCAGGTGACCTCTCTTAAACATCAAATTCAAGGACTTTTCAAGCAGGACTTTCCAGGCCTAGCTCTCTCAAATTCAAGGAGCTACACGGATGACTAATGAAAACAGAGTTATGAATGTTGTGTTATGTTAATAGAGCCCCCTAAAGCTGACACACTGGACCTTTAATGGTGTAAATTAGTGGCCTATAAACATAATTTGGAACATGCGTGGCTGCTTGCAAACATAATGGATCTTTCTGTTTGTTTACGACTGCCTGCAAATCTTCATTTATCAGCTCTTTTATTCACAGCCACTCCGCTCAGTCTGTTTGCAGTAATCAGTATAATTCCCTCGGTGTTGTTTGTTCTGTGTTTTTGCACAAAAAAGTTCCTAAAAAGCACGTTTTTGTTTTTTTTTCCCTCAATGTGACCTCTGCACCTCTGCCACGCAGCGTGAAACAGAGATGTGGAGGCATCGAGCAGGCTGTCGCTGAGCCCCGGCTCACTGCGCAGGCTTATATCCTCCACTCACATGTATCTGAGATGAAAACACACAACAGCAGCGTGAGAACCAGAAGCGATAGGAAGGAGAGTAGAGAGATAAAAGAGATGAGATTGGGGGTAAGATGGAAGAGAGAGAGAGAGAGAGAGAGGGGGGAGGAGGGATTAGACAGAGGGAGAATGAGCGGGGATGAGGATGGATGACACAGCGGAGGGAAGGAGGGAGGGAGGGAGGGAGGATGGTGGTGAAGGAGGGAGGAGGCTGATCTTTCACAGAAATAATGATATCTTTTCTCCTTCGGAGGCCGTTGTCTAATCATTTTATTCTTCGGTTATCAGAGATGGAGGAGACAGCGCTCTGCCATGTTGGCAGACAGCCACACAGTTAACACACAGCGCTGCCTGTGTCAGCACTGAAAGGCAAAAATCAAGGAGTTCATTCATGTGGACAAAGATCCTGTTTAGAGTCTTAGTGTGATGAACACAGACATTAGCAGAGATTCGACGATATGCAGATGATGCACCGCTGTTACAGAGAGGATGACTTGAACATTTGCTGTAGAGGGGAGACTTACATTCAAGGAAATTTCTATCCATTGTGAACATTTAACTGGGAACACTGCAGCAGCAACACTCAGGTCATTACAAATTGGAATAATCCTTTAAAATATCGTAATATTGTTTTAAAGGAGAAGTGTTTGGCTCGCTGCCTGTTGAGGATAAATTAGTGGTTTCTGTTCTTGGACACCTGGAAGATTTTAACAACCACAGTTACCACAGCGTGAGCAGGAAACAACAGCCTGGAGGTGAAATGGTGTTGTACTTGAGATTTCTGGGTAGTTTTCATTCATTTAAACTTTAGTAGTTAGATAATATAGTTCACGGTTTGTGTTAAGCTAACGTTAACTCACCTTCAACCCAAAATATTCATGGTCACGACAGATCTGTAACACAGTCACTCTTCTCCACTACCTCCTGCATTGGATAATATGACATTATTATGTTAATAGTATATCCTAATACACATACTGTATACTCATGTGTCCATTGTCGGTTGCTTTGATTGTATTTCCACACTGACTGTGAAAAGATGGATCCTAATAAAAAATCCACAGTCCTTGCTTGTTTGTAAGAAAATGCTTCTCTGGATGAACTGAAGCAGTTCATCTTTCTTTTGACATATCGACGTGAGCATTGTTTCGAGACAGACGTGAAAAAAACGTGAAACTTTCCTTCAGCCGTGAGGTGAAGAATAAAATATGGATGTAATTTCCAGGATAAACTGGACTTTTTATGACCTGAAATCCTCGTGTACTATGACTCCAAGATAATTGTGAAATCTAATCACTGCTGAATAATTAAAGTGGCTATAACTGATATTTTACAATAACAATGTATCAAATGACGTGAAAGAGGTCACTGGTAGTGATTATCAGCTGAATCTGCAGCTCCTCTCGGCTTTACGGAGCTTTATATTGATTTTCGGCTCATTGTTTATCTGACCGGCTGTTTTGGTTGGCTCTCACTGCGTCGTTTTCAGAATAGAAGCTGTAAAAACTAACTGTACACCACCGGCTCAGCAGCACACAGCAGACAGACACAGTTAGAGACTGGGTGGTGAACATAATGCAGCATTTGTCAGCTAAAGAGACAGATATGTTTCTCAGGCGTTGGTGGAGACCAAAAACAGAGCTGAAAGAGAGTCAATATTGGACTAAACCCATTAGCTTTCTTGTATTGGGGAAACAAACGCTCCCAAGACAATCGTGTTAGGTAGGAAGCTGGTGTCGTGCAAGAACAGGAGCTGGGCGATGTAACCATGCTCAGCAGTCCCTAGGACATAATGGCAGAGTAGAAGAGAGTGAAGAGGACGCTGACGGAGGAAGCTAAGAAGAGAAAAGGAGAGAGTGAGCGAGCAAGAAGCCGCCGGACAAGAGTAAATCTGGGACTGACTTTTAGTGGTTGGTGAGAGCTTGGTGAAATAAAAGGCTGAAAGACAGACGCCGAGCTGGGCTGACTGCTGTTGGACTAGTCAGTAATATTAGCTGGCTGCTGTGTCAGACGAGCGACACAAAACTCTGAACACTTGAATTTTTCTGCATTTGTGGATCTATGAAAGCTCAGAAATGTCAGTGGCATCACTTCAGTGATATTTCAGCAGTAAGCTGTGATGTAGTCTTGATTAAAGTTCAAAAGCATTCAGACTTTTACAGCAGTTTCTCTGCCTCCTTCATGTTTCCAACACGGCGGACAAACGCTGGAAGCAGACACACAGTCGGTGTTTTCTTCGTGCACGAGTCACGTCTTGATCTTTGAGTTTCCTCAGTTTACGCTCTGTTTTTTTCTCCCCGTCTGGATGTGTCAGCAGCTGAGAGTTACAAGTGAAAAATCATGCAGAAAGGGGTGAAACAGCTGTCGTAGCGCAGTGTCTAATGAGCTGTGTGTGGTACTTCCTTCCTACTACATGCAAACCCATGAAAAGACAGACAGATAGACAGACAGACAGACAGACAGTCATCCTCTGGTTCTGTCTGTCTGAAGAGCTTTTTCATAAATTGATATCTCTGAATCATTAATGACCTTTTGTCATGCATTATAGACGGACTGAGAGAGGCTGAGAGTAGAGTTTGAAGTCTGTTATACAAATATATTCTTTTTTTTTTAACATGAAACTGCTGCTAAAAGCAAAGTGAGACCCAACCAGCTCTGATATGTGCCACGGACATTTTTCAGTGGTGACCCCCTCGATGTAAAAGAGGTCAGCGACAAACCCAATGAGAACGATCACGACTCATTTTGTTTTGGTTCTCCTCGTGTTGTTTCCAGCTGAGAAAAAAAAGCTCTATAAATTCAGTGTCCAACCTCAGCGGCTATGAAATGAAGCCAACACAGGAAGTAACAAAAACTGTCCACTTGAGGCTGGCTCCAGAAGTGAGTCAGTCTCCATAAGTCCCCATGTTAAAATGTCCAACTTCACAGCAGAAATAAACATGTTTACAGCCCGGTACAAAAAACAGTTTTGGTCTCTATAGCTAATTTCCCCGTTCATGACAACTGTACTGAGGGTGAATTTTTATACAACTCACCTGTTCAGATTATATTAAGGCTTAAAGTTATGCAGGATTAAGAGCGTAGCTCCACCCACGCTCCTCTTCTTTTAGGTTAGCCAGGAGGCGGCAGAGGCAGGACTGCCAAGATGGAGCAACCACACTGAGCTTTGAAACGTGTGGGTGAGGTCAGACTACATTCAGACACTGTGTAACCCCTTTTTTTTTCCTGCCTTTCACATCACCTGACCTTCCTCGTCCACCTGCTCACCTGTTTCCACTTCCCTTCATCAGCCTTGCAGGATATAAACCAGCCTGTTTCCACTCTTTCCCTGACAGGTGTGCCTCATCTTTTCCTTCCTTGTTTTTGGATAACTTCACCTGTTTTGATCTGCGTTTAGTCTTTGCCTGTTTTTGACTGACCTTTTGGGATATATGTTTTTGCTTGGTTGATAGACAGATGGTTCGTCCAATAACCCACCATGTATTTTTTTTTGACAGTGCCCCCCCGTTTTCCGACCTGTTTCCACCGGCGACTGCCCAGATGAGTCCATGCAACTGTCAGGTTAGTGTCTCTGCCTTTAACTTGTCAACATAGCGTAGCATTTAGCAGCTAAAGAGACAGATATTTCACTCAGGAGGTGGTGGAGACCAAAAATAGGGATAAAAGAGAGTTAATATTGGACCCAACTATTCACAGGATATGTTCGATGCTCTTCAAGGTGTAAAATCGTGATACTTATTCCCAAAAAGTCTCCCTATAAATCCAGGTTTGGAGAGAAGGTTAAAATCTGTTTGTTACACACCTTCCTCTTACAAAACACATTCATCCAAAACATATGGAGACGTTGGAGCAAATCACATTCACTAAAGCTCCAAAAGCCCTCATTTATAAAGAGGTAGAGTCCCATAATGAGCCTGTTAATCCTCTAATACTTGTCAGTACTTTGCCCACTTTCCTTATCAGGAACCTACATGCATACCAAATTCAACCCACCCTCCAACACAGCCTGTAAAATACAGTATATGAATATATTCCAGCACATAACCCTCCATAAAAGGTGTTAATCAGTGAGTTTTGTTAATGTTGGACAGAGCCAGGCAAGCTACGACACGTTTGACTTGGACTTGTTGGCATTTGCATCTGTCTCACCAAATATTCTAGTCGGTCTCGACCGAGTCCGGTAATATAATGTTGTTCAGCTGCGGTCACACCTGTTAGCAGAAGTCATTCGTTGTTATTGTTGTTGTTGTTATTTGTTATCAGCAGTCCAGAAGAAGCCAGGAACCATAATTTATTTTCATAATTCATTTTTATTTCAGCTTTCACACAGCAGACAGCGGAGACGTCGGAGGTGTCTGTGAGTTTAAAATAAATCTGTGTAATGAATAGAAATGCACACAAAGGTACATTTTATTATTTTTGTGTTATTTACCTGCATACAGAATGTTGTTGTTGTTACACCAAAATGAAAAGTTGCACTCCAGCTTGAGAAATGAAGTAAATAACACGGCCTAATTTGATTCGACAGTGTTACTTGCACTTGAAATAGAAGATATACTTGACTCAGTCTCGACTAGTCTTAATCCTGCTCTTGGACTTCAGCACTGCAACATATTTATCAGAAGGTATTAAGACAAAAAAGATGTTATCAAAAGAAGATGTGCAGGATGCCCGAGTGTTCACCTCATGTACAAAGGCTCAGTCCTTCCCCACCATCCTGTCACTTCTCTGCTGCTGCTGTTGAAGAAAGGCTCAAACGTTTTGTAGACCGCAGATGTTAGAGCGACATAACGTAGAAGTTTGTATTTGTTGTGATTTGTTGCCTCCAGTTTCAGAGTGTAATCCCACTGTGGTAAATATGTTCAGCTGTACGCGAGTATTTGTTCTGATTACATTACTTCTGATCAAAAACTAGCGAGTCGACAACTTTGCTAACAGCCAAACATCAACAAGGTCACCAACAGCAGACATAGCAGCCAGCTAATATTACTGACTAGTCCAACAGCAGTCAGCCCAGCTCGGCGTCTGTCTTTCAGCCTTTTATTTCACCAAGCTCTCACCAACCACTAAAAGTCAGTCCCAGATAGTCGGTGGTGTGTGACTTAGTGCTGTAAAGTGTTACGTACTTCTCCCAACCCGGAGCCCAAAGTTACATAGTGTGAGAACAGACGTACGAATGACAGAGACACCATTCACCTGATCACAGGTCAGTGTAGATCAACAGGAGGTAACAGACGTCAGTTTAGGAGAGAGAAGTTAGTTTAATGCACACGTGGGCGGCCAGCTGCAGTCGGGGAAAAAAACTAACGCTGGTACTATTCGGCTACTCACAATAATATGGTAATGAAATGAATGAATATTGGTGAGATTTTTTAAACAAAGAGCAGTGTCTCCTCCTGTCCTCGGCGTTCATCAGCCTGCAGTCACTCCAAAGCTTTGGGCTGCAGTAGATTGCTTCAGTGAAATACAGCTACTTAAACAGATTACCAGCTCCAGGATGAGATGGCTCGTAAGTCAGCCCTCCACCACCACCACCACCACCACCCCTGCAAACACACATCCCCTCATCCATCCTGTAAATCTGCACTACATGGGACAATGTTTGCCTCCCTCTCTCTCTCTCTCCATCTTATGTAAGTGTGTCCTGGTCTTACTGCAGCCCACAACAGTCACCCTGACACACATATACTCTGTCTGAGCAAAAGTTTCATTATCATTAAGGTCAGCTCGGTTTGTGTGTGTGTGTGTGTGTGTGTGTGTGTGTGTGTGAGGGGGGTGGGCGGGTGAGGGGGCACGCACACTGAGAGAGAGAGAGAGAGAGAGAGAGAGAGAGAGAGAAGGAGGACAGATCGGAGGCAGTCCGGAGGATGCTGCGCTGACATGCGGACCACTCTCTGATCCGGACCGCGACGTTTACCGGGAGACTGCTGCAGATCTTCCTCAGCTCAGAGCCAGCCGGTTCGGTTCTGTTCTGTTCTGTTCTCCACCCCCTTACCACCCTCCACCATCCTCCCCTCTCTCCTCTCCTCCTCTTTCCTCTCCTCTTCTCTTCTCCTCTGGACCGGCTTTTGTCGCCATGCCGCCGCCGGCCGCCTGCTCGGTCGGGCTCCGCATCGCCACCTTCCCCGCGGTGGTTCTGTGGATCGGGCTGCTGTGGAGCAGCGTCTCAGCAGGAGGTACGGCTCTCATTTACGTGCTCTGATACGAACCTGTGCATGTTTTATTTTTTTGGCTTGTGTCCAAACACAATGACAGACAGCAGCTTCACTTCAGCTGAAAAAACAACTCGTCTTTGTGCGTCTTTGTGGGCATCCCTCTTGTTTTGAGACATCTCCTCCTCCCGCGACTCGTAGGAGGAGAGAGATGGAGAAAGAGATAGAGGGAGTCTGAAGCAGCCTTTGAAGTCTTGAAATAAACGCTGTTGCGGGCTATTTAGTGTGCGGGGAAGCTTCCAAACCAGTTTGGCACAACATGCCCAGGCTGCATCCATGTGGACCGGAGCCCACTCGTGTGCGTGGGAGCTTCGATCCGTGAGTGAATGCAGAAAGAGAAAGAGAGAGAGAGATCACCTGTCAACAAGCTCTGCAGTTGGACTGTTTGTCACGCACAGAGTGGGAGATGCGGGGATCCCTTCAGTTTGAGCAGTGAGGGAAGTTACAGTCAGTGTGATGGAGGGATGATCCTTTAAAATGACTTCTGTCTGTTGGTTTGGTGCCACTTCATCATGAGGCAGTGTTTATTAATTAAAGGTTTTATTGTGGGTTCATAAAATGTTCACTCATGCTTTATGGATCCGCTATAAAGAATTTATTTTACTTATTGCTTATCATCTTAACACAAGACACTGTGATGAACGGACTCTTTCACATGTTGTTCATAAAAATCACCCGGGTCCATCAGCACCAATGCAGTCCTGGACTAACCTGGGTGGAGAGACACTGTTGGGTTATTTCTGAATTAAAATTCGGTGCACAATAAAACCAGCTGCGTTGAAAATGGACTCCAATATAGAGCTGAAAATGAATGCGATCCAGTATCACTGCGGTGTTCTGACCCAGTGTTATCACTGTTGGGTTCTTGGTTTTCTGCCCATCAGTACTGAGTACTAAGTATACCGAGTATTGCAGGTTCTGGTCCATTTTTATCCCATAACATGTCTGCAGTGTGACGGCTTTGTCTGTTGGCTTGTTACCACTTTATGATGCGGCACTATTTATTGGTTTTATCGTAGTTGTTTTAATAAATGCACTGCTTCACATTCTAAATGGACCCAATTTGGGTCCATCAGCACCAAGGCAGTATATTACTGTTGGATTACTGGATCACAACAACCCTTTCAGGTGTTTTTCTACTCATCAGTACTGGTTAACTGGATTAATTTAGTATCAATGGGCAGAAGACCATAAAGATAATCGGTTGTTCTGACCCAGTGTTGGTGTTATTTTTATGTTACTGTTGGATTATTGGATCAGAACAACCCTTTTGTTGGGTCGTTTTCTACCCATTGATACCGGGTAAAAGTAAAACCAGCAATTTTTAGAGTGTACGTAACAAAGCACATTTAATCCACACAGTAAAAATCACGGAGTCTAAAAAAAAAAAAATAGACCTAATTTGCATCCATATAGCCCCAATGCAGTACTGGAATAACTCGGTACCAATGGGTAAAAACACTGTGGGGTTAAAAATGGACCCCAATATAGCGCTGAATTAACTTGACTCATTACCAATAGGTTCTGACCCCATCTCAGTGTTTGTATCACTGTTGGGTTACTGGATCAGAACAACCATTTTGTTTGGTCGTTTTCTAAAAAACAGCGATTTTTAACGCACTTTTACATTCAGAGGTTAATCTACACACTAAAAATCACCTGGACTAAATGAACCCAGTTTGCGTCCATTTGCACCAATGCAGGACTGGATTCACTTGGTACCAATGGGTGGAAAAACACTCAAAATAATTGTTTGTTCTGACCCAGAATTAGTTTTATTTTTATATTACTGCTGGGTATTTGAAGTCAAATACACAATAAAACCAGTTGTGTTAAAAATGGACCCTAATGTAGTGCTGAATTAACTTAACTCAGTACCAATGGGATGTTCTGACCCAGTGTTGGTGTTATTTCTATGTTACTGTTGGGTTTCTGGATCAAAACAACCATTTTGTTTGGTCGTTTTATGCCCATCACGGACTAAATCTGCATCCATCTAGCACCAATCCGATACTGGATAAACCTGGCACCAATGGCTGGAAAAACACTCAACACAACTGGTCGTTCTAACCAGAGTTACTGTGTAATTGTTTTTATATTGCTGTTAGTTACCCGAATCAAAACAACAATATAATCACTAGATTAAAAATTGACCCAGTGCCGGTCAATACAGCAGTTTCCCAGTGTTAATGGGAACCCAGTGGTTGACTCAGTGTTATTTTTAGCTGCGAGCAGCTCGCTCTGTTGGTCGATCCGTCCACAGAAGTTTCCCCACCATTTGGTGACCACAGTTTTTGCTCTAGGAGGCTGAAATTTGCCACGAAGGTCAGGTATTTGTATGAATGTATGTACGTTAATGTGGTCGCAGCTATTGCACATTCACACTTGTCTGTGTCACTGTTAGGTTACTACTGTAGATCAGAACATCTCCTTGTCTTGGAGGTTTTCTACCTGTAAAAAAGGCTCCTCCATCAGAGTATCATCCGTCTCAGAGTATCAGTAAAACAAGAAATGACAAAACAAGCCGAATATAGAGATCAGAAATGAAATGAAGCGACTCTGAACGGATCGACAGTGAAAGAAACATCACAGTCATGATTCAAAGGAAGCAGCACCGACTTTCGGAAGGAAACAGTCCGATGTTTTGTTCTCTCTTCCCTCTGTCGTCACCTGACTTCCTCCTTTTCTCCCAACAGACAAGAGTCTGAATCTGAGAGACGGCAGACGTCTTTGTCACTGCAAAGTCAACAAATGTTGTTTTTTGGGGGATTTGCTGAAACAACTGATTCTGTTTGTGTTGGGAGGACGGTATCATGAGCTGTGTCATGTCTTCGGTGGCTCTTTGGAGCTTTGTGTTTGAATATTTCCCTGGTGATATCATCAGTTATCTGGTCTTGGTCTTGGATGCTACAGATTTGTAATGGAAAGCCTGTAGAGTTTGAAAGGAACCCAAACCTGATTCTACAAAGACCTCAGAACTGTTTATGGACAAACTATGTCTTCAAATCTAGACTACAGGACCTCAAAACTGAGTTTGCAGCGTACATAAACCTGCAGCAAAGGTCTGTTTGTACCGGATCTTTTAGAATTATGTTCTTAAATTTGCAATGGACGATTTTCCGTCAGTCCAAAGTCGACACTTTAACAGTTACCACAATCTTTTCCCCTAACATTATCTAAGTGTTTTCACCATTCCTTAACCACAGAGGGTTTGATGACCTTGAATTTTCTGCTAACCTTAAAACGTGTAGATGTTCTAGAAATAAGGATTTTGGATATGTTGTTATTAGAAGTTAAAAAACGAGGTTTTGTCCGTTATCAGCGTTCTTTTCTGGCTACAGGGTTGGTTGTAAGAGGTTGTACCACAAATTACTGCTACATTATTACTACGACTAATAAGAGTGTACATCACATGACATCTCGGCACATCCAGGCTCAGTTTACTCAACAGTCTCTCCAAGAAATGATGTTTCTGTATGATTCATTTGTGGCAGAAAATTAGCGTTTTCCATGGCAACTAAAGTGCGACTGGACCACCTGTCTATCACAGGCGAACTTCAACCAATCAGATCAATGAACGAACCGTACGACGCAGTCAAACTTTGACGAATTCCTTATAAGACACTGATTGGTTTGAACCACAATGGTTCGAATGGACACAAGCGCAAAGTTTGAAGCCTGGCAAAATGGATCAGTGCATGATCTTGTGAGTTTGTGAACCTTTCATGGTCTCAGGAGTCGTCGGGCATATTTTGAGCTTCAAATCGCCGCTTTTGACACCTATGGGTGATGTCACACTTGCCTTGACCAGTACCAACGGACTTGCCCTAAAATTCCAGGCTGATACTGAGGCTCTGTGACATCATGGAGGTTGCATCGCTGTTTTGGTCAATGCTCCATGCAGCTTCAGATCCTAACAGGAATGTCTTTCCTGCCAGACTTTGGCAACTTGCTCAGATTTGGTCATTTTTCTTAGTTTATGTGCTTCTACCATGAGTAAGTAGGCTACCCAGATAGCAAGGCAACATTGATTCAATGTTGATTCAATGGATTGGTTTAATTAATGTTGGTTCAATGATAAAACGGCGATTGATTTTAGATTGAACTACCACTGATTTTATGTCTGTCTTGATCTATTTTTCATCATTGAAATAACTTTTATTATTTCAGGGTGCAAACCTGATGAATAATCAATGTTATATTTCAATGTTGAGCAATGTTGATTCAACGTTGATTCAGTGTTGATTCAATGTTGGTCTGCTATTCTGCACAGGATGTTTTATTTTGAAAATTGACCAGATTCTCTATGCGGTTCCTGTCAGCTCGTTAAAATTAGGCATTAAAGTTAATTATATCAGCCATATGCTGCTTCAGTTTTAACCACTGTTATTTTAATCTGCCTCTTGCAACTTTATGAGTCCATCACTGTTAAGTGCCTCTTTAATAACATTCATGCTGTGAATCTTTAATTAGTTAAGTCTGTGTTCAAATCAAGTTTAGACATTGAGCAATTAATCGATCAATGAAATGACAATAAACATAATAAATGTGGATTTTGGGGTGTCGGTTCTGTAATAATCTTCAGATTAATTGATAATGCAAATCATCGTTAGCTGCAGCCCTGATCATGTTCATGCTTTCACCGCGAGCGCGCCGTGTTTCATCACGGTGAAACATTTCACGTCTGTCTCGGCCTCACGCGGCTCATTTGAGCTCTTCTTCTTGTTTTTCAGAAGATTTCATCTTCTTTCACTCTCTTTGATTTTATTTTGAAAATCCAAACTGACAGTCGGTCTCACAGAGCCGTCGAATATCCCACGTCTGTCAGCGAGGACTTCTTTAGTGTGTGTCTAAAGAGTTTACCCATCACACACACACAGACACACACACACACGCACACACACACACACACACACACACGCACACACACGCATGAATTCATCAATGAGTTCCCAGAAGGCTTTACTCTGCTTGTTAAATCCTTGTCACTCCTGTCTTTCCTCGTGCACATGCACAAAATGTTCGATCCGTAAATGAAGCCACACACACACACATACATGCACACACACACACACACATACATGCACACACACACTCTGTATCACTGGCTTCATCTCACCGTCGGTGTCTGTGCTTAATGAGATCACCCAGCAGAGATGTAATGTCACCGAACAGGCTCGTGAGTGTGTGTGTGTGTGTGTTTACGTGTTAGCGTGTGTGTTGTACGTGCGTGTGTCTGTGTATGAAGATAGGCTGGATCACCGCGTGGTCTAATTTCTCGGGGTGAGAGTGATAATCTGCCAGAAAGACAGCTTGACAGCCGAGTGCCGACTCGAGCTCTCCAGCTGGGAAGCCGAAGCCAAACTGCAGTTTTGCATCCAGAGAGCAACATTTTTATCGACCCGCACTGGAATTGTTTTGTTGTACAAAGTTTGTTGTGAATGCATGTTAGCCGGATTTAAGAAAAAATATAGATTCTCTTCTCCTCTCTTCTGGAGAAGTCAATTCGTCTTATGACTCGCCTTTCTCCTCTCATCACATCACCTCTCTTGTTTCCTCTTCGACTTCCTTCCTCCTGTCCTCTTTCAGTCGGCTCTTCTTTGTTTTTTTTGGCTCTGCTATTACTTTTGAGTGAGAGGAGAGAAAAATGGAACTGAGGGGGAGACAGAGGAGATTGTTTCTCATGGTTGAGTAACTCCGGCCTTATTATACAACTAGATCCCCGGGCTGCAAAGTTTTCAGAATAAGCATCAGAAAGAGAAACATGAAGGGAAGTTTGAGAAAGAGAAGCAGCAGAGAATATAAACGCAAAGCTACTGTGTATATGTGTGTTTAGCTGCATACGTGAATTAATCAAATAATAAAACATTGATTTGAAACAACATTATGTAACTAACATCTGTTGAATCCTGATCTCATGAATATTCATTAATTTCATTATCATATTATTGTGAGTAGCCGAATAGTACCAGCAGTAGTTTTTTTGCAACTGCAGCCACATGTGCATTAAATCAACTAACTTTCCTCTGATAAACTAACGTCTGTTAGCTCCTGTTGACCTACTCTGACCTGTGATCAGGTGAATGGTGTCTCTGTCATTCGTACGTCTGTTCTCACACTATGTAACTTTGGGCTCCGGGTCGGGAGAAGTACGTAACGCTTTACGGCACTAAGTCACACACCACCAACTATTTCACTGATTTTGGTGAAACTGGATCATATTTTATGGAGAAAATGTTTCCTGGTTTTCCCTCTGATGTCCTCCGGCTGCTCTGCCTCAACTCTCTGTGATTTACAGAGTTTCCTGATGGACAGTGAAGTAAACTGCTGACAAGGAGTGTCGTGCCAGAACCGGAGCTGGGTGAGCGGGCAATGTAGATTGAAAGATGGCTTATTAGAGCAGCCAGGCTTTATTCAGTCCACCTCAAGTCCACTGATGATCCATGTCTTTGCCGATATTTAGATTAACCGGGAAGAGAAGCAGTGCCACATCTTTTTAGCTCAGAACGACGCTTTGGAAACCTGTGGGTGACGTCACTCATGTTCTGTTCATTCTTTATACTATCATTGATTTCAAGGAGAGAAATCAGTGTCCCCATAACAATCTAAGATTCAACACTGTCCCTATAGAGACCTCAGGACATATGTTTGACCTCCATATGTGTCTTTCCATAACATTTGGGGCTCTTCTTATCCGTTAATGTGTTATATCCTCATGAAATGGGAAGAAGGGCCGGCAGAACTGAATCAAATTGTAGGAAGACAGTTTCCAGAGACCCGGCAGGTAGAAGAGGTGCTTATAAGACAGAAGCTGGCAGCACAGCAGAGACAGCAACAGACAGAAAGTTGGAGGTGACCCCATTTTAATCAGCGGCACTCTTGGCCCAGCAGCAGCAGCAGAAGCAGCAAAGCACAGGTGGGCTTAGAGCGGGTTTAACCTTTCATTTCCAGGCGAGCTCACCGGAATATGAGCCCCCTGATTAACATGATTATACAGATCATTGTGCTCTTAATGAAGAGCTAATGCTGCGTTCCATAGCTGCAGTCCAGGTTTGAAGGAATGTAGCAACAGTTTAGACTGTTAACTAGATACCGGCTGTATGTTTGCTGTATTTCCTGAAGCATGATGCAGAGTTTAAAATTGATTTCCTGCTGGTTTCAGGTCACTAACACCTTCCAAATCTCTGCAGGTTTGCTCGCTTTAGAGACGGATGATCCATCACAGCATGAACATGGAGTCCACTTTATTTTATTGGAAATGATCTTATCAGCGTCTTGTAATTTTAGTCGTGAGCAGGAACTGTTGAAGAAAACAATTTTCTGAGATTTGAGTTGGCTGCAGAACACGATTATATTCAAGATAATGTGAATTGAGCTATTTCAGATTCAGGTATTTTATATACTTCTTAATTTGCTGCACCAAATGCTTCTCAGAGGAAAGATCATTTCTGTCTCACTGTGTTCCATCATAAAATACTGTTTTCCAGCAACGTGTTGTTAGGTTTAGAATACTAAAACAGTTTGTTAAAGAGAGGGGAAGGTTTTGGTTTTGGAAAAACTCAACACATCCATCACGACCTTGAGAAACGTAGACCTTGATCTTAAGTCCTTAACCTCTTATCTTGAGGTTGTGCTCGAACCCGATCTACACATTCATACCTTGTGCTCGGGAGCCTCTTGGTGGTTATGGTGATTTGCAGTTTTGGAAAAAACGCCATTGTCGCCGCGATATTCGTGATTCCACAATATGTGTTGCAACATAGCAAAAGGAATTTCCAGCAATGGGCTAAATGGCTAAAAACAAGTCTTAGCTGGTCTGTCGTAGGACACATTCTGGTCTTTGTTGTGGCTAAAAAAACTGACATTGGTAGAAATGTTTGAACTGGAGCGTCTGCAGATTGATTCCATACCTGATATGTTCTGATCTGCTAGACACGATATGAGATCAATAAATCCCCGTCTTTATCTTTGACACCAGATGAATTATTTTTTGCCCGACGAAGATCTGCCTCACTCTTTTGAGTGAACAGCGGGATGCCCGGAGCCAATCCCGGCAAGAAAACCACCTCGGTAGGCTCTTGTATTGGTTTCACTGGTTTTGGAGGTTGTGTTTGGTCCTGGGTCCGGAGTGTTCACTGTAAGGTAAACGCTGACACTAGCTCATAGCTCTTAAATTGAGGTAAGCCAATTAGTGGCAGATTGGGGCAAGTGTTCACGGCATACAGGTGGATGGAAAAGGCCTGGACATACCTGGTGGACACCTTCACTCTAGTTTCTGTACTTGAACTAGCACTAGCATTAGTATAAAGAATGCACAATGTGTAGTTAAATGGCTAAAACAAGACAAAAGGACCCAGAATAGTTCTTTTATTGTCTCAGAAAATATTTAAAAAGGATCTTATAAAAGCCACATTTAGGTCCAGCAGCAGACTTTCTGTTGGTTCGGGGGTCTTTGTCCTGATTCCTCTTTGTATTTAGGAGTGTGTGTGTTTATCCTTGTTAGTGTTTGCTGCAGCTGGAGGAGTGTAAGACGAAGCGCAAGCTGCCATCTCAATTAGTCCCCGCACTCATTAGGACCAGAACTGAGAGCTGCAGCTTCCCGCTCTCTCACACACTCTGACATATGGTCCGGGCTTCTGCAACAAACTTACCAGAGACGACAACATCCCAGTGAATTATTCAAAGTGTGTGTATGTGTGTGTGTGTGTGTGTGTGTGTGCGTGGGGAGGAGGTGGAGGAGGTGGTGGGGGAGTTCTGCGACTCCCTGATGTTCCCCCGGTTCTAACCTTCCTCTGTGTGCAGTGTTGACATCAAAGGAGGACGCCAGAAGCGGTGGCAGGTCTTACCGTCAGTGATGTCTCCACCTCAGCAGGTCTGCTTAGACCTTTGTGACCCGGTGCGGCTGTTTAAAGGCATTTGAAAGTGTGTGTTGCGTGTGTGTGTGTGTGTGTTGTTCAGTGTGGGTCGTCAGCGCCTGCCTCAGTATCCGGGATTATCCTCTCTAGGATGGCTGCAGGATTGCACGGATGCTGCTGACACTTCTCTACAATAGAAGCAATTAACTGAAGCTTAACTTGGTGTTTGTCTGTTTTAAGCCATGGATGTTTGTTCATCTGTGTGTGTGTGTGTGTGTGTGTGTGTAATTGAAACCAGTTTCTCTGTTGTCCGTCTCCGTTTCTGGGTCTTCGTTTATCAAAGCATTCGTAGATGAAAATGAATGTGCATAAAAATGTACAAATTACGCCGAATCGCTGAGTTAAATATGATTCATCTGCACCGTCATCAGACTGGTTTGATTATAAAAGCTCGACTGATTCTGCATATCTGAGGCTGATATTGATATGTTTGATGATAGCTTTCGCCTAACCACATGATAAAGTAGTTTACCGCTAACTAACTGCTGCTAACTGAATCTGCCGTTAGCATGCTAACAGAACCGGGCTCAGCAGCCTCTGAGACCAACAAAGAATAACGTTACAGTACCGAGCTGATTTACAGACTTTATGATGGAAACACTGATAAGTAGCAGTCCAGGTGAAGCTAATATAACAAAGCTAACAGAGCTAACACTGAAGATCCAGTTGGTTTGGAGCTAGTGCTAATGTAGCTAACTGCTAACATAAGTTAATGTTATGGACCTCGCTAGTTTTGGGGAAAGGCTAACATAGCTAACTGATAATATAAGCTAATGTTATAGATTTAGCTAGTTTTGAGATATAGCTAATGTAGCTAACTGCTAACTTTAGCTAATGCTATGAACTTAATTACATAAGTTATTTTCCTTCATGTTAGCTCACTGCTAACATTAGCTACAATTACTTGATGTAAAGATTGCTAAGTAGTGAAGCGCTAACTGTGGTTAGCTCGGTCAGCTGTGTAGCTAACTGAACTGACTCAGCCCGGGATGCCAGGAGCCAAACCCGGCAAGAAAACCACCTCGGTAGGCTGCTGTATTCACTGTTAGACTGGACACTGCTGGTTCAGAGGTTCTGTTACTGTATTCACTGTTAGACTGGACACTGCTGGTTCAGAGGTTCTGTTACTGTATTCACTGTTAGACTGGACACTGCTGGTTCAGAGGTTCTGTTGCTGTATTCACTGTTAGACTGGACACTGCTGGTTCTGAGGTTCTGTTCGGTACCTGGTTGGTCTATTTGTTGTTGTTTGTTGTTATGCTAAGCTAAGCTGAGCTAAGGGGTTAGGGTCATGTGATCAGTATTAGGCTGATGAAGACGTGGGATTTGTCGACACTCACAATATATTGTATTTTTTTTGCACCCATAGACTGTATAAAACATGGACATAGTCTCTGCTGTGAAGCTCAGCGTGGTGGCTCTGGTCGTCTCCATCTTGGCAGTCCTGCCTCCTCCAGGTGGGCTGTAAACATGTTTATTTCTGCTGTGAAGTTGGACATTTTAACATGGGGACTTACGGAGACCGACTCACTTCTGGTTTGATGTCAGCATCTAACCCCACCAAGAGAAACGAGAACAAGCCAGTTATTTTGATCAAAACTGAAACTATTTCCTCTCTTTGAGTCAAATGTACACGTGTCGTCTGCGTAGAAACGTAATGGAAAACTGTGATCCAAAGAGAGATTTGATTCGGTTGTTTGGGATTAAAGTGACAATATGGATTTTCAGTCTGACTGAGTTACACACAAACACACGAGCTCGTCGTTGACACTTTGCCTTGTCAAACTCACTCAGAGGAGATTGGCACAATCGAGTGTGTCTGCAGCCAAACCTTTTAAAAGGTTAATATTTCAGCTCCCATTTGCCTCAAAGCTTATACGTTAAGCCGGCGCTCTGCTCTCCCTCGTGTCTCTGCCTTTTGATACGGGAATCCTGTTGAAGTCGCTTCTGTTTGACGCATTCGACAAACAAGCATCTGCGCGTGTGATAATCCACGCCGAGCGCCCGCCGCTGATAGCTATGCCTGTCATGCCGTCGAGTCGGCGTGTTTGTCTCCCTCGTTCCTCAACTTGAATAGATCTGAGAGAGCTGCAGAGCCGAGCCGAGCCGAGCTAAGCATTTCTAGGATACAAAAGATGTCTGTGTTTTTTCTTTACCATGATTGGCTCCAGTCTGAGCCGTGAGGTTCAATGTACGCTCCACTCGGCTGCCCGGTTTGAGGGATTGATTGATTGATTCCTGTCACGTGGGTGTGCAGAGTTCTCGCGCCGATAAAGCCCCTCTGAGCTTTGGAGAAATTTCCGCTCCAACAGTTTTGAAGTGTGATGTAGGATGAATTTAAAGGCTCGAGGAGATGCAAAGCCTCCATCCACACTTCAGCTTCCTGCAGGATGATGTCTGCCAGTCACACTCTGAAGTGGAGGACGGTTGTTTATGTCGGATTGAGCCACAAGAAACTTCTTCTTCTTCATCTTTCAAACTGAATCCGTTGAGTCAGCTGATAGAAACCAGACGTTCACTGCTGGTTTTTGCATGTTTTTTTATATTTTGCTGTACATTCAGATTGACTTCATGCCCTCCAGGCAATCCATTAATTTCTGTGCCAAATAAAAATCAGCTTGCAGAGACCTGATAGGTGATCCATCACTGTCAACATGTTGTAGCCTTAAGGAGCCGGTGTGTCAAATTTAGGAGGCTCTGTTTACAGAATATGACAGTAATGCAACAGATTATGCATAACTCTCTTTTTATTAGTTTATAATCACCTGGAAATAAGAACTGTTGTTTTTGTTACCTTAAAATGGAGCCAGAAGTGACCATATTTGGACGAGGACGAGGGCGTGGAGCTGGTAGGCGACGCAGTACGAGTAGGGCCTCGCTTGGTTTTTACGCGTCCTTCCTGGTCTTAAAAGTTCTCGTATTCCAGCTAAACAGGAACTAAAATCTGTTTGTGGAAACAAAACGTCAATGCAGGAACAAAATCTGGATTCAGATTTGATCAGCACTGCCTAGTTTCTGAGCCCGGTGTGTCCGGGTGAGTTTTTTACGGTAACAGTTTTTCACCAGTTTTCAGTCCAGGATTTTGTGGGCGGTCCTTAAAGGGTGGCTCGATGACACGCTGAGGCCACCCTGAGCAGAGAGATAGAGATGAATTCATCTCAGCTCAGAGTGTTTCAAAGTTAGTCACGTCATTTTCTGAACTCACCTGACATGTTTCAGTCGCTTCAAAATGGCCGCTCGACTGCTCCCACGAGTGGGCGTGGCTTCAGCACATTCAGAGGACACGCCCCCACAGTCCCAGAGCTGAGAATTCATTTTTACCTGATTTTGACACCTAGTTTCATAAACTTGTTGATATTTTCAATCATTCAAATTTGGCTGGGTGGTTAATAACACTTTCTTCTTTGGTCTGACAAACTCAGAACATATTATTCTGACTTTTTTCAGTGCTGCAAACTGACAGACGGCCATGAAGCCGTGACGAATAATAACATTTTTATATTTTAAACTGCTTTTAGGACATCTGTGATTGAGACTCGGCTGCCAGAAAACAGTGATGAAATCAATCACGTCGCTGGGCTGTGAAATCTACACTTAAAAAAAAAAATCCATACGTGTTAGACGTTCTGCTGTTTGACACCGTTCTCATCATTTACAGCGCGAGTCGGTCCGTATCTCGCGGATGTACTGAACGGTGATCAATATATATTTTTTCCTCAGCCTACGCTGACTTTTGATCATTTACTCATGAAGGTCTGGATGGGAACAAAGCTGCCGGGCATTGATCGACGCTAAGGTCAGCTCTGATTGATTTCAGCCTTTAAAGCAAAATATATATTTTTTATTAGGGCACCTGGAAAACAGCTCCGCGCTGTAACATCCTATATATAAAGACTATAATAGACAGCTGGGAGAGAGTCGACTTTTGCTCTCAGTGAACCTGCTTTTAGGGCACATTTATTATTCTATACGTAAAAGCTTCAGCGCTGCACTCAGTCTGGTGTTTTTGAGTCTGAGTCACACAGTCTGAGATGAATCTTACATCAAGATGAACAGAAAAGACAACAAACGTCAGGCTTTATGATTAATGTCTGATTGTTGTGTTTGTGATCAGCGTTCACCTTTATTTCTTTGCTGCCTCATAATTCATGACTGGATGTTGACATCTGGGGCATGGCCACCTCGAGGTTCACGCTAAAAGCATTCCTCCTTTCTTTCTTTCTTTCTTTCTTCTTCGTCTTCTTTCACAATTGATGTGGCCGCTGAGGAGATACATCCACCTTTTCTTTTATTCATGGATTAAAAGCACAGAGCTCGCATACCTGTGACGGACCCCGACACACAAGATCACGCCACTCGGAGATCTTTTTTATCTCGGAGGTTAATTATTAGCTTTGTGGATGTTTAACAGGTTTGAGATTAGTAGCATAATTAGGTATTTCAAAGCTGTATCCCTTCAACTGCAAATCACGTGTATATTACATCATTACAGACAATATTTGACTTAATGT
Source organism: Sciaenops ocellatus (assembly GCA_033000465.1). Lineage (NCBI taxonomy): Eukaryota > Metazoa > Chordata > Actinopteri > Sciaenidae > Sciaenops > Sciaenops ocellatus. The sequence goes on along the minus strand of CP136874.1, from coordinate 24,899,612 downwards.
GAACATTTTCTGAATGCACACCAAAAGCTTCAGTTCCTTTAATTTGCAGCGAAATCTGACAGGTAACCCTGTAGACGCCGGAGCCTCCGTTATTTTAAAATCATTCCCAGTGAATCGAAAGATGGAAAATAAAGTCTGAGCTTGTCAGACTTTATTTTCACCCTCAGTACAGTTGTCATGAACGGGGAAATTAGCTAAAGAGACCAAAACTGTTTTTTGTACCAGGCTGTAAACATGTTTATTTCTGCTGTGAAGTTGGACATTTTAACATGGGGACTTATGGAGACTGACTCACTTCTGGAGCCGGCCTCAAGTGGACGTTTGAGGAACTGCAGTTTTTGGCTTCATTTCCATGATTTTCTGAGCTGGATGGAAATAACGGCTGACCTGAAGGTCTGAAAATAATCAGCAGTTATCTGAAGGAGTGCGCCAAAGAGTCGGTAGGGACATTTCCACATAAATTTGTCGTTTTTTGAGTTCAACATTTTGAGTTCAACATTTTTGCTCCAATTCACATGATCATCATTAATAAACAGTGGGACCCACTCAGCCTGAGAAGAACACTGTTTTAAGGGGGGAAGTGCGCCGAAGAGTCGGTAGGGAGGACGGACCAGGTCGTGGCGACTTACTTAGCTAGCTTAGATATTTTTTATCATAGGTTGTTAAAAACAGTAGCTATTACTGCATTACTGTTGTGTGTGTTGAAGTGTGAAGTAAACTGCTGCCAACTGTAGCTGCTGTTAACTAATGTTAGCTCAGTTTGTTAGCCGGGCTGCCCGGACTGTGAGCTCAGAGCACTGGGGGGAGTGTTAGTGTTTGTACCACAGGCGTTTTGGACCACCGGGAAGAAGAAGAGGAGGTGTACAGGCCCCGGGCGCTGACAGGGAGCAGAGCCGGTGTCGTGCCAGAATGATTTCTGCAGACATAGAAATGGTCCTTGCAGACACAAAGTGACAACGGCAGCACTGTGCTCTGAAATCCATTATTTCCAATGGCTTGCACCGCTCGCCGCCGGCGTTCTCAAACCTGGTTCAACTAGGTTGAACGCAGCACAAAGAGTCTGAACGGGCCATAAATACATAGAGAACTATGCGATTTACTTACCTTATATTATATCCGTCTGATTTCAAACGTTTACGGGGCCTTGTTGCACTTTTTAAACCATATTTGCCGTCACACTGGTCACATTTGTTGTGCCAAAGCTCACAGATGGACGCCGGTGACAGATAAAGATGACTTATCAACACCTCCTGCGACGACTCGAACATTTCACACCGGCGGTTACGTTTCATAAATATGTTTGTCATAGCAACCAGCTGATCTTAGCACGAGAAGCACTTGTGCCTTGACACTGAGTAAGAGCGGCTCTTGGTATGTGTTCAAGGAGATGAGGCGTGCAGGCAGGAGGAGGGTGACTGTGCGCGAATGATGAAGCAGGAAAAGTAGAAACGACTTAAAGCAGTGCAGTTCTTATGTGAAAACATTTAATCCTCATGAGGATTAAATGTCCTCAAAAAAGAAAGAAGGAAGAGGAGTAAAATATTCCAGAGTCAGAACATTTTTACTTCTTTTCAGCGCCGCCGCAGAGTTGGATATAGGTTTGGGGCTAAGATTAGGACAGGATTAAGTGGAAATGTCAGAGTTAGTAATGGTAAAGGTTAGGATTAGGAGGAATGGTTTGGGACTGAATACAGTTTCTAAGAAGTATGCGGCAGTAATACAAATGTGTGTGTGTGTGTGTGTGTGTGTGTGTGTGTGCTGTCATGTACATGTTTGTTAGCCGCTCCGCTGAGCAGAAACATCGCCTTGTGAGTGCACTCGCAGCCACAAGTCATTGAAACTCTCCTCACACTCCTGCCTGCCTCCAGTTAGCAGCGGGGGAGGGCTGATGGGGGGGAGGAAGGGGAAGAGGAAGAAGGGGAGTGACGGAAGAAAGTGATCCCAGTTGATGCCAGAGGAAACAGACAGCTCTATCCCTCCACAGACCCGAAAACCTCACTGTGATTTCCCTCGACGACGACGACGACTGTTTTAAATGATAAAATGTCACGTTAAAGGATCACGATGTTTTTCTTACATTAACTGCTGATTATTTTCACACCTTCAGGTCAGTTATTAGTTTCCATTCAGCTCAGTAAATTCTGCAAATCAAGACAAAAACTGCATTTCCTCAAACATCCACTTGATAAGCCTAGCTAAGCAGTAAAGTCGCCACAACCTGGTCCGTCCTCCCTACCGACTCTTCGGCGCACCTACCTGTGAAAATAGTGTTCTTCTCTGACAGTAAGGGCTGAGAAGGTCCCACAAAATGTCTTTGTAAATTTCCATGGTGATGTTGTAGGTCGTCTTGTCTTTGGCAACTCATATGAGGAGAGAAAAACAACAAATTTATATGTAGAAACGTGTCTACCGACTCTTCGGCGCACTCCTCCCCAGAAAACTACAAATTTCACATAAGTGCTGATTATTTTCAGACCTTCAGGTCAGTTATTAGTCTCCATTCAGCTCAGTAAATTCTGAAAATCAAGACAAAACTGCAGTTCCTCAAACATCCACTTGAGGCTGGCTCCAGAAGTGAGTCAGTCTCCATAAGTTCCCATGTTAAAATTTGCAACTTCACTTCAGTTGCCAGTTGAACCTCAAAACAAAGCAAGTAACGCTAGTGTTAACAGAGTAGAGTTATTTAAAGGTCCAGTGTGTCAGATTTACAGCATTAAATGTACAGCCTTTCACGATCTTCATGCATTTTGCAACCAAGAAGGAGGCTGGCTGTGAAGTACCAAAAAACTGCATTTCCTCAAACATCCACTTGAGGCTGGCTCCAGAAATGAGTCAGTCTCCATAAGTCTAGCTAAGTAGTAAAGTCGCTACGACCTGGGCCTACCTCCCTACCGACTCTTTGGCGCACTCCCCCCCCGTGAAAACAGTGTTCCTCTCTGGCAGTAAGAGCTGAGTAGGTCCCACTGTTTATTGATGATGATCATGTGATTTGGAGCAAAAATTTTGAACTCAAAATGTCTTTGTAGATTTCCACAGTGATGTTGTAGGTCGTCTTGTCTTTGGCAACTCATATGAGGAAAGAAAAACAACAAATTTATGTAGAAACGTCCCTACCGACTCTTCGGCGCACTCCCTCAGATAACTGCTGATTATTTTCAGACCTTCAGGTCAGCCATTAGTCTCCATTCAGCTCAGTAAATTCTGAAAATCAAGACAAAAGCTGCCATTTCTTAAACGTCCACTTGAGGCTGGCTCCAGAAGTGAGTCAGTCTCCATAAGTCCCCATGTTAAAATGTCCAACTTCACAGCAGAAATAAACATGTTTACAGCCTGGTACAAAAAACAGTTTTGGTCTCTATAGCTAATTTCCCCGTTCATGACAACTGTACTGAGGGTGAATTTTTATACAACTCACCTGTTCAGATTATATTAAGGCTTAAAGTTATGCAGGATTAAGAGCGTGGACGCTTTGATTGACAGGTCGGTGTCAGCCAGCACACTGAGCTTCACAACAGCTCTTCAGAAACCTGTGGGTGACGTCACAGAGACTATTTAATTGTACGTGCATATAAAACAACAATCAGTTGTTACATCTCGTTTATCGACGTGCTGAAGATCTTCAGCATCACAGTCGATGGTTGCAGTTCTTCCTCCGAGGTTTGGACGACTCAGTAATATTCAGGAGGGAAACTGAGTGTGTGAGCTGTGTGATTTGACTGAAGTGGAAAGTGAAAGTCCCATTTTCTTTTGTGCTGAACAAATTATGATGATTTAAGAGAGTTAATGTTCCATGAAATGACTCAACTAAACCCTGAAATATTCTGACAGAACTGGAATGTTGAAGTTTGTCACTTTGTCCCAAAAGTCTGGAAAAGAAGGAAAGACTCTATGAATTCTAAGTATTAGATATATGAATATGAATAATCATCTCATATCATATCGCTGTAGCTGTAGCTCATGTCGTCACTTCGTCTCGACTTAATTATGTCGTGGTGTGTTAATTTCAGACGACATGCTTAGGTCAGATGTTAGTGTAGCTGCTGATGGGTGGAAAAAAGACAAAGTCTCACCTAGAATAAAGCTTTGTCTTGTTGTTGTTGTTGTTGCTGTTGTTGTACAATCCACTTGGGAAACAGTTGATATGGTTGAGCAACAGGATTTATTGCTCATTAATCATACCTGTCGCCCAGGGGAGAGGCGCAGAGGCATTTACATGTCTTCACGTGGAAAGGCAAAGAAGTGAGTCAGAGAGGCCATGATCACGGGAAAGAGAAAGGGACGCAGAAATATAGAGCGAGGGTAAAAAGTAAAGTTGACATGGAAGCAAACGGAAGGTGGAGGAGGAAACACAGCTGCAACCAACAGGAGGGGAGGAAGAGGGGAGGAAGAGGGGGAGACTGGACGACGGGAGGGAAAAAGAGCCCACAGACGATGCCATCTGCTCATCTGAGCTGGTCATGGCTGGCTGCAGTAGCACCTGCTTCACACACACACACACACACACACACACACCAGCTGAGGCTTGAAAGCATCACGTTTTAAGCCTTAAACCAAAAGCAGAGCAGATTTTTCACAGGTGTTAAAGGAGACAGCGTGTGTCTCTCAGACAATTCGAAACATATTTAAGATGATGAGACTGAATCGATCCACGACGTTCAGATTTGATATTTTTAGTCTTTGCACACCTGTAGACTTTACAAACAGGTGTGTGAGAGAGCCACACACTGTCCTGATGAAGGTCACTTCAGATCGATGAAGCTTCGGAATAAATTAACCAGAAGTGTTGACGTGCAGAGATTACACGGTCACTATCGTCTCTATCTGAGAGACTGTCTAAAACCTGGACGTAGTCTCCGTGACGTCTCCACAGACTGTCAAAAACCTGGATGTAGTCTCCGTGACGTCCCCGCAGACTGTCTAAAACCTGGACGTAGTCTCTGTGACGTCCCCGCAGACTGTCTAAAACCTGGACGTAGTCTCCGTGACGTCCCCGCAGACTGTCTAAAACCTCCTGGACGTAGTCTCCGTGACGTCCCCGCAGACTATCTAAAACCTCCTGGACGTAGTCTCCGCGACGTCCCCCACAGACTGGGGGATATTTGCTGGACACTTGCTGCTCAAGACATTTCTGTCAGTGTGGGAATGGTGTGGACGGTTTGAAGGTGTGTGAACACACACACACACACACACACACACACACTGTGTTCGACAGCTGTGTGCTGAACAGAAGATTCCTGTTAACGGCTGTTAAAGTTTAACCTGGTTGGTGTTTTCCAAAAACTAAATTTGTTTCTTCTGGCACTTTAACCGTCCAGGTTTAATTAATTGACTTTAATTAAGTCTCTCTGCTGCATCATTAGTTGACGGATGTTATTTAATCCTCAAACTCGGTGAGAACGAGTTCTTATTAATCAAATCATTTAACAAACATTAGGAGATATTAGCTCAGGAACAAATTCACCAAAACTTCATAAGATAATCAGTTTTAATGAGGCCGTGTTTAACACGTGCTGGATGATATGGATGCATCACACGTGTGTGTGTGTGTGTGTGTGTGCGCGTGCAGAGGAGATTGCTTATCCACATCTGCTCCGAGGTCATCGTTGATTGGTCGGTTCGATAGACGCTCTGCTTTCAGTTTCAGGTCATTGCACTCGCTGACCCCGAGCGCCGCTCACGCGCCAATCCTCAGATACCATCGATCAGTGTGTGTGTGTGTGTGTGTGTGTTGACACTCATCACTTCTCACACAGGAAATCATTAAATCAGTGCAGTGTGCTTACCCAGCGCCTGAATCTGAGAGGAAGACACGTCTGAGGTCACAAACGCTGCATTTCCACCGAAGTCTGGCTTCCAGAAGGTTCAGCCAATTAGCGGCGAGCGCTAATTAACAGCGAGGTACACTGATGATCAGGTTGTCTTTGATTTAAACACATCTGTCAGCGACACTCATTTCCTGATAAACCATGAAAAGTGTGTGATGATGTCATGCTGCACTAAACAAAGCTCCCTTCAGTAATTCAAATGAAATTATACAAATACATTTAGATTAACTAAAAAATAAATATACAAATGACAGGTAGATCTCTATATAGTCTCACTCTTCACTATGTCGAGCTACTTTTTAATTGTTTATAGTAATTTTTTCCCCAAAAGTCAAAAAAACTTTAAAAAAAGATTCAAATCAGTTTTTGATTGAGATCAATAAATGTAAATATTTCATCTATTTAAATAAATTTGTTTTTCATCCACAACCTCAACATATATCTTATATATATGTTTAATTTGAAACAGATGTTGCAAGCAAGCTGTTTATATTAAAGCACAATATAAAGATTTTATTTTCTGTCCATAAACAAACAATATTTATATAAAGTAATACACACTATATGGACAAAAGTATTTGGACGCCTGACGATTATACCAACAGGGACATTGTATTCAAATACTTTAATATGGAGCTGGTCTCCCTTCAGGCACTGGTGTTGGACGAGAAGGCTTGGCTCAAAATCTCGGTTCCAGTTCATCCCAAAAAGGTGCTCGATGGGGGCTGAGGTCAGGGCTCTGTCCAGGTCTTTATGGACCTTTGTTAGTCATGTTGGGCCTTCTCCAAACTGTTGCCACAAAGTTGGAAGCATTGCATTGTCCACAATGTGTTGGTATGCTGAAGCATTAACACAAACCTTCACTGGAGATAAGAGGCCTGAAAAACAGCCTCCATACCATCATCCCTCCTCCAACGAGACAGGTGTGTCCAAATACTTTTGTCCATGTAGTGTACATAATGCAGATAATCCAAGGAGAGGAAGTGTAACTGCTCAAACTTTTAACCACTACAGTTTTAACAATGCAGCATAATTCAGATTTTAAGATGCGACGTTAATTTTCAGACATACGTCATCTCTGCAGCTCTTCATAAAATGATGAATTCATCTGATATTTTAGCAGAAATGTTGTGATCAGAGACGTTATTCCTGCACCTGAAATGTAACCTGACTTGTCTTGTTAATGCAGCCAAAAACTGTCTGTTCAGACGGCTGAGTCGTGCTGTGTTTGTGTGTGTGTGTGTGTGTGTGTGGTTATCACAGTGAGTCTCCATGGGGAACGGACATGGCAGACAGGGAATGTATTCCAGATACAGTCGCTGCCAGTCTCGGCTCTGATAAAGCACTTTAAACAGCCACCAACTCGTAGAATACAAATTAAACTGAGTAACAAAGGAAACAAAAAGATGAGTTTTTTTTCTGTATTTTAGCGCAGTGTGTGTTCAGGCTTAGAAACACACACGCACACACACACACACACACACAAAGGGAGCCCATCTTCGTTGTTGCCAGGTGCCCCCTTTCAGCGCCACTGAAACCTTTTTTTGACATTGCTTTACAGCCTCAGACTTGATTGTGTTGGAGTGGCAATGAAAGTCTGCAGCCACTGAGGAGTATTGAATTCTGCCTCCGTCTCACTCTGTTTCCAACTCACCTCCTCCCACGGCGCCGTTGTTTTCCTCCCGCCGCTAACGGTTAATTTGCGAGAAGCACGTATACACGCACACGCCAGACGCTAAATGTTGATAATAGGCTGATGCGGCTGTTTTAAGGTCGCCTTGGACTCCGGAGAGAGAGAGAGAGAGAGAGAGAGAGAGACATGTTTGTGTGTATTAACAGAGTGTGTGGAGCAGCGTCGCACCTGCAAAATGGAGGCAAAAAGACGGAGACGCAATCAAGAGTTTAATGAAATTTCTGGCGTCTAATATTCACGGCTTCAATCATCCATCTGATAACAAAACAACATCAGCGGTGATGCTTCTTCTCGTCTGCCACACTTCATTTCCTGCCATAGTCAGGGAATTCAAACCAGCAACATAATGGTCCCAAACTCCCAGACTGGCGCTTCATACCCCGAGTGGATAGTTCTAAATATAAAATAAATGAAAGAGGCGTTTTATTACAATCTCTCAGGTCGAATCTACACGAAGCTGGAGAGACTCTGAGCGCGCTAAGTTTGATTTAAGGTTTATATGTACGAGAAGTTGCACCAGTTTTATCTCATAAAACACGTCCAGATTGGACAGAAACAAACAAAACTCACCAAAACTGTCTTTGTTAGTCTATCAGTCCAAAAATCGGATGAAATAAACTCTTAGTTCACCGAGTTCGATGTGAAATTGTTCACCAAATGGGCTACAACGGCGCCATCGAAGCTAATCCACAGGGATAAATGTTCTTATCAGTCACACAGACTACGTCCAGGTTTTAGACAGTCTGCGGGGACGTCACGGAGACTACGTCCAGGTTTTAGACAGTCTGCGGGGACATCACGGAGACTATGTCCAGGTTTTAGACGGTCTGCGGGGACGTCACGGAGACTACGTCCAGGTTTTAGACTGGTTCATGGGCTCTGGTGGAGTTCTTCGCTCTCCAGCTGCCCTTCTATTAAAAATAGGATTTGAGGACTAACCGCTGAGTTTGGCAAAGTCATCTCTGGTAAACTTTCTTCAATCCAGATGGACAGAGCTGCTAACGTTAGTCTAAACTTAACACAAGCAGAGCTTGTGAAGTCTGTTTTGCAGTCCAGCGTGAACAGAAACCACTTTGATATTTTAAGTTGCAGAGGTCGATGTGTCGGTGCATCCCCTGCCTTTGTCAGGATCAAACTAAGAAGGCCATCCGTGTCCTGGAGGAGGAAATGTACCAAAACATTGCATCAGAGTTATGAGTGTGCAGCTCTGCCCTCCTTTCTGTAGCATCCTTTCCATGAACACTCGGCTCTGACACACCTGTATCCTTGGTAACTCCAGCTTAGACTTGTTTTTGTTGTGACTGTCACCACAGATCAGGCGGCTCGGAGACTCTCAGGATCAATATAACCGTCTACTGATGTCCTGAAATAGGCACAACTGGCCTGATTATTGTGAGATGCAGTACATGCTCCCGTTTTCTACAAAACCCTTGTCAAAGACCAGCAAGTGGTCGCTTTCATCCTTCCTCTGTGATCAGGAGGTCACCCAGGTATCACCGCACTCCCGCGGAGGCTTTTGAAACAGCAGACATCAAGGCTTCCCCGAACAGAAAGGTGTATCTTCAGAGTACACTGACCTTTCACGTCCGCGCCTGCAGATAGTTTCATATACAAACAGTCAAAACGTGCTAACAGTGGAAATAACAGAACGCTGACTGACTAATGTCATCGTAACGTCCTTGATGAGCTTCGAGCACGGCGGTGACAGTGTAAAGAATGGACGGCGTGTGTGTGACGTCTCCAACAGGTTTCTGAAGAGCCAGGGCCGGCCCTAAGCAAGATTTCGTTTGTGGCCCCCAAAAAACTCCTCCAACAAATCATTCAACATCAAATCTCTGGCTATATTTGAGGGTTGGCAAGTAGCTACAAACTAAATCATTTTGTGAAAAGTCACAATCAGGCTACATTCATGATTTTATTGTTAAAGTTTCAGGGCGTTCCCGTAACAATAGTAACTCACGGTGCCAGAGGGGAGGTAGAGACGCTGAATGAAGCCGTTTGTCAGACGTGTTCTCATAAAACTTGACAAACGGCGTCTCAACATGAGCCAGTCGGTCAAAAAATATTCATTTCACATAATATCAATTTGATAACTGACAGACATGTGGCGTGACAGAGTCTGTCAACTCAACACTGTAAAGAGTGAAGAGCGAGCAACATTAGTCCAAGTTAAAGTCCGTGTAAAGTCAGAATAAATATGTGTTCTTTGGTTCAGACCAAAGAAGAAAGTGTTATTAACCATCCAGCCAAATTTGAATGATTTAAAATATCGATATGTTTATGAAATTAGGCGTCAAAACTGTGGGGACTGTGGGGGCGTGTCCTCTGAATGTGCTGAAGCCACGCCCACTCCGGTGGGAGCAGTCGAGCGGCCATTTTGAAGCGACTGAAACATGTCAGGTGAGTTCAGAAAATGACGTGACTAACTTTGAAACACTCTGAGCTGAGATGAATTCATCTCTATCTCTCTGCTCAGGGCGGCCTCAGCGTGTCATCGAGCCACCCTTTAAGGACCGCCCACAAAATCCTGAAAACTGAAAACTGGTGAAAAACTGTTTGAACCTCTAACTCCACATTTCAGTGATATATCGTTCAAAGTCTTTTCACGTGTTTTCAGCAACTATTTTCCAACATATTTAATGTGTTTGAAAGAAATCTCAGCATTGCCTTTACACAGACTTTAATATGTGCAGTAAAGAGGAAAACTAGTTTGGATTTGAATGACTTGGCATTTAAAGGTACGAGAAGCACCCTGTGATTTATTTTGCACGCCCTGAACAGATCGTCTCAAACCGTCGTTGTCGTGTACGGTAATTATCTCTGACCACACAGGCAGGACTTCAGACTCTGGCCTCCCTTTATTAGGTTTAAAGTGTTTAATCTGCTCGATCTGTCCCAGTTGTGTCACGTGACCTTTTCAGCTCGACGTTCAGATTGGCGGTGCGCTATTATCCTGCAGCATTATCATCCCTCGTTAACTCCTTGCCTCGTGTTTTCTCCTTTTTGAAGTCGCTTCTCCTCCTGCGAGCTGCATTAATGCAGTTTGGTAGAAAAACAAGCAGCGGCTGATTTCACTGATTATTTCCTCCCCTCTGATTGAAGGTGCCGATCGCTGAAAATCAGCTGCTCGGGTTTCACCGAGTAGAATAAAAAAAATTCACTTTAAATGAGATCCAAAGGTTCAGAGTGAGACTGCACAGAATCTTTACGTTGTCCCCGAAAAGAGAGACACATTTTTTAGGGCTGTTTGCTTACTGATTGTTTCATCCTCTTCATCATCTTTTTATTAAAAATCGCTCGTCTCATCCACGCACTGCGTGACGAGCCTCTCGGCTGACAGTCTTCTCAAAAAGCCAAACGCCTCGTCAAACTACAGCTGTCACGATAGCGAATGTCACGGAAGATTTCCGTCAAACAAAGTCTGAGAGTCTGTCAGCCCTCGTCAACAATCTATTGTCGTCTGCACAGAAACTAAATGCTGCATATTAATCCTGAAAAATGTGATCGTTATTACGGACTTCACAACATCTGGGCTTTAATTATTCATCTGATGAGTGAACCAAATTACTCAGGTAGCAGCTCCGCCGTGGAAGCTGTCAGCACATTCTTCTGATACATGACAGGAAATTAATGATACAATATGTTCAGCGGGCTCTGATTCTTAAACTTTCTGACGGTGAGACGTGAGGCCACACTTCAACATCATAATCAACAATTACCCTCCGATCTATCCGTATCCACGCGCCTGTCTCGTCGTTCGGTCGGTTCAAAGTCAGATAATGACCTCCTCTTGCTATAAATAAGGTAATTGGGATGAGTGCAACAACAAAACAAAGGCACGGCGAATGCAAATGCGTGTGCGCACACTGGAGACCAATTAAGGACAAAAGATTGTGAGCCACCAATGGCATTCTGGGAAATTATGTCAACAGTATAAAGCATAACAAAAAAAAACAAAAACGCAAACGTGCTGCTCAGGCAACAAACTCATTCAGGGTCGGTTCTCTCCCCAGTCTGTAATCCAGTTTCAAATGTCCCTTTAAATGAGGTCCTTAATGGTGCTTAAAGGGATAGTTCAGGTTATTTTCATGTGGCTGTTTGAGGTTGTTTACATGCATTTTAACCACATAAAAAAGGCAACCCAAAAAGATCAATCTCAGTCTAATCGTTCACTCTATTTACAATATTTTTACCGCTTTACCTTGTTGTCAGACAGCGTCTCCAAGAGGGAAGCTGAAGCAGTTATGTCGCTCTCTCCAAAGCCACCAGACGTCATTGACAAAAACTGCAGTTTTATGTTGCAGAACATTGAAGCTGCTGCCTCGATCTGCAGCAGATAACATCAGTCCGGCTCAGTGACAGTAGAAAGAATGGACAGAGCATGAGTGACGTCACACAAGTGTTGTTTTGCTGAAAATATGCGGCACTGGACGCTGGACATGTTGGCCGTCTTCTGCCTCCCGGCTAATCTAAAAATCAGGATCATTGTCGGACCTGAGGGAATGACGCCTGGGAGCTCTAATAAACCACCTGTGACGACACCCACCTGTCAATCAAAGCGTCCACGCTCTTCCTGCATAACTTTAAGCCTTAATATAATCTGAACAGGTGAGTTGTATAAAAATTCACCCTCAGTACAGTTGTCATGAACGGGGAAATTAGCTATAGAGACCAAAACTGTTTTTTGTACCAGGCTGTAAACATGTTTATTTCTGCTGTGAAGTTGGACATTTTAACATGGGGACTTATGGAGACTGACTCACTTCTGGAACCAGCCTCAAGTGGACGACAAGAGGAACTGCAGTTTTTTTTTTTGGCACTTCTGCATTGGCTTCATTTTCCAGCCAGTTGGTCCAGGATCCAAACTAATATGTTAAAACAGTAAAAGTTACACAATGACACAGACAATCTAACCAGCAAGAACAACACACAAACGTTGTCGGACGTTTCTTGGTGAAATGGCGACTCGTTTTTATGTCCACTCACTTTGTAGACTTTATTTTCTAACGTTGTTGCTCATCTTGATTCAGCTGGTTGAACGGGGAGAGTTTCATGCTGATAGAAGAAGAGCTCCAACTGTGTGAGTCATGTACTGTAACGTTGTCTGTGGAAATAAATGGGATTTCTCCTTCTGGAACCACGGCCCAAAAATATGTCCTCCCACCACACAACTCCATTTAGTCATGTAGAGACTCTGCCTCCATCCCAAGACAGTAAAGGTGGAGTAAAGCATTGTGTCTTAACTTGAGTATTATTATTATAATTATTCACAGGGCTGTCACTTCATCAAAATTCAAACGTTTGTGTATTTATGTTATATTTTAGCAGCGTATAAAGGTATTAAGATAAATAAAAGTAGAAATACCTCACTGTAAATGTACTTGTACAAGTAAAAATCCTGCTTTGAAAATACCCAAGACCCACGCTCACTGGTGGACGGTCATCCGCCGCTAACTAACTATAAACTGTAATGGAGATATGGCAGCGATAATGACAGTAATAATATATGTAGTGAACGAGAGAGCACAGAAACTCTGGGGAAGAAGTTAAGTTAGTAACACGAGAAAAGCCCAGTGTATCATGGGAAGTGTAGTCCTATAGCAGCATAACTAAGGGATGACCTGAGCCAGCACTAACTATAAGCTCCATCAAAAAGGAAAGTCTTGACCGTGTCTGCCTCCAGAACCCAAAATGGTAGTTTGTTCCACAGAAGAGGAGCTTGGTAGCTGAAAGCTCTGGCTCCCAGTCTACTTTTGGAAACTATAGGAACCACAAGGAACCCAGCATTCTGAGAGCGCAGCGTTCTAGAGGGGTAGTAAGGTACTATGAGCTCTTTTAGATATGATGGTGCCTGACCATGAAGAGCTTTGTAGGTAAGCAGTAACAGGTAGCCAATGCAATGAAGCCAAAATGGGAGAAATCCTGTCGGTACCTGAACAGCAGCATTCTGAATCAGCTGCAAAGAGACTTATTGGAGCAGCCTGATAACAAAGAGGCACAATACTCCAGCCTAGAAGTAACAGATTACTTAAGAAACGTTTGCTGATTCATTTTCTATCAATCGAGTCATCATTTCAGCTCCACTTGTACAAACTGTTGGCTCAGATTTTACAAACTCTTCATGTGTTTTGTGAGCAAAAATCTTCATTTGTAACTAAAGTTGTCAGATAAATGCAGTGAGGTAAAAAGTTATGAGATGTAGAGGAGTACAAGCAGAAAGTACATCAAATTTGTACTTCACAGTAGTTGAGTAAATACTTTCACAGCTGCTTTAGTACAAAATTCCCTCTTTATGTTTGTAAGTACTTGTAACTAAAACTTTCATGCTATCTCATGTTATCTAAAGGAGCAGAGTTGGGTCCCTCGTCACATCACACTTATAGATTTGATCCATTGTTGACGGCAGGACTTTCTATTTTCTATTTGTGACCGACGTGTGCGTCGCCGTCAGCAGCAGCTGTAATTCTCCTGATTGAGAAATGACGTGCGTCACGACTAAGAGCTTCAAGTAGCAGTTTAATGAGTACATTACCTGCAGGTACAATGAGTACCTCGTCTTTTTCCCCGCTGGGCAAATTCTGATTACGATTGGAGGAGGAGGCGCTGCACAGACGTACGTCTCGCCTGCCGACTTTGTCACAGTCAAATGGCCTGCAGTAAACAGCGATGAAACTTCACCTCCTACAGCAACAAACAGAGGAATGAAAAGTCTATTTACCTGCCACGGTGACTAACGAGCAAGTGGATATAAATGATTCATGCACTCTAAATTCAGAGTACACACGACGTTTAATTTGAAATTTATTGTAGGTTAGCGAGCCTTATGTTTTATATATTCCTCTACTAGATGTACGGGGGGCTTTACTGGATCTATTAGTTACAAGATTTAAACCAGACTACAGAGATGAGGTGGTTTGGGAGCTTTAACGGTAGCCTGACTGTCGATTAGCTGCAAGTGTTTGTAACTGGGAGAAATTAGATATTTTAGTCCACAGGTAGATAAAACATCAGTCAGGCTCTGGCTCTGTCTGAAGGCTTCACGTGGGATTATGTGTCAGACTGCGTCTACTGCTGTCCATGTTTTGGTCACAGTTCTTTAATAACCAGATTTAAGTGATCTCCAGCTAAAATATTCATTTACATTAAGTGTTTACATCTCCGTAATTAATGTGATTTTCAGGCAAATTTAATTTAAACGACACCAAATATCAAACACTGAATTACAGAGCGGAGGCACGTCGAGAGCAAACGTCTCTCGCTGTGTGTCAACATCTGCTGCTGAGTAGCTGCCTAAATAATTGCAAGCTGTGAAAGCTGAAATGAGTTTCGTGATGACGGCGGTTTGACACATAAAGCGCACCGGCAGGTAAACAGTGTATCCAGGCATTTATTTTGTGTTTGGAGGCAGAATAAGAAGAAAGCACTCGAGGATATTCTCTCCTGATTTATCTCTTTTGGGTTCAAATGACACTCAAATGTAGATTAAAGTGAGACTGCGCCATGAGTGTATGTTCGGCTGCTGGTTGTTGTTGAGGGTGGACCGTAAAGTATGCAGGCGAGAAGACAGGAGGAGGGTGGAGGAGGGTGGAGTGTGTGGTGTTTTGTGTGTGTGTGTGTGTGTGTGTGTGTGTGTGTAAATGCTGGTCTGTGCTGTTTTTTGAACTAAGCTGCTGGAGATGGCATTTTAGCATGCACGGCAGAGCGGTTTGCCTGTCTCTGCATTTCTTCTCCCACCTCCTCCTCTTGGCTCAGCTCCTGTCATGCTTAACTGCCCTGTCTCCCCACTACACCATCTTATTGTGTGTGTGTGTGCGTGCATGCTCAGTATGTTGTTTGTGTGTGTGTGAAAGGTGGAGGTAAGCTCGACCGTGACTTGGCTGTGCTGGCTCGATAACCCCACTCCCTGATAAGACCTGCAGGACAGTGACAGAACCACCCAAAGTCGTGCCTCCAGGCCATTTTCAATATTAAATTCCTTGTTTTCCACTTTTTTTCCAGATAAAGAAGTCCCCACAGCCGCCCCACCCTCAGCCCAATCTCCAGTGGTGACACCGGCGAGCACAAAGGAAAGCAGCCCCAGAGGCAAAAGCTCCAGCGTGTTGGCTGGAGGTTTGCTACAGTCAGTGCTGACTCAAAAAGGACGACTTGTCTCCCAGAAAGGGGAGATCCTTCCCTCCGCTCTGCCCCAGAACCTGCTCCCTCTTCTGGGCAGAGGACTCAGTGTTGGCTCCCTCCCTGGAAGTCATTCCCTGGAGCATCAAAGCGGGGGATTACTGAGGAGGGTAAAACCCCCGGCATCAGCTGCAGCGTCAGGCGGCCGAGGCAGCGATCCAACTGAACCTCCGCCTACGGACACACACTCCCGGCTGCCTCACACACAGACGCACACCCCCGAGCAGGAAGCTGAGATCACCACTGTGGGCCCGATGCTGGATGTGGACACAGAGACGGGAACACCTCCGTCAGGTATGAGTAATCATCGCTGAGTTTGAAGTTTGCACACTATTCCTGATTCATCATGTTCTGTACTTTGATTGGCTGTTTCTATAATTATTCTCAGTGCCGAAATGCCGACCACCGGGTCAGATCCCCTCGAAAACAGCGGAACAAGATGGTGGAGACATTACCGCTTTTGTCCACAGGGGGCGCCAGAATCAACACAACATAAAAGTTCTTATAGTAGCTTTAAAATCAGTCAGTTCAGTTAGCTACACGGCTAGCAATCTTTACATCAAGTAATGGTAGCTAATGTTAGCAGTGAGCTACAATAGCTATATCTCAAAACTAGCAAAATCGACAACATTAGCCTGTATTATCAGTTAGCTATGTTAGCCATAAGATTAACTTATGTTAGCAGTTAGCTACATTAGCACAAGCTCCAAACCAACTGGATCCTCAGTGTTAGCTGTGTTAGCTTTGTTATATTAGCTTCACCTCTACTGCTACTTAGCAATCTTTCCATCATGTAGTCGTAGCTAATGTTAGCCGCGATCTGACTTGGAGGGAAAAGTAATTAAGTTCATAACATTAGCTAATGTTAGCTACATTAGCTATATCTCAAAACTAGAAAAATGTCCAACATTAGCTTATATTATCAGTTAGCTATGTTAGCCTTTTTCATAACATTAACTTATTTTAGCAGTTAGCTACATTAGCACTAGCTCCAAACAACTGGATCCTCAGTGTTAGCTGTATTAGCTTTATTATATTAGCTTTAGCTCGCCTGCTACTTATCAATGTTTCCATCATAAAGTCTGTAAATCAGCTCGGTACTGTAACGTTATTCCCTGCTGGTCTCAGAGGCTGCTGAGCCCGGTTCTGTTAGCCTGCTGGACAGACACTGGAGGACAGGTGATCCCCTCACTTTCGCTCTAGCGCCATCATGAGGTTTTGTGTTAAAGTCCTCAACAACTATTGCATGTTTAGTTCAGACGTTGACATTGATCCTCTGGCTTTTTATCTAATATTTTAATTTGTCAAATGGTTTTTGGTCAAATTCCCATGAGCCTCAGCTGCACTGTGATACCGCTACGATCTGAATACTTCACACGCGACTGATCCTCTGTAGAGGAACGTGATTATTTATTTCAAGTCTTTGTGAACAGCCGTGAGTCCTCGCTGTGCCTCGTGTCTGCTCTGCAGCCGTTTTGATGCCTCTAATTTCCGTCATTAATTATACGCAGCAGGGATTTCCTCTGAGTTTCCAGTCAGGGTCACGTTAAAAGGATTACAGAACAAAAAACAATAAAACTCCTCTGCTTTCTCCTCAGCTTTGTCGAGCTGCATGGTGAATTTCTCAGACCCAGAGGGCTACATCGACTCCTCCGATGACCCCCCTCTGCCAGACGGGACCTTCCTTCACTGCACCTACACGGTGACGGTGTACACCGGCTACGGAGTGGAGCTGCAGGTACACCGTCAGCACTTATTCACCGTTAGAGGGATCACCGGACATCATGTTGTTGTTGAGGTGGTTTTGACTTGTTGTGATCGGTGATCTGGTCCCAGGATGAACTCTGCCTCCGAGTGGCAGCTGTCGGTACTGCTCGCTCTGTCAAATACTTTATACTTCTACTCCAACACATTACAGAGAAGATTAAACCAGGTGTTTCTAAAGGTTTTGGCTCGTGGAGCTCGGGCCTGTTGCCATGTTCAAGACCCAAAATGATCCAATATTGCAAAGCTGAGAGAAAATGCATGCAAATCTCCGTATCAGAACTTTGTTTTTTTTCTTTGTTCCTCTCCCATTAAATCATCTCACGTCCCCTCTGAGTTATCTGGTGACCCTTTGGAGGGGCCCGACCCCTCAGGTTGGGACTCACTGGACTGAACTATCAAAATACAAAATATTTGAAAGTAGCTCCACCTGCAGCAGCTCCACCTGTAAAATGCTGCTCACTGGTGCATCAGGATGAACAAGCCAATAATGTCACATTTTACTGCAGTACATGTACTTTTACCACTGATACTTTGAGTTCATTTTGCTGATAATACTTCTGTACTTTTACTTTTTACTCCTTCCACCACTGCATGTGCAGAATTGCCACGCCTCTGTAGTTTACATGTACGTATAAAAGAGGAAAATACACATATGTAACGCTTAACAACAGCAGATTGTAGTACATTTAAAGGTCCAGTGTGTCAGATTTAGGTGGCTCTGTTTACAGAGTATGGCAGACTATAATATCATGGTTCCCACGGGTCCTTGAAATCCTTGAAAGTTTGTGAATTTAAAGTGCAAGAATAGAAATTTATTGTTATGTTTATATGTTTTTTAAATAGGCTCCATCCTGCGCATTCTCATTATAAAAATTCTCAGTGTTGAAACAGTAATTAACCTTGATTCTTGTTAGGTCCTTGAATTTGAGAGAGCTGGGCCTGGAAAGTGCTTGAAAAGTCCTTGAATTCAAAGATTAAGAAAGTGTGGGAACCCTGTAATAATCATAACTTTGTTTTCTTTAGTGTTTAACCACCTGAAAGTAAGAATTATTCTTCTTATACCTCAGAGTGAGACTTTTATATCTACAGACTGCAGGTCCTCTTCCACAGAGTCCGCCATGTTTCTACGGTAGCTCAGAAAGGACAAACTAAACACTCTAGAGAGGCAGTTCTTGTAGTTTTTTTGTGTGTTTCTTCTTCATGCTAGGAAGGAGAACGTGAGGCGAGGGGGCTTCAATAAGCAGCTACACCACTAGATGAGACATAAAACATACACACATAATGTTTGTCTATGTGTACACGTGAGGACTCTTGTTGGGATATGCCTTCCGAGGACCTAACTTTAATATCACCACTGAAAACCTCATCTGAATGACCTCTAACCCAAAAATAAAACTAATTCTAACTTGAACTTTAAAGCACTCCTTTAATGTAGTGAGTTCTGACCAAAGTCTGCAGAAATGTCCTCACTACGATGGTTTAAAACTAAAATATGATCCCCACAAAGAAAGCAATACAAGCATTCATACACACACACACACATAATTTAATTTTGGTTCACTGCGACTGACAGTTTTATTGGTACACACACAGCTCTCATATATTATCAGATTCACTGACAAAGTGAATTCTGTTTCCTCTCTAATGTTCGACAACTATCAACACCCTTTGGAACAACAGTTGAACTCTTGTTTTTTTTTGTTTTTTTGCTGGATGTGCAGTAATCTGCAGCATCATGATGCAAATTGAAACCCACAGCTAACAACAGAATTGGTCTTCTGCTCCTCTGCTGAAAAAAACAAAGACTCAGCAGCAGCTTGTGAATTTGAACAAGACGATTAATACAGGAAAGTAAGATGCAGCTGAATTTGGGCTGTTTATTCGTAAACATTTAAAGGTCCAGTGTGTCAGATATTTACAGAATATAATATTCAATACAACACCTGTAACGACACATCTTAATCCTGCATAACTTTAAGCCTTAATATAATCTGAACAGGTGAGTTGTATAAAAATTCACCCTCAGTACAGTTGTCATGAACGGGGAAATTAGCTATAGAGACCAAAACTGTTTTTTGTACCAGGCTGTAAACATGTTTATTTCTGCTGTGAAGTTGGACATTTTAACATGGGGACTTATGGAGACAGACTCACTTCTGGAGCCAGCCTCAAGTGGACGACAAGAGGAACTGCAGTTTTTGGCACGTCCTATGTTGGATTCACTTCGCAGACACAGAGGTTGCCGTTTGGATAAAACATGTTAATTAGCAGGCTGTAGACGTGCTGTTAGGCCAATTTTGCTACATTTGGGCAGAGCCAGGCTAGCTGTTTCCCACTGTTTCCAGTCTTTATGCTAAGCTAAGCTAACTGACAGCTAGCTGTGGCTTCATATTAAACGCACATGACATGAGAGTGGCGTCAATCCTCTCATGTAACTGGCATCATGAAAGCAAATAAACGTGTAAACATGTTTATTTCTGCTGTGAAGTTGGACATTTTAACATGGGGACTTATGGAGACTGACTCACTTCTGGAGCCAGCCTCAAGTGGACAACAAGAGGAACTGCAGCTGTTGGCTTCACTTCACGGACACGGAGGTTGCCGCTTGGTATTTCCCTTCGTCTTTTACTCCAACCGGTGTCTCCCTGTGTGTGTTTTCAGGTGAAGAGTGTGAACCTCTCCGAGGGCGAGCAGCTGTCCATCAGGGGCGCAGACGAACGAGGCGCCCTGCTGGTCCTGGCCAATCACACGCTGCTGGTCGAAGGTCAGGTGATCCGCAGTCCCACCAACACTCTGTCCGTCTACTACCGCTCCACGCCGGAGGGAAGCATGGGCGTCTTCCAGCTGCACTATCAGAGTGAGTGCACACACACACATAAAGACACGAGTGTACACAAACTCAAACATGAATATTCATGTATATAAACACGCTATATAAATTCAATGCATGTGAATTCGGGCCTGAGGGGCTGTTTGTCCTCTGTATACATGCTAATTGCATAATCAAAAATCTTCTCATCTAATCACTTAGCACGGTGATTGAATCTGTCATGTGAATTAGCTGATTAAAGCTCTGATTAATTGGCTCTCATCTCATTAGGAGGCTGAGAATCTGGGAGTTTCTATAGAGTGTGTGTGTGTGTGTGTGTGTTGTGTATGTTGCTGTGTACGCACTCAGCTGTGCCGGCTCATAATGGATATGACGAGGACTGGAAAGGAGGAAGCATTGGAGTGTTAAGACCCACCTGTGCCATTAATCACAGCCATCTAATCCTCTCACATCGCCACCAGAGGAGCACTGACGGAGATTAAAACACAGAGCTCAAAGACGAGGCGTGAAAAACGGCGTTAATAGAATAAAAACAACACAAACAGAGCAGGAACAGTATCACACACAGCTTACAACGCTTATTATGATCAAAATTATTCAATTAAAATGTACCTATGGGGATTTGAAGTCACCTTCCACGTCGATTAGAAACAAAAACATTGACCTAAATTGCTCATTTACAAAACCTTTATTAAAGCTGAATTTAATTTACTAAGAATAATTAACTCAGACAGTTTGTGGTTCGTCTGTGCAGCTGTGGAAGACACTTAAATACTCAAACATCGGGGTGTCGATTAGCTCAGTTGGTAGAGCATCCGCCCCGTGTACAAAGGCTCAGCAGTGGCCCAGGGTTCGAATCCGACCTGCGGCCCTTTGCTACATGTCGTTCTCCGTCTCTCTCTCTCTCTCCACGTTCTTGTCACTCTTCAGCTGTTTCTGTCAGAAATAAAGCTTGAAAAAGGCCAAAAAAAATATATTTAAAAAAGAAAATACTCAAACATCAACAAGGTCACCAACAGCAGACATAGCAGCCAGCTAATATTACTGACTAGTCCAACAGCAGTCAGCCCAGCTCGGCGTCTGTCTTTCAGCCTTTTATTTCACCAAGCTCTCACCAACCACTAAAAGTCAGTCCCAGATTTACTCTTGTCCGGCGGCTTCTTGCTCGCTCACTCTCTCCTTTTCTCTTCTTAGCTTCCTCCGTCAACGTCCTCTTCACTCTCTTCTCCTCTGCCATTATGTCCATAGAGGCTGCTGAGCCCGGTTACATTGCCCACTTACCTGGCTCCAGTTCTGGCAAGACACAGGCTCGGCCCCCTTCCCCAGGCCTAAAAAACGTCCTCTTCCACCAGACTTCCTGGGCAGCCCGGCTAACAAACTGAGCTAACATTAGCTAACAGCAGCTCACAAACTGAGCTAACATGAGCTAACAGCAGCTACAGCTGTCAGCAGTTTACTTCACTGTCCATCAGGAAACTCTGTAAATCACAGAGAGTTGAGGCGGAGCAGCCGGAGGACATCAGAGGGAAAACCAGAAAACATTTTCTCCATAAAATATGATCCAGTTTCACCAAAATCAGTGAAATAGTTGGCGGTGTTACGTGTCACGTACTTCTCCTGTCCTAATCGCACCTCCTCTCTGGTTCCTCCTTTGTTTTACAGTCTTCAGGCTGAGCTGTTCACTGCCGAAGAGACCTCACTTCGGGGAGGTATCCGTGCAGGACCTCCTACCTGGAGGCACCGCCCGCTTTCACTGCCACATGGGTTACCACCTGCAGGGGGAGACGCTGCTCACCTGCCTCAACGCCTCGCTGCCAGTGTGGAGCGGCAAGGTGCCGAGCTGCAGGGGTGAGTGTTGCATTAGCTTTATTAACTTTGATTATATAATGTAATGTCACAAAGTGCTTCACATGGAACAAACAAACATGACGTCTTCTCTGCAGCTCTTTGTGGAGGTACAGTGAAGAATGCTACAGTGGGGAGGGTGCTCTCGCCTTCTCCACACCCTGGACCTAACGCCACCCAGGACCGCTCCTGTTCCTGGTCTTTGGAGGCACCCAAGGATCAGAGGCTGCACCTCCACCTGGAGAGATTGGCTTTGGGACCCACTGACAGGTAGGAGTGTCTGTCTTTGTGTGTTTTATTGGGTGTTACAGCTTCTTTTTGAAGTTTTATTGGGTTTTCAGGTATAGAAACAACGTGACAGAAGCACAAATACAACTAGCATCGATCACACACAGATTTGTCACCAACTTCCCGTCAACTCAGTTGAGTGTTTTAGCCTCTTTCGGCTCACTGTTTTGGTTTTACGGCCCAAAACTTTGCTCACCGTTTTAATTTAGTCTTTCGGCTCTCAGCAGCCTCATTTCCAGTGAAAGAAGACTCTGTTAGAGATGAGCTGGTGAACATCGTGGAGCATCTAGCAGATGTTTACTTGGTGGTGGAGACCAAAAACAGAGCTAAAAGACGCTGAAAGTTGGACTGTCTTGTTTCTGCTGCCCCCAAGTGGCCCAAAAGGCTAGCCCAACACAGTTTCTAGGTAGCTAACTGTATGTTTTTGATCTGAGGTTTTATGAAGAGCTTTTGAGTCGAACTCACTTCCACATCGATCATGCTCACTGTCTTTCCCTCCCTGCAGGCTGGTGTTGTGGAGCGGGCTGGACGCCGGCTCCGTGGTGCTGTTCGACTCGGGTCGAGGCGGACAGATACCATTTGAGGGGGTGATCAGCGAGGGTCCGTCTGTAAGAATCCAGTTCATCACCGATCAGCCCAACCACAGCACGGGATTCAACATCCGCTACGAAGGTGCAGGAGCTAAACTTTCGATCTAATCGCACACAAAACGTCGTATTTCTGCAGCGTCATTTAAAATGTTCTACATGTATTGTTATATTTCTATAATTACAGTGTAATTATGTAAACAAATAAGAGAGGATTGCAAGGCTCAGTGTTTTCTGCTTACTTCGTGCACTGCCAAGCTGATTTTTGGCTTGCATCGTCGGGAACATAATAGGTCCAACATAATCTGAGCTAAAGCTTTCAGAGTTTCTGGCAGAGTCAGATTGTGGACGGATGTAAATATCTCTTCCAACGTGTTTATCCTCATCAGTGAAGATAAAAAAGAAACCACAGAATCATCTTTGCGAGTGGAAACAAGATTTATGGACAACGTGTGATTAGTTTTTTTCTTTTCTTGAGAAGCTACCAATCATCTTGGCGTCTGTTTATGGAAATTACACAAAGAGAGTGACACCAAATAATTCATATTCAAAAAGCTGCATGCTGCGACTTTAATGAGACACATTTTGTTGTTAATTTGAAGTGGACTCAGCTCGTTTCTTTCATTTCCTTCCTCCTGCAGCTTTCGAGCGTGGCCACTGCTACGAGCCGTACCTCCAGAACGGAAACTTCACGACCTCCGACCCGTTGTACGGGGTCGGGGCTGTGGTTCAGTTTGCCTGTGACCCGGGTCACTCTCTAGAACAAGGCCCGCCTGTCATCGAGTGCATCAGCGCGAGGGATCCGTATTGGAACGACACAGAACCGCTATGCAAAGGTAATCCCGAGGGAAGGAAGCAAAGAACAGATGCGAGGTTAACACTGGACACAAATATGAGATGATCAAATGGATGTGACAGCCACAATAACAGAATATATTTCAGTACAAGTGATGTCACTCTGCCCAGCATTGTACCTGACAGACGAGAGTTGATAAAAACACTGACACGCTCATCTGAGTCACCTTCCATTAAGACCGGGCGGCTCGAGGCAGCAGCGAGTATTCGGTCGACTTTTTTGCCTCTCGGGCGTCACGCAGGCTGCCGTGGCCTTAAATTCTTGGTGGAGGCCTGCAAAAAGTTTAGTTTATAATCTTTATATTCTCCTAAAAACATAGTTAGAACATCGAAGTCAGAGCTCATTGTGTTAAAGATGAAAATACACCATCATTTATTATTATTAAGTATTATCGAGTATCGGGTCGCTCCCTATCAATGAAATTAAATATGATTAATTAGTTAGTGCACCAATTGCACTATATTTTGTTTTACTAATATTATTTTTACTAAGTTTGTTTTTTTGTTCGATTTATATCGATTTGTATGAGGGGCCATTAGGGACATTATTCAAAATTAACATGCACATACTTTTCCTCTCACGAGGAACCAAACTCATTCACACACAACTGAAAATCTTTTATACAAACTACTGAAAAGCTTTCATGCATAAATAGTAAAAAGTGCTCATAGAGCAGGTCCACTAATCAGATGATTGGTGGTTCAATCCCCGACTCCTCCAGATATCACGGCAACGTTGATTCAGTGTTGATTCAATGTTAGTCTGCTATCTGGAAAGTCTGTTTGGGCAATAACCCCAAATCGTTCCCGAAGGCTGCACCATCGGTGGGTGAACGTGCGTGAATGAACTGATGATCATGGCAGCTGAAGTACAGTCTGTTTACATTTATCATACACATCTGACACAGTATATTATGTGACTTATTAGTAGTTCAGTTTTTGAAATCACGTCATCATGCTGTCGTAAAATCCTGTCGTTGGTTTGTTTGCTTTCACACCACAAATGAGGCCAACATTTTGAAGCAGTCCGGGTCCAGTTGTTTGGTCCGCACCAGAACTGACAGCTCAAACTAACAGCCTTAATCCGGCACCGGGGTCCATTTTAACTGAACCAGACAGATCAGGTGTGAAAGTACCCTGAGCTTTATACGTACCGTACACACGACTTTAAATCTCCTTTTACTCAGTCCTCTTCAATCTGTCTCTCTGCAGCACAGTGTGGAGGCGACCTGACCGGTCCCGGAGGTGTGATTCTGTCTCCAAACTGGCCCGAGTGGTACGGCGAGGGGGAGGACTGCAGCTGGAGGATACATGTCGGGGAGGACAAACGGGTGCTGCTTGATGTACAGCTGTGAGAAACGCACCGACACGCTCAGAAACACAAACATTTAAAAACTTCAGCTCCGTTCTAAGGCTCGACACGACCGATAACCAAACGTCATCATTAAAAATGTTCTGAGCGCCGAGGCTCAGCGAGGGGTCCACGCAGCGAAAGATATTTTCCAATCCTGCAACATACACAACCATTAGATCCAAAACTTAAGAGAACATGCTGATAAGACTGCCACAAGACTGTTCTGGTCTTATCTTGACTCTGGGTTTTTATTGGCTCAGGCCACCGTGGCTTGGACTGAATCTTTCCCTCTGCACACAAGTCTCAGAAACTTCTGTGAGAATTGAGAATGTTAAATTCAAAGCTGACGTTTGTCTTTTAAATGATTCTGATGCTGTTTTTTGTTTTTGGATACATGCAGAGCAGTCTGATGGTTTCTTATCAGTTCATGTCAAAGCATAAAGCCGAAGAGCTGTCTCTGGAATTAGAGACTTTATTTCAAAGTAACGGAAACTTAAAAAGTAAAGGCTCTACCCCCAAAATATATTTTATTACAGGGGGTTTATTAAGCCTTTCATTGGTTTCTGTCATATATATAATGCTACAATGTTGGATGTTGATATTAAGCGAGGACAAAGTGTCAAATAATGACGTTAACGTATGAAAAAGTGCAAAAAGTTCAGATTTCAGACCGCTCTGCTAAAGAAAAAGAAAAGTTTCATATGTTGTGGTTTTTCCTCTGATGTCTTGTCTGCCTCAGCTCTCTGTGATTTATGCAGCGTTACGTAAAATAGAATAAAATAAAAATAGAAGAATTACTCCAACATTTATCGTGTATTTTCCAGCTCATACTCTGTAATTAAATAAGGTTAAACTTAAGAAATGAAGGTAAACCAAACTGCAAAATGAATTAATTAAATTTAATTAAATTACACTCTCTCTTCAGTCCTCTGGTAGATTAACGTCGTATCATATGTACAGATATGTAAATCTTCCAATGTGTGCTATCTGCATGTGGAACAAGCCTCTGTGTGGTGGAGAAACAAACGTCTCAGGGGCAATAAAAGCACGGCTGTGTTTACAGACTGTTAAACACTCTGAATGCAACATTTAGCCTCTGAGGTCATCTCGTCTCCCACGCGGTCGGCTGTCGACACGACTGCGCTCTGAGTCATCGTTTCTCGGCCTGAACTGATACCACCACCGGCTCGACTTCTTCTTCTTCTTCTTCTTCTTCTTCTTCTTCTCTCTGACTCTGTCTCTTTCACGTGTTCTCAGGCTGAACATCAGCGACAGCGACATGTTGACCATCACGGACGGCGACGAGGTCACGACTCGTATCCTGGGTCGGTACGTCGGGGGAAGCAGCCCCTTCAAGCTCTCCTCCACCACCCCCGACCTGACCGTCACCTTCCACTCCGACCCAGCGGGGCTCGTCTTCGGCAAGGGCGAAGGCTTCATCATCAACTATATGGGTGAGTTATGAACAGTCTCAGAGCAGCCTCGTGCTTTGTAACACCTCCCATACACCAGAACAGTCCGCTCCATGTTTAACCAGTCGCCTGCTTCCTGATGGTGCTACAGAGAGCGCTCCTATTGGTCATTGTTCATGTGATTGAACGTCACTGTTTGCACGAGCCAAGATTAAAAACCTCCAATATTATGAAACATGTTAGGAAAAAGATCAACTTCAGACAGCTCGGACTGAGTTTGACGACTGGCGTAAGCCACAAACTGCAGTTCCTCTTGTCGTCCACTTGAGGCTGGCTCCAGAAGTGAGTCAGTCTCCATAAGTCCCCATGTTAAAATGTCCAACTTCACAGCAGAGATAAACATGTTTACAGCCTGGTACAAAAAACAGTTTTGGTCTCTATAGCTAATTTCCCCGTTCATGACAACTGTACTGAGGGTGAATTTTTATACAACTCACCTGTTCAGATTATATTAAGGCTTAAAGTTATGCAGGATTAAGAGCGTGGACGCTTTGATTGACAGCTGAGTGTTGTTATAGGTGGCTTGTTCGAGCAACCAGGCGTCATTCAGTCCGCCTCAGCTCCACAGATGATCTCCAGAAATCCAGAAACCTGTGGGTCACGTAGACTACGTCCAGGTTTTTTTTACAGTCTGTGGCCTTCGAGGAAAACGTGTGTTAATCCACGCCTGAAAATAGTCCCCGACAAATACACAGTTTCCTCCTGTTGGATAAAATCCACAGTGAGCAGCTGTTTTAGAATCAAACTGTATGTTTGCGAGCTGATTTTAGAGGTGTACGTCTTCAGCCTGAGGAAGTCAGAAAGTATTGAGAGACACGTCGTTGGTTTTGATCTTCTCATTGGTTTGTTCTGTCAGAAAGTTCTAGGATAACACCTCCTCTGGAAATGTTTGGCCGTTCGTTTTAATTCAGCCTTTTCTCCTCGAGCTGCCGACTCTATTTCTCATCTTCCATTTTCTCTCCTTTCGTGGCTGTTTGTCTTTTCCTTTCATTTCCCTCTGCCCTTATTCAATCACATCCTATTTGTTTCACCATCTCACAATGGCCCGGAGTTTAATAAGCAGCCAAATAAGCTCACTTCCTCCTTTTTTTTTTTTTAACATGCAGTAATATGCAGCAGCTTCCCATTCCCAACACCTGACTCCAATTTCAGCATCGCACTGTCCCACACGCTGTCCAATTTACTTGTCACCCGCTCGACACCCACAAACTCACACGTTTCCCAGAGGAGTAAATCAAGTAGACACAGCATGAATACGTAGGCTACTCTCTTTGATTATATATGTGTGTGTGTGTGTGTGTGTTTGGGAATAAATTACCCACCACACACACACTCAGGCCACACACAGAAGCAGAACTGAGTCAATAGAGAATGAATAATTGATCCTGGATCCTTCAACTTACAAATCCCTGTAGGCCTATTATATTGTACAGTGTAATGCAATACTGTACGCTGCCCGATCCATCATCAAATATACAAACACACACACACACACACACACACACACACACACACACACTTGTTTATACATCTCTCCAGGCTGTAATGATTTTTTTCTGTCTTTAAACAGCATCAATTTTTATGAGCGTCGTGTGTTGTCTTCTTGCTAATGGAGGTGGTTTTGTTTTGTTCTTCCTTTATTCTTTATTATATTATAATAAAATCTGAAGACACAGGCACAAAACTGTGATCAGCTGATTTGATTTTGGTTTCTTGGCGCTGACTTCCTGTTGTGAAAGTGAAAAAACTAAAAGTTCATTGACGACAAAAAATCAAATAAGAATGATTCTTTAACATGCACGTCATCGATTCAGCATCTCCCTCCTATGACACTGACTCTTTAAATCAATGCAGCAGAACCAGTGACCAGTGTCACAAGCTGCAGTTCCTCAAATGTCCACTTGAGGCTGGCTCCAGAAGTGAGTCAGTCTCCATAAGTCCCCATGTTAAAATGTCCAACTTCACAGCAGAAATAAACATGTTTACAGCCTGGTACAAAAAACAGTTTTGGTCTCTATAGCTAATTTCCCCGTTCATGACAACTGTACTGAGGGTGAATTTATATACAACTCACCTGTTCAGGTTATATTAAGGCTTAAAGTTATGCAGGATTAAGAGTGTGCCCACAGACTGTCTAAAACCTGGACGTAGTCTCTGTGACGTCCCCGCAGACTGTCTAAAACCTGGACGTAGTCTCCATGACGTCCCCGCAGACTGTCTAAAACCTGGACGTAGTCTCCGTGACGTCCCCACAGACTGCCTAAAACCTGGACGTAGTCTCCGTGACGTCCCCACAGACTGCCTAAAACCTGGACGTAGTCTCCGTGACGTCCCCACAGGCTGCCTAAAACCTGGACGTAGTCTCCGTGACGTCCCCGCAGACTGTCTAAAACCTGGACATAGTCTCCGTGACGTCCCCACAGACTGCCTAAAACCTGGACGTAGTCTCTGTGACGTCCCTGCAGACTGTCTAAAACCTGGACGTAGTCTCCATGACGTCCCCGCAGACTGCATAAAACCTGGACGTAGTCTCCGTGACGTCCCCGCAGACTGTCTAAAACCTGGACGTGGTCTCCGTGACGTCCCCGCAGACTGTCTAAAACCTGGACGTAGTCTTACAAACACAGAGAGCATCTGCTTTACTAAGAGTTTAAAACAGCCTTTTTAAGCCGTCTTTCTGTAAGAGTTGTTATTAATAGAGAGAATTATCAGCCGACTCAGTTCTCTGTGCAGCATTTTAGCGTCTTTCAGCCTGTTGTTTTGGTTTCACAGCCAGCAGTTTTATTGTTTTGGTTCACTCTCATAGCTTCAGTAAATGTTTGCCTTTTTATTACCTGCAACCACAATGTTTTTATAACCTTAAACCTACAACAGATGATTTTTTTTGTCCACATGAGAGCAGCAGGAACACAAACAGCTGATTATTTACACGACCTGCAGCAACATCACTCACTTGGAGTCGTGTTTTTCCAATATTCGCTCTCTTCTAGCTCCCATTTTGGTCTCCACCAACTCCTGAGGGAAATATCTGTCTCCATTATGTTCACAAGCTTGTCTAACGCTGTTTGCTGCAGAGCAGGTCGTGTACAGAGGGGTTTATCTGAGCTTCTCTGATGAAAACTGTCTCCTCGTGTGGCTGA
Source organism: Sciaenops ocellatus (assembly GCA_033000465.1). Classification (NCBI taxonomy): domain Eukaryota; kingdom Metazoa; phylum Chordata; class Actinopteri; family Sciaenidae; genus Sciaenops; species Sciaenops ocellatus. The sequence goes on along the minus strand of CP136874.1, from coordinate 24,869,784 downwards.
AAATGACGCCATGAGCAGGGAGAGTGAAACAGAGCAGTAAAACTGCAGCCAGACAAACAAACAACGAGCTGAAACTCATCAGAAAACTGTAAAACTAAAGCCGAGGGAAGCTTCAGATCTCAACGAGCAACAACTTTCACATGGTTGCGTTGTTTTCATGTTGTCTTGTAATATAAATTATGATCAAAACAAAGTTACAAAGTGCTTCATGTAGCGAGCAAAGAACATGTAAAACATAGAGACATAAAAACAGCAATAAAAGAATACAAGCACCAAACAAACCACATCAAAAATTAAAAATGGCAAAAACCCTTCAGCAGAATAAAAACTAGAATCTGATGAAATCAGGGAAGGTGCTGTGAAAAAAAGGATGTTGTAGCTGAGATTTTAAAGAAGCCACTGACTCAGCCTGACATATATCCTCAGGCAGGGTGTTCCAGATCCTCGGGGCTCTTTATTTTAAAAGCTCTGTTAGTCTTCAGCCGAGCGTTTGGACCAGATAAAAGAGGCTCCTGCCAGAGGAGCTCGATGTGCGAGCGAGGTCGTACGGGGATAAAAGACAGAAGACCTTTTGGCGCCTTGTGAGTAATTAAAAGAACAGTGATACGAGCCGAAGACCGGGGTGATGTGTTTACTCCGGTTAAAGCCTGGCAGCTCCGTGCGGTCTACAGTTTATTTACAGCACCAACACAAGTTATCTCATGACACTCTCCATACAGAGCAGAGGTCCGTTTCACAAAGCAGGTTTAGTGAAAACTCTGAGTTTATTAACCCTGAAATGAGGGAAACTCTGAGTTTTCCGTTTCACAAAGGGAGGTAACTCAAACCAGAGAAAGAGGGGTAACTCGAGCCTGTTTCACAGAGAGGGGTAACTTAAGCTCTCGGTCAGTTACCGTAGTAACAGACTCTATGAACCTAACCTGGTCGGGACCAGGTTTTTCTCAATGAACCTCGAGTTTCTCTCTGTCTCCGCCCTCTTTCAGCCACACACGCCATTTGATTTCCTCTTTCATTCATTCATTCAGTCAGTCCATTAGGCGCAGTAGAAGGCGACTTTTTTCACAAACATGGCATGTCCTTTTGACAACGATCCCGTGGATGAAGGTGCAGCATTACTGCGCAGAGAATTAAATATTTGTCGGGAGATGGTCAGCCACTGGCCTTAGAGCCAGCTCCTCTTCCTCCGTTAGAGGTGGCGGTGCTGGGCCACCACCCGTTTACGGGCATCTGCCTTCTTTCTGTTGGCTGAGTAGAAGTCTGTGTTAGTTTAAATAGGCTTAATTATTTAACAGAACATGACATAGATGAGAAGACATTTATGTGTGTGAAAACAGCATTATGTTGGGGATAAAACAACTGCACAGTCAAATAGCCACTTAATATTTACTTTACAGTGTAAAACATGATCAGAATGAGGTACCTCCATGCCGAGGTCTGACCTGTTTGAACAATGTTTTTATATTTCATCTTAAGCTGCTGCCAAGTGCACTTCTCCCCCGAGGGATTGCACCTAAATGAAATAAATGAATCGGCTACTATTGAAGCAGTTTTCCCCTGTAATATTATTGTGATTGCAAAGGACTACATTTAAACTTACACACTGACCCGAGCAGCAATGTCCTCCCACGCCGTCTCCCTCTCTTTTGCAGCTGCAGCGGTGTTGCACTTCTTTCTAAAAACGTGTTGAAACTCGCCGTATGAGCGCATTAGGATTTCCAATTCGAGGCTGGTGAAAAACGTAGCCCTCCTCTTCCCCGTTGCCATGGTGACTCGTCGAATCGAGGCTCCATTGATGCTGGCTTTTTAAAGTTGTGGTGCACGCGCTTAACTCCGAGTTGATTAAACTAACTCAAATCCGCTGTTCTGGAACTGGAAACTCAGAGTTTTCTATCTCAGAGTAGATCAACTCAGAGTTTAGGATTAGACTCAGAGTTTGTTGAACCTGCTGACCCCAGGACTGCATCGTACCCAACAGTTCCCACCATGAGCAAGGCTCCATGTGGCGAGGGAAACCTTTGGATCATGGTGGACGGACATGGGACTGGCTGAAAAGTTGGTGTGACAAGTCATGTTTTGCAAGTTCAAGTCAAGTCTTTTATGATTGTAATGAGCGTTCTATCATCTGCTGCCATCCGGTCTTCTTGCATAGCTAATATCTAATTAATTCAGCATGTACTGTATCATCATCACTTATCTATTAGCATACAGTATCAGCACTGATTATCTGTTTAAACACGCTGTTACAGGAAACAGATCAGACAACAAAACATTCAGAAAATATTTTTTTAAAAAGTGTTAAAGTTCATTCTTGACTAGAGAACACAACTGTCTAAAACTGTCTAAAACCTGGACGTAGTCTCTGAGATGTCCCCACAGACTGTCTAAAACCTGGACGTAGTCTCTGTGACGTCCCTCACAGACTGTCTAAAACAGGGACGTAGTCTCCGTGATGTCCCCCACAGACTGTCTAAAACCTGGATGTAGTCTCTGTGACGTCCCCGCAGACTGTCTAAAACCTGGACGTAGTCTCTGTGACGTCCCCGCAGACTGTTTAAAACCTGGACGTAGTCTCTGTGACGTCCCCGCAGACTGTCTAAAACCTGGACCTAGTCTCCGTGACGTCCCCGCAGACTGTCTAAAACCTGGACGTAGTCTCTGTGACGTCCCCGCAGACTGTCTAAAACCTGGACGTAGTCTCCGTGACGTCCCCACAGACTGTCTAAAACCTGGACGTAGTCTCTGTGACGTCCCCGCAGACTGTCTAAAACCTGGACGTAGTCTCTGTGACGTCCCTCACAGGCTTCTTACTCAGTACAGTTGTCATGAACGGGGAAATTAGCTATAGAGACCAAAACTGTTTTTTGTACCAGGCTGTAAACATGTTTATTTCTGCTGTGAAGTTGGACATTTTAACATGGGGACTTATGGAGACTGACTCACTTCTGGAGCCAGCCTCAAGTGGACAACAAGAGGAACTGCAGTTTTTGGCACTTCACTTCACAGAGGTTGCTTGGGTTGAAACCCTCCACACAAAAAGCCGTTAAGTTGACTCTGAGTCAGGATTATTTTGTCTACATTTCATTACAAAGAAAATCAGCATGACAGCGCGTAACAACAAAATCATTTTTCTCGTGACAGATAACTGACAGCCTGTAATAATTTCATTGAGGGCTGTTTCAGTGGGAGTCTGAATTAAAACTGGCTTCTCCAAACGGAGGCAAACCGTCAGAGCGGATACACGGTAGAGATGATATTTGAAGATTGTCCAACACAGACGAGATCCATCATCCTGTCACATGGTCAAGTAATCGCACAATAAGTCCATCAATCATCTCACAGAGAATATGTGCCAGTGTCACGTCCAAATCTGATGTACTGTTGTTTATCTTGTTCCTGTCTTGACCCTCGTGACTGTTGTTAAAGAGGACATATGTCATCGTAGCGAACCTGCACCACGAGCAATAACACCACCATAACGGAGCCATTAGTCAACCTTTTTTTTTATTTTTTCATTTCTTCTCTCAGAGGTGTCCCGGAATGACTCCTGTCCAGACCTGCCTGAGATCCAGAACGGCTGGAAGACGACATCCCACATTGCACTGGTGCGAGGGGCTCAAATCACCTACCAGTGTGACCCCGGTTATGACCTGGTGGGACGGGAGACCCTCACCTGTCAGTTAGACCTCTCCTGGAGCTCACAGCCGCCCTTCTGCGAAAAGAGTCAGTTCTTATTTCAACATACATGTCAGCATGTACATCTGTTAGTGTTTATAGGACTCACTGTAGCTGGTGTTCACCTATGAAGTATAACATGCATTTACACGATGACGCCGAGATAATTTGGATTAATTTTGGAGGCTTTAATCAAGTCCAAATGTCCCCTCGAACAACGCTTGATGTCCCGACAACTAAGATTGTATTCTATCGTTAACACATTCTGCCTGGCACCAATATTTTCCTCTGGAGTTGGTGGAGAACAAAAACAGAGCTAAAAGGAGACGTATAGGACACAAACGGCACCAAGTGGAAACTATTCCCTAGGCTAAATACTCGGATCTCCCCACCAGAACTCATCAGAACTGAGGAAGCTTCTTACCCCGAAAAAACCCAACAGGCATGTCTCCGTCACGTCACAGCCACGATGCTGGAGCACCAGCACCTGGAGCATTTCAGAAGCGGAGCGTTTAGCCCACCAGACTTTGTTTACTTGCTCGGATTTGGTCGTTTTGTTAGCTAATAAATTAAGCGTGCGGAACTGTTGTATAAAAACAATAACACACTCGAGGTCGTGCTGTTATTCTGAATAACAGCACGACCTCAAGTGTTATATTGAGGTCACTTGGGGTCGTGCTTGAGGTCGTTATTCTGAATAACAGCACGACCTCATGTGACCTCAATATAACACTTGAGGTCGTGCTGTTCCTCAAGTGTTATATTGAGGTCACATGAGGTCGTGCTGTTATTCAGAATAACAGCATGACCTCGAGTGTGTTATTGCTTAATTGACCTTATAGGTAATAATACTTTATGAAATCTGCCAGACTAACCCTGCCCTTGTCGTGTTTGATTTGTGCTTTATTTATAAAAAAAACGAATGATACAATCTAACTCTATTTCTCTTTTTCTCAGTCATGTACTGTTCAGATCCCGGCCACGTGGAGCACTCCACCAGGTCTCTGTCCGACCCGAAACTCTTGGTGGGGACGACCATTCAGTACACCTGCAACCCCGGCTTCATCCTGCAGGGCGGCGCCACCATCACCTGCTACGGCCGCGAGCCGGGGACGCCCGTGTGGACGTCCCGACTGCCGCACTGTGTTTGTGAGTATCAAGAGAGAACATTATTTAATCAAACCTGCTGAAAGGCTCGTGTGGTTTACGGGTTATTTGTCAGCTCTTTGATTTCAGAGACTCGTCATCGGGATAGACAGTTTCACGTGGCAGTTAACTGAAGATGAGATGCTCTCTCTCTGTGCCCGTACGATCTAACACGAGTGGGTTTGTGTGATTTCTGGCTCTCTCTTTCCTCTGCTGACACCGATCGCAGCGTCTCTGCATGCCAGAGACGACGCTTCATCTCCAGCGTTTTTCATCTTACGACTGACGTGTGTGTGTGTGTGTGTGTGTGTGGTGTTTTCAGGGATATTAATGTTTGTGTGAAATGTTTGATATGTAAATGCAATGCTAATGCACCGTACCAATCAGCCCTCAGCCACCTGGAGGAGGGGGTGGAGATTATCCATGAGTCATGTCACCTCAGCCAGAGCCTGTCAAATCTGTCAGTCGAGCTCTGACGCAAAAAGACCTGATTCGTGTTGAGAAAAACTCGACAGGATCCGTCCAGCTTTCTTTTTATTTTTTCTTTCTTTCTTTCTTTCTTCTTCCATCCATCTAGCTGAGGACTCTGTTTCCTGTGAAAACCCTGGTCTCCCTGACAACGGCTACCAGATCCTGTCCAAGAGACTTTACCTGCCCGGTGAATCACTCACCTTTGTCTGTTACCAAGGTTACGAGCTCATTGGGGAGGTCGCAATTAAATGCATCCTGGGAAACCCGTCATTTTGGAGTGGCCCACTTCCGCTCTGCAGGGGTGAGAAGTTTTTATATCTTTACGTATGTGTGGAATGAACTGCCCCCTTACACCTCTGGATTTATGCACGTACACGGAAGATTCAAAGACTTATTTGCCCCGTGCTTGTTGATACAGATTGATCATGCCCCTATGCATGCTAATGGGTCGTGTCGAGACGGTGACACTAGTTCTGTGAACTCTTGCACATGCGCACTGGATTGTTTCACTCTGTAATGGCAGAAGCAACATCTGCAGGATGAAGGAGTTTGTGGTGGGTCAAACAGGACTTTAATCAAGTAAAAGTGACGTTCTGGTCGAGCCAAAAGTCATTGAATATTTTTATTTTTAGACTTAGTTACTAGTAGTTATTATTTTCATGTTTTTTTAAATGACTATTTTCAGTTTTCAGTCACAGTTTGGTCATGTTTAGGCACCAAAACAACTTGGTTAAGTCTCGGAAAAGATCATGGTTTGGACAACAAGTCATTGTTGACTTTTGGTTTAGTATGTACGGAAGCCACAAGCTGTTATATATTCATACATTTTATTGCCTCCGTTTTCACGTGATAACAAGTTAATATCATTTGTTTTCTTGAGATCTCGAGTTATTTATGTTGAAATAACAAATGTTGTTATCCCGAGATAACGAGATCATCATCTAGAGATCTCAGGATAACGTAACCTTGTTTTACAAGACATACATACAACATAATTTATCTGAGATCAGGAGAAAACAAAAGTATAGTTGAGTATATTAAATAATTGCAATTGCAACATTCCCCTGCTCGTCCGACACTGTCCTTTTTATTTTCTCCAGATCTCGAATTTATTATGGCAGTGTCGCGGGAAAATACAATGTTTCGTTATCTTGAGATCTCGATTAAATTATCCTGTTATCTCGGGATAACATAAAGACATAAAGACATAAATACTTGAGATCGTGATAAAACAAATGACATTAACATTAATACTGATGTGTTGTATGATGTATGACCGCCTAGGGCTTCCGTACTTACGAGACACAAACAGCCGTGCCCTGAAATCAAGAGTTTCACAAATCTTGGGTTACCATCTAGACACGACCATGCTAATGACCGTTTGCTAAATCACCTACTACATTAATTCACTGGGTTACAGGTTATGTTAAATTAAAAAAAAAAACTAGCACATCCAAGGTGTCGTACACAGTGTGGAAGCTAGAGTTTAAACCAACGTTAGCGACCCGGCATCTTTACTGGATATCAGGAAGCTTCCAGTCCAGCAAATGTTACCAAGTAGTAGCGGTGAGGATTGGCGAACGGTCACCTCAAAGCAGCCCTGTTTCAAATACAAACCCCCACAGGAAGTGTGATGTCGATTTTCATGTGCACTGACTGACAGAATGATGTCTTGCAGCCAACCATGACTGCTTTGGCAACCATGCTTTGGAAGGTGAGTCTACCTGTGTACGTTGGTGTGCTCTGATGGCGTGGGCTGAAAAAAAAAAAAAAAAGACCCACACCGTTTGTTTCCTCGACTCAAACAAACCAAAGAATAAAAAAATAAAAAGCACGTCACCTCTGTGTGTGTGTGTGTGTGTGTGTGTGTGCTCTGCCTGCATCAGCAAACATCTGCCTGCCAAGTTTCATCCCCACCGTACGTTCGTCCATCCACCTGTTTGTATTCGTTTGTTTACCCGTAGTGTTCGTCTCCTTTTGCTAAACCACTTTAGTTTGTTCTCCTGTTATATTGTACGTTCGTTTAACGTTGTTTTATTCATGTTGTGTGTATCAGTTGCAGAGGCGAGTGCAGGCTCCACTCTGGACGGAGGCAACATAGCGCTGGCCATCTTCATCCTCGTTCTTCTGCTGTCTGTGCTGCTTGGAGGCGCTTACGTCTACGTCACACGGTACAAATCACTGACTGTATAAACAATGGAGCAATTTTAAAGCTCAAAATCTGTGGCACTGCCTCTTCCGCCTCCTGGCTAATCTAAAAATCGTGGATTATCAGTGGACCTGAGGCGGGCTGAATGATGCATGGCTGCTCAAACAAACCACCTGTAACGACACCCACCTGTCAATCAAAGCGTCCACGCTCTTAATCCTGCATAACTTTAAGCCTTAATATAATCTGAACAGGTGAGTTGTATAAAAATTCACCCTCAGTACAGTTGTCATGAACGGGGAAATTAGCTATAGAGACCAAAACTGTTTTTTGTACCAGGCTGTAAGCATGTTTATTTCTGCTGTGAAGTTGGACATTTTAACATGGGGACTTATGGAGACTGACTCACTTCTGGAGCCAGCCTCAAGTGGACGACAAGAGGAACTGCAGTTTTGGCTTCACTTCACAGCCACCTCCACAATGGAGGTTGCCTCTTGGATAAAACATGTTAATTAGTGAGCCCTAGACGTAATGCCAGTCTTTATGCTAAGCTAAGCTAACCGACTGCTGGCTGTAGCTTCATATTTAACGCAGGTGTCAATCCTCTCATCTAACGCACATCATGAATGCGAATAAGCGTGTAAACATGTTTATTTCTGCTGTGAAGTTGGACATTTTAACATGGGGACTTATGGAGACTGACTCACTTCTGGAGCCAGCCTCAAGTGGACGACAAGAGGAACTGCAGTTTTTTGACACTGGTCACTGGTTCTGCTGCATTGATTTAAAGAGTCACCATGCTAACATGATGTTAATTGAACTTCCTCTCCTTCAGGTGTCGATATCACTCCAACTTGAGGCTTCCTCTAATCTACCCCCACCCTTACCGACAGATCACTGTGGAGACGGAGTTTGACAACCCGCTCTATGAGACAGGAGGGGTGAGTGTTAAAACCTCCACCACTAATCATTTATCTCACCGTTCACTGGACTAACACCGTCTCTGTCTCCTCCTTCGTCCACAGGACACTCGTGAATATGAAGTATCGATATGAGACGCCTCACAAAAGACATTTCTGAACCGAGACCGACCGCCCCGTCCTAACTCTTCATCCTCTCCTCCTCCCTCCTCCTTCTCCGCCCAGGAGGAGGCGATGTAAATACAAATAGATGATGTCCAGCCCCTTCTGCCATGAGACGCAGTGATCGATCCTGTTCTCTCCTCCTTTTTGACGTGACAGTTTATGAAGACATGACGGGAAAACAGGAGAGGAGACACGAGGCGGGAGAGAGAGAGGCGGTAGACGAGTCCGGCATTGAACCTTTTGTGGATCAGCGTCGCTCGGGAGACGACGGGAGACGGAGGACGGAGGAGAGAGACCCGAAGATCGTTGAAGAGCGTCGAACGTGGTGAGGAAAGAAGTTAAGGAGGGGAGAAGGGGAAGGAGTAGGGGACAGGACACAGACTGAGGAAAGACGAGGTTGAAGCACTTTTTAGTATTTTTTAAAGTTAAAGTTATAATCCTGAAGATTTTTGATACAGTTTATGGTTGGATTTTAGTTTTTTTCAATGTATTTAGATTCATTAATTACCTCTCTATGTGGTAGTTTTCACAGTTAGTGGCGGAGTCCGCCATTCACAATCACAGGAAACATTTCAGCCGTATTAACATAATCCTAGCGCTAACCAAACATTTCCTGCAGCTGCTGTTTCACATTAAAACATTTCAGCGGTCTCACTCATAAGACAGATTTTAATCTCAATGTGACGTCCTCGTTAAATAAACTTTACAGACATGCTCGTTAGAGTGACTTTACGTTGCGATGACGGCGCTTTAAAACCGCTCTTCTCCAATCCGGGAAAGTTTTACTGACATAAAACCTCCATAGATTCAAAATCAGTGATAAAAAAGAGTATTAATTAAACATGTTTGAAGACTCTTTTAAAATGGAAGTCTATGGGGAAATGCTGTTTAGCTAGCAGGAGATTATTTCATTGCAACAGCGCCCCCTAGTGTCAGAGTGTAATCCCACTGTGGTAAATATGGACAGCTGTACTCATGTTTTTGTTCTGATTACATTACTTGTGATCAAAAACTAGCATTAGATTACATCAGCTAACAAACTGAGCTAACATCAGCTAACAGCAGCTAACAAACTGAGCAAACGTTAGATGACGTCAGCTAACAAACTGAGCTAACATCAGCTAACAAACAGCAGCTGACAATCTGTGCTAATGTTAGCTAACAGCAGCTTACAAACTGAGCTAACATTAGCTAACATCAGCTAACAAACTGAGCTAATGTTAGATAACAGAAGATGACAAACTGTGCTAACATTAGCTAACATCAGCTAACAAACTGAGCTAATGTCAGATAACAGCAGCTTACAAACTGAGCTAACATTAGCTAACATCAGCTAACAAACTGAGCTAATGTTAGCTAACAGCAGCTTACAAACTGAGCTAACATTAGCTAACATCAGCTACAGTTGGCAGCAGTTTACTGTCCATCAGCCTGACTTACTGTCGTAAAGCGTTACGTACTTCTCCCGTTCTCCATTCACCCGATTACAGGTCAGTGTAGCATCAACATGCTACGTGTGTTAGAGACGTTTCTCAGTGTTGCTTTAACGTTTGGTCTGAGTCATCAGTTCAACCAGGACTGAAATCTTAAGGATTACGACTTTAGGAGTTTTGGCACGTTGGCAGATAGATTTCTGTTTACATCCAAACTCGTGAGTCGCCATCTGATGCCGCAAAATAATAAAAACAGGAAGTGAACGACTGTCAGAGGCTTCTTTATTTTTCCGTCACAGGATGTCTCGTGTCCCCGATCTCCCCCCCAGCCTGCAGTCACATTCAAGGCTTTTTTACTCCGGCCGGTCCAGCTCTGGCTTTAGCTGTAGTTACGTTGTATTTAAATCTCTGACTTCAGGGCCGGTGCAGTGCCGCCGTCTTATTCCTCACATGTAGTCTGATTGATGACTGTCGTAGACCGGCCTCAGAGTCCACAGGTCCGGACCGGCTTGGGATTTAAAAAGGAATAAAAACATGCGTTGTTGCAGATGTGGAGGTTTGCGATGTGAATAGCGTAGCTGTAGTTAACTGACCGATCTTCGAGCGCAAAGCTCAGTCAACCCACCAGATGATGTATTTATTTTGATGTACTGTACATGTGATGTTTTATGCAGATTGATAAATGTACATTTTCATTATGAGAAGACAGATGTTAACAGTTTCCCTAAATAAATGGTAAAACTTCAATAAAAAGTACAAAAGACTTTCTAAATACGGACGCCTCCTGTTCAGTTCTTTCAGCTCTTTCCTGTTATGTCGACGCTTTCAGACTAAAACTGTGTTTTTGTTACACTTCTGTTCATCTGCTTCAAATATTTGTCCTTCATTCTCAGGATTTAGGATTGTTAGGAGTGTTAGTGATCGCACACCGGGGAAATCTGGCCGATCCAGCAGCTCAAGAGACGACACAGAAATGATGACAGAGTTATTTATACTATGTACTACGGAAGACGATTAGGGCCACGTGTGAAAAATGTATTTGAGTTCCGACTTTTAAACTCAGTTAAATAGAAAAGTCAGAACTCAGATACATTTTTCACATGTGGCCTGAATCGTCTTCCGTAATATACAGATATGTTCAGTCAGGTCACAGATTATTGAACACACACAGTGTGTAGCATTATCGATAAGCTGAGTCCTCTGCTCCAAGAGACAAGCGGTCGAATGCACACAACAGACAACAAGTTCATCTTCAGTTGACGGTTTAACCTGTTGTATTCATTATTTATTATTATTTTTTTGATTTGATTACAGAAAATGTCATAAATAATAAATAAGTAAGACAGAAGTCATCTTAGTAGAGCTAATAAGTCAGACGTTGCTTCAGTTCGTGTGCAGGTGAGGTCAAACGAGTGGGTGGATGATTCCTCCTACTGTCTGCTGCCTGCTGATTATGTATGCAGCTTTTATTGATTTCTGTTTGTGTTCATCCTGCATAAAGTCAGACAGCAGGAGAGAACAGTTAGGAACTCCTGACGCTCAAGAAAAGGAACAAAAATAAGATTTACTGATGGTGGAGGTAAAAAGTGCAGGACTTTGACACCAGAGACCGAGTTCACGTCTGTGTTTAGGCTCAGACCTTATCCTTCAAAATGAAAATGTTTTTTTTCCTCTGAACATGAAGAAAAGACAGTTTGAGCTCCAAACATCAGATTTTTTATAAAGTAATAAAAAAGGCAGCAAGTTAAAATAAAGCAATGCCTGCTTGTGTTAGAGGCTTATGTCTGCGGGGACGTCACAGAGACTACGTCCAGGTTTTAGACAGTCTGCGGGGACGTCACGGAGACTACGTCCTGGTTTTAGACAGTCTGTGTCTCTCTGCACGATTGGCTTGTAATTATGAATTTCTCTTTCATAGTTTGTTTTTATTTCAAATCTTTTTTAAATTTCATAGATTTCTAATTGTTTTTCTCTGTCGATGTTCTTATTTTTGTTCGTGTGCTGCAGCACTCCCTAATTTTCCCCTCTGGGAATGATTGAAGGATAATCTCCTCTTAGACATAAATATCCAGCATGTATGCGTTGTATTTTATGAGTGCATGCAGAAGCCAGCTGATAATTTCATTGGGCTCTTTACAGTCGCAGATATCAGGTTTCTTTTTATTTATTTTTTGGGAGATTTATTGATTTCTGTCGAGATGTAAAGAGAAATTTGTCTGCAAACATCTCTGATATCCATGAACTAACCGAGCTTTAATCATCTTGGATTTGTCATCAGTGAAACTCCGACATCGCCGACATGAAACGATTTTAATCTCCTTAATAGTCCTGAAAGTTTCTTTGAAGTCTGAATCTTTACTTTCACCACATCGTGCAGTTTTTTGGCTTCATTCACTTTGAAAAGCAACTTTTTTTTTTTTTTTTTTTTTTTTTGGACTGAGTTGTCGTTATCTTGCAAATATACCCTGATGGGTGGGAGGCAAATCCTGCCCTGTAGCATTTCCCTACCATCAACCCATTTTAACGTCCTAATGATTCCTTCTGTTGCCATCCTGAATGCTAATAAGAAGATAATGCTTCCTGCCACGATAGCAATTTCCAGAGGCTTTCCTGCTGCGGTTAATTCGACTGTTGAGAAGCTTTTAACCAGATGCTTGATGATATTAGGCACTCTGAGGAAACTGAGTGCTACCCACACAAGTTTAATGAACCAAAGGCATTCGCAGAGCCAGAAATACATTAGGTTTATGTCTGCATTTAAGGCGTTTAGCTGTTACTATTATCCAGAGAGTCTCGTAATGAGTGCAGCAGCAACACAATGAGATCATTAATACTACAAGCAGCTAACAGCATGGGTCAGACTCACACCGCCGAGGCAAGAGATGCTGCAGATATCAGTCCAGGATGTTTGTGTTCAGCAGAGAGCGCGGCGCTTTATGTTGCCATGAGTAGTCACAGCTGTAATTCAGAGGTTTTCAAACTGTGAGGCGTTCGTTAGCCCGTTGTTTGTTTCTGTTTATTTTCAACAACAACAGTAAATGCTTACGAGCAGCAGCACACACGGAGGCGACGGAGGCAATCTGTGCGAGATATTGTTCTCAAATCTGAACACAGGCGTGATGCATACAGTTAAATTAAAGCAACACTGCGTAGAAATTGGAATTTTTGTCATTTAGCGTCCTCTTTGCTCTCTTCTCCTCTGCCATTATGTCCATAGAGGCTGCTGAGCCTGGTTACACTGCGATGCTTGCCCAGCTCCGGTTCTAGCACGACAATCTCAGGCCTGAAAATGTCCTCTTCTTGGTGGCCACGGAGACTGCTTCCAGGTTTTAGACAGTCTGCGAGGACATCACGGAGACTACGTCCAGGTTTTAGACAGTCTGCGGGGACGTCACGGAGACTACGTCCAGGTTTTAGACAGTCTGCGGGGACGTCACGGAGACTACGTCCAGGTTTTAGACAGTCTGCGGGGACGTCACGGAGACTGACAATGTTCTGACACTCACCACTTTACAGGAGTTAAAATCATCAAACAACACACTGAGAATATACAACACAAATCATTAAAAGTGTTATAAAAGGTGAGTTTTGAGTTGTGTTTTGGATGTAGACCGGTTGGTGCAGCCTCTGATTTAGGCGGATGGAGACCTGCTGAGTTTGGGCTGAACAGAACCGGCTGAATGAAGCTTCAGCAGACCGTGTCTTCCAACACAGACACGGGCTTAAAAAGCCAGAGACCAAACTCAGAGGAGCTGTTTTTACAGTAATTACTTAACAACTAAAACTACTACAAAACTTCTGTACTTGCAGTTCTGCATTATAATTTTATTGCAGTGGCATTTAGAATATGTAATTTCTTTCTTGGGGTGACGAATATTAAAATGTCAAACGGTTGTTTTTAAAGCTTCAGGCAGGAGAATGTGCGCTTCAGACCAAACGTCGTGAAAATGATTATCTGAAATCAAAAGACAATTATAAAGAGGAAGTGCTCAGAGAGGAGTCAGCCCAATAATCCACAGCTCGTCATCAGTGTTGTTTGGGTTAACGAATGAATAGTAATGAAAGGGTGGCACTCGGGTCAAAGGTCACGGGGTAAAAAATCAATGAGTTTCCTCCTGTTGGAGGAAGTTTTCAAATATTTTGTCAGTTTATGATTAATGACCGAGATGATGCAGCGTGTTTGTCAGTGATGATGGTGCCGAGGGAAACAGATCACAGTCAATATGTTCTTTCCTCGTGTGCTCATCAGAGTCAGGATCACGTTTATTGCCCTTTGTTTCAGGAATTTACCCCCCCCCCCCCCCCCCCCCCCCCCCCGGGTAACAAACATTAAGTGTAAATATAAAGAGGTAAAAATCAAATCAGCTATGTACAACAATAACCTGTGCAACCATTTTCATAAAATGATCCAAAGTCTGTCTTATCTTCTTCTATCTATCTTAAAATCATATTGTTTTGCCCTAATCTTAATCTGAATCTGGTCTTGTCTTATTTTATCCTATTTTGTCTTGTCTTGTCTTAATCTAGTATTGTTTTGTCCTAATCTTAATCTTGTCTTTATCTTGTCTTAATTTTGTCTTGATCTTGTCATATCTTGTCTTAATCATCTGTCTCTGTCTTGTCTTTTCTTTTATTGATTTATTTTCAAGACAAACAAAGAGACAAATGATATAATAACAAATAACTAGAATATTTGCATTTCCTGCGGAAATACAGTGTGGATGCCCTCTGCTGAAATGCCCGATGCATCTGTGGAAATTTGTATGAAAAGATAGAATTGTGGAATATTTTGAAGTCTTGTATAAATTTGTAGAACATTGTAACAAAGTGTGAAATAAGCTGTAAAAAGTTGAGTAATCTTCCTATGTGTGCCATATTTATACTGTTTATATCTTTTAGATTTGCCACATTCTTTTCTTAGATATCTTTTAACTTGTATATATATTTGTATATTGTATGTTTTACATTGCATGTATATTGGGATCTGGGGGAAACGCTAGTTCAATTCCCTGTATGTACTGTACACATGCATTAACAATAAAGTTGACTTAACAAGTGAGAATTGTAGAATACTGTGAAATATTGAATACATTTGTAGGATATCAAAACAAAGTGTGAGATCAGCTGGAAAAAGTAGAGTATTACATTAAAAACAGTGAAAACAGCCCCTCTCTGCTCCCTCTGGCTTGTGTCAGTGCAGACTTGAGGTTGCCAAGCAACGAGCGCCATCTGCCGGGCCCTAATTAGAGCAGCGCGCGCGTGTGTGTGTGTGTGTGTGTGTGTGTGTCAGACTGACAGTCAGTGCTGCGCAGAGGGACAGCACGGCTGATAACGGCATCACTGCATAGGTAGAGAGTTTTCATTAAAAAAAAACAGACAAGCCTCTGCTGGCCACAAATTTCGCGCTACAGACATGATTACCACTCAAAACGTAGAAAACTCGCTACGTACGCAGTGTTTTTTTCGCTGCTCCGTCACTCTAGCTCTGACGTCATCCACTACACACCCATTATAAACGCAGATTTGGAGTAAGAACCTGCTCAACTTTAAGCTCGGATAGTTTAAAAACGGTAAAAGATTTTGTGAAGTTGAGTACAGGGTTAATAGTACAAGATCTTGTGTACAAGTAGTAGTTTGAATGAGGTCTGTAGTACAAAGTATGCAGTAGTAGTTGTTGTTTAAAGTGTAGTGGGTCTGTAGAGAGATTTGAGGGTTTCCAATGCATTCTTATGGTGAGAAATTTGTAGAAAATGTTGAATAATTTGTGCAGTATTAATAGTAGAGATTTGTAAAGTAGCGGCATCTGGTGATATAATGTTTATGTTTGTATGACAGGATTTGTGGGAGTAGTTAGGTGCACAAAAACGTACGGAAGAAGAAAAATAAAAATAAAGATTTAAAGAACCTGTGGGCATCCACACTAATAATAAATAAATACTTTTTAAAAATCTTTTATTTTTTAGGATATTATTATTGCTCCCTGTTTCCTGTTTGCCCGAGGCTTCTCGTCTCTCATGTCTCCATCCGCGCAGGTTGTTTTCAGCCTCACTCGGACTTAAAACGCTCCTTGTCTTTCCCCATAAGAAAAAAAAACTGTTAATGTGTTTAAAGTGCGAATATTTTTGTTTAATCGACACCACGTTCATTTATTGGGCTGTGTTTATAGATAAAAATGTATGTTATAGTTCCACTGGGTGGGACGGCGGAAGGATACCGCGCCTGTTTGTCTATATAAACCCCTCCGCTGGTCTTTGTTCAACACAAACTGACACGAACCGGAAGTGAGAGGCTCAAACACCGGCGGGAACAATTTGTTTGTAAGTAGTCTGAGTTTTATTAAATAATAATCATTATGATTACATCAGTTTTTAAATGTATGCTGTTATATTATGTTTTCGCGGTAAATCCACGTTAATTTAACGATCGGTAACGAATGAAAAATTAACTACGTCAGCTGTTTTGGTAGCTAACGAGGCTAGCCGCGGCCTAGCTGAAGAAAACGCCGCTAAACCGCAGCTTGAATCATAATTCGGCTTTTTAATTAAGTCAGTTTAATCGGCATAGAGTGAAACGTTAATCACCGAGGAGGTAAAACCGGTTGTTGATCATTCGGTGGCGTCAAAAATGACAAACACCGACCACATCCGGTCACCTTAACGTTAGCGCGTTAGCTCCGTCAGCTGTTAGCTCAGTTTAGCAGGCCGGCTAACAGACGCCCGGTTAGCGGTTTTCTCCCTCGGTATGTACGCGGTTCCGTTAGTCACGTGTTAAACTCAGTCTGTTGTGTTTGTACTAAATGTTCGAGTAGGAAAATGTCGGTTTGAACCGGATAAAACCGACTGTTAGCTCAACGCAGCTAGCCTCAGTAACTGGAAATGAATGTACGTCATTAACCGGTAACGTTAGTCATCAATAAATCTGCTCAGAGGAAGTGTTTTTGTTTTATAGTTATATATCTGTCTTTAAATGATGTAATGAGTTAATTAGGTTGCCGGAGTTTGACTGTTTGTGTGGCGTTAAAGAGCTCCTCCTTGAAGGGAAGTGGTCTGCTGACACCACAAACAAACAGCTGCAGAGCGTTTCCTCCTTTAATACACTGCAGATGACTTTTAACCGAATGTGTTAATACTTTTATGAAGAGATTTGTTCAGTTTTTTGTCATTAAATACTTTTTTTTTTTTTTTCTTTAGAGTCAAGATGCAGATCTTTGTGAAGACCCTGACTGGAAAGACCATCACCCTGGAGGTGGAGCCCAGTGACACCATCGAGAATGTCAAAGCCAAAATCCAGGATAAGGAGGGCATCCCTCCAGACCAGCAGCGTCTGATCTTTGCTGGAAAGCAACTCGAGGATGGCCGCACTCTCTCCGACTACAACATCCAGAAGGAGTCCACCCTCCACCTGGTTCTCCGTCTGAGGGGAGGTATGCAGATCTTCGTGAAGACCCTGACTGGAAAGACCATCACCCTGGAGGTGGAGCCCAGTGACACCATCGAGAATGTCAAAGCCAAAATCCAGGATAAGGAGGGCATCCCTCCAGACCAGCAGCGTCTGATCTTTGCTGGAAAGCAACTCGAGGATGGCCGCACTCTCTCCGACTACAACATCCAGAAGGAGTCCACTCTCCATCTTGTGCTCCGTCTGAGAGGAGGGATGCAGATCTTCGTGAAGACCCTGACTGGAAAGACCATCACCCTGGAGGTGGAGCCCAGCGACACCATTGAGAACGTGAAGGCCAAAATCCAGGATAAGGAGGGCATCCCTCCAGACCAGCAGCGTCTGATCTTTGCTGGAAAGCAGCTGGAAGACGGCCGCACCCTCTCCGACTACAACATCCAGAAGGAGTCCACCCTCCACCTGGTTCTCCGTCTGAGGGGAGGTATGCAGATCTTCGTGAAGACCCTGACTGGAAAGACCATCACCCTGGAGGTGGAGCCCAGCGACACCATCGAGAATGTCAAAGCTAAGATCCAGGATAAGGAGGGCATCCCTCCAGACCAGCAGCGTCTGATCTTTGCTGGAAAGCAGCTGGAAGACGGCCGCACCCTCTCCGACTACAACATCCAGAAGGAGTCCACCCTCCACCTGGTTCTCCGTCTGAGAGGAGGTATGCAGATCTTCGTGAAGACCCTGACTGGTAAGACCATCACCCTGGAGGTGGAGCCCAGCGACACCATTGAGAACGTGAAGGCCAAAATCCAGGATAAGGAGGGCATCCCTCCAGACCAGCAGCGTCTGATCTTTGCCGGAAAGCAACTCGAGGATGGCCGCACCCTCTCCGACTACAACATCCAGAAGGAGTCCACCCTCCACCTGGTTCTCCGTCTGAGGGGAGGAAACTAATCTGCTCCTGCTTGAAGATCTCAGCATTCCCACCAGTTATTCCAGTGGTGTTAATCCTCCTGATCAGCTGTCAGTCATTCCTTTTTTTTAAGTTTGAATAAAGGTTGTGCATTCCTGAACTTTTTCTTTCCGACTTTTAATAACCTCACTTTGCATTTTGACATTTCAGCTGACTTTGACGCTTTCCAGCTTCAGAATTTGAGTTTAAAAATGTTTGACAGAGTTCATGCTGTGGTTTAAGGTGGTCCGACGTCGCTGAAAGTTCACTCAGTCCTGAAATGTTCGTCATGTTTGACTTCAAAGGAAATGCTGTTACAAGATAACAAAATAAAAACGGCTTCTCACCGTCTTCTGGTCCTTCCATTATTTTATAGCAGTTAAGCAGAAGTTGACTCATATCTTTAATTAAGAGCTCATGATTCTGGAGGTTTACATGCCACATTTGTCCACTAGTCGTCACCAGAGACCTGAAATATTTCACTGAATGTTTGAGACAAATTCTACCAGAACTTAAATATACTTAAAAGTACTTTAGTATATTTTGTTTATACAAAACTGACTTAAATCTTGCAGCTGTTAGGGAGTCTGTTCAATAGATCTTTTTCATTTTGACATGAAATTGTCAATACAGGTGTGATATTATGTTCCTGTTCCATTCAGGTCTCTGCTGCACAAAATGGAATAGAACCTTAATAAGTATAAATGGGAACACATGTGACTTCATGTCAAAATGGCGGCTATGAAAAAGATCTATTCCAACCACTTCTCATCAGGGTTACAGTGGGGCTCGAGCCTATCCCAGCTAATAATAGATGGTAATTTGATCATATTTAGGATTGTTCATTCATAAAAAGTTAATTTATTTGTCTCTGAACTGCGGAGTAGAAGTACTTCAGAATAGTTCTCGAGTAAAAGTACTGTAAACAGCTCCATCAAACGCGCGTTAACATTTAAACATGCGTAATGACACGCGAACGCGCGTTAATAACATTTAAACATGCGTAATGACATTTAAACGCGTTAATAACATTTAAACGTGTAAAGACACGCGAACGCGCGTTAACATTTAGACATACGTAATGACACGCGAATGCGCGTTAATAACATTTAGACATACGTAATGACACGCGAACGCGCGTTAATAACATTTAGACGTGTAATAACGTGTAATGACATGCGAACGCGCGTTAATAACATTTAGACATGCGTAATAACATGCGAACGCACGTTAGTAACATTTAAACATGCGTAATGACACCCGAACGCGCGTTAATAACATTTAAACATGCATAATGACACGCGAACGCACGTTAATAACATTTAAACGTGTAATAACGTGTAATGACATGCGAACGCGCGTTAATAACGTTTAGACATATGTAATGACATGCGAACGCGCGTTAATAACATTTAAACGTGTAATAACGTGTAATGACATGCGAACGCGCGTTAATAACGTTTAGACATATGTAATGACATGCGAACGCGCGTTAATAACGTTTAGACATACGTAATGACACGCGAACGCGTGTTAATAACATTTAAACGTGTAATAACGTGTAATGACATGCGAACGCGCGTTAATAACGTTTAGACATATGTAATGACATGCGAACGCGCGTTAATAACATTTAAACATGCGTAATGATGCGCGAACGCACGTTAATAACATTTAGACATGCGTAATGACACACGAACGCGCGTTAATAACATTTAGACATGTGTAATGACATGCGAACGCACATTAATAACATTTAAACATGCGTAATGACAAGCGAACGCGCGTTAATAACATTTACACATGCATAATAACATGCGAACGCACGTTAATAACATTTAGACATACGTAATGACACGCGAACGCGCGTTAATAACATTTAAACATGCGTAATGACACGCGAATGCACGTTAATAACATTTAAACATGCGTAATGACACACGAACACGCGTTAATAACATTTAAACATGCGTAATGACATGCGAATGCACGTTAATAACATTTAAACATGCGTAATGACACGCGAACACGCGTTAATAACATTTAAACATGCATAATGACATGCGAACGCGTTAATAACATTTAGACATACGTAATGACACGCGAACGCGCGTTAATAACATTTAAACATGCGTAATGACACGCGAATGCACGTTAATAACATTTAAACATGCGTAATGACACGCGAACACGCGTTAATAACATTTAAACATGCATAATGACATGCGAACGCGTTAATAACATTTAGACATACGTAATGACATGCGAACGCACGTTAATAACATTTAGACATACGTAATGACACGCGAACGCGCGTTAATAACATTTAGACATATGTAATGACATGCGAACGCGCGTTAATAACATTTAGACATATGTAATGACATGCGAACGCGCGTTAATAACATTTAAACATGCGTAATGACACGCGAATGCACGTTAATAACATTTAAACATGCGTAATGACACGCGAACGCACGTTAATAACATTTAAACATGCGTAATGACACGCGAATGCACGTTAATAACATTTAAACATGCGTAATGACACGCGAACGCACGTTAATAACATTTAAACATGCGTAATGACACGCGAATGCACGTTAATAACATTTAAACATGCGTAATGACACGCGAACGCACGTTAATAACATTTAAACATGCGTAATGACACGCGAACACGCGTTAATAACATTTAAACATGCATAATGACATGCGAACGCGTTAATAACATTTAGACATACGTAATGACACGCGAACGCACGTTAATAACATTTAGACATACGTAATGACACGCGAACGCGCGTTAATAACATTTAGACATATGTAATGACATGCGAACGCGCGTTAATAACATTTAGACATATGTAATGACATGCGAACGCGCGTTAATAACATTTAAACATGCGTAATGAAACGCGAACGCACGTTAATAACTTTTAAACATGCGTAATGACATGCGAACGTGTTAATAACATTTAAACATACATAATGACATGCGAACGCACGTTAATAACATTTAGACATACGTAATGACACGCGAACGCGCGTTAATAACATTTAGACATGTGTAATAACGTGTAATGACATGTGAATGTGCGTTAATAACATTTAAACATGCGTAATAACATGCATAATGACACGCGAACGTGCGTTAATAACATTTAAACATGCGTAATAACATGCGTAATGACACGCGAATGCGCGTTAATAACATTTAAACATGTGTAATAACGTGTAATGACATGCGAATGTGCGTTAATAACATTTAAACATGCGTAATAACATGCATAATGACACGCGAACACGCGTTAATAACATTTAAACATGCGTAATAACATGCGTAATGACACGCGAACGCGCGTTAATAACATTTAAACATGCGTAATGACGCGTGAACGTGTTAATAACATTTAAACATGTGTAATAACATGCGTAATGACATGCGAACGCACGTTAATAACATTTAAACATGCGTAATGACACGCGAACGCACGTTAATAACATTTAGACATGCGTAATGACACGCGAACGCACGTTAATAACATTTAGACATATGTAATGACACGCGAACGCACGTTAATAACATTTAGACATGCGCAATGACACGCGAACACGCGTTAATAACATTTAGACATGCGTAATGACATGCGAACGAATCAAATCAAATTTCAGCTTTTTTTCTTAAAATTCGGCTTTTTTTCTTTAATTTTCCTCAGAAGTCTTACTTTTTTTCCTCAAATTTCAGCTTTTTTCCTTGAAATTCTGAGTTTTTTTCTCAAAATTCAGCTTTTTTTCCTCAAAAGTCTGACTTTTTTTCTCAAATTTCTGACTTTTTTCCTTATAATTCTGAGTTTTTTACTCAAAATTCAGCTGTTTTTTCTCAAAATTCAGCTTTTTTTACTCAAATTTCAGCTTTTTTTTCTTAAAATTCATTTTTTCTTCCTTAAAATTCCGACTTTTTTCCTCAAAATTCAGCTTTTTTTCCTCAAAATTCTTTTTTTTTACTGAATTTTCAGCTTTTTTTCCTCAAATTTCAGCTTTTTTTCTCAAAATTCATTTTTTTAACTCAAATTTCAGCTTTTTTCCTCAAAATTCATTTTTTTTACTCAAATTTCAGCTTTTTTTCCTTAATTTTTCCTCAAAAGTTTTGTCAAATTTCTGACTTTTTTCCTTAAAATTCTGAGTTTTTTTTCTCAAATTTCAGCTTTTTTTACTCAAATTTCTGACTTTTTTTTCCTCAAAATTCAACTTTTTCTTCCTTAAAATTCCGACTTTTTTCCTCAAAATTCAGTTTTTTTTTCCTTAATTTTCCTCAAAAGTCTTTTTTTTTCTCAAATTTCTGACTTTTTTCCTTAAAATTCTGAGTTTTTTTTCTCAAAATTCAGCTTTTTTTCCTCAAGTTTCAGCTTTTTTTTCTCAAAATTCATTTTTTTTTTACTCAAATTTCAGCTTTTTTTCCCCAAATTTCTGACTTTTATTTCTCAAAATTCAACTTTTTCTTCCTTAAAATTCCAACTTTTTTCCTCAAAATTCAGCTTTTTTTTTCTCAAAATTCAGCTTTTTTTCCTTAATTTTCCTCAAAAGTCTTACTTTTTTTCCCCAAATTTCTGACTTTTTTCCTCAAAATTCAGTTTTTTTCCTCAAATTTCAGCTTTTTTTCCTCAATTTTTTTTTTACTTTTTTACTCAAATTTCAGCTTTTTTTTCTCAAAATTCATTTTTTTTTTACTCAAATTTCTGACTTTTTTTCCTCAAAATTCAACTTTTTTCCTCAAAATTCAGTTTTTTTTCCTTAATTTTCCTCAGAAGTCTTACTTTTTTTCCTCAAAATTCAGCTGTTTTTTCTCAAAATTCAGCTTTTTTTACTCAAATTTCTGACCTTTTTCCTTAAAATTAAGGTTTTTTTCCTCAAATTTCATCTTTTTTTCCTCAAAATTCATTTTTTTTTACTCAAATTTCTGACTTTTTTTTCTCAAAATTCAGCTTTTTTTCCTCAAATTTCAGCTTTTTTTTCTTAAAATTCATTTTTTTTTACTCAAATTTCTGACTTTTTTTTCTCAAAAGTCAACTTTTTCTTCCTTAAAATTCCGACTTTTTTCCTCAAAATTCAGCTTTTTTTCCTCAAAATTCTTTTTTTTTACTGAATTTTCAGCTTTTTTTCCTCAAATTTCAGCTTTTTTTCTCAAAATTCATTTTTTTAACTCAAATTTCAGCTTTTTTCCTCAAAATTCATTTTTTTTACTCAAATTTCAGCTTTTTTTCCTTAATTTTTCCTCAAAAGTTTTGCCAAATTTCTGACTTTTTTCCTTAAAATTCTGAGTTTTTTTTCTCAAATTTCAGCTTTTTTTACTCAAATTTCTGACTTTTTTTCCTCAAAATTCAACTTTTTTCCTCAAAATTCAGTTTTTTTTCCTTAATTTTCCTCAAAAGTCTGACTTTTTTTTCTCAAATTTCTGACTTCTTTCCTTAAAATTCAGCTTTTTTTTCTCAAAATTCAGTTTTTTTTTACTCAAATTTCAGCTTTTTTTCCCCAAATTTCTGACTTTTATTTCTCAAAATTCAACTTTTTTCCTCAAATCTCAGCTTTTTTTTTCTCAAAATTCAGCTTTTTTTCTTAAAATTCAATTTTTTTTCCTCAATTTTTTTTTACTTTTTTACTCAAAATTCAGCTTTTTTTACTGAAATTTCAGCTTTTTTTTTTCAAATTTCTGACTTTTTACCTCAAAATTCAGCTTTTTTTCCTTAATTTTCCCCAAAAGTCTGACTTTTTTTTGTCAAATTTCTGACTTTTTTCCCTAAAATTCTGAGTTTTTTTTCTCAAAATTCAGCTTTTTTTACTCAAATTTCAGCTTTTTTTTTCTTAAAATTCAGCTGTTTTTCCTCAAAATTTAGCTTTTTTCCTCATTTTTTTAAAACTTTTTTCTCAAAATTCAGCTTTTTTTCCTCAAATTTCATTTTTTTTACTCAAATTTCTGACTTTTTTTAAAAATTGTTTTGTAAAAGTCTGAAGGTTGACGAGCATCCAAACGAACATTTGGTACAAACATGTAAAATGACAACACAAACAGATTTTAACAGCTGTTTTATTTTCAGGGCTTCACATCCAGAATTCGTCGTCTTTAAACACACAAGACACAAACAAAAAACAAATCATGATGAATAATACAGAAATCTAACACAGGTTCAGAGGAGGTTCATGCATTTCTCATTATGAACATTAGTAACATATTTTGGTTGTTTCTCATTCGTCACTACGGGAAGCTGGACTGTGTTTCAGTTTGAGGTGTATCAGATAAAAATCCAATTATTAAATGTCAAAGAGCCGATCAGGCTTTAAAAAATTAAACGTGGACAGATAATGAGTTATGATCAGTATGCAACACTTTGCACCTTCCCTCTGAGAGTGTGTGTGTGTGAGTGTGTGTGTGTGTGTGTGTGTGTGTGTCTACAGTATAGTCTCACCACACGAGTCACCAAAGTGAGCGTGCAGTTTGCGGTGAAAGTCTCTGTGCATGTCATGAGGAGGTGGAGGTGGATGAAGGCGGTGCTGCTGCTGTACGGAGGTGTAGAAGCCAGACTCCTCGTAGTCTGACTCCACCTGGACGCTGACCTGGGGCGCGGGCTGGCGTGGAGGCTCCCCGGGGACGAGGCAGGTCTCAGAGTTTGCAGGTGAGGGAGGGCAGGAGATCTTCAGGTGCAGAGTGATGCTGAGGAACAGGTCATACACACACACACACATAACAGCAATACTGTACTCACACACACAATTCTGACGTTTTCCTCAGAATTATAAGAAAAAAAGTCTGAAAATTTTGAGGGAAAAAAGTTTTTTTCCTCAAAATTCTGATTTATTTTCCCTTAAATTTCTGACTTTTCTCCTCAAAAATCTGACTTTTTTTTCTCAAAATTCTTTTTTCATTAAAATTCTTATTTTTCTCCTTAGAATTTTGAGAAATAAAAAATCAGAATTTTAAAGAAAAAAATCTGACTTTTTTTCCTAAAATTTCTGACTTTTTTTCTTAAAAATCTGACTTTATTCTCTCAAAAGGTCGGATTTGAACCCTGGGTTACTGCTCTACCAACACCACAGAATTCTGACTTTTTTTCGATTTCTGGAAAAAAGAAAAAAAAAGTCAGAATTCTTACTTTTCTGACAGAATTCTGAAAAGAACTGACTGTTGGAGTCATCTTGCGTTTGGTTTTATGATCCTTCAAGCACGAAAACAACTACATTTTCTGGCTGCTAAAATTCAAGAAAACTAAACAGAAGATCTTTGCGTTGTTTCTGTTCAGGGAGTTACGATGAAGCGTCTTAATCAAAGACATAAACTCAGAAAACATTCACAGCAGGCATCAGAATGAAGCTCTGACCTGTGTGGATATTTCAGGAACTACAGTGATTAAAATACAGACACAGCAGGAGACTACAGGAAGTGGAGTTAAATTAAAGGACAGATCTAGAGCAGAGGTTTTCAAACTGTGAGGCGCCTCCTCAGGGGGTTTGTCAAAGAAAGGGACGACGCATGCAGGGGTCCTAAAAACAAGCAGCTCACAGAGGCGGTGAAGGGACTTTAGAGCCTGAATAATTATGGCTAATTTGCATCATAACAGACATGATGCAGATATTTTTAGATTCAGGGTGACTTACACTTCCAGATGATATCTTTATCTCCAGTGTCCATAAATAAGTGTAGAAATTATAGATAACATACTTTAAATCCTGTTGACTTCGATGATCAGGAGAAGTACGTAACGCTTTACGGCACTAAGTCACACACCACCAACTATTTCACTGATTTTGGTGAAACTTACAAACTCCATATTTTATGGAGAAAATGTTTTCATTGATGTAAATGTGTTTTGGACCCCCGGGAAGAAGACGAGGGTTTTTTTTTATGAATGCTGACAGGGAACGTAGCCTGTGTCGTGCCAGAACCGGAGCTCGCCGAGAGCTTGGTGAAATAAAAGGCTGAAAGACAGACGCCGAGCTGGGCTGGCTGCTGTTGGACTAGTCAGTAATATTAGCTGGCTGCTATGTCTGCTGTTGGTGACCTTGTTGATGTTTGGCTGTTGGCAAAGTTGCCGACTCGCTAGTTTTTGATCATAAATATGTAATCAGCATACAGATTTCTGCAGAAACGGGGGGAAGGTGCAGTCAGGATTTTGTCTAACCCCACAGTGTCGACTTTGAAAACCTCTGACCTAGAGTATGTACAAATGGCAACTTCCTGCCCTCATGCACTGCATTGTACACAGTACTTTCTATGCGAGTGCTCTGAATGATCTCTACTGTACATGGCATACTGTACATAAAACGTCTAAAATCATCATCCAACATACAAATAAATACAAGCGATGCAGCCGCTGAAAGCCGAGTGTTGTGCCTAAGTTGTGTTTGGTTGTCTGAAGGTGACAGTGTTGCTGTTCCAGCCAGTGTTTGTGTCAGGTGAGCAAAGCAGATCGCTGTAGGGCACGTGCAGTTTCAGCACACAGTACCTGCGGTCTAACTCAGTCTGATCGGACGTGACTGTCGAGTACGGGTTCGTCTCCTGCGGAGGAAACACACACATGAACAGGCACGGACACACACGGAGAGAAACATATGCACAAAACAGAACGAGAAAACACGGGCGTGTACACAAACACAGACACAAAGATGATAAAGATGAACAAAACCATCAGAAAACTGCACGATCATCACAGGAAAACATCTTCAGGTTACTCTGGACCACCTTAAATAAAGTAAATACAGTGGCTTCGTTCACAGGCACAGCAGAAATGTGATAATTTGTAATTTAGGACTCTAAGACAGAGCTTTGACAGGGATACTATATACTGTGCTATAAAATATGTTGTAATATATCAGAAATCAACTTATGTATGCTATTATATTCACATTTTTATAGTTTATCTTGTCACATATTATCAGTATTAGTTGTGAATTTAGTCTAGCGTGTAAGTTGGGAACCATAAATGTAGTCTGAAAACAGAAATAATGGTGTCAGAGGAGTTTCAAAATTCTCAAAAACTCTGAGCCAAAGTAACGTTATCAGGCTTTGAAGCAAAAAAGGGAAAGTACATCTCGAGCCTGAGGTGCTGCAGGCTGATCTAAAGTCCTGAAACAGGCCGCACGGCGCTGATAACAGCGGCCAGAAATCCACCTCCGAGAGCGTGGCCTGAGATCGCAAATTATGGCGCCGGAATGGACTAATACGGCGTCCGGATGTGCAAAAAATGTCAATCAATAAATCCAAATATGGAAGAACTGAAGTGAAAAACGCGATTATTTCTATGAGTCGGCGTAGAGTTTGGGCATAAAGATGTGTGAGCAGTTTCTAAACTCTGTTCATGCTCAGAGAATTTTTTGAATCATTGAATCTTTTTTTTAACCTTCACCTTCGCTGTAGATTTACGATCTTGCCTAGACTCGGACGTCTTACCTCCAACGACAGACGACATATGACACAGTGTGTCATAAAGGAGTTTTTCACCTCTAGTAGCACTACGAAGCTGTTTTTCTAATGACTGAGTCCCCGTTTTGATTGTCTGGAACCTCCAGGGTTGGACTTTATGGATGAAATCTTTTCCTACGGGGAGCACAAATGGTAATTTACATACCACATACAACCTCTATAAACTGATATCTGTGTTCATGGGAAAAAGATTTTGGCATCAGAAGCGTTCTGGTTTCCTTTTTTAGTCCAAGTAAGAACCTCAACGTATTGAATCACTCACATTATTGCGTGCATGTGAAAGTAGCCAGTGTGAGGTCCGTGTTCTTTAAAGCTCCATCAGCAGCGTCAGAGATTTAAACTGACACACAGAGGTAGGTGGAGTACTCACACTCAGAGGTTTGGTTCGGGGTCGGGGGGTTAA
The DNA here is from genome assembly GCA_033000465.1 of Sciaenops ocellatus. Classification (NCBI taxonomy): domain Eukaryota; kingdom Metazoa; phylum Chordata; class Actinopteri; family Sciaenidae; genus Sciaenops; species Sciaenops ocellatus. The sequence continues at coordinate 24,841,609 of CP136874.1, read as the reverse complement.
CGTGGACGGGGACCGGCTCTATCGCCTCCATGGGAATCTTCACCAGAGGAGGGGCAGAGCTGCCGGGCTGAGCGACACAAACAGGAAGCAGTCGGCATGCAGGACAAACTGGAGTCTTAGAGGATGAGACTCGATGTGTTCTATATTTTTGTTATATATCGTCATGATCTGTGCTTCAGATCTGTGCTTTGGGAGTGTGTTTTGCATCACCTTCAGGTGCCATGAAGGGGATGAAACAGACTTTATGATGTATTTCACTGCAGCTGTAACAGTTCACTTACTAGCTGCGCATATATATAGTCACTAAGTTAGTTTCACTTTCTGGTGTGAGCGGACCTTAACACGATAGATGTGTTGACAAAAATATAGATTAGCACGAGCGTCATCCTCGAGTGGAGCATCTTCAGTTCACACAGATGCTAACAGCTGTTTCTAAAGTGTTGGAACACAGCCGGAGAGGTGGACAGATGCACTAAGAGGAGGACGGACAGACATAAAGACTGTAGTAAGTGTGGTACAGTGCCTTTTCAGCAACACTGTTGGGACAGAGAGGAGAAACACACAGTATTAGTCAGAGAAAACAAACCCACGAACGACACACCCACAACGGATGGAGCGACACACACACACAGTGTGGACATCACGGTATCTGTGTGTGTGTGTGTGTGTGCGGTTCCCTCACCTCCTCGTCGCTCTCCGGCTCCGCCGCCTTCTTCTCCTTCTTCTTCTTCTTGTCGTCCTCCTTCTTCTTCTTGTCTTTGTCCGGCAGGATGTCGTCCAGCCAGGCCAAGTCGTGCTGGGAGAACATCAGATCCAGAAGCTTCCGGACGACCATCAGACCCAGAATCTACACACAGTGAATGATCACAATGACCTGCTAATCCATGCATGCACAATACAGCACGCAGCCTTTATTAACATGATTAATGCACGCCTGTGGTCTGCCTCATATCAGGAAAACGTCACGTTTTCTCTCTGTACAAAGTCAACCAACTAAACACTGAAGATCTGCAGCTAATCTTCTGTTTGTCTGACGCTGTGCGCACAATGTTTTATTTAACAATGAGAGCAGGGAGGGAAGAAGAGCTTTAGAGGAGCTTTATTCTGAGACAGTTCCTCCCATCGATTGCTGCAGGAATGAGTCCTAAAACCCGGAGATGAGTATTTTTGCACTTCAGGTTCCCTCGTCTTGATCGTTGATTTTTGAAGGAGTTTTTGGTTAGATGCCTGAAATAAAGTCTGAAAGGTCTAAAGAGATTTTTACGTTTTGTTCTAAGACACATGCCAGAATAGGAGCTGGGCAAGCGGGCAATGTAACCGTGCTCAGCAGCCTCTGGACAGAATTTAGTGTCTGGTGGGGTCACTTAAAATGTTCGGGTGCATAACAAATACTGACTAACTGAAGGACGCTCACCATGACTGGGAAGATGATGGCGAGGAAGGTGGACTTGAGGATCCAGAGGACGGCCAAACACATGATCTGGACGAGGGTGAAGAGATGGACGCGTCTCAGAGGGACGTGACGCAGGAAGGAGAAGTCCGGCTGGTGTTTGGGTGGCATCAGATACAACTTGATCCGCTCCCAGAACTGGAACAGGAAGACGCAGAAACACGTCCTCATTATTTTGATGTTCGTGATTTGCAGACAGTAAAAGTTGGATAAGTAAAGCTGCGATCTACCTGGATGCCACTCAGTGAGGCCACGCCCATGTAAAGGAACACTCCATACAGGACCGGCATGGGGATGAACTGAATTAAAATACAACATTATATGAAATTAACAAGAGAAATCTTCATCAATCTTCTGTCTACTTCCATTTATGAACTTACCTGGAGAATAGGAGCGAGGAAAATTGAGAGTCCAGTCAGAACGAACACCAGAATCCCCGTCAACCTCTGCTCCCTGTAAAATCACAAAGTATTAAACACATAACGTGATGAAGAGTCACACGTTCAGAGTTGGGACGGTCTTACCTGACTCCCAGGAACTGTGGCTGCTCTCCGGGGGCGCTCGACTCGCTCTCCATCTTCAGAGAGTCGATGTGCGCGATGGAGATCACGGTGGCCGCTACGTACCAGGGCAGACCCATGAAGGAGCACACGGCCATCAGCACACCCACCCAGAACAGGTCCAAGTGGTAACCACAACCTTTCTGTAGTGACAGGAAGTGACACTCATCAGAACGATACAGATATTTACATTATTTCAGGAGTCAGATGTATAAACGATACAGTTGCGCTCATAAATTTGCGTTCATCAGTCCGAAAGCTGCGCGTGGGACGCAGACTTGGACTTTACAACATGACAACGATCCTAAACACAAGTAGGGTTGCAAAATTCTGGGAATTTTCAAAGTTGGAAACTTTTCCATGGGAATAAACTTGAAGGTTGGCTCTTTAACAGGGAACTTAAATATAGTTTAGGGAAAATATATTTTATCATAATCTTGACTAAAACAACCAGATTTCATGCAGGTACACTTCCATCACATGCACATAGCACACTGCTTACTGCAGGGCTATTGAGGCCACGCCCCCTACCTGCACAGGTGATTTCTGTACCTGGACCACACTTTAGAGCCCAGAGCACACAGAGACTATTGAAGACACACACATTTGAGCTCGTGGACTACATAATATTGTTCAATAAAATAATTCAAACTTGTTCCACTTACATGGAGTTTTCTGGTTTGGAATATTTCCAATATTCCCCAGCTTAACTTCCCATGAAAAGTTTCCAGAAAGTTTCCGGAAATTTACCAGAAACTTTCCGCCCCTTTTGCAACCCTAAACACAAGGCCAAGTCAACCCTCCAGTGGCTCCAGCAGAAGAAAGAGAAGGTTCTGGAGTGGCCATCGCCATCATTCACCATCACTGAGACACTTTGAGGAGATCTCAAACGTGCAGTTCATGCAAGACGACCCAGAAATTTACAGGACCTGGAAGATTTTTGCCAAGAAGAACGAGAGTCAGACCTTCAGTTTGTTCTCCTTGCGGTTGACGATGACGGCGCTGATCTGCTGGTCCATGAAGATGAGGATGGTGACCAGGAGAGCGGGAACGGAGCTGGCCAGATACCACCACCAGGGGTTCTTACCGAACGGCATCACCAACCAGCCCCGGTCAGAACGCGTGGGCTGATCACACACACACACACACACACACAGGCAGACACACCCACACACACGCAGGCAGACACACACACACACACACACACACACACACACACACACACACACACAGGCAGACACACACACACACACACAGGCAGACACAATAATGAAATATAAATATATAGAACAGGTGACAACAATGTAAAAATACAACTAAAAGTCAGAAGTATTATCAGCAAAATGTACTTCATGTAATGTATTTTTATTATTACACTCTACTGTTGGATCTGCTTTCAAATACTTTATAATACAGTTAGATAGTTTAGTCCAGTGGGTCACAAACTAGGGCTCAGGCCCCTCCAAAGGGTCACCAGATAAATGTGAGCGGTCGTGAGATGATTAATGGGAGAGGAAAGAATTAAATCAAAGTCCTGAGAGACAAATCTAAGCAGTGAAAAGTGAATCTTTCCCTCTGAAATGTAGGAAAGAACCTCAAAGTTGTACTTTAGTACAGTACTCGAGTAAATGTACTTACTTCCCAGCACAGCTAGCATGCACAGAGAAACAGATACACATGCAGAGGGGCAGTCATATGTTTTAAAACAAACGTCATACGTGTAAATACACACATGCTTTAGGTAGAAATCAAATACCTTGAATTCAGTTGGAACGATTAGTTTGGGTGTGTCTAACCCCATCAACATATCCAGACCCACAAAGCACATGATTGACATGAAGATGGAAAAATCACTGATTAGCTTCCTCAGCTACACGAGACAGAGGGAGGACAGATAAAGATGTGTGGAGGGGAGACGTAGAGAAAGGCGCGGACACGAGGAAGTGAAGACAGGAAGAAGAAGAAAGAATCGTTACATCGATGAATCAACACAAAATCAAACGACTGATTTAAAAAAAACAACTACGTCCTCCGGGGGAAAGAAATGCATCCATGCAGTGAAGATGAGAGAGTTTAGGGAAGCGTGGACCTTGATCTCAGTGGGCACGTGCAGTTTGGGGGTGTCGAGCTCCAGGAGACAGTCCAGTCCACAGAAGACCAGGATGGAAATGATGATGGCAAAATCACTGAAGAGGCTACGGAGCTGGAACGCATTCAGAGGAGAGGAGGACATGGGAGAGGACACTCAGGTACAGGTGTGGAGGTTTACGGGATCGAGGAGGAGGCCGGGGTGAAGCTGGCTCCAGTCTGTTCACTTTCAACTAAAAGCTGCTGATATTTTCGTGCATATATTTAGTCGCTTTAAAGGATGAAGACGGTGATGTTCTGTGTTATTTCCACAATGACGTGACAAAGCTAGGAGCTTTTTCCACTGCTAACCATGCCGTCGAAACATGAGCAAAGTTAAATCTATTCCTGTATTTGCACTCCTTGGTTTGGTCTTTTTTTGACAATAAGTGAAGAACTTCACCGGCCTTATCCTTTAAAGGGAACGTTTCACATGCAGGTTCACGTTTTGCAGGGTGGGAGATACCATAACAGCACGAAAGTCACTGCGGGAAATCAATGCAAGCCTTCAGATCTGTTCTGCTGTCTTACCTTCGTTGGGAAGTAGCGGCTGAACTTGAACTTCTTGAGAGAAACAGTCATGGAGTAGGTGCCAAAGAAGAGGATGAAGGACATGAGGGCCAGGTCGGGGACATACTTACAGGAGTTCCCCACCAGCGTACCACCGTACTTCACACAATCTTTCTTACTCAGCTGACTCCAGTCCATGTCTGTCAAGTTGAACTACAGACACAGGAAGGGAGGAGGAAGAGGAGGAAAGTGGAAGAAGAGGGGCAGAGAAGGGAAAACCGAAGGATGGATTCAGGAGTGGAGAAGACACAAGAGAGAGGAAAGACAGGCGATAACAGAAGAAAAGAGAACACAGAACAGGAACAGGAGCCACCGTGCTCTGTAAAGCTCTTGAATCTGAATAAAAACTCATCAAAGGTTTGTTTTTATCAAGCGTCTCAGAATAAATCTTAGAAATCTCTCTGAAAGTTAACGTTGAACTTCCTACACACATTTTCACTTTTCAACATTCAGAGCCACAAAATATAAATTATGGCGACGTATTTTAGAGAGATGAGCGAGTACACCATTATCTGTAACTGTTCAACCAACTAAATGGTTGGTATTCATATCTGTACTCGAAGTATTGCTGTTTACACCACTTCTCTGGGTCTGATTAACCACTCGCATGCCTTCTCATATCACCGCTATGCAGATGACACGCCGCTCTATCTGTCCTTTCCACCGGATTTTCCAGCTGAACCTCTCAAAAACTGAACTGCTGCTCCTCCCAGCCAAACCTGCTACACACCATGACATCAACATCAACTACCTATCTCTTCCCCCTGCCAGGGTAGTCTCGATGACCAACTAACCGTCTCTGCTGATGCTTGATAAATACAGGTCAGATTACTTGGAGAACATTTACAGAACAAACAACTATAAATACAACTCAGTTACTTTGAGCGTTACCTTCACAAAGAGGAATAGAACAGATCTACAGTATATCTTCTGTCATTTTGTCACTTACCAGCAGAGTCATGTTATCATCTGCGAGAGGAGCTGAAACATTGAAGCCCAGCCCAGATGCTGAGGAGCAAAAACACAAGAGGAAAACAAATGAATGATGAGTAACATAACTCAGTGCAGTGTTTGATATGAACGGACCACAGTTAAAGAAAATATCAGGAAAAATTCACAAGCTGTAGGCATGAAAGAACGAGCACGTAGTATGATGTCAAGCAAATCTGAGGAAGCAGATCAGCTGTTTGAGTTTTAAAATGGCAAACTGACTTTTCAGGATGTTTAAACTTTGTCAGTGTAAAAGCGCAGGCTTTTGGTGGAGTATTCCTCTAATTACGTTACTTAAATGTTGTTTAAACGTTCTACCGGGATCAACAGGTGAATACTCACTTTGTCAGAAAGCATCCAGAAATGAGGCAGAAACAGACAGGACACACAGATCATCACAGAGTAAAGACCAAACATCTAATCACATGGAAAACATCTCTTTCATTAACCTAAAGTAGGATGTTATTAGCCTAGCTTAGCATTAAAGCAGGAGGACAGTACTCTCTAAAGGTCATCAATTAACACACATCTTCAAATTCATCCATAAAAAAAGGTTAATCCAGAAAATTGTGGACAGATTAATTAATTAATTAATTAATTACTTAAAACCACAAACTGTCATTGTTACATTTCAGTGTCGAACAAACAAGATACCATGTGTGTTAATTAGTTTTTGAGGTGTTGGTATGTAGATTGGCTAGCTCCTTCCCTTGGGTTACAGTCTTTATGCTAGGCTAAGCTAGGCTAACCTCTCCAGCTTTGTACTTGACGCACAGACATGAAATTGATATCCATCTACTTGTTCTGCTCTCAAAAAGAAAACTAATAAATCAATAAATGTTGAACTTTTCCTGCAAATATAGGAGCTAACACTAGATTTTTATCTCAATAATGTGATGCCGTTAAAGGTCCAGTGTGGAGGAGAGAAGCTATGATATCTAGAGCTCGTGTTTAGTTTGTCCATTCTGGGCTACTGTAGAAACATAGTGGTCTCCATGGAAGATGACCCACGGCATCTGTAGCTATAAAATCTCATTCTAAGGTAATGTAATAGGGTAATGTCTTATTAGCAGGACTGTACACTGATGATAACATCGTTTTGCGTAAAATATACAATTTCTGCCATATTGTGTAAGTAGAGCCACCTAAATCTGACACACTGGACCTTTAAAGCACCTTAAAACGAAAGAGATTTCGAGGCTCACCCTGGTCTGGAGGAATGCAGTCACACTTATATGAAGTGATGTAGTCAGGTTTGAAGCCCCGGTTGATTGGGTAATACTTCCAGGCTCCTACCTGTTGAAAAACACACCAGTTTTACGTTGTGTTAACTTCTTCTTCTTCATCTGTCCGTCCACTTCACGTGCTAACATGTCACCCACCATCTTCTTAATAGCATCAGAGATGAATATGAAGGAGATGAGGCTGGAGAATCCTTCCTCTGTGAAGCGGGTCATGTACTTGATGATGTAGCTGGCGTCCGAGACGACCAGCAGGAAACACTGCAGACATGCGTGAAGGCCGATCCACAGACGCAGCTCCATGTAGTCGATACCGTTACTCCTGTGGAGACAGAAAACACCGACATCACCTCTGATCTGGTTATTTGTGTGTTGTTTGTTGCTTGTGTGCTTCTTACTTGCTGAATTCGTAAAGCAGTTTTTCAAAGATGAGGATGGGTCCAGTTGAGCTGAGGATGATGAGAGGTTGCCCACCGAACACACAGAAGACCGTCCCCGCTAAAGCAGTGCCGAGGAAACTCTCCATCACGCCCTTTGGAAAAGAAAGAGATGTAGTCAGTGGTAGTGCCGCCTGGGCGGTTTCTGGATCGGTTCACGATGTTGCAGCCTTCGTGAAGACCTGGTAATTGTCGGTAGCATCCCCGAGCAGTCCTCCAAAGGTGATCGCATTGGTGATGCAGCCCAGGTAGATGAAGAGCACAGCAGAGATGGACTGGATATGGAAGCCGTCGTAGATGTCGCTACAATACCACGGGATCTTCCGTTTGATGTCCAGCCACAGTCCACCTGCAAACCTGTCGACAAACATTGTTTAAGAGGACAGAACCAGGATGCAACCGAACCCTGCGACGTAAGGTACAGTCCTCTCCGCTCCGCTCATACCTCCCAGTGAATTTCAGCTCCTCTCCAAGTTCATGTGGAGCCGGGAACTCTTCATCTTCTCCTCCAGCTGCTCCGCCGGCTGAGCCGTTCATTTGACCCAGCTCGTTCAGGTTCAGCACCGACTTCCTGCGGTAAACGAGAAAACAGAGCAAGGCGTCAGGGGTAGGACAAGTCGACAAGAGCCTACAGAGCAGCTTTCTGTCCCCGTTAGCCACTTGGATACCAAAAGAAGGTCCAGGCTGACAAAAACCAAAGTGTACATGCCTCATTTCTGCCGATGGAACCTTCTTTGGAGGTTCGATGCGTATTTTTGGGTCCCATTCCCCCGGAGGCAAGACGATCACCTCGTCCAGAAACTCATCAACGCCTGCAATCAGGTCGTCGCGGTCCCTGGCTTTGTAGGCGACATCACTGAACAGCTGGCAGGAAATAAATAAATAAATCAAAGTAACAATTGTAATGTTTGTCTGAGTGTAGTCTATCAGGGCGGGACAGTGCCAGTCACTTACATCGTCCACCATGAGCGTAGCGATGGCTCTGCCAATCTCATTGTAGGACTTGGTTTTGCCGTGAGGACCCAGCAGGATGAAGAGAAACCTGTGAGAGCAGAAGGTTTACGAGGCTGATAGATGCACACAGACTGGAGAGAGACAGGAAGGGGAAACATGAGAGACTCCCACCTTGTTGGCACTGGAACCTCAGTGAGGCCTCCCAGAGTCGTGGCCTGAGCCAAACGTACGAAGGAGACAAAGGGTTTGTCCAGAAAATCCACCTCACCGATCAGGACGTTGGACGCTTCAGCATCGCGAGGGATCTTCTTCATGAACTTATTCTTCAGCTGGTGGAGCAGGAGAGGAGCAGGAGGGAGGGTGTGAGGAGAAATCACATATTTGAGGCATGTTGCACTGCAGATGACCTCTCCCATCAGTTTATGTGTGACATCAGACTATATGAACACCACAACCAAAGATAGATCCTACTTAAACATGGACAGCTGAGCTTCAGTTACAGACCATTTCTGTCCTTATTAAAACTTTTTCAGATAAGATATGCGATGGGGACTATGCATGTTTTTAGTGACAGGCAGTAGCGCAGTGTCCCATTGACCCCAAACGCACCACAAACTGATTGGGACAATGAGCAGCAGGTGTGCAGGAGCACAGGGATGGAGGCACGGAGACAGTACAAGGGCAGAGGCCGGAGGAGCGCGTGGCCCCTGAGGGCCACAGGATACGGGCCGGAGCCAGCAATGAGACCCCCATGAAGTACAGCTGCCAGTGCCCGTTGGCGCGGCACTCCAACCTGGGGAATATTGTCCTGCCATCCCTCCCCAGGCCGGAGTACCGTGCCTGGTATACCAATCTATGATTGGAGCAGCGGGGACCAGGAAGCCAGCTGCGGGGCTAGGCGGGAACAAGGCGAAGGGCTGGTGGCGTGAGGACCGAGACAGTGGATGGCGGCCTTGGATAGAGGCGGAGGACAGTTGTGGCACTATGGCACAATGGCACAGTTAGACCCACAAGGATGGAGATTGGTGTCAGAAAAAAAACACCAAAAAGTGTTCAGAGCTACTGGAACTGGCTGCCACCCACGTGGCACCATGGCAAGAATGACAATGGCAATGTTGTGTGTGCGTGAAATACCTTGAAATATCTGCAGATGGTCCCCAAAAATCTTTATTCCAATTTTTATATTTACGTCACCATGATGAGTAAGGATAAAATCCATCTCACAGTTTCTTTACAAGTTTCTGCGGTGGCTGTGATTTCCACACTGTCGGGGTAAAATCCTGGATTACATTACATACAGTATAAAACCAAACAACACCACGCTGCAGCTTTTTTTTTTGCTGCCCTCCTCCTCCCCCTAACCAAGGAAGCACGTGGCAGTGGAGTGGTGGGTGCTTAGAATTAAAATCTCTCCATAATCTGTTAATGCTGCTTTCAGAGTCAATTCACCAACCGGTCCTCTTTCACTCTTTCCTAACTCCTTGGTCCTAAGCAACCGTAAACAACAACTGACATTCCAAGAAGTCACTCCAAGTTTTAGTCTCCACCTGCGGTCAGTTTGGACGTTTTATCTTCGTCTTTAAGGCGTTATGGCGTCGTGGACTTTGACGTATGCGTGTGCACATCGGTCAGATCAAAGAAAGCTCAGCCTCTGTGAACAAATACTTAAACCACACTCCGTGAGGTCACATGCACGACTTCATTTCTTACTTGCTTTCAAGTTACTGTCGAGATACACACAGCAAATAACTGCCAACAGTCGACACAGTGAAACAGAAACTCATGACTCATCGAGAGGCTCGAACAATGAAGCTCAGGAGAAGAAGAAGCTTAAAAATCTGCACACAAACATGCATGAACACAACTTATCGAATTCCCACCTCAGCTGCCGGGCTGTGTGGATTACAGAGGGATTAAGTAGTGCTGACGATTCTCATAAAACAAGGCTCAACTTCCCATAAAAGACAAACACAAAATCACATTTTGAAACAGAGAATGGAACGCTCCATGTTGCACCATCTGTTACCGCGGGCGCGACGGAAATAATCCATGGTTATCGTCCCGCAGGCGACAGATTATCTGATCACAAATCAATAGCAACTCAGAGTGACAGCGAGTATGTGGAGCGGTAATAAGTCCTCTGTGGCTCTGCTTCACCAAGTCTGAGAATGTGACCCTGATGATGTCATAGTGATGTCATCCGGTGTGGAGTCTGACAGATGAGGGCATTTACCTGTCCTCTGTCCTCCAGTGTCTGTCCAACACTGACACAAAGTGTTTTCAGTACTTTCAGGTATTCTTTGTGGTATTTTAGAGTTTCTGTGAGTGACTGTGAGGGCTGCTACAGTCATCTATGTCCGGGCCTCACTGATTACTGAACAGAACCACAGCTTCAGAACTTTATTCAAACTGGATCAGATTTTATTCACAATATATTTGCTGCTTTTCACCTCTGATGTCCTCCGGACAGATAGCTTCAGCCTAACCACTCGTTAAAGTAGCTAATGTTTGTGTCGGAGCTCACAGTAAGAAGCAGTGTGAGAAAAGGGTTAGGGTTAGGGCAGTCAGGCTACATACCACCAAGGATTAAGTGAAAATATGTCTACAGTATGTTGTCTGGGTGGACTGACCCTCTTTCTGTAAAGGTGGTGTTACTTTGGCATAGTATGTATAGAAGTTGTTTCTTCAAATGAAAACTTCATTTCCCATGAACCATAGTGTTTTTATAGATTGGCCTTCAACTCCAACTTCAACAGTTTGACCACTGAACGCTTTAAATCAGGCGTTTTCAGTCTAGGACAGTGAGCCTCGCCTCAGACAAAGCTTTTCTCGTTTACTTGTTAGTTCCTGGATGTCTGTGGGGTCATGATTATGTCCTCTGAGCCCATAAACACTCAACGATTGAGCCACGATAGACTTCAGACGACACTAAATACATAACAGTGTCTGACCTAAAGTATTTATTAGTTTTGGACTCTGGGAAAGTTGGAAAACTGTAAAGATCAGTCATTTTGGGGGCTCTGTTACTGTTAAAAACACATCAGTGTTGTCACAAATTACTCACTAGAGCCTCAAATGTGGATTCATCCGCTGCTGAAAATAGTCCCAAACCACACACTAAATGGTAAACGGCAACAGTTTATATAGAGCCTGAATATCGTGAGCAAATCTGGATTCACGTCTTCAGTAGGAACCAATGGGCTTGGAGCTGAGAGCCGCAGACAGGAAGTCAGAGGCAAACTGACACATTGTTGGTTTTGGTCTTATTGTGGGATTTATCAATAATAACAATATAAACACTGCCAGCTTTAGTCGTAAGTTTGACTTACCTGGTCGGTGCTCGGCGTGTCTGAAATATCATTCATGCTTCGGCTCTGGGCGTGATCTGTAGATGAGGCACACACACTTTATTTTACACTTATTACAAACAGGAGTCTCAGTGTTTTATCTCAGCGGAGTTTCATCCGGTAACATCTGACACAAAGTTCATCCAGTCAAACAGAGAGAGCTGAAGTGTGTCCACAAAGTGTGCTCAAACATCAGGGGATTATTTTTAATGACTCCTTTCTTTTTTTATTTCCCAAAGCAGATTTAGGAACAAATAAAATACCAAACACACACACACACACACACACACACACACACACACACACACACACACACACACACACAGTGAGCCCGAAAGAAAAAATCCTTTCATAATCCTCTTCACCCAGAGAGATCCACACAAGAAAAATTAGCAAAAGGTGAAACAATGGGAGCAAAATCTCAAACGTACACACACACAAGCAATTTGAAGTTAAAGCAAAAAAAAAAGAAGCAGAGATGCTGCTATAAAAAGTGACGAGTATGTGAGTGACGTTAAAATACTTCATTAGAAGTTCGACTCACGCAGGCGGCCGAGGCTGCTTGACTGCCGAGAGCGAAGGTCTTCTGTTGAGCGGTGGATCCCAGAAGCTGAACTAGTGCTACGATTCAGATTACCCTGAGAGCTACGGTCTGACAGAGCAGCAGCAGAAGAAGAAGAAGAAGAAGAAGCCGAGCACAGAAGAGGTGATTTCATGAAGAGAGGTCAAACATGGCAGAAAGTAAAGGAAGCATTAGGATGTAATTAGATTACTTTGGTGATTGCTGCTTGGTACAAACGGGGTATGAACTTACTTGAAGCAGCGTTGGAGGACTTTCCGATGTCTGCCAGCGAGCGGTGGATCGGTTTCTTGGTCTGGTGTCGGTGCTTCCTGAGCAACACAAAGCTGATCTTCTCCTTCAGGTCCGGAGGAATGAGGCCGTCGGCTATCTGCCGATCCACGATCTCATCTGGAGGAAATGTTCGCAGCTCAGATGAACTCACATTAAACTTTTGACCAGTTGTTCCAGTCAAACTGTTTCCAGTTCAGTTCTGACACTGACATGGTTCTTTATTTCTTGTAAACACTGCACGTAGGGACTGTTTTGAAATCTTTGTTCGCCGGTGAGTTCAAGGACATTGTGACATTTGTCCCACCTGTACACTTCATGCTAATCCTGAGCAGGATGACTGATCACAGGCCAGTAGCATACTTGCAATGCTAAAAGGATCCCTGACATTGTTCAGGGAGGTCGCAAGACGAACAGGTTCAGAAACATCGGTTTAATCTTTTATTTTGAAGTCTCAAGGTTGTATAATATTAATTAAATGCAAAATGGTACTAGACTCCCAAGGTCTCTTAAGTGACTTCCTGCCCTGTGGACTGGATTATGGAGAATAATTAATAATTATGGAGCCGGCATATTTAAAGAGCATTTTTACCTCAGAAAAAAACAGCAGAAACTAAAATCAAATCATTTTAAATTGTCGTCTGGTGGGTCAAATCAAACCTTGTAGGCAGTCCTGATCTGACACTTCTGGGTGCTAATAAATGAAAGAGGTGTGTGACGGCTGCAAAAACACAAAATGAAGTGCCGATGGTCGTCATACAGCTTCATAAAGATCTCTTCATGATGTATCAGATTTATCTGTGTAATCTGAAGACAGGCAGTCGTCTGCAGTCTGCCTCTGCCTCTGATCAGCCCCCATGTCTTATCTACTAAGAGTTTTATGACATTTTGTACAAACACATTTCACGTGTCCGCATGTTGATTTTTTACGGCGTATAAGATGTCTTGAAAACTCACCCACGATCTGCGGCAGCGAGTAGCCGTCCAGGTCGAGCAGGATACTTCCTGTCTGCAGGCAGGTCCTGAGCTCAAACAGGCTGTGCAGGGTCAGCGTGGACACGTGAGGCTTGCTCCATCTTTCTCCCCCCTCCTCCACCTTCTCCTCAAACTTCACCCACCTGCAGAGACACACAGTGAAGTGTTGTTATTTGACGACCAGCAGGATGTTGTGATGTAATTTAAAGTTTTAATCACATGTAGTGTTTAAAGTTCTGTCACCCAGCGCCCTCACGATGTCTCGACGCTCACCCTCTAAATCCGATCAAATCCTGAACTAATGAAAGCTCCGACACCTGTGTGTGTTTCTGTGTGTGTGTTTCTGTGTGTGTGTACCTTGCAGACTCTTTCCACTCTAATTCGCCGCCCTCGTGCTGCAGTGTGTCCATCTCAGTGAATATTGTGGGTGTTGGCATGCTGTCATCTTCTCCCAGTATGTGGCGCAGCCGCTCTGCCGCAGGAGACACTGCACGATGGAGACCAAACAAGAAAACACTGTCAGACCAACCTGACATGAATATGTGGAAACACGCTAATCTGGAATTGTGGTAATTTTATGAGATGTAACAACAAAAAGTGTGTTTTGGCCCAACACACTTTTTGTTGTTACATCTCATATTAAGCACCACCCTCAGGACAAACCTTTACTTTACTCCACCCTTTAGGTTCAGACTGAAACATCTCAACAACCTCTGGATAATATGAGCTTTGCTACAAACGTTCATCACAACTTTACTGATCTTCTGAATCAAAGTTTTGTTCCATACTTTGATTTACGACAGCCAGCAGTCTCAGTTAACTAGGAAATGTTAGCACAAGCTAACACGCTAACCTACTGAACAAGGTAGACATTACCCAAAAGACAAAAATATAAATTCTTAAAGTGTATTTGTATACGTTGTATAATTTGGTGTTTAGTTATTACACAGATTACAGTAGAGAGAAGAAACAAACAGGGATTACATGTGACAAAAGTTGAATTAAGTTGTACTAGATTACAAATCAGACATCTGTATATATATATATATATATATTCATGTTTTAAAGGGCTCGGGGTACAAACAGACAGGCGTGAGGGAAATAATCAGGATCTTGCGGGCATTTAAATGGAGGTTGGAGAATTATTTCTAATAAATTGTTCCCTAATTTTAATTTGAAAGTTAGACTCAGACACATCAGTGTGTTTATCATGGGTACTTTTAGGTTTGCATCCTTTTTTACTTTATTTTGGGTTTTGTTTTTCTGTTTTATTCATGATATTTTCATTGAGTGAGTGTAAATGTATGTGCATGTATAATATGAGCTTACCTTAGTGAATCGATGTAGAGATGTTGCAACGCCAACTCAACTGAATTTTCAAACATAATGTCTCCTAATGAATGTAAATGAACCAACACACATCATAACAAAATAAATAAATTTGATGAAATGTGCCTCAAACGACGACCCTGGAGAATTATTTTCATCAGCCACGTCTGATTTAATTTCTTCTTTAACGAGCCAACCATGAGCTCCTCTAATGACTATCTGATATCTGATCAGCCGACACCTTTTTCTATTTTTACCCCGAGCAGATCAATCCACATTAACATCGAGCCCGGAGGCGCTGTCCGCTCGCATCCGACCAGAGTGTGTGTGTGTGTGTGTGTGTGTGTGTGTGTGTGTGTGTGTCCGGGTTCCTCTTTGGGATCCAAAAGTTAAAAAAGTCAAGTCGATGACGCCTCATGTGACGGTGACGTTCACAGTCTCAATCAACACCTCCTCCATGCACAGGAACCATTATGTAATCTGTGTAAACTACAGCGAGCTGTGTAATTATAATACTGATACAATGTTCCACAACGAGCCCGACACTCCATGACTTTCCATGACTGTCTCTGTCACATTAGGTCAGGTCACATTCGGAGCTCTGCTTATGTTCCTTTGCGTACTTATGTGAGTCTGATCTCAGATCAGCCGATGTAATCCCACAAAGGGGGACGATTCCTGGACTCTTTCCATCCCTAGACCTGATTTTACTCTGTAACGGACACACGAAACTTATGAGTAGAAGTATTTAAAGTCACTTTGCCACAGTGATGAGAGTCAATGTAATTTGTTATCATCACCATCACTGCACTGAGGCTTTGTATTTTTGTATATTCTTATTTTTAAACACTGACAGTGTAAAGAATGGACGGCGTATCCGTGACAGGTTTCTGAAGAGCCGTTGTGAAGCTCAGTGTGGCGGCTCCGGGCCCTTGCCATGTTGGAAGTCCTCCCCCACCGGGCTAACCGAAAAATCAGCAAAGACTTGGATCATCAGCGGACCTGAGGTGGGCTCAATGACGACGCCCACCTGTCAATCAAAGCATCCACGCTCTTAATCCTGCATAACTTTAAGTCTTAATATAATCTGAACAGGTGAGTTGTATAAAAATTCACCCTCAGTACAGTTGTCATGAACGGGGAAATTAGCTATAGAGACCAAAACTGTTTTTTGTACCAGGCTGTAAACATGTTTATTTCTGCTGTGAAGTTGGACATTTTAACATGGGGACTTATGGAGACTGACTCACTTCTGGAGCCAGCCTCAAGTGGACGACAAGAGGAACTGCAGTTTTTTGGGCTTCACTTCACGGCCACGGAGGTTGCCGCTTGATTTTCCTCAGAAGGTATTAACCGGCACTAAGTCACACACCACCAACTATTGCACTGAGCTGGTGTCGTGCTAGAACAGGAGCTGCGTGAGCATGCAACGTAACCAGGCTCAGCAGCCTCTATGGACATAATGGCAGAGGAGAAGAGAGTGAAGAGGACGTTGACGGAGGAAGCTAAGAAGAGAAAAGGAGAGAGTGAGCGAGCAAGAAGCCGCCGGACAAGAGTAAATCTGGGACTGACTTTTAGTGGTTGGTGAGAGCTTGGTGAAATAAAAGGCTGAAAGACAGACGCCGAGCTGGGCTGACTGCTGTTGGACTAGTCAGTAATATTAGTTGGCTGCTATGTCTGCTGTTGTTGACCTTGTTGATGTTTAGCTGTTAGCAAAGTTGTCGACTCATAAGTAATGTAATCAAAACAAATACTCGAGTACAGCTGAACATATTTACCATAGTGGGGTTACACTCTGAAACTGGAGGCAACAAATCACAACAAATACCGACTTCCACCAACTTTACGACAACACAGCATCACTTTCCGCTTTACTTATGCTGTCTTTACCTATTTGGGATCCAGGTAGGGTCCAACGGGAGGCCATGATCGAGGGAAAAGATGGCCCAGGGTCCTGCATGCTTACCGGATCCTCCAAACAAACACAGTAAGACCCAGAGGAAACTGGAAAGAGATCCTCAGGGCTGCTCGAGATAATAAAAAGAGGTTTCTGTAGCTTCCTGTCCTCTTGTTGAGGTTGAGTGTCCTCAGCTCTCCACCATGAGTGGTGACACACTCTCACTCCTCCTCACATACGTCCTTTTCTGCTCGTTTTGTTGTTTGTAGTTTTGTTGTTCCAATTAGTCATGTATGATTTGGGGTGAAGTCGGTCTTCGGTTCTCAGACCTGAGCCATTCAGTCGGTCGGAAAAAAGGTCTTCTCTAAGCTGAGGCGGAAATCCACTGAAATCTCCAAAGCAGCAAAGAGCCAGAGGCTTTAAGAGGGTGGACACACACCACAGGGCCCTCTAGTACTCTCCTCCCAGACGTCCATGCACACACACACACACTCATCAACAACCAACAAAACTTTTGCTTCCTCTCCCCGATGACCCCCGACAGTCCTGCATCAGTGCCTCCAAGTATCCACCTCAGGCTTCAGGTGTTTGGTGTAAATATTTGGTATGAACCCAGAGTGGAATAAGAAAAAATACCACACACACACACACACACACACCAAACACTCACATTCACCCCAAATAACACACACACACACACACACACACACACACAGCTTGGAGTTCCTCAGCTTTAATCAGCTTACAGGCTTCAGACTCGGCGGCCCCCGTGGGACCACGCTGCAAAACATTCATCACATACATGCATGCACCAGCAACTTCCACCTCATCACGCACTCCTAACGCAGCCCTCTCTACCTGACATCACAGATCAACCCGGTCACACGGCTGCCTCTCACATCTCCTTTGAAACACCAAACTGGTTCCATTTTCAACCCAGACTGGAAATTAATTTGGCTTTAATGTTTATTAACGAGGCCGAGAGTCTGCAGCCGGACGGAGGCATCGGCGTGCTAACGAGCTGACGGCGGTAATGCTAACACGCTGATGTGTCCAAGTTCACTGTGAGCTAATTAGCAGCAAACACACAACACAGCTGAGGCTGATGGGAATGTCATTAAAGGAACAATATGTAAGTTTGCTTGCAACAGTGACACCTAGTGGTTCAAATCTGGTACTGCAGTCCAAATCAAAACTGGAGAGTCGTCCATCTTTTTTTGGCAACTTTTGAAATAAAAATCGGTGAACTTAGACCCGGTCAGTCTGGTGGGCCGAGTTTGCTTTGTGTGTATGTGTGTAAAACACTGTATGTGTTCATTATTAAGCTCTCTCGGTGTGTGTAGTCTCTGACCTGACAGGTCGGGGTCGTTGTGCTCATGAAACTCTGAACTTCCCTCGTCGTCGTTGTCGTCGTAGCGCTCGTCTCTGTCGTGGTAGTATCCCCGGTGCGAGTGCTCGCGGTGTGTGTGGTGGTCGTAGTGCGTGTGCCGCGTGTCCCGGTCGGTGTCGCTGACGTAAGAGTGATGTCGGCGTCTTTTCCGTCTGTGGGAAACCGGAACGCCGATGTAGACCTGCTGAGCCTCTGAGGGAACAGATGGAGAGAGAAGACAGAGTTCAGACAGAAAAGACCATCTTAGATTCATGAAGGTAAAAGATTTTGAACTCAGCAAAAATATGTTTACCTTCATGAGAAAAAGTTTGACATTTCAGGAAATCAGTGGATTTACAGTTGGGCTAGTGAATTTTTTTCACTATCCGTTAATCTGTTGATTGTTTATTTGTCAGAAAATGGTTAAAAGTGTTGATCAGTCCGATGTGAAGTCCTCAAACCTCAAAAATATTCAGTTTAGTGTCACAGAAGAGCGAAGAAACCAGAAAATATTCACATCTGAGGAGCTGAAATCAGAATTTGGACATTTTTTTCAGCAGAAAATCTTAGTAACAGTTGGTGATTAATCTAATAATTGACAACTAATTGATTAATCGACTAATCATTGCAGCTCTAATTCACAGTTAGATGAGACGATCAATACCACTCTAATAAAGTATGTCTGTACAGTAAGCTTAGCCTGAAGCGACGTTCAGACATGATGGTGAATTGCTGGCGGTGCGTCTGTTTGTGTTGAACGTAACCGCTGTGAAACAATCAGGAAACTTTTTATTTCTCTGATGGACGACTTTATCGAGGCCGGCGCTCGCTCGCTCGCTCTCATTCACCGTCCACGTCGCTCAACCACTGCAAACCACGATTATAAACCAAGTTAAACTTGTTTTGAGGTGACAAATCTGTTGTGTTGCTCTGTTTTGTGGCCAGAAATCTCAGGTTTAAGGGCTTCATGTCAGTTGATGTTGTGCTTTTGTGGTTTTTCTCACCATCATCATCATCGTAGCGTCTGTGGCCTCTGCTTCTCCCTCGCTGCCAGTCGTGATGATCCATCCTGAAACAGAACAGGTTGTTTACAGAGGTTTACTGAGAAGATGTGGACGCTCTCTTCGACTGTCCGTCAGCTAACACACACTTTACACACACTTTACTGTGTCTGTAGAGACTCGTGTGGTCAGGGAATCCTCCTGACTCTGAACTGGAGCACATGGCAACACACATGTCACGTCAACCTCAACAGATCGATGCATGACGAGAGGAAAACTCAATGGAAAACCTCAGCAGGCCTTCAGGAGCAGACTGCAGCTCAAAACATGGAAACCAGAAGAAACCAGGAATCCCATGATCTGATATCACTGATAAAACTAGTCTTAGAGACTGACAAACTTTATCTGAAGCTGCAGATTAGCTGTATATAAACAGAGACATGGCTGCCTCGGGCTGTTAGACATCATCAGTATGACTCGCTCGTCCTTCATCCTCCTCCTCCTCATCGATCCTCTTCTTCCACCGCAGATTTCAGACTCGAGAAGTTTGTTTGTAACGAGGCTCACATCGCCCGAGCGTTCCCGTGCGCTCGCAGCTGATTTGGGGGAGTTTTCTAGGCTGATCAATACATGTCATTTCTGATTGGTTACTAGTCCCTGAAGCCTGATCACTGACTGTGAAGGACAGTCACACGAGAGCTACACAACCACACACACACACACACACACACACACACACACACACGTATGTGGATTAATGAGTTTGAGTTAAACCTTCACTGCATGTCGGGCCAACATGTCGACTCAAAACTGTTCGAGTAGAGATGTAATTGTTGCCAAGGTGACGAGGTTACCCGGGTAATTCATCACCTGGTGGCCTGTAGGCCCAAACTGTTCAGGTACAACATCCACATGTGATCTACCTTATTCTTAAACATTATATTCATTTCACAGCTGCTATGTCGTCTCTCTGCGCAGCCACAAGCAAACTTGTTCGCATCAAAAAAAGGGGAACAAGGAATCGATCGTAGTCGGGAGATTGTTTTGGGAGGAGGCCAACGTCCTCCAGTTGATAAAATGTTAAAGAGACGCAACAAAACGAGACAAAGTTGTCTCATTTTGGCGGCTGATGAAGCAACAATCACATAAAAATGACAGAAACTAAAGACTGACCCAGCTAACATTTAATTTTAACACATTATTCAGCCAAATCTTTTCCTAATGCAACGTCAGTGACCTTTTTTTGAAGAATATATTTAAGATATAGAGTCAAATATCAAAGCAGGTAGCTCGTATCAAACATACATGACATGGAATAAAAACTGATGTACAGGAAGTTCACTCATGTGAAATCATGAGTTAGATCATCACAATAAAATAAATAAACTGATCTAAATGATCTGACAGATTTAACTTTTTAATAAACTTTTGTGTGGTTTGATTTCTGCTCGATCCATCCTCACATGCAAACATTCTCATAGATCAGACATGTCAACATCGAAACAAGAAATCACAGACAGCGACGTTTGAAACGTTTGACTCACCTGATGTGAAAGATGAAGCAGAGGAGACTCTAAAATCTGTCGATTTGATCTGTTTTATAAAGTCAAATTAAAGTCACAAACAAACAGAAGAACTCTAACTGTGTCCAAAAGCTGCAGCTAAACAACAACAAACTGCTCTCAGTGACTCAGTCTGAGTATTGAACACCGGATGAGGCTGGAGTGTCACTTTGTGTGTGTGTGTGTGTGTGTGTGTGTGTGTGTGTGTGTGTGTGTGTGTGTGTGTGTAGCGTGTCATCAGTTCATTCTGCGGCGCGTCCATTCACATTTTTCTCACGTTATGTTCAAAACAAAAATCCACTGAGGAGTACAGCACATATTTTCTCGAGTTTACTGAAATTCAGGTTCAAGTTTGAGATATTTGAACTTTACTTCAGTATTTTTATGTAGTACTTTATACTTCTGTATACTTCCACTGCATTCGACTCCTTTTATTTCACAGCTTTAGTTCATACTTCAAGATGGTTTCACAGCTCAACACTAACCTGTTGTTGTTTCTTCTTTAGTGATGATGTGATGATGATGAAGGAACCTCCGCTGACACCGACTTAGTTGCATAAAAAGGTTTATTACAAAAAGTACAGTATCATAACAAGCACCAACAATTGCTTGTGAGAGGACCCGAAGCCAATGTGGATCTCTCCCGTTCTCCACCCAAACCACCAATTTTAAAGCCTGTTTACCACATTCCTACATATTCATAGTATAGCTGATGTCCAGTGTCCTGATAGGCCCAGAGCAAACTTATGACCATACATGGCAATCTTGGAATGGGTTAAAGTAAAACATATGGCTCTTATATAAACAAGAACCAAGGGGCCTGCTTTTGACCCTACGATCCAATTGGGACCTGAGTTTAACCCAAAGGCCCCCCATCCATCCATCCATTTTCTCCCGCTTATCCGTTGCCGGGTCGCGGGGGCAGCAGTCTAAGCAGGGAAGCCCAAACTTCCCTCTCCCCAGACACCTCGGCCAGCTCCTCGGGAGGGACACCGAGGCGTTCCCAGGCCAGCCGAGAGACATAGTCCCTCCAGCGTGTCCTGGGTCTTCCCCGGGGCCTCCTCCCGGGGGGACATGCCTGGAACACCTCCCTAGGGAGGCGTCCAGGAGGCATCCGGAACAGATGCCCGAGCCACCTCAACTGACTCCTCTCGATGTGGCTGGGCGCTCCCCAGCAGGGTGGCTGGGGAGCGCCCAGCCACCCTGCGGAGGAAACTCATTTCGGCCGCTTGTATCCGCGACCTTGTTCTTTCGGTCATTACCCAAAGCTCATGACCATAGGTGAGAGTCGGAACGTAGATTGACCGGTAAATCGAGAGCTTTGCCTTTCGGCTCAGCTCCCTCTTCACCACGACGGACCGGTACAGCGACCGCATCACTGCGGAAGCCGCACCAATCCGCCTGTCAATCTCACAGTCCATCCTTCCCTCACTCGTGAACAAGATCCCGAGATACTTAAACTCCTCCACTTGAGGCAGGATAACTCCACCAACCCGGAGAGGGCAAGCCACCTTTTTCCGGTCGAGAACCATGGCCTCGGACTTGGAGGTGCTGATTCTCATCCCAGCCGCTTCACACTCGGCTGCAAACCGCCCCAGAGCATGCTGTAGGTCCTGGCCTGAAGAAGCCAACAGGACAACATCATCTGCAAAAAGCAGAGATGAGATCCTGTGGTTCCCAAACAGAACCCCCTCCGGCCCTTGGCTGCGCCTTGAAATTCTGTCCATAAAAATTATAAACAGAACCGGTGACAAAGTGCAGCCCTGCCGGAGTCCAACACGCACCGGGAACTGGTCTGACTTACTGCCGGCAATGCGAACCAGACTCCTGCTCCGTTCATACAGGGACCGGACAGCCCTTAGCAAAGAGCCCCGGACCCCATACTCCTGAAGCACCCCCCACAGGAAACCACGAGGGACACGGTCGAATGCCTTCTCCAGATCCACAAAACACATGTGGACTGGTTGGGCAACTCCCATGCACCCTCAAGCACCCTATGAAGGGTATATAGCTGGTCCAGTGTTCCCCGACCAGGACGAAAACCGCATTGTTCCTCCTGAATCCGAGGTTCGACTATCGGCCGAATTCTCCTCTCCAGTACCCTGGCGTAAACCTTCCCGGGGAGGCTGAGCAGTGTGATCCCCCTGTAGTTGGCACACACTCTCCGGTCCCCCTTTTTAAAAAGAGGGACCACCACCCCGGTCTGCCACTCCAAAGGCACCGTCCCCAACCGCCACGCAATGTTGCAGAGGCGTGTCAACCAAGACAGCCCCACAACATCCAGAGACTTAAGATACTCAGGGCGGATCTCATCCACCCCCGGTGCCTTGCCACAGAGGAGCTTGCAAACCACCTCAGTGACTTCGGCTTGGGTAATGGACGAGTCCCCCTCTGAGTCATCAGCCTCCACTTCCTCGATGGAAGACGTGACGGCCAAAGGCCCCCCATTCTGGTTGAAACCCATCACTTTACATTCCAAACCTTCATCAAAAACACATGGACAGAAACCCTTTAAGAGCAGACACTACACTGTAAACAAAATACGGCTGTCATTTTAGTCACTTATATTTGAAGTAATTTGAAGTTTTATTACAGTAAACAAGCTTTTTGTGTGTGTGTGTGTCTGTGTGTGTGTGTGTGTGTGTGTGTGTGTGTGTGTTAGTCACCACACAGTGAAAAACTTCAGTCTTATTTAAAGAACACCTAATCCTAACTGAAGTTATCTCAGGACACGTCTTTGTCTTCACTGTCGTCTCTAAAACAGACTCCTGGTTCAGACTGTAAGAACAATATTTAAATATTCATAATGCAACAAATATTAAAAATTCATTTATTTTGTCATGCATGTTTTTACCATTTCCTCTGATTTTTTTCAAATGTTTTATCCGACCAACAGTTCAAACATTCAGTTTGTGATGATCTAAAATAAAGAACATCCTCAGCAGAGTGTGTTCACAGTGATGATGGCACAGAGGAAGAGGATCCATCTTTACATTCAGAGCTGGTTCTGGTCCAATCATGTGATTTGTTGAACATCAAACAGAATATCAGCATCCATCACATGAATTAAACAGACTCTCATCACATCCTCACCACGGGGTGGAGCCGAGCTGAACGTGAGCAGCATGAACTCTTGACCACTTTACAGAACCGGACCTGAACTGTGGCAGAACCCGTCGCCACTAGATGGCTCTGAAAAGCCTTTAAGTACACAGAGGAGTCGACGATTGCCCACCCAGTGAAGCTCTGCTGACGGGCTGTTGGTAATCCTCTTATCCGTCCACAGCAGAACAAATTAGAGACATGAATCACTGAGTGTGACGACCTGAGTGAAAACAATCCAGGAAGTTAAAGTCACGTCCAGTGGTGCATATATACGGGTAATGGTAGGACTAATGTGCAAAATACTTAAATATTAAAGTATATAAAGTTGTATATGTGTGCAATAATGTAATATAAACACACTCTACTGTAGTATTCCGATGTATGTGTAATGTAATGTAATCTGTTATTATGAAATCAATTAGAGGTCAATAAAATGATCGTTAATCAGTATTTACGGTATATTTTGGGAGATGACGAGTACTGCTTGATGAGAACCGCCTTGGTGGTTCTGCCTCACCATGGTCTTGGTCTTGGTCTTGACTTGGTCTCAACCCCTCAAAGTCTTTGTCTTGTCTCGGTCTTGATATACTCTGGCCTTGGTCTTGACTCGTTCTCGCCCTGCGTTGGTCTTGGTCTTGTCTTGGTCTAGACCCACTCTGGTCTTGGTCATGACTTGTTCTCACCCCTCAAAGTCTTGGTCTTGTCTCAGTCTCACCTGCCTTGGTCTTGACCCCTCAAAGTCTTTCTCTTGGTCTTGTCTCTGTCTCACCCTGCCCTGGTTTTGGTCTTGGTCTTGACTTGGTATCAAGCCCTTACAGTCTTGATCTTGGTCTTGGTCTTGACTCAGTCTCAACCCCTCAAAGTCTTGGTCTTGTCTCTTAATCATTCAAATTTGGCTGGATGGTTAATAACACTTTCTTCTTTGGTCTGACATATTTATTCTTACTTTAAATGTTGATCCTGAAACAACTGAAACACTGAACACGCTCTGAACATACTGCCTCTGTAACTGGCATCATCCATTTTTAATGCATTCATCATGTCAGGACTGAGATCCTGTATTCCTGACTTGTTCCCTCCAGCGTATCATTTCATCACCTCTGTGTCTTGTTCTGTTATCGTCTCTCTTCAATGGGAGCTCTTTCAAACGAACACAGTGACGAGCGACGCCATTAATTTCTGCCGCACCGCTTAATGAATTAATGAATCGGCCAATTTGCATATCAGATAGATAATGCGTTACGCTTTGTTTGAAGAGACTCTGGTGGAATAATCGAATGTGACCGTGTCAATCTGACACAAACACACAGTTTTTCATATCTGATGTGGAGCGAGGAGTGAAACCTCGGGGCGAAGGAAGCTGATTTTATTCAGTTTCTTTCCTCCTTCAGTCCCTGCTGATGCATTTAGACCCGATATGAACAAACACACGATGAGATTTTCAAAATGAAAAAAAGAAATGTGAGAATACTACAACAGGATCTGAAGACGTTTTTTCTATTAAACCAGATAATTATTACAGATTCATTTCAGAATGTTCATCACAGGAGCTGCTGAACCTGTTGACTTAGTCTCATCCCCTCAGTCTTGGTCTTATCTCGGTCTTGATAGACTCTGGTCTTGGTCTTGGCTCAGTGTCGCCTTGCCCTGGTCTTGGTCTTGATTTGGTATCAACCCATTAACGTCTTGGTCTTGACTCGGTCTCATCCTGCATTGGTCTTGGTCTTGGTCTTGATACACTCTGCTCTTGCTCTTGACTCTGTGCCGCCTTGCCCTGGTCAGTCTTGACTTGGTCTTGAATTAGTCTCGCCCTGCCTTGGCACTGGTCTTGGCCCTGGTCTTGGTTTGGTCTTGGTTTGGTACTTCAAGTATATTTTGATGCTTATCCGTCTGTACAAGTTTAAAGAAATTACTTTTACTCGTATATTTGAGTATTTCTACTCGGTGGTGCAACTTTTACTTCAGTTCCTTCAGTCGCTGGAGGTTGATATTCACTGCTTGATGTATATTACTGCACGGTCGATCTATGATAAATTATTCTGTTTATTCATGAAATATTAAGTCAAACGCTGCTTTTCGTTGCTCATTTTAATTCATTATTCTGTGTCACACCAAACACAAAAATCTGAGCCCTGAATCCTAAACAGTGAAACGTCTTCCTTCATCCTCGGCCCACCTCCAGTCGACGGGTTCCCGTTAACGGATTTCTCACTTTTTAATTTGTGTGTTTTTTTTGTTTTTTTTGATGAAACCAGGTGGCAGATAAACAGATAAATGAAAAAAAAAAAAAAGCTGTCAGCTGTCATTCTCTGGTGGATTCAGCCTCTCTATGTTCATGTCACATCGTCTCCTCGTCACGAGTTCAGACAAGAGCTTTCACTACCTGCAGAGAGGGGAGCAGGTGACAAATGAGACCGAGTTCCTCTTTTTCTCTGCAGTGGCTTCTCACAGCTCTGACAGACAGACGGACGGACGGACGGACAGACAGACAGACGGACGGACGGACAGACGGACGGACAGACAGACAGACAGACAGACGGACAGACAGACAGACGGATGGACAGACAGACAGACAGACAGACGGACGGACGGACAGACAGACAGCGAGGTTGTAGTAGTGCTGACAGACAGATACACTCCATTTACGTGCCATGCACACCTATCTGTTTTTCCATTACTTTGGTGAGCTGACATGCAATTTAACCAGGCGGATCACAATCCACTGACCTTCTGACCTGACAGTCTCTGAGACCTCAAATCACAGCGAGACACGCAGAGTTGTAGTTTAATGATCTCGATTTGGCCATTTAGAGTTTAAAATGACATAATTTGTCGGGAATATATTAAACGTTGAGGCATGAAATCAATAAACACGAGACCGTGAACCGATTTCATAACAGACTGACTCTGAAATAATGACGGTGGTGCTGGAAAATTAGCATCCAGCTTTTATGTTACTGTAACAACTAAATAACTGATATTTAGAAGCAGTCAATACAAAATAATGCAGTTTTTTTTTTTGTATATATAAAAGATCCTAAAGTTTGAAAAGAAAAAAATCAGTATCATATTGTGTATAAATTTTCACGTTATAAAAAGATAATTTACATACAAATATATTGCGTTGTAACGTGAAAGGTTTCATGTTCTAACATGATAAATAATATATTGTTATAACTTAATAACCAAGTTTCTTGTTATAACAATATGTATTTTCATGCTATAACAAGATATTTTACATGCAACTATATCGCGTTAAACCACGAAACTATGACATGAAAAGTTTAACATTTTAACATGACAGCTTTAATTGTTATAACATTAAAGATTTCACGTCATAACACGATAAATAATATTTTGTTACAAGAAAAATCTCTAACAAAGTGATGTTTTACAAACAATTACATTATGTCATGAAACGTTATAACATTAACCTGAAAGGTCTCATGTTATAACAAAAAAGGGGAAAGTTTTCACATTACAACACGATACATTGTATATTTTTATAACAAGAAAAGTTTCACTTTTTAACGTGACAACTTAAGTTGTTATAATGTGAAAGGAGGAGTATCCTTTGCTTAAATACAGTTCTAAGAAATGTTTTTACAGTAAAGAAAACTAAAAACTGTCAGCTGTGGTTGCCAGAATTTTCACTGTAATAAACACGGTATAACTTTTTGTAATATTACGGTAAAAGTATGTTGGTACTGTTGATTTTACTGTTAAGGCTGACGCTTTATTCCATATTTTTTTCACCAAAAGAAATTAATATGAAAATACTGTATGATCGCTGTATAAAATAAAGGTTTTGCTATGAATAATCATATTTTGTGGCATATTTTAGTCTGTTACTGTCATGGTTTGGCAGTTTTTCACTGTAAAATCTATCTTCTTTTTTTGTTTTTACAGTGTAACACCAATGCATTTAAAATTTGCTCCAACTGTTAAAAATATATCAAATTAAAAAGTGCTGTGCTAGGACAGGCAGCGCCATACAACATAATCATTGGGAAATGTAATGATATAAACACAGACCCTCAATCCTCTGATGGACTGGAGTGTTATGACCTTACTACAACAGCTTATTACGACATTATAGCGCCTAATAAATCATCGTTAATTGTTACTATACTGTTACCTGTTTAGAAAACATCACATTATGTAATCAGACTGACCCAGAACGATTCACAACTAATCCTGCTGAGTCCGTATTAGAGGGTCCTGATAAGTTATGTTTCATTTCAGGGTCATACGGAATGATTTACAACTCAGACTAATCATTCAGTGTGTTTGTAGGGAATGGATGTGTGTGAGAGAGAGAGATGGGGGAGGGGGCTGGGAGGGAGGTTAAACAGCCCGAAGAACGTCAATGGTTGGAGGGCAGCCGTCGTGCGTTATGGTGCCGGTGATGTCCGTGAGGAGCGCGCAGCTTCCCGGCGCGTAAAAACAGCTCCGCGTGAGAGAAATGCGCTTTTTTAACATTTCCACGGCTCCCAGGCAGAAATCCTGTCCAGTAACAGGTCACACACTCTTCTATTTTTAACACACAGCTCGTCAGACAAGCGGATACACACACACAGAGAGAAGATGGGCCCTCTGTACAACAGCACCGATTTTAACGACACTAACGGGACGAACGGCGGCGACGACTTTAACCAGTTCGTGCAGCCGGTGTGGCAGATCACACTGTGGGCTGTCGCATACTGCAGCATCGTGGCGGTGTCGGTGGTCGGTAACATGGTGGTCATTTGGATTATTCTGGCGCATAAACGCATGAGGACCGTCACCAACTACTTTCTGGTATGTTCACGGTCATGTTAGATCATCCAACTTTAAAACTCTGCGTAATTTTATTTTAACTTTGTCCTTGTGCACAAACCAGGTGCCTCCATGACTGTCTATATAGAGACAATGATAAACTGCATGCACCTTTAATTTAATGTATTTGTACAGTAAATAAATAACTCCTGTGTGACCCTTAAAATCTCATTTTCCAGCACAGAAAACATGGAAACAGAAATGTTTGTACCACCATCAAGAAGTGAAACCTCTCCACATAAATCCAAAATGAAAGTGTTTCATATTTCTCTGTGATTCAACACAGTTCTGTCTGTTTACTCTCCCTGTTTGTTTTGTTCGACCAGCAGTCCAAAAAAATCCAATAAAACAAACCCACATGAGAGGTCGTGCCGTCGGACTGAACATCAGGGATTCAGTTGTAGGCACCGAGGCAACACTGAAATAACACTGGTTCATACAGAAACACAGTTTATCTTTGTGGATTATACTGATGCTGAATTAACAGTCAGACTGTGGACGTGACGTCCTTTATCTGGTGTTTGTGTCACATATTTATTGAAGGGAGCTTTAATACAGCTGTGTTTGAAATAATAGAAATAACCCTTATAATAGCTTTTATTTCCATACATGCATTGGGAACACATTCCAAATTCCGAAGAAAACGGACTGAAGAATAGCCAGAATGTCAAAGACTCAGCCAATGATCAGCTCCAGGGAGAACAGAGAAGGTCTAAAGTAACCTGTGAGGACTGTAGCAATTAGAAGACGCCGGTGTGAAGCTAAGCTATCGACAAGAAGCCCCCCGTAAAGTCCCATTGTTGCAAAAACAACGTGCTGAAGAGGTTACGATTAGCCAAAGAACATACGGCCTGGCCTTAAAGAGGAATGGCACACTGACATTTTGTGGACTGATGAAAGCAGGATTGTTCTTTTTGGGTCTGGACGACCTCCAAAACACTGAATTCAAGCCACAGTACACCGTGAAGACAGTGAAGCACGGTGGTGCAAGCGTCATGATATGGGGATGTTTCTCAGGACTTTTTATCACATACCAGGGATCAGTATCAGTTTGAGTACATTAAAATACTTGAAGAGGTCATGTTGATTCATGCCGGGGAGGATATGCCCTTGAAATGTGTGCTTCAGCATGTCAACAATCCCAAACACAGCAGTGAGCGAGCAGCATCTTGGTTCCACACCAACAAGATTAACGTTACGGAGCGGGCTCAATCCACCGAGCCTTAATCCAATAGAAAACTTCAAAAATGCTGTTTCTGAGCCAAAACCCAGAAATGCAGAGGAGCTGTGAAATGTAGTCCAGTCGTCCCGAGCATGAAGACCTGTTCACAGCTGCCACAAGTTGGTCGACTCCATGAGACAGATATGAAGCAGCTCTCAGAAACAAATTTAAAGTTAGAAAGTTAAATCTTCAAACATTTTTCAGTTTATACAATAAAAGTTTGAGTTGATAAAGAAAAGTGCAGATAGCCTAACATTCCTTTTTCTTCACTTTCTGTAAAATAATAACAAATTTAATAAATTTTTCTTCATGTTTTGATCTGGAATATGTCCCCAAAGTATTTGCATGTATGGAAATAAAAACTATTATCAGGATTTTGGGCTGAACACACACACTGTATCTTTATTTTGGAACGTTCTGACAACGCTACAGAAACATTAGGTAGCTGTTAACTATGATAAGGTTGTCTGAATGTTAGTTATTGGTTTGATTAATTGGTTGTGTATTGATTTCTGACAGTGGCTGATCAGGTTTATTATCAGATATGTTCATCTTTGTGCTGCAGACTCTGTTACAGTCTAGGATAGATGACGAACATTAATGTAACGTTAATGTAACAGTTACCTGTGAAGCGGAGTGATACGTGCAGTTAAAAGTCCCAAAGAACCACCTGTGATATAAAAATAGAAACAAATAGAAGAAAATCATCAGATTGTCACATCAGAGAAGCTGGAAAATGACACAAACAATCGAAATATTCTGATTATTATTCTGTACAAACCAGGAGAACTCGTCTTTACATCTCAGCCTCATAAACGCACTGACTGCCATTCAGAATTTAATTTATCCATCTGTTTGTTTACTATTGGTCAACATACATGCTTGTCACCTCTGCAGCTTTCAGCCTCTCTCTGCAGCTCTTCCTCCTCAGGCTGTGTCCTGTCATCAACAACCATTCAGGTGCATTAAGGGTCATTCAGAGGGGATCGGGCACTGCGGTGATGACACAGGTTTTTCCATTCATTCGAGAGGGGTGAGGCTGTGGCGGTGCAGGCCACAGCGACCTGCAGTGGAGAAGTTGAGCCAGATTCAACATTTGGAAAAACAAGAAAGAGACACCGAGAAGTTTAATTTGAATCTGAGACAGCAGTAATCGAGAGACATCGACAAGAATGAGGAGAGGGAGCGCCGGATTGAGTGATTAACCGGCTTTATCGATGGATAAAGCCGGTTAATCAGAGAAATAAAGGCACACGTGCAGACAACCCTGCAGCACCTCATCCAAGCTAATGCGGCCTTAGCTTGTAGTCTTAAAAAAAGCACTGAACTCAGTTTCTTCAACAAAAAAACACCTTAAAGTTTAACATTAAACAATTAAATTGAATGTCTTATTGCCTCAGGCAGCAATGTTTCAGTCAGCACCATCACTACTGCCGCTACTGTAGCTAGGACGCTTATCAAGCATAGATAAAACTGTAATTAATTCATAATTTTAATTTGGTTAATCCATCCATCCTTTCTCCACGGCTAATCCAGGCCACTTTGCATTAAAACAAGTAATTATATCATTAGGAATTGTTGTAAATTTCAGCTGTAATTTACTGTGTTTGTGCCCAGTAAATTACTGTAAACCATTTCACAGTAGTATACTGTGTATTCAGTCAAAAACTACAGTAATTACAGAGTTACTGTGAAAATTACAGTAACGCATCATTCACTGTAGAAAATTACATTAATACATGATTTACCATAGAAGCAACCAGTAATGTACTGTAGAAAATTACAGTAACAATTTTGTACTGTAAGTTACTTGGCGACAGCTGCCAGTTAGTTACTTTGAATTTCACAGTTTACAGTGCTGCTGGTAAGTGTCTGAACTTTAGTCGTCATGAAGTGAAACAGGTGTTAAATGTCATTCTACGTGCCTTTAAATTTAAGTAGGTGAACTCAACGTCATGGTGCAAACAGACATAAACAACAGACTAATCGTCATATCAGAGGAAAGTTTCTCATATTATTGTATCATTTAAGTTCAATTACAACATAACATAATGAAAAAAGCATCCTACCTCGTCCGCTGCAGTCACGTGCGGATGCAGGAGGTCGTTCACGTCTCTGCAAGCAGAAAATGACACCAGATAACGCAGAAAGACGGTTGTAGCTTTGAGATTGAAGTATAAAGAAGTTCTCAGATTGTTTACTTAAGTAAAAGTACTGATACTGTAGTATAACGTAATAAACTCTGTTTTCTTGTGCTTTGTGGCAGGTGAACCTGGCCTTCGCAGAGGCCGGCATGTCGGCGTTCAACACGGTGATTAACTTCGCCTACGCCGTTCACAACGAGTGGTACTTCGGTTTGGTCTACTGCCGCTTCCACAACTTCTTCCCCATCGCCGCCATATTCGCCAGCATTTACTCCATGACAGCCATAGCTCTGGACAGGTGTGTAAACGTGTGTTAGCGTGCTACCATTTACTAATTAAAGTCTGTGTCATGTTTTTGTCGGTTCCAGAGGTTGGGTTCAGTGCTTCAAGTTATCTTCATATGCAGATATCTGTCTAATTGGACTGCAGGGGAAGTCTTGACCTGGATGTCCGTGCACCCGAAGCCCAGAAACATTGGCCGTTGTCAGTGTCTGAATATTCAAAACTATGACAAGAAAATGATATCAAGGATGGAAAATGACTGACAATAATATAAATAATAGAATCTGTAGTTAATGGACTGAAATATGCAAATCCATCAGGATATATTAAGACTGATGAGTGAAGTGTTAAGCAACTTGTCAACTCACATTCACGTCTTCAATGTCTCTTGTTGGTTAGATACATGGCAATCATTCACCCCCTGCAGCAGAGGCTGACTTCCACAGAGACCCGTGTGGTGATCGCCGTGATCTGGATGCTGGCTCTGCTTCTCACCTTCCCTCAGTACTACTACTCATCTACCGCCGTGCTGCCTGGACGCACAGTCTGCTACATAGACTGGCCCGAATACACCACAGTGGACTTCAAGAAGATGTGAGTACCTGTGGGGAGCAAACGAACTGACAGAAGACAAAGGTGTTGTTTCATCTCAGCGTTTTAACTATTAAAGCTTTAAAGGAAGAGTTAATTGACTTTTTTGGTCACTTGGAGGCAGAAAAACAAACTCTTAACACTGACACGTATCAAGTTGTCGTGGCTAACGTGTAAGTGAAGTTCTAGTGGACGCAGAGCAACTTTAGCATTAATTTGGAGACGTGTTTTAAGTCCAATTTTCACTCTTTTAGCTGTTTTGGACAAATTGTCTGTCACTTTAGCTGCTAAATGTCCCACTGTGTTCACCAGCTAGTCGATATCAGAGCTTGTTTGATGAAAACTGCTGTTTGACACAAGGCAGAACACTGAGACTGAACAGAAACAGTAAAGTTACAGGTCATAACACCAAAACAATCAGCTAAAAGATGCTAAAAAAGCTCTGTAGAGCTGAAGGGAACCGCAGAGTTGGTGACATTTGTCCGCGGGTTCATGAACACAAGCGTAACGTGTCCCATGACACAGTCTTTTGACCCATTGTTTATATAAAAATGCCGTGATTCAAAATATTCATCTGATTTGGTGAACGTGGTGTAAAAGTAGAGCCTGTTTTGAAGGTGCACTCCTTCAGTATTCAAAATATAAGTTGTTTTGGCAGCTGGTGTGTGAAATATTTGAAGTATTAGTCCGTGCTGACTATATATATATATATATATCCTCCGGCAGCAGCACACCTTTATAGTTAATAAGGTTTGATCCCTCGTCATCCCACACCGGACAGGATATCTGCTGCAGGGATGCTGCAGCCCGGCTGAACCGGTGCAATAATACTTTCCTTTAGGGATTCATTTAGTATATGAAAAAATAGAGCCTGCAGCAGAAATGTCTCCTGTTCATGTGATGAATCCGTCGATGAGGATCATCCTCGTGTCTGCTTGATTCCTTCTGGAAATATTTGCGGAGCTAAAAGAGAGAGAGAAAAAAAGGGGGATTCATTTGATAAATTTGCTTTTAAAATTACCGCCTTATTATCGCCCGACTGCCTCCGGAACAAATTAAAGCATCTTTAATTCACTGGGTCTAAATTCTTTGGGCTGAGCTCTTTAGCAGAAAAGGTGAGAAATTACCTCCATGTTGGAGTGTGTGGATTCAAGTGTGTGTGTGTGTTAATGAATGTAAACATGTGGTCCATGATCTGACAGGAGACGAGCCCTGAGGCTGACACACGTCAGTCAGCAGAGTGTAATATATTCTCACAGGAAACCAAACTGAAGATAACAAGACTGAGAGATAACAAGAAGAAGACACTCTACGGCCGTTTCTCCTGATAGAAATGTTTTGGACCTCTGTACGATGTTTGCCCTTGCTGGCCACCGTAGTTCTGGACACATGTGATGACGCAAGATTTGTGTTTGGTGATGATATCAAGCCTTAATACTACGGTCAGAGTGAGACTACTTAATATTTAATCCAACGGCTAATCATAGACTGTATAAAACCTGGACGTAGTCTCTGTGACGTCACCCAGCTCAATGTGGTGGCTCTGGTCACTGCCAACTAAACTGGGTTATGTCCATTGACAGTATAATGAATGGACAGTGTATCAACAATGTCACCAACAGGTTGTGAAGCTCAGTGTCGTGACATTTTAACATGGGGACTTATGGAGACTGACTCACTTCTGGAGCCGGCCTCAAGTGGACGACAAGAGGAACTGCAGTTTTTTGGCTTCACTTCACAGACATGGAGGTTTGCTGCTTGAGGCTAAGAAAGTAGCAACTGTGTCTAAAAATATTAATACCTTTTCCCTTTAACTCTAGATATTACGTGTGCGTGACACTGCTGATCTACTTCCTGCCCCTTTGCGTCATGGGATGTGCGTACACGACGGTGGGTGTCACGCTCTGGGCGAGTGAAATTCCTGGAGACTCCTCCGAACATTACAAAGAGCAGCTCATTGCCAAACGCAAGGTGATGCAAACAAACACACACACACACACACACACAGTGTGTGTGGCCGTCACTAAACATTTAATTTAATGGGTTTTTAATCCCCACATGATTATGATCGTGTTGTTTCCGTGGCAGGTGGTGAAGATGATGATCGTGGTCGTGTGTACGTTCGCCGTCTGCTGGCTGCCCTATCACGTCTACTTCTTACTGCACCAGTTCTTCCCCGAGTTATTCGAGCAGCGCTACATCCAGCAGGTCTACCTGGCCGTCATGTGGCTGGCCATGAGCTCCACCATGTACAACCCGATCATCTACTACTGCCTCAACAGCAGGTGGGAGGCCCCGGTGTTAATATTTCTTCTGTCAAAATGGCTAGCTGTCTGTCTGTGTGGATGTCATGTGGTAGGTAATCTGTATTTGTGTCTATAATCCCGTCTGCCTGTTTAATCCACCCTGATATGAAATACTTGTCTTCCACTCGGCAGGTTCAGAGCAGGTTTTCAGCAGGTGTTTTGCTGCTGCGCTCAGACAGTCGCCAAGGAGGAGCTGGAGCTCAAATCACCGCGCTACCTGCATACACAGGTGTGTGCAACGTCGAGTACAGACTACATGATGTGTCAGATTAGCTGATTATAGAGTTTTAAATTATGATGGACGGGGAGCGACTCGATAGCACGACATAGGAATCTTTCCATCAGGAAAGTCTGTAAATCACCTCGGTAGTGTAACTCTAAAAACTTCAGTCTACCTATAATTATTAGAAATATAATTATAATCTCTATTTTCAGGTGAGCATATATCGAGCCAGTCGGATGGAGACCGTTGTGTCCACGGCCATCCATCCTGCAGCGGTGGAGCATAAGAGCGCAGAGCTGCCGTCCTGTTACGCCCACAGCCAGCCTCCGGCTGAGGTCACGTCTAACGGATCGGGCTCAGAGATGTTCCCTAAAAGCCCCAACAGTTTGTCACAGTAGAGAAAACACCATCAGGTGGTGGTGGTGGTGGTGGTGTCGCCGCGTGACGAGCAGCGCCTCAAACGTGCCATCAGCTCGCTCTCACCGTACCGAACGGGGGAAGTCGTGCTCGGACGCTCAGCTGCTGTCGTTCTGGTCAAGTGCATTACTCAGCCACGATATGTTGTTTTAACAGTCAAAGTGCATTAACGCCTCACGGATGCCTGGAACGTCTGCGGGTGGAGCGTTCAAACCAGAAGTAACAACTGAAGTACATTTACTCAAATACTGTACTGACTGTAAGTACAAGTCTGAGTACTTTACTCGAGTTTTACGTCGCTTTATACGTCGACTCCACATTTTGGAGGGAAATGTTGTACTTTTTACTTACTAGATTTACTTTGCAGATTAAGATTTTATTAATATTATTTTTAGTTCATGAAATACAGTTTAATATAGAGCCCCATGTCATTCAAGTGACTGTTTCCAGTCTAAAGATTGAAAAGTGCGGAAGCCGAGACTTTAATGCCGTTATCTCGCACGAGTATATCACAAGTTAATTATTGAGTTATATCAAGATAACAAAGCTCGTTTTCTCGGGTTAATAAAGGGGGATTTGAGATAATGAGATCACAAGAAAAATGACATAAAGATTGACGAGATTCGAAACCAGCGTGTGTCCAGTCTAACAGTGAATACAGTAACAGAACCTCTGAACCAGCAGTGTCCAGTCTAACAGTGAATACAGTAACAGAACCTCTGAACCAGCAGTGTCCAGTCTAACAGTGAATACAGTAACAGAACCTCTGAACCAGCAGTGTCCAGTCTAACAGTGAATACAGCAACAGAACCTCTGAACCAGCAGTGTCCAGTCTAACAGTGAATACAGCAGCCTACCGAGGTGGTTTTCTTGCCGGGTTTGGCTCCTGGCATCCCGGGCTGAGTCAGTTCAGTTAGCTACACGGCTGACCGAGCTAACCACAGTTAGCGGTTCACTACTTATCAATGTTTCCATCATAAAGTCTGTAAATCACCTCGGTACTGGAACGTTATTCCCTGTTGGTCTCAGAGGCTGCTGAGCTCGGTTCTGTTGCCTGCTAACGGCAGATCCAGTTTGAATAAAGTTCTGTGGTTCTGGTTCTGTACAGTAATCAGTGAGGCCCGGACACAGATGACTGTAGCAGCCCTCACAGTCACTCATAGAATGGATCAAACAGGAAGCACTCCACTCCGGCGGCGTCAGAAGAGAGAAAGCGTTTGATTGGATGTTAAAATTAGTACACGCTGTACCCCGAGTACAGGATGACATCATCAATAAGTTTTTATGGTTTATCAGGAAATGACAAACTCTAAAATACCATGAAGAACACCTGAAAACACTGAAGACACTTTGTGTCAGTGTTGGACAGACACTGGAGGACAGATGGGACATGAACTTTGACTTTAACTTGTAATCTCAAGATAATGGCACTAA
Source organism: Sciaenops ocellatus (assembly GCA_033000465.1). Lineage (NCBI taxonomy): Eukaryota > Metazoa > Chordata > Actinopteri > Sciaenidae > Sciaenops > Sciaenops ocellatus. The sequence goes on along the minus strand of CP136874.1, from coordinate 24,804,408 downwards.
AGAAAGTGCAAGCATGGATGTTCTCAGCTTCCATAGAAAAGCCCCAAAAACACGAAAACATACATCTAACTGTATGTAAAGTATTGGAAGTAGCTCCACCTGGAGCAGCTACGACAGTAAAATGTTGCTCTTACAGACTCAGACTTTTACTTGAGTATACTTAAGTAACTAAAAGTGAAGTACTTCTTCCACCACTGATAAAAACAAACAGTTATGTCTGAAGTGAACCTCAGATGGACGCAGTGGAAACACGCCGGTTCATTTCACCGTTCAGTGGCACCGACATTTAACCCCTTAGCATTCCCGGGCTGGTTTTGGAAGGCGTCGCCCCACCCTACCCTCGGCCTCCCCCTGGCAACAGTGTCACTTCAAGTCGAGCTTGTGACGCTGTATTTTTGTGTGTGCAGACATAGGGAGACAGATACAGCGGATCCAGCACCTGTTGGACAGGATTAGCCCCTTGTTTTGACAATGTGCAGCAGCCAGGTCACAGGCCAGCTAAATATAGAGGACAGGGGGGAAATGGAGATACGTATAGAGGGATTGATTGAAAGTACTAGAGGAAAGAAAAGGGTAGGAAAACATGATGCTCTCTACAAGCTGAGGCCTTGGGGAAGTTGCTACGTCACCGGTGAGTTATGCTATTTGAGCCTCGCAGACAACAGCTGCACAAATTTAAACAATGTCCACATGCAGGACTTTTACTGGACCGGTTTACCTGTTTTTCCTACGCAAGCATGAAAGCAGATGAATATAAGTTGAGTTTTATAAGTGAATCTGGCCTCCTTGACATGGGGGTAGTGGTACAGTTGACCCTCTTGTGGTCAGAATGAGCATTACAACAACAAACATTTATAAGATTGCTTAATTTTTTTGGGTGTTTCTGTATTTTATGAACGAATGTTGAACATACAGAATGTGTGAGGACCAAATACTATCACGTGCTACAAGGACATGTTGTCATTTATTGGTTCAGTATGATTAGAAATAATCCACCGTTCACCTTATGTGCTCAAGTGCTCTGACTCTTATTTTGTTTTTTGACTTCCTGTCCACACAGGAAGTGGGAATGTTCTGTTTAGGCTGAAATACTTTTACCTGCATTTTGATCAGTTTTGCAATCTGATGTACAGGATGAAGTCTGGACAAGTATCTTGCTGTTATAATCGTCATGGTGACCGGTCAGATCGTGTTTGTGTGTTTTATTGTGTTTATAAAAAAATATATCAAAACAGAAGTCGACGTTCGACTCGTCTGGTTAGTTGCGCTGTTCTACACTTGACAGTTTTCCATGACACGGGATTATTATCGTGTAACGTGATTGCAAATGATATTATCAATAAAATATTTCAATAAAAATTTGGGAGAAGTTTTAATTTGTGTTGATTAATTGCTGAGATGACTAATGTCTTAATAATAAGAAGTTAAAGCAACCTCATCTAAGATTTTCCAGTTTTAGAGTCTAGTACCACTGATGGTGGTTCGCCTCTGCCATTATGTCCACACAGGCTGCTGAGCCCGGTTCTGGCACGACACAGAGTCCGTTTCTCCTCTTCTTCTTCCCGGTGGTCCAAAAACAGCACTAACACTACCACCCTGGTGCTCTGAGCTCACAGTCCGGGCAGCTTGGCCAACAAACTGAGCTAACATGAGCTAACAGCGGCTACAGCTGGCAGCAGTTTACTTCACTGTCCATCAGGAAACTCAAGTCAATTAAAATCTGTTATTTCTTTGGGCAAAAAATTACATAATGTTGCTTAAAATGTGGAGAGTTTAGTTACCAACAGAATGACAAAATGAGTTAAAGAGAGGACATGGGAGTCATAACCAATAAATTAAAGAAATACATACATGTTTTTTTTTTTTGTTTGCTTTTATGTTGTTTTTTTGTTTGTTTTTTTGTTTAGAGTCGAAATTAGTACGTGGGAGAAACCAGAGCACCTGGAGGAAACCCACGAGGACAATTACTAAATCACGACTGGTGGAACTGTTTTTTTTTTTTTTGTTGTTGTTGTTGTTATCTTATTTAATTTGTGGGGGAAACCAGAGCACCTGGAGGAAACCCACAAAAAAAATATCACATCATGGTGCCATGACATCAACCTTTCTCCTTCTTCTTCTTGATGATACAGCCGCAGCCACATCTCTCCAACGGGGACTTGTAAACGACGAAATATGCATCCAGTGGTGGTGGATCATTGAACAGCAGATTTCTCGCTTCACTTGGAGAGAGTAGCAACATGTTCTCATCGGGGTTTGGGAAATTGGGCAGCAGTCTTTGTCCTTCTGGGATGCATCGGTCAGTCTTGGAAAAAACGGCAAGTAATAATCTGATCCTGCATAAATAAGCTATTTTAGCTCTGATCCAGGAACAAACAGGAAGAAGTTTTACATAGTACCTGTGGAAAAACTCATAAATGATCTCTAGAACCAGGGAGAAAAAAAATGCAAGTATTCTTCGAATCAAAAACATTGTCCGTTCGAAACTGTCAATTTGCATGAAAATTCTTGCTCTGGTTCTGTAAAGGTACCTTACAATTCTTGCTCTGGTTCTGTAAAGGTACTTTACAATACTTGCTCTTTTCCTGTAAAAGCAATTTGCAATCCATGCTTTGATGTCGTAAAAGCAATTTGCAATTCTTGCTTTGGTGCTGGAGAAAATATCTACAATCCCCTGTAGGGACCATTTGCCAGCAGACGGAGGCGCCTCTGGGTCAACAGTTATGTGTTCCCAGGCTCTCTCAGTTCTTGGACCAAAGACATCAGGGCAACAATATAGAGATGCATAGAGAGAGAGAGGAGTTAGTTCAGGCCTCATGTTGCCAAATGGACTCCTGTGAATCACAGGGCCAGTAGATGAAGAAGCGTCCTGCTCTTGTTTCTGAGTGTCATCACGCTGACAGTCCAAACTTGGGGAGATGATGCCACTACTCCTAATCGCAGGGACAATGTATGTCGGGGCGTCCTGCTCTTGCTTCAGAGTTTTGTTAACCAGAGAGTTGAAACTTGGGGAGTCATTATCCTTGTGAACCACAGGGTCAATGCATGTCTGGGCGTCCTGCTCTTGCTTCTGAGTTTCGTTAACCAGAGAGTTGAAACTTGGGGAGATGATGCCATTACTCCTAATCGCAGGGACAATGCATGACGGGGTGTCCTGCTCTTGCTTCTGAGTTTCATTAACCAGGCAGTCCAAACTTGGGGAGCGGCTGCCATTTTCCTGATACAGCAACCTGAGTTTACAATACCTTCCCTCCTTCACGTCTTTCACGGCTGGCATGTCAAGGGATTCACTGAGAACTGGTTCTGCTGGGCTGATCATGGCTGAACTGGGTTGATTAAGTCCCAGTCCAGATATGATGAGGCGACCTGTATTTTTGGCCACCCAAGGCAACACGACTAGACCCAGATGTAAGATTGGCATGTCTGCAGATTGAAGGGAGTTGAATGAAGATTTCTTCAGATATCCAACTATTGTTGAGGGACTGTGCTCAAAGTAGGAGTAACTCGTACTAAGATCAATGCTGCATGAAGCTCTTTGCATGTCTTATATGTAGCAGCCCAACATGAAAGGACAAATCTGTGGCAGCATTCTAGAATGGACAACGTGGGCGGAGCCAGAAGAGTTCAAAGCATTCAAAGAAAACAAACAAGCTCTGAGCATTTTTTAAAAAATGCACCAGAAAGATTCTCATTTCCACAGCCCAGCATCTGTGATTTAAGACAGTCCAGTCAGTGTTTTGGGGAGCTGGGCTCGTCAGAAAAACATATTTTTTTAATCACAGACTGTCTAAAACCTGGACGTAGTCTCCGTGACGTCACCCACAGGTTTCTGAAGAGCTGTGTGAAGCTTTTGCAGTTTCTCAAACTTCCACTTGAGGCTGGCTTCAGAAGTGAGTCAGTCTCCATAAGCCCCCATGTTAAAATGTGAAATAAACATGTTCATGTTTTGGACTGCTAACATTAGCATTATGTCAAAGCTACTGGACCGCTGAGACTTTTTGCACCAAGACTGGGAGTTCCTAAATTTAAATAATTCATTGAACAATCATTTTTTTTCCACCATGTGTATCTGTTGCCATATCAACCACAACATTTAAGATAAAGTTGGTGTAACTAAACTGTTTCCTGCATACAGGCCGACACATCACTGCAGGTACCTGCAACAAGGCATGTTGTCTGCCAGATTTAACCTGATAATTTAGGACTGCTTTAAGTTACAGTGAGCTGTAGTTAGTCGTATTTGTACTATTATATTGTTTTATATTTCTTTACAAGTAAACCACTGTTGTGATGAAGCTCAGCTGTTTCTGCACACATTTTATCACTCACTTTATTATTATCCATTTTTGTGGATATGAAAGAAGTGCTTTAATTATTAGGAGAGTTTCAGTCAAATTATTGAAAGTCTGATATTAAAAAAACTAATTTGACTTCCTGCTTGACTTAATAATCCTTTATTCCAGCTACAAAATACTGACTGTACACATTTCTGTTTCACTATATTATGGTACTGACATCACAGTGACATTATAAATTATACAATAGTCTAATATTTTCAAAGGGTTCCAAACAGATAATCTGCAGCTTTGACAAACATGTTGAAGCATAAATTTGACAAACATAAAATTGTATTTAAGTGCAGAACTTGAATAAAAGTACTGTATTAAATGGAGATGTTTCTAGAACTGTTAGAATATTTGTGAATGACAGTAATACTTTGAGTATACATATTATTTAAGAGTAGTAAAGTGAGATCTTTCACACGTGCTGCTGCACAGCTCCACGGCTCCACCTAGCTGCTCAGTCCCAAACTACAAACTGCTGATAACAACTCAAACAGCTGAAAGAGAAAATGTGAAAATGAGCATTTAAAGATCCCAAACATGATCAGGACCTCTGCACTAATCTCCCACATCTAAAGATCATTAATCCAAATATCTCAAAGACCTTCAAGGCGACACTTCAGGGAAACTCTTCCCTTTTCAGATTCAAAAAAAGAGCTGCAGTAGATACCTGGAGGGCCTCTGTGCTCCAGAGGGGACGAGAGGACCCACAGCTGCTGGTTTATGGAATTATGGTGAGGGGTATAGACCCCTATGGAGACTTTTTTCACAGAAAGGCATGAAGGCTAACACAGACGGGAGGGAAACTGAGAACAGAGCTGATTCAGTTTGTCTTTCAGCAAACTGCAAATCCAGATTAAAAAGTTGTTTATGTATCAGAGAATAATTACTGTATTGGTTTCAAGTCCCTTAAATTTGAATAGATAGATAATCCATGGTTCCTACACGTTAAACATTAAATTCAAGGATTTTTCAGGTCCAGTTCTCTCACATTCAAGGATCCAATCCGACAGGGAACTAGCAGAACGAAGACTATTTACTAATGTTAATTTTAACATTTAGTTTTGTGCAAATCTCCTGCACAAGATCTATAAATTCAAGCACTTTCAATGACACGTCTATAGATTTACAAAAGCTCTTAAGGCCTTGTTTTTCTCTCAATTCCACAAACTTCCAAACATTTCAAGGACCAGTAGGAACCATAAAAAAATTAGGTCAATGTGCAACTTGATTTCTACTGTGAGATGCTAAAGAATGAATTATCATTAGCATCTCAGTAGAAATCAAGTTGCACATTGACCTAATTTTTCATATCTAAGAGCTTGGAGACAAAGTCAGCGAGTTTTATCAGATTTTACAAAACTAAATTTGATCAAACTTGAATCAGCTGATGTTTATTATTAATCTATTATTATATATGATTATAATTGTCTTATCTCAACTACCCAGCTTTTATTGTTGTTACTCAATAAACTTTTATTTGACACGTCCTTCGTCTTCATATTTCTCTCAGCCCTCGATTATCTGACATAAAAATGACGTTTCATGACTTATTTCTTCCCGCTGTCTCGCATTAATCTGACGAATGACCAAACTCAGAGTGTATTTATGGTCAATCACAGAGAAGGATCGAGGTTTTGACGGCGTGAAGACACGTGGAGCAGAAAGCTGCCTTCCTGTTTGACCCACCTCATGATTTACATCCCAAGGTTGGGAGGATTTCAGAGACTCTGTTAACTCAAAGCATGTCCAAATGAAGCATGGCGCTGAGAAACGTTCTCGTCTGACAAACCGGACACCAACGTGAGAGTCTTCTACCAGACTTTGACTTACAACCCTGCTGCGTGTCTCTTAGAAGAAGTGGAAGTCACTATCGCTGAAGATAAAGGCTGTGCGCAGATAAAGAGGTCAAACTCCTCTACGTTACCTGTCTGAGCTCATACACCACGCTTTCAACATGAGACGAATACATGAGGAGGGGAGCTCCGTGTGGATAACATGACCTCACGTCAACCTACAGTGACATACATTAGATGCTCGTAGTGAGTTTGAGGTTAAAATGACTCCTGAAGCTTTGGCGGCAGAACCTGATCTGTAAAATGAGTTCAGTGTGAAAGCAGTCAAACTGTCAAAACCGCCTGTAAAACTGATGTGACCAGAAGTGTACGGACGGTGAAACAGCTGGAATAAGTTAAACCTGCAGTAGGCAAAATTATGATCTCCACCAGGTGTAAGCTACAGCCGATTTTATCCACCCCTCATGCCTCGATTCTACCAGGCACAGTTGACTTAAGTGCTTCTATTATGAGAATAATGGCTAATTAAATTGTTTTCTTTTGAAAATTGATTCTGGGGTGCTTCAAGCGTAGCCTAGAACCGCCGCAATCTGCTTCGTGTCGCAGCCGAGCCCGGTAGAATCACTCCTCCTAACCAGCTGGTAGCGACCACAAGTGATCAACTTCTTCAGTTTGGAATATTGTTTCCGTTACAGTCATCATCATCTCCACGTAATGTCCGCGAATCCTTTTGTATCCTCTCTACACCACCTAAACTAACATACATGCCCGCATGCCGCACTACTTTTGGTTGTGTCCAGCTCCCCCGATGTGGAGGTTGTCCTATTCCTTTTTGACAAATAACTGTGGCAGTATGCTGTTGATATCTACAACCTTGGCATTCCGCTTCAAGCCCAACGAAATGCTGCAGGCATCTCTGGAGCATAATTTGCCCGGTGGGGCTTCATTTACTAAGAGCAGAACAGGTAGAGCAACCTCATGCTCGTGTTTTTGCAGCAGAGTTCACATCTCATCTATGTTTAGGCAATGTTCAGACAAACTACCGCAACCCGAACTACTTCAACAATACGACAAAGTAATTAGAAAATGCTTCTCTGGCCTCTAATGAAGCACAAAACTGTCGGGAAACCCTGCAGCCAGTCTGGCCCCTTTCTGCAAGGGGACTGACAAAAAGGCTAATCCACATAGGAAGCATCCCAGCGTGCTACACCAGGAAGTGTACTAACAGTATCTGAATTAAAACTAACTCGATAGCATCATTCCTGCTGCACATCCAACAATGATAAGTCAATCAAACCAACATAAAAACAAAGCTAGAAGCAACACAAGAACATCCATCAGTGTTGTTGCTACAGTTCGTTCGAGGGCAGCGATAGCAGAGGAGCTCGAAGCCATCATTGATGGCCGGATGGGGGATGAGTTCAGGGGTTGGCTCAGGTCATGTGCTATATTGAACGCTTTACATGTGACGGCAGGGTCAGTGAGGGCTGGGAGGTTGGGAATAGGACGATTAATGATTGTATGTAATGGAGTTGGGTGTGATATTGAGGAGATCCCGTTGAAGCAGGATGTGGAACAAGTTTGTGACGATCAAAGTTGATAAGGGTGATTCCTTACAGTCCTACTGTTGATGGAGATATTGCAGGTTTTAATGAAGAGTTGCCTGGTTTTTGGTGATTATTGTCCTTGAGAAGTGCAAGTACAACAACAGCTCAGTCTTGTATTGAGCTATAGAGACGGTTCAGGTTGTTGCAGGAAGTTGCTGTAATATCCCTTGAAGCTCTCTTGAGATGAGAGAGAACGACATTATCCATTTGAAAGGGCCGACCAAAAGGATGTAACAATAGCAACAATGCCTGAGGCATGCTGTGGTATTCAAATGAAGCCCTCTGGATATTAACCTCGTCAACCCCACAAACACTCTTTGTGTTTAAGACATCTAATGACCTCCACACCCAACCAGTGGATCCATTGATGTCCTGTCCAAAGGATGTTTTCAGGGACTTCCAGTTTTTTTTAACAATCTTGGGGGAGTTTGAACTCCACATAGTTGTCTGATTAAAGCATTTTTAGACTCGTATTAAATTTTTTGCACTCCAGGAATGAAATGTAATTTTTTTTTTTTTTTGAATGCACTAATGAGAAAATGAAATCACTTAAACGTAAGTTAGTTCCTAACTTTGTTTATCTGTTGTTTGGTGCTGGGCAGGTTGGTGTAAAGTTGATTTATCAGAGCTGGTTTCCTAAAAAAACATCTTTAATGGGAGCGCTGAGACTGAACCAAAACAATGAGACCAGTAACACTTAAAGAGCTCTGTAGATCTGAGGGGAACTGCACGGTTTGTTCATCATTTAATCCATTTTAATTATCAAGATTGTAGGCAACGTTATTATGGTGAGCCTGTCGCACGATCATGAAATGTCTGATTGTGTTAAACTAATGTAGCCTAATACAAAAGTCCTGCACTAAATCTTTGTCTTTACGAAAGTTTTGATGTTCAGTTTGTTTGAGGTTATTGAGTTGTTGAACTGTGTCGCGTTATACATTAAAGAGCCCATGTCCTCTCGAAGGGGGTATGTCATTGTCTTGTGACCAAAAAGATCTTTAACTGGGTCAAATGCAAAGCGAGGAAGCATTTCAACTATCTTACAAACAGGTACGGTTAGTTTGCTGGCAAAACTCCAACTATTTATTGGCAGTTTGTCGCAAGTCTGAGAGCAAAACAGAGTCGTGTTTCAAAGGCATGTTAAGTTTCCAAAAAGCTGCAACTGCTAATAGATAAAGCAGTTTGTACTGGGGCAAGTAAAAATGGACTTTGGGCAAGTAGATTTCTAACCCACTTGTCTGAAGTCAAACAAACAAACCCTGGAGTCAAACAAAAAGAAGATTTGGAATTCAGGGACTAAGTTCAAACCACAGGATCATGCAAAGTACTCACAAAAAGTTCAGGATATTCGACTTTCGGGTAAAATTCATAGAAAATGTAAAAAGTTCATGCTACAGTGATATTACATCATTAAGTAGGATATTTAATTAGAACCATGCAATGGTTATGTCTTCATTTCAAACAATTTATTGAAACCACAGTAGTGTGCATACCACAACAAAACATGTCAATGTCTCAGTAACTTGTCATGTGACCTTGACCATCGATCACAGCTCGACTAGACGTCTCACGCTGTTCACAAGTGGACTTATTCCAACCTGCTGATGACACTCTGTGACACTCAGCGCTCAGTGCTAACTTCCCTCTGAGTATTTCCTGTTTGAAGCCTCACACTGACCAGGTACTGTTGATGGATTGTTAGGAGTCGCCTTGTCGTCATGATGTCTGAACAACATGATGAAGAGGACTGTTTAAATACAAACTGTCACTGAAGCAGAACATTTAGTGGTCCGTTCATGGATCAGACACCTCGTTAGAGAACAGCATGTTCTGCAATAAGTACTGAAACATTGAACAGTTGGACATGTGCATTCAAAAGTTTAGAGAAGGTCAAATTAAGTTCACCTGTAAAAGGTTAGAGCGCATTTTAGGTGCACTCTGAAATTTCATCCAAAAGCTGAATATCCCAAACTTTTTGTGCTCAGTTAATACACAGTTTGTGTTTCACTGTTTGTTCTGATTGTCTGAAGGCGACGTGTTGAACTGGCTCTTTAATGATGACACTTTTGTCTTGGCAAGATTTAGAAAAATTAAGACCCGCTGGACATCTTTGTGTGCAAAACCCAGAGGCTATCATCTGATGACGATGATAGCCTCTGGGTTTCTGTTGTAGCCAGTGGAGCTTCAGCTTGGTTTACCCAGCTCCCCATTAATGACCACATACTGTACCCAACATACTCTAAATGTCACTTTTTCCGTTCGCTGTGAGAACATCCAAAGAAAACAGATCACACGTTCATGAATAGAATTTCAAACAAAGGCTCATTTATTACCTCAAAGTTTCTCTTCATTCATTCATTCATTCACTTATTCATAACAAGGAGGTGTTTGACATGAAACGGCATCATTCACGTCAGTTTCCGAGAAATACATTCACACCTTTTTACGGAGGACAGCAGTAGTGTACAAATTGGAGTGCGTCCACTCGGCTCGACTCGAGGAGTGTCCGAGACTCTTGAGTTTCGAGCCTCGACAGCAAATTCAGTTTCAACTCTGTGATCCTTAGTGCACATGAAATACAAGAACCTGGATGTTCGTTTACTCTTTAACGAAGGCACGTTGGTCGTAAAATACTGTACAGAGAAAGAGTTCCCTTGTTGTTGACACAGAAACATTTCTTTAAAATGGCAGCGACCGTCTACAACTGCTCCTGATGAAGTGATGAAACAAATGTTTCAGATCATCGCTGCTGCATGCTCAAAAGTCACATGTAACTGTTTTTTTTTAGTGGTTCTTTATACAAAGTGGTTTTAAGTGGCTTCACTCGCTCTGCTTGAAGAGACAAAACAGTCTCAACCCTAAATGTCCTCGACAGACTCGAGTCTCCGGCTCAGAGTTTCATAAACTTTACAGTACGATCAAAGCTTCACCTGTGGTTTAAAAACACGCCAAGCAGAGCATCTTCAGTTCAAGCTACTGCAATAATGTTGAGTCCACAACACCAGCTGTGTGTGTGTGCGTTTAAGTGTGCGTATATGTGTTTGTATGTCAGTCCATGTCGTTTTGTAGTAGAGGGTCTTTCTCTTCTTCGGTTGAAGTGCTCGAGTTTCCATCAGATGTGGCACCAACGTCACGTTTAGTTCTCTGTGTCGGGATCAGAAGAAAGAGTTCGTTATGAAGTGTTCAGTCATTAAAAATATCATAAATGTTGTCATCAAGCTTTAAAAAAGGTGCAAAATGTAAGGTTGGAGTATATCAGCACATCAGCATATCAGGTCATAAGTCCGGAATGGGAACCAGAACTCAGCAAACTCCCAGTGAACATGAAAGGACCGAACACAGCCTCGACTTTGACTGCCCGACTTTTTACTTACCCACTAGTCTGAACCGTTTTTTGGAGCATGCCAACCATAAAATTTCCTGGTTTTAGAAACCTGAATCTGATCACCTGATGTAATCTGATATGAACGAGGAGGCTGTGGCATGTGAACACCTTATCCAGGATCAAACAACAACTCTGAACACCGGCATATCTATGATCACTGCCGGTCTGTCTGACTTGCAGAGTTGCTGTTCTGGTTTTAGCGTCACTCTGTGTACTCAGTACAATCACATGATGATGTCGACCAACTGCAGGCGACGGTGTATTGATGTGAACGAGTTTCCCAACCCGAGGAACCAAACGTAGAGCTCGTGTTTGTGTTACGGACACGATAGATTCACTCTAACCTGAAGCACACTGAAGTCTTAGATAAACACTGAAGATGCAAATATCTTCTAAGTCTTAAAGACTAAAGTTCTATCTTTCTATAACATGTCGTCTTTCAGTGGAAAGAAAAGGTCCAAAATCCACATTTATATCCACAGATAATGCCTCATTTGCATATTTAAACATTACATTTCAGAGCACTCGTAGTGTCTCCGTACATGTGTATGCTTTTTGTGTGCTCACCCACCTGAATTATTCACGATATATTTCTCCTTTCTTTCATGGTCATGTGACCCGTTTACCGGCTCTTTATCGAAGGCCTAAAAGATGACCACATCGTCTTACAGGTCAGCCAATCAGAGAGTACAGAAAAAATAACAATGACAATTAAGCTGCCATTTTGATTCAAACGAGCAGCGTGAAGTTTTTTTTTGTTTTAGATCGTGGATGTGCAGAGATATTAGGAGTTCATGCAAGGAGTCATTTTCAGGCTAAGATCGATTACATCATGCAGGTAATTACGAGGACATGCGATTGGTTAATTGGGTGTCGGTTCAACGTGATCACATACAATTAAAAAGGTGAAGGCAGTCGGTTAGTTCGCCTTCGCAGCACTTTTGATGGGCTGATTAACAAAACTTGATTAAAATCGACCACCCTAAAGGAGGTCGAACAAAAGCAGTGTGTCAACGTCATGAAGGGAGTTTCTTCGTTACGTTTCATCAAAACACTTGACGACTTGTGACGTTCAGCCCTCACACATGATCCAAATATAACTCACTTTATATTTTATATTTCATTTAGGAAACTGTGATGTGCATCTTTTTGTCTTTTTATAGCCAACCCAGCTCCTGATCCAGGCTGTGATCATCTTGCGACTCGATTACTGTAACGCCCTCCGGACGGGCCTCCCAGGACAGAATAAATAAATGAATAAAAATCAATAAACCCATGAAATCAAGTGAATTCGGCAGTATCGTTTAGATTTGGATGATTGAAACCTGATTTGTTTTTTTTGTTTTTTTTTTAAGTTTTACAAACCCCGAGGTTCTCCACCACTGTGGAAATCATAACTTTTTGAGGATCTGCACGCCGCTGCAAACACAAAACATCAAATCCACTTTTTAAATCATTGCATTATTATTAAAACGTCTTAAACATCTTAGCTAACAGTTCACCTCAGTTTACTTCAGAGGCCGCTGACTATCTGCAGCTGATAGATGAGATCATAAAAACACCTCAGCTGTGTTGTGATAGGGAGATGTCAACAGAAGAACACTCGTGGCATTATACAACGCGTTTCATAACACACAAAACTAACTCATGATGTCGACATGATGGACATCGTGGAGGTTTAAGGTAACCGTACATAAATACATAAAATCGATACCACTCTGATGTTCGTCTGCTAAATATGAAGCTAGATCGAGAAAGTCGCTATCTTAGCTTAGCATAAAGAATGGAACCAGGAAGGCACAAAATACAAGAACAAACAGCATCTATAAAGCTAACTAATTAACACTTTACAACCCTTGTACGTCTTAAACACACAACATAAAGTAGAGTTGGAGCCAAGCTAGCCATTTCCCCTTGCATTAAGTCCTTATGCTAAGCTAAGCCAACCATCTCATTGCTGTAGCTTCATATTTAGCATACACACATGACAGCGATACTGGTCAACTCTTGCTGAGAGTCTAAGGATGATACTATGCTGATGTCTGTATGCTAAATATGAGGCTAGAACAAGTACGTAGTTAGCTTAGCATAGCATAAAGTCTTGAGGCAAGGGGAAACAGTGAGCTAAGCTAAGCTGTCTCCTTGCTGTAGCTCATATTTAGCATATGAACATGAGTGATATTGGTCGACTCTTGCTGAGACATGAGACGATACCACTCTTATACACTATATATGCTAAATAGAAGCTAGAACAATAAAGTTGCTTGCTTAGCATAGCATAAAGATTTGAGCTAAGCTAAGCTAATATTTTTTTGCGTGCAGATATGAGAGTGGTATCAATCTTTTCGTCTAAATCTCTGCAACAAAACACCAAATTTGCATTTCCCAAAATGTCGAACTATTCCTTTAAAATATTTGAATAAAACTTTCCTAAAGAGAGGTCATTTCATGACTAAGGTGTGTTAAGTAATGTTTACAATGTTGCTGCAAAACTGTGGCACTGCCCATTCTTATGTATGCATCTGATGACACAACAAAACCTATGTGCAAGAGTCCAGAGGTCAAACTTTTGCTGACTTACTCAAAACATAACAGAACGTCCCCAAATGAGAGGGCAGCAGTTTAAAATCTACTGCACACAATAATCTGCACTAATAAGCACTATTGTATCGTAACCAATTATGCTGTAGCCTATAATATTTCACATGTTGCCATCAGTGTGAAGATAAGCAGGCAGGAGCGGCTTGAGAGCCGATTACACCTGATAGGCGTCAGTCAAAAGTGGCTGAGAGTTTAAGTCTGTTTGAGTGTTATATAAATGCAGGTCCGCAGAGGAGCAGGATGATTGTACGGAGGAGTTCAAAAACTACTTATCATCTATAACATCACTGCATCATAGATATCAATGTCTGGTCTTAATATAGATTATTTTTATCGCCATGAAAAGACACAAACCAACAATGAATTAAAACAATGAATTTGAGTTATTTTGACTCATTCGCAATAAATGGTCTATTTCTTTCTGTTTGTTTGATAAAAACTACAGCGAGATGCTTAAAAAGGCACCTCAACCTCCGTGGCTGTGAAGTGAAACCTATGCAAAAGTGCCAAAAACTGCAGTTCCTCTTGTCGTCCACTTGAGGCTGGCTCCAGAAGTGAGTCAGTCTCCATAAGTCCCCATGTTAAAATGTCCAACTTCACAGCAGAAATAAACATGTTTACAGCCTGGTACAAAAAACAGTTTTGGTCTTTGTAGCTAATTTCCCCGTTACTGAGGCCTGAGGCCTCAGCCCGCTCCACCTCTTGGCTAGGAGCTGGCGGAGATGGCCATCAGCCAGAGCTACCACACTGAACTTCAGAATCCTGTGGGTGACGTCACCGAGACTACGTCCAGGTTTTAGACAGTCTGAGACGAACACATTGTTGGTTTTGGCTTTTCATGAGATTTGGTGACAGTAACAAAAATATAGAATAATGCCAGACATATTTCCTGATGTGTAAACTCTATTTTCTTTGCCGTTTGTGCAGAAAATGATGTGATATCAGCTATAATATGAAATGTATCTTCAGTGCTTCTCCCTTTCGGTCAGTTTGTGAGATATTAAATGTAACTACGTGACATGCCACATGCAGTTAATAACACATAATAAGACACCGGCCTGCAGGCCGTTTGTCAGCTTTACCTTCACTCTGCGATGCACGAGGGCGGCGATTACTATCGTTGCCAGGCCGAGGGCGATGAAGCCGTACTGCATGTACTCCATGACGGCCGGCAGAACAACCAGGTTCGTGTGGAACGTAGTGAGGATGGGGCCGTCTATGTAGCCACTCTAATGTGAAAGAGACAAATTAGATACTTTAAACACAAAATGCTAATGTCTAATCACATGTTCAGACCTCTGACTGCCAAACGTATGTCAGATTTATGGGGCTCTATTTGAAGAATTAGCACCTTGATACGTGAGACGGATGAGAAAGACGCATTTCTGCTGATCTCTATATACAGATATTTGCACACCGTTAGATGTAAATGATAAATAACCACTCAAAGTGCTTTACACTACATCTCTCATTCACCCATTCACACACATTCATACACTGATGGCATTAGCTGCCATGCAAGGTGCCAACTGCTCATCAGTTTTAGGAACTAACCATTCACACACATTCACACACCGATGGTTCAGCCTTCAGGAGCAGTTTGGGGTTCAGTATCTTGCCCAAGGACACTTCAACATGCAGATTGGAGCCATAGCCGCCCGGTAATAGTAGATGTGAAGTGGAACAAACTGGACCTTGAAGTATATTTTGATGCTAATATTTGTAACACAGTATTTCCACTCTGTAGCATTGCTACTTTTGCTTGAAGTAAATAAACAAATAAATAAATAAATAAATAAATAAAATGCATACTTCTTAAACATCTAATTGTTTTTGATTAAACCTCCATGTGACGTGAATATCTGAGTTTTTTTGTCTCTTTGAAGTGATGCAGTGAAGAACAATCACCAACAAAGTCAGACCTTAGACTTCATTATTTACAAAAATAATAAATGAAATGAAAGTTTTGGGCGTGGGAAGAGTTGATGCTTTAAGAGGAGAACACTGGTCCGAACAACAATCATATCCAACAGGGAAAACGATGTTGACACTCCGGTGGATGTAGGAACCCCACCCAGTGTCAAGTACACAACACAACCTGAGCCTGGCACACATGTGATAAGAAGGCTCTCTATAAATATATTTTATTATTCTCACCTCCTCAAACCAGATCATTGGCATCACCACCTCAGAAATCTTGCCAGTTTCTCTGCAATGACACGAACACTCGACTTTTAAGGTTGCATCGGGAGCGGTTAAGAAAAGCAGGAAACATCAACATAAAATATTTATATTGAACAATGAACAGATATAAAAACAATGCATGACAAATGTTTATGACATGATAACAGTTTAGGGAATAACATCCTTACGTAATCCCCGACACTCTCTTCATGTAGAGGTTGAGCTGCAGGCGGATGGACACGTTCAGTGGGACACCTGTTAGCTGGAAAAACATCAACAAATCTCACATGGCGAATAAAAAGAGTTCTGCTGCACACTTTTTAAATTAGAATGGGAACATTTAAATCTCCACCCGACTATAAAAAAAAAGAAGGTTCCCATTTAACCAAACACAAAAGAAGGAAATCCTCACATGAGAGTGACTCTTTTGGAGGACATTTCATGTTTACCTGTGGAAACTTCCACAGGTAAACATGAAATATGTCATGTTAAGTATAAATAAGGGCATTTGCAAGCGAAACTGGGCAAAAACTGTGAGCAGTTTGTCGATGCACAAGTACAGGAAATGAAGTGATCTTCACCGAGGACCCACAATCCATGAAGTCATTCAAAGATACAGAAAATCATGGATGTCGTGTCCTCGAGAGGAAATCAGATCAATCTGTGCACATCTGTGAAGGCTCATTTATCTCTGACACTTCCTATCCTCTGTTTATTCACTTCATGGACATTTTTCTGTTTTTATTGTTGCAGTTTTTGGGTTTCCCTGGATTGTTTCTTGGTTTCTGTGCACTGATTCATAAACTTGTTTTATCCCATATGTTCATTTTCATTTGTGTTTTTATTGTTTGAGCTGCATGTTTGCAATTAAAAGGTGCTTTATAAATAAATTAAGTTAGAGTTTTAAGGTTGATAAATGCTGAAATGTACTGGAAGGACATTCTGCACGTGTTAGAACAGCACGACTTCATTGTTAAAAAAAAAGTTCAGGTACTAGACCGGCCTTCCTGCAGTCCTGACCGGTCTCCCACTAAAACAGAGCCTGCAGACTGTTGAACAACTGAAGATGTACAACGTGCAAGAATATAAATGTATTTAGTCCTCAGTTCCTGAACGCTGACTGAGCGTTGTTAAAAGAAAAGCTGATGCGGAAACGCAGGCAGAAACCAAATCAAGGCATCCAAACTAAATTAAAATAAAGAGTAACTAATATGAACAGCAGAGACTTTTTCTACTGTCCAGAATGTAAAAATCATCCATGTGAGTTATCCTGCTCTGTTAGTTTCAACATTAATCATAACTGCTCAGCAGCCAAGTTTCCTCGGTCATCAGGCCCTTCAGCTACACAAATACTGGACCTGAACCATCAGGCACACAAGAGCCGGAAATCCAAACATCCACTACTTAAACCTGCAGGAAATTAAACGTCCCCGAGCCCCAGAGAACATTTCCAACCACACACCAAGGTTCATTAGTTTGTCGGCTACAACACGACAATAATCTGTCGCATTGAACAATCAACACTGCAGATATTCTCATCTGTCATGTTGAGCAGTTAGTTAAGTGATCAGGCTTCACTTCACATGAGTTTCCGAGGCAACAGTGTTGCCAACTTTGCAATTTCATTGCTAGATTTGGTGACTTTATTTGTTAAAAAATAAAGTGCCCAGCAACTAATTTAGCAGCTTCTGGGGCAGACGGACCAAACTAGCGTTGCGTCCAAGAGCTCACAGAGCTTTCTTTCCATAATGTTGTCAGACACTTATAAAAATCACGAGCACTTTGAGTGGACGTGCATTAATGGTGGTCAAAACTTAGGAAACAAAAACATGGAAAAATAAGATCTGTGTAACATCTGTTAACATCAGCCATTGTAAAGGCAGAGGTCACACCACGACATGTAGCGCTGCAGCAGCAGACGTCCTGAGTGTGAGGCAAAGAAAGCTGTTTAAACATGAACGCACATGTAAGCTCCGATGACGTCGCTCTGCCATCTCACACAGTTTCATAAAATCTCACGCCAAATAATTTCCCTTAATTATTAACTTGATATCAAACTCGACTTCCAGGCTTTGCTGCACGCTGTACCGTGCATGTACGCCGCACATGAGCTTTAATCCGACACAGCGAGACCTGCGTCGTTATCAGGCCTGATTTTCTGTTTTATTGGAGCTGTAGAAGAGTTTCTAACAGCCGTTAATTCGCACAGCGACTGTAATTACAGATGAATGGCCCACTTTTCCAATTACCTTATCACAACGCAGGTTACAGCCAACTACCCTGCTGATGAGGTTTACACAAGCACAGTTGCATAATGTATTTAGAACGAGGCTGAATCATGGCAGCGTTACATCAAGCTTATCTGTCCCAGGCATCGCGATCTGTGCACTTTTACGGCGTTATTGTACGGCAATAAAACCAGGCGTCGAGTTCACTGCTATATTTGTCACGGACAACAAGCATCAACTTCGAGTCTACTCTGTGATGATAATGATTATCAGCCTGATAAATGCAAGACTGCACGAGGACAGCCGGCTCTGCATGTGTACAAAGAATCTGCCTGAGGCAATGAGACTTCCTTTAAAGCGTCGAGTCTCATTTTTGTTGAATAAATGAGACAGATACTCGTTTATCAATGAATTTTATTGATCATTTGATGGATTACTATGCAGGATTCTCAGTTTCATACTCCAAACGCCAAACTGCAGCTTTCCTGTTGGTTTGAAGTGTTGGTGACCCTTCACCCACCCTCGACCCGAGACTCAAACTCGTACTTGACCGTGACACACAGCACAAAGTTTGTGGGTCTGTGATATGTAATCAGTCCACTCCTTCTCAAGATGACCACACAACACCCTCAAGGATACCGACAACAGCCACACTAAAGACAATCTGTACTTTTCCGAAAAAAAAAAAGATACCACAACAAGTCTTACGTCGCTGTATTCGGCCTCTTTGTGTCTGTGACCTCTTCTCATGCGACCGATGTGTGTGAGGAGTCAACAGGAAATCTCGAAGACGGATTCTTTCGACAGATTTCGCCTGGAGGACTCTACTGAGCACGCTCTGTGGGCCCAAAGACACTGAAGCCCGGCTTAATTCCTCTTTCAGTTCACCCCGTCTTTCTGGCGGGATGTTGTGAGGCGTCATTACACATCGTACGTCTGTCTTGTTGGGTTATTATCAGGCTTAACCGCCAAGAATAAGAAGAATAACAAATAATTTATTAATTTCTCCATTCAACTCATTCTGATTCAACCACATGGGTGAAGGAGGTGAGGGTGGAGGCCAACAGTCCACTACAGCACCTCCAATCAGAGCTGAAGAACGCAGCTTAAATCTCTCTCACCTGCATGTACAAGATAAAGACGCACTGACTTCTGCTTAACCGTGAGCTGAAGCTCAGTATTTACCGTGGTTTTGTGTGTGTGTGTGTGTGTGTGTGTGTGTGTGTGTGTGTGTGTGTGTGTGTGTGTGTACTCACTGGATGAATGTCTATGAAGAGGCCGTGCTCTTCCTCGGTTGGATGAAGGCCCTGCACGTAGTCCAGCAGCACAGGATCAGCATTAAAGAAGTGAGGATGAGAGATGAAGCACGGGGAGTCTGAAAAAGAGACGACAGTGGACAAAGTTCACATGAACTGCTGCCAACTGTAGCTGCTGTTAGCTAATGTTAACTCAGTTTGTTAGCCGGTGCTGCCCGGACTGTGAGCTCAGAGCACCTGGTTGGTGTTTGTACCACAGGAGCTTCGGACCACCGGGAAGAAGAAGAGGTTCACCGGCCAGTCACTACATGTGTAGATGTATACTCACTGTGGCGGCAGCTGCTGACATTCAGCAGACCGGACTGTCTACAGGGGCAGAAGCCTTCATTGGGGGCGTAGTCTGTCCCGTTGGCGAACATGGTTTTAGGTGCAACATATCGATACAGAGGTATCCCCTTCAACTCGCCAGGGCGCTGATAAACGAGCTCCAAAGATCTGAGACAAAAAGCATTTTGTAATTAAGCAAAAAGAAACTGTGAGACAAAGAACTGAGGATGAGTGAAAACACTTTTTACCTGCAGGCGTCGGGGCTGTAGAAAGGTAGAGTGCTCTCTTTGGTCATGAAGGGAGGCCACATCTGTCCAGCTGTGCCATTGATCATGTTACACTGAGGAGTCCGCCAGTAGCTCAGCTGTTAACAGAGAGGACAGTCAGGTGGGTCTGAAAAAACAAACGTGATCATCAGATCATCGGCGTCACGTCGACGTCTCACCTCCGTCAGGCCGTTCCACGAGTCGACTTTATGGACGTTCTTGATGTTGTCTTTTCCCGTGAAGATGGTGAACAGGCCGGTGTTGGAGTTGTTGAACTGAATACAGAGAGAGATGAACGTCACGCTTCATCGACAAGAGTCCAAAGAGACTGACGGCAAGCTCACCCACCACCCACATGTCCTCAGAACTGCACGACATCGCGGGATGGCGTCTAACGTAGTCCAAGTTTCTCACGCATCATTTGCCGCTTTTGGCCATGGTTTGAATGTGTGTGTGAACGGGTGTTTTAAACGGTCACTAGATCAGAAAGGCGTCATATATTGATCCATTTACCGACTGAACATTTAAGTTTGATTGAGTTAGGTGAAGTTACGTGACGCAAGTCAACATTCACGTTTGGTTTCAAAGTCCTGCGTCAGTCAACAGAGACTAAATGACACGAAATGATACGTGAAAAAGCAAAAGATGCACTCTTAAAATGGAACAAACATCACTAACAAACTTTATGTCTTTTTTTTCAGTGTGAATACACCGCCCCGTTTAAAAGCACTCACTTCAGCAAAGAGGCCAAACTTTCCCGACGACGGCAGCATGCCTGGCAGGTATTTATTGAGGAAATCCACCAGTTTGCTGTCGTAACCCCACATCAGCTCCCCGACCGTCTTGTTCAGGAAGGGCCCCTCACCGAAAGCCTTGAAGGTGGAGCTGATCATTAGACGCACCGCGTAGGGCAGTTTCTCCATCATCACCGCTGCACCCTAAAAAAAACACAGATGGGGGGTCAAACAGCAGACAACAGGAGGACTGAGAGTGCGTGTTGAGGGAGGAGAAATAAAGTCTCACCAGCACCAACATGTTGGGAATCATGACGACGTCGGACTCGTCGCCGACAGACATGGACGGCTCGAAGTAATATTTTCTGTATTCTCTGTAGGACACCGTGTTGTTGTCGTGAAATGTGATGTTGTCTTTCTGGATCTGTTTTCTGGACAAAGACAAAAATACATACATTGTGTGTGTGTGTGTGTACAGACTTTGATTCTCCAATGAGTCAGGTACACTTGGAAACCACCAACGGACATGGCTAGGAGTGCTACCAGAGGTTAACTCCTCCTCAGGGTGCCTTTAAAGTGAAAGTAGAGGCACCTGGACAGAAGAAGTGTTTTCATACGACAAGTGAAGGTGTGTCAACACCTGAATTTGTATCCTGGATGAAGAATAAGTGCCGGTGTGTTTCAGACTGTCACATCTTGGTCAGTGGTACAAACGTAGCGCTCCACTTATCCCAGCACTCTGACAGCCTTTAGTTAAATGGTTAATTCTGTCCTGCTATCATTTATCTTATCTGCCTTCATCCTGTTTATCACATCAGTAGGATTCAGTGTATAACGTGTACCTTGAACCCGAGGGTTCAGCCCCCCCACGACCTTAGTGAGGATAGGCGGTTACATGTGTTTGGACTCCCGCTGTAGGTGGCAGGTGGAGGTTAATCTTAGCATGTTTGCATGTTTTATAATTCATGTTTTGTGTGCAATGACTTATAAAAGTCTGAAACCAGGGTGCACAATTTACTTAATGCTGGTAAATATTCAGATTTCCATATCGTATTATTGGTTTTTGGCTGTTGAGTGCAGCGGATCTAGCAGCCTCCGGCATATTGAACCAGCTGGGGCTAAACTTTGTGGCCTTCCTGTAACCCATGAACAGTACCAGACACTCGGGTCGTCTTTCCAGGCATGATTTACCGCTTCTTCCTTTGAATATTGGAAATAAAACTCTTGACAAAAATCTTTGTGCTCCTTTTTCAACATAACTCTGTAATTACACTAAATCCAGGTCAACGTATGGGGAAGTGGAAGAAACAAAATGTACAGATTCAACCCGCCACGACTCCCTCCTTTGTAGCACATATGGAGGAGTTACGTAACAAGCTTTTGGATGCCACAACACCACTATTGCAGCTGCAAAAAAAAGCCAAACAGCATGCATATAGGGTGACCCACATGCTGGATGAGAAGGTACACAGTGTTCCCAAAAAGTGAGCCATTCAGCTACAGAGAGACAGCTCTGCCTCACCAAACCAGCAGCTGACATCCGGTCCGGTCAATGAACGTCTGAATTTGGATTAAAGTCAGTAAAGACAGAGAAGACGACCTGGGAACGCGTCTTGCGACACATTTACGCGTGGGACGTGGGACAAAGTGTGCTGATAAAAGCTGCACGTGAGTCAGGCGTCGAGTTAACCTGTGTACCTGTAAACATACGGTCCTCTCTGCTCCACCATGGGCTTCTCTCCGTTCAGAATCTCTTTGGGGTTGAGGACGTTGAAGAAGTAGACGGACATGAAGAACGGCACGGGGACGTCCTTCCACATGGTGTACGATATGTCGTTCTGCGGGTCGATCACTGTGTTCTGACACGACAGGAAGAAGGAAGAGTCATTCAATTACTAGTCTTTTAATTGTTTTCTTTAATAAAAGGCCAGAATAGAGTGAAAAATGTCCATTTTAATATCTCAGACGACCTCTAACGGCTTGTTTTGTTGCACCAACGGACCAAAACAAAGCCGACAAACACACGTGAAAGAAATCAAATCTTCATGTTTAAGAGTTTATTGTGTTTGACTGACTTGTTGACAGTCGCTGCGTCGAAATCGATTCTTCGTTTTGTGTCGTTTTTTTAAAAGAAAGTGTCCAAATTCTGGGGCAAACCTGATTAAAAATCAATGTTATGGGGGCGTTGATTAGCTCAGCTGGTAGAGCGTCCGCCCCGTGTACAAAGGCTCAGTCCTTGCCGCCGCAGGCCAGGGTTCGAATCCGACCTGCGGCTCTTTCCCGCATGTCGTTCCCCATCTCTCTCTCTCTCTCCACATTCCTGTCACTCTTCAGCTGTCTCTGTACAATAAAGCTCAAAAAGGCCAAAAAAATATCTTAAAAAAAAAAAAAAGTCCAAATTCTTTGATTTCAGCTTCTCACGTGAATATTGTCTGGTTTCTTCAGTGTAAACTGAATATCTTTGACGTTTGAGGACGTCTTCTTGGGCTTTGGGAAACACTGATCAACACTTTCTGATATTTTATGGACCAAACAGTTATTTGATTAACTGAGAAAATAATCGAATGCATAATGAAAACAATTGTTAATCCGTAAGATTTCGTGCAAATGCTCGGTTCATGAGCTTTATTTTAATTTCCAATACTTTGATCGTCCTTCACATGGTGTGATTCATTACTCCAGCGTCATATCTGTTCCCAATCTGCATCTTTTTGGGGTATAAACACAAGCCTCGTTGGAATAGGTGGATGGAAATGACAAGAAGTGTTAAAAGGGCTGCGATTTACTATTTTTATCATTATCGTTTTATCTGTCAATCATTTTCTGGAGTAAACAAATAGTTTTTTGGCCCATAAAATGTCAGAAAATTAAATTAGAAATGTTGATGAGTGTTTCCTCAAAGCTCAAGGTGACGTCCTCAAACGTCAAACATATTCAGTGTACTGTCACAGAGGACTAACTTCACTCTTAAACAAAACTATTACTATATTATCTACATAGTTGGTGATTCATTTAATAGTTGATAAAGTCCATCATCAACATCTTCAAACTGTTTTTTCTTTCTTTGTCTGACCAACAGTCCAAAAACTCTGAAGAGGTTTAATTCACAATTATGGAAAAATTTTAAAAATCATATTTAAACATATTTTTCCCTGAAAATTTCTCCCTCTAAATACAATTTGAGGCTAAAATTAAATTTCCAATTATCTTTCTATTTAAAAAAAAAAAAAAAAAATACATTTTCATGTTTTTATGGACGTTCAGACAAAAGCAGCCCACGTTTCAAAACAAAATATTGATGACGTCAACATCACCCGCATCAATTATTTGAAGATAATATCTGGCACAGTGAATTCTTCCAGGACTCGTGGACCGGCATCAAAACCTGTTTTCAGGACTAGATCTGACAGAATACTAACAATTGTTTGTCACAATTGTCTCTGTTAATGGTGAATATAGGTTGATATTAAACATTTTAACATGCATACACAGCATTAAAAACACCTTCAAGTGAGTGATGCCAACGTTTAGAAGAAAGCTGCTGAATTTCTGCCTTTTCTTGCATAATATGGATGTTTATTTTTAATTTACATGACAGCAACCAATAACTTATCAGCCCTGACATACACCGACTGGCCACTTCGTTAGGCGCACAGTCCTGCCATAAATTTGACTTTTATGAAGCTCATAATGTTTCAGTTTGTGTTGTCGCTGCCAGAGAGGTTGTTATGTAACTATTATGTTTATTATTGAGGTTGTAGTTTGCAGTAACTGGACTGCATCTTTACAGACATGAGAGGCCCAAAATATTATTATTATTATTATTATTATTATTATTACTCGTTACACTGTTTACTGCTCTTCTGCTGAGCTGACCGTTTCTTCTCATCCAGCACATTTCATTGTTGAACCTGTGTTAACTTACATGTGACAAATAAACCTGAAACTTGAATAATGCCCTCATTTATTATTAAAACCTCTGACAGTGTCAACAAAAAGTGAAACATTATGAGCTTATGTCAGAGTGAAGAGTACATGAAGTACATGAAGTAGTGCAGAAATACACAGTTGTCTTTTACTTTTTCTTCGATCGTTATTTAAATCAGACAAACT
The DNA here is from genome assembly GCA_033000465.1 of Sciaenops ocellatus. Lineage (NCBI taxonomy): Eukaryota > Metazoa > Chordata > Actinopteri > Sciaenidae > Sciaenops > Sciaenops ocellatus. The sequence goes on along the minus strand of CP136874.1, from coordinate 24,779,568 downwards.
TCTTCTTCGTCTGCTCGTGTTCAAACCACACTGAACATGACGACTTTTGCTTTTGTCATTTCGCCGGCTCAGCTAACCTCAAGAGGAGGAGGAAGCTGTGACAGCAGACATTACATAAAACATCAAACATCACTGTCCTCAACTGAAAACATTACATAATAATAATCATAATAAAAGACTTTAACACAAAATGTGAGGACCTAATTTGACCTCTGAAATCTGTAATAAGTAACAAGCCTGATACATTATTATTCTCTGTCCCATAGAGGCTCATTATCATCATAAATATATGCATATTACTGCTCACTCAGGTGTTCCTGCACACCTTTAGCAGCACGTCACTCTGCATTCCTTCACACACATGCACGTGTCAGCGAAAGTTCATTAACAAAACTACACTTTATTCATAATCAGCAGCTTGTTTACCTGCGCGTGCTTTATTTTTAATGCACTGTTTTGCTCACGCGACCGTCTGAAGCGGTTTGAAGCTGACTCAGCTGCTTACCTTCACTATCTGGTCGTCGATGATTATCGGACCCAGAAACACCAGAACCAGCCCAAAGAACACCGCGAGGACACCCGCCACCACGAACCCAACGGCCACTTTGGACCTAACAGCCATGGTAGCTCTCTGTTAGCTCTGTTAGCTCTGTTAGCTCCGCTGTTGACAGTTACAGTTTGTAGTTTGTTTGTAGCCGTGAAGCTAACACAGCTAACACAGTCTGTCAGCTGTATGTGGTTCAACAGTCCGCGCGGACAACAGCTGTTTGTTTATCTCTGTCACAGGCCGGCTTCATCTGTTGTTGCCGTATTTATGGTCTACTGGTCACGCCCCCCCTCCTCCTCCTCCTCCTCCAGCTGCGCTGAGGATTCTGGGACGTGTAGTTCCCGCGCGTTCTACACTAACTCCGAGATTTTGTCAAGAAAGAAGCATTCCTACTGATTTAACTTCACTTTTTATTTATCGTTTGCTCATTTTTGTGTGAAATAAGTCCATACACAGATATTTATTCACATGAATCCCCATAAGGAGGTTTACAGTACAGACAATGTTGTGACTTTTGTCCATTTTCTAGTCTAATTCAGCGGTTCCCAAACTTTTCAGCCGGCGACCCCCAAAAACAACCGTACCAGTGATTTGCGACCCCCACTATCCCCCGATGTCAGATCATTTGTCCTTGTTACATGTCCTAATGTTTAGCAAAGAAAATCTAAAGGCTTTTATTTCAAATTTAACTACTTTTTTATGTTTTGTTACAATTATGGCTAAAATGTGCTATTTCTAAAAGTTTTTAAATTTTATTTGATTTCTGAAAATCATCTTGTGACCCCCCTTGTTGCTTCACGACCCCCCAAGGGGTCCCGACCCCCACTTTGGGAACCAGAGTGGGAATTTATTTTATTTCTAGTATATCTTTGAAAATGTGTATATAGTTATTTTTTATGTTTATGTCTGCGCCTTCCTGTCATGTTCCTTGTTAAACTGTATGTGTATATGTACAACTGAGAGCAAAGTGAACCGGAGTCAAATTCCTCCACCTGGCCAATAAAGTAATTCTGATTCTGATTATGGTCTAATTCTAATTTTAATGTTTGCTGTGTCTCATACTACATTTACTCAAACACTGTACTTTTAACAGGTTTGAGGTACTTCACTTTATACTACTTTATACATGTACTCCACTATATTAAGGGAAATAATACTGCACTGATACCGATATGTTTTTCAAAATAAGACCTTACATACAAAAAAATATGATCAGTTTAGAAAATAAAATGCGTTTTTATAAATTAAAAATACAAGAGTGATGGCTTTTTGCCTCAGAGATATAGACAAAACCTTTATGACATGATTATTATTATTATTAGTAGTAGTAGTAGTAGTAGTAGTCCCCGTATTAGCCCCGGTATTTAACAAACGAGTCAAATGTATACTTGACACTTTTGTTAAATGTATATGTATATAAATATATATTTGTATACCTAAATATCATGGTTTCCAATTATGACTGGGAGTAAATTAGAAAATTATTACTTGTATTATGCGGAAATGACCCAGTGAGCCGATTAAAATGTTCTTTCGATATCGAAATCACAGTGACCTTGATGTTATCTATCACTCATTAACGAATCTCCTTGTTGGCAAGGTTCTGTTTCTTTGTTTGCACTGGGAGGAGAAAGGATATCTCAAAATGGAATTTAATCAAGCAGTAAAAATACCTCGAAGTCACACTCACAGTATGTTCAAGTTTATCTTCTTTATCAATAAAGTTCCTAAATAATTAACCACGTTATCCAAAATGGTTAGAAAAAAAAAACATTAATATCAAGATGAAGACAAACAGCAGCACCAACAAACAAACACGAAGCAGTAAAAATATGCACACCGTGTTGTCTCTTTAAAGTCACTATGTGTTATTTAACACTGCGGGTGGTACATTAACATCACTTAAGACTATGTTTATGCAAATGAGTGGCATAGTCCGACATAATGTGAATCTGAGGATGCAGCAGTCAGCGTTACAACACGATGCTGAGCCTCAGGGCTCGTTATTTTATCTGCAAGTGAGATAGAGATGCAAATATGAGTCCTCGGTGAAGTCTATTTGAATGCATGCACGCTGCTTTATTGTGTTGAAGTTTGTTACATATTAAAATGATAATTAATACATAATTAAAGTTTTAAAACATAAAAAAAACGATCAAAAACAGGTGAAATTTAACAGTAAATGAGCAGATCTCAGTGGTTCTGACCTCATTTTTAATTAAATATTAAAGTTCTGTCGTACCTTAATGATTTGGTCGTTCATCACCGCCGGTCCAACAAACAGAAGAACTGCTCCAAAAAGCACCGTGAGAGCCCCTGCCACTATAAATCCAACAGCCACTCTGGCTTTATTGATGCCCATGATTTTTTATTTATTTATTTATTTTAATGTCTGAAAAACAACAAGCTGAAGTCTGAATGATTCTTTAAAGTCCAGCCATGAGCAGTGATGGATGCAGAGGACGCTGCAGGCAGGAGTGTGGGCTGGGTTTATAGTCTGCAGACCGCTCCTCCACCTCCTCCTCCTCCTCCTCCACCTCCTCACACTGAGGGGGCGTGCCGCACTCTTTCATCCCAAATGTCATACGAGGTCCACAAGAAGTCACGCTGAAGTCCGATGACAGCTCGTCATCAGCACAAAGCATGTTGAAATACTCCAGTGGGGCAAAGTTACTCATCATGTTTTAATCTGGAGAATTTTAAGTTTAAATACAATAAAAATAAATAAATGTTTTACTATTGTATGTTAACGTCTGTTACCTCCTGTTGATCTACACTGACCTGTGTTCAGGTGAACGGTGTCTCTGTCATTCGTACGTCTGTTCTCACACTATGTAACTTTGGGCTCCGGGTCGGGAGAAGTACGTAACGCTTTACGGCACTAAGTCACACACCACCAACTATTTCACTGATTTTGGTGAAACTGGATCATATTTTATGGAGAAAATGTTTTCTGGTTTTCCCTCTGATGTCCTCCGGCTGCTCCGCCTCAACTCTCTGTGATTTACAGAGTTTCCTGATGGACAGTGAAGTAAACTGCTGACAGCTGTAGCTGCTGTTAGCTCATGTTAGCTCAGTTTGTTAGCTGCTGTTAGCTCATGTTAGCTCAGTTTGTTAGCCGGGCTGTCTGGACTGTGAGCTCAGAGCACCGGGGGGAGTGTTAGTGTTGGCTGTCGGTCAATACATAAGTTAGTATCTGACATTGGACCGTCTCCTCTCATCCAAGAAGCTTCTTCAGTTCTGACTGACTTGTGGGGAGATCAGAGTATTTATCCTAGGCAGGATCACTGACCAGCCCATTGTTCCACTTGGTTCAATAGTGCTCGTTGTTGTTGTTACGCTGTCCTTTTGTCCCTTCCCAGGATCCTTTCACACTCAGCCTCATGTGACTCCAACGACCATCGCCATCGTTCACGCCAGACCTGAACGATCTGGTGGACACTGGAAGGCTGATGGGGAACCGGGAAGGAGGCCTCATCATAACATTACGAGGGTTTTTCTGAGTCTGACTCGTACGAAAAAAACATCACAGAAAACCTACGACAGATTTAGCATGAGGAATATGAAGATGTGGTTGCGTGAGGCCATTTGTGTTGCAGATATCGGAGAACGCTGCAAGCACCTATACGTTTCTCGACGCTCCACAGTTAAGGGCAAACATACATTTCTTAAACTCACTGTAAACGCTGCTTGATTCGTGCTACTGTCGGCTGTTTTGATAGTTGATGTGTGCGTGAGTGTGAGTTCCGTTTCATTGTGTTTCTTACAGCCATCTTTTGTGTAAAGACCTGCCAGTCGACCTTGGCGACATAACCTGCCTGCGGACCATCATTCGACTCGTTCTTTCTCTCTGGATCACTTGTTTATAGTATATTCATGTCATTCAAACCCTCAGGAAAGGTTCCAAATATAGTTGCAATTGCAGGTTTTGTAGCCTTGTTTGATCTTTTAGTGAACAAAGCCTTCAAAGATCTATCCAGAGTTGCCCATTTTAGAAAATCACAAACGCCCTTTGTTATCAGGAAATCTTGAACTTTCCCAAACTTCAACAATCAGAAGCTTTCTTGGCAACATCAACAATCTAATTATTTAGAAAGGCCTGTAGGCATCTGATGGTGGGTAATCATGAAGTTGGAAGGTTTTGCAGTTTACATAACGTGGTATCCAATACATTTCCACCTATTGTCTCTATCAAGGTCATGATACCCCTGCAGATGTTGTACATGAATGATGCTCCCACCACGTAGTGTTTTTTCCGTTTTTTATCCCTCCCAAAATTCTCAAGGGTATCCTCGCCTGTTGGTGAAGTTGTGCCAAAAAGTTTCACGAGAGGATTTCATAAATCATAAATGAAACATCAGCATGCAGAGTACAGACAATGATGATCTTTAACTAGCATATTTACAATGCTAACATGGTAATGTTTAGTAGGTCTAATGTTTCCTGTGGTCACTATCTTAATTTAATGCATTAGCACGCAAAGATTTCCTTTTGAAACTTCAAAACAGTGTGCTTCCTGTCTGCCCAGGACTCACGAAGGGCTGCTAACGTATTTTCATACTATAAATACTATAAATAAATAATTTAGCAGCTGCGATTTGTCCGAAGTTAATCACAGCCGTGCTGATATTCAGAATAACACACAACCATGAGTGTTATGTTGTTTTTTAACAGTTTAACAGCGACCATAACCGTTTTATAAGCACCATTTCTTGGTTAACAGTATCAACAGATTATTTGTTTGTTTATTGAATCATTTATCTTTGCATTATGCAGTATGCAATAAATGTTCTCCTCCTTGTTCATCTTTGTTACAATCTAAGACAGACGACGATATATGATGACTGTTACTGTATTGTTAATATTAGAACAGCTGTAAAGTGGAGTGATATATGCAGTGAAAGGTCTCAGTGCTGTTATTCTCTATATCAGCACTCATGGAATGACTCGTCCAATCAGATTACCTGGTCAGAACTAAACCTAAATATACAAGCTACCCAGATAGCAGACCAACATTGAATCAACGTTGATGCATCAACGAAACTTTCGTTGAATCAACTTTGCTCAACATTGAAATATAACATTGATTTTTTTTTTTTTTAGATATTTTTTTTGGCCTTTTTCAAGCTTTTATTAGATAGAGACAGTCGAAGACTGACAGGAATGTGGGAGAGAGAGATGGGGAATGACATGTAGCAAAGCGCCACGGGTGGGAATTGAACCCGGGCCGCTACTGAGCCTTCGTACATGGGGCAGACGCTCTACCAACTGAGCAAATCAACACCCCCATAACATTGATTTTTAATCAGGTTTGCACCCTGAAACAATAAAAGTTAACTTCAATGATGAAATATAGATCAAGACAGACATAAAATCAATGTTAGTTCAACTTAAAATTAATCGCTGTTTTATCATTAAACCAACATTGAAATAACATTAATTAAACCAATCCCTAGATAGCAGACCAACATTGAATCAACACTGAATCAACATTGAATCAACGTCGATTCAGCGTTGATTCAATGTTTCTCTTCTCAACGTTGAAAAAGCAAAGGATTGATTGATGGATTGATTCAGTGTTATCTAATTTTGAATATTCAGCCGCAACAAAAACGATGATTCTGATGGAGTTTCAACATTGAATCAACGTTGCTGTGCTACCTGGGTGAGGGAAATTCAAGCATCCAGTAGAAATTAAGATCTTTACCAACAGAAAACTATATAGAAAATAGAAGTAATTTTTTAATAGCTTAGAATAGAAATTTAGGCATTTAAGGTGTTTTATATTGGATAAGAAAATCATCCATCTGTGCTGAAGGTTTTTAAGGTCATTTTTTTAACTGGTGACACATACATACATCAAAAACACATGATGTCGTGACTGATATGTTAAAGAAATTCAGTATAACAGGAAGCTCAAGGCCTTTCTGTGAAGACTTCCTTTTTTATTAAATGCCACTATCAGCATTTAGGAAGGAAGGCATGTGAGGAAAATCTGTCTGTTCTAACACGGGAGTACAAACATCGCTTTTAAGGCTAAAACAGTTCGAGGACGAGTGATTTCACAGAGCAGTCAGATGAGGGGCTGCGGTGGGCTGCTGCTCTGTGGCCTTATGTCCTGCTAATAGCTATGAAAATCCTGATGATATCACGTGTATCAGTAAGAGAGAAGCTCTTCTTCACCAAAAATTCACCAAAACCATGAATAAAGATGTGCGGTTAGACATTTCAAAGCCAGGTCGAGCTTTTGCAACAGTTTCACAAAGAGATAACGTTACTTAAGCAGCAGGAAAATGTTTGGCATGACGTTCAGAGCACATAGTTATGGGCCATGTGATTACCAACGCTCACAGTGCTACTGTAGTGTGAGGGGCGACTCCACGCATGCGCAACACATCTTTGGAGTCGAATAATCTGGAGTTAGACGGGTTAAATGGGTTGATTTTTGTAGTTTATTTTCTCATTTAGACTACAAAATCCACGCAGACACGGGAAGAACATACAAACTCCACACAGAAAGGCCCCAGACGAGGCTCGACACAGGAACCTGTGAGGCGACAGTGCTAACCACTGCACCGCCGTGCCGTGGATACGTTAAATAAAAATAAGACATTTGTAGTTGAATCAATATGGAAGAAATTATTATCAAAGACAACAGAGAAGTCTAAAATAAAGAGTTGGTAATTGTCAGTTGTCTTTTATGTTTTATTCTTGCGTACAGGGCTCACAGAGTCATCAGAGTCTGCAGGCAATGCACAACAACAGTAAGACAAGAGCAGACAAGACATTTATACAGGAAGGCTGGAAGGAACAAGTCTAACCAACATTGTGGTTAAGGGGGAGCGTTAAACCAGACGAGTGTCGGAAGCACAAACGAAGTGCAAAAGCAAACAGGAAGTCAGACAAAGAGACACAAAGGCAGCAATTTTCAATTTCAAAAAAAGAACTCCATCAGCGTAAAATGAAACGTATTTTTAAGCATTGACTGCAAACTCTATGAAAGAGTTCTACGTGGGATTAGACCACAGTTACTTGAACTCTTCCCCGGAGTGAACTCAGATCCAGATTTTGTTGTGTAGATGCTGATTTTTAGCCATCAGTCTGTCGGTTGGTCCACCACTTTGGTCGAGACTGAAAGATATTCCAGGTGAATTGTACATTGTACCGTTTTTGTACAGGCATTCTCTACTTGCACAATGTTGTGTGACTTATATTTTATGAACTGCTGATAAGAGCTGATTAAGTTTAAATGATATAATTCTATTTTTTATTTTTATTTTTGATAGAGACAGCTGAAGAGTGACAGGAATGTGGAGAGAGAGAGACGGGGAATTACATGCAGCAAAGGGCCGCAGGTCGGATTCAAACCCTGGGCCGGATGCTCTACCAACTGAGCTAATCGACACCCTAATTCTATTTTTTACAGATGACTTTGTTTTTGTATGTAGGCCCAATGATGCACAGATCTCTGTGCAGACAGGGAGTGTATTATCTTCAAACCCTTCGAGCAAACTAAAGGCGTTAAAGTAGCCGATCATCAGTTTGACACGGCTCCCAAATTTGACTGAGAACTTGTTTCAAGTTCAAAGCATCCACACAAGAAACTGAACAACAGAGCTTTTTGTTAAAGGCAGAAATAACCAGCTGACCTGTTCATGGTTATTCTGTGTAATTTTAAAATTCTCCCAAAGGAAATGGACCCCAGTGGTGCCGCCAAGTACTACCTGCAGACGATCAGTCATTCAGTGACACAATGCGGCAGTACTGCACTCTGAAACATTTTCAACAGCTTGTGCTGTAACACAACCATTTTTCACTGCATTGAGCAAAGCATGGCACCGCCAGCACACTTGCACACTAAGTTAAACTGTGTTACTGATACTCACTTGGCCAATAGAAACAAGGCGGCAGCCCAGGCTCAGATACGTTTCTGAATATCATGAACTGTACAATATAAGTTTATGTTCGTATTGTGACTTTGGTAAGAAAGCCCTGACTTGGAAACACATTTCCAACCAAGTAGGCATTATGTTCGTACGTTCATTAGGTGTGTTTTAACAGGTGATCTAACAACAAATATAAATGTAAAGGGAATTATTATGATTATTAATAATTATTACACTCAGTTGTCAGTTAATTAGATACACCTACCTAAAACTAATGCAACACTCCTGTAATTAATCCTCCTTTAGTTTGATTATAATGTTCAGGTTTTGTCTTTAGGATCATTTTGAAGATGTGGAAGTGTGTTTCTGTTATTTAACAAAATAAAAGCACGGCTAAATGTGGTTTCTAAAATGTCACATGTCAGCCCACTTTATAAGCTGGTCATGTGCCTGCTGGTTGGTTTCAACATGTGGCTGCTGTTCCCCTTTCTTCCCCTTCCTGTGTTTAACAAACAACACGACGGCTTCAAAAACCGCAGGTAATGAGCCTCCATCACACCTGTCTGCGTGTAACAAGCCTCCATCACACCTGTCTGCGTGTAACAAGCCTCTATCACACCTGTAAGCATGTGACGGGCCTCCATCACACCTGTAAGCATGTGACGGGCCTCCATCACACCTGTAAGCATGTGACGAGCCTCCATCACACACGTTCCACATGGTAACACCTGAAGTTGTTCTTGTTGTCATTCTTCTTCACATGTATTTTATAATCTGTCAGAAATTTGTATAAAACGTGATTTCGTCTGTCCATCCTGGGAGGTTTCTTCTAGTTTTTCCACATTACGTTTGTTGGGGCAGTTCTTCCTCCCGCTCTCTAAGGACTGAGGGGGGTTGTATGCCATAAAAATTTTTAAGCCGCTTGAGGCAAATAGTGATTTGTGATTTCAGGATGCCCTCTGACCCTGCACTGTATTTACAGCCGCACTCCCTCTGATGTTGAAATGGGCCTCCGACATTTGGCCTCTGCTCCTTCATGAGCGGCATGAAGGTATTTGGCAGCATCTTTGCGAACAGTCGGACTTCCTGCTGCCAGCTTTCACACAAAAACAGAAGGAGAGCTCACGCTACCAACGTGTAGAACCGTGAGGAAAGAAGTATTCAAGAAAGAAACATTAAGATGAATTAAAAGAGACTGATTATGATAAAATTCATGCAAATAACAAACACCTGAAGTCAATTAAATATAATAGTCTGTACCCCACCCCCAAACATAAAATTAAACGAGCTGCGATGGTGTCATCCGTCCACCAGGTGTCAGGATTACTCCTCCCCATGATGCACTGAGCTCCTCCCTTCAGGTGTTACAGTGTTTCAGTGAGCTGCTGTGCAAAAAGTTATACAAAAGTCAAAGTAACGCAATCATGCAGCATTTAATGAGTTGTTATTATTATAAAACTGAACAAAAACTGGCTGTAAAAAAACATTTTAGTTAACTGAATATGAATAAAAACTGATAAAAAAAAAGAACTACAATAAAATAAAAAATATAGAGAAAATGTCTTTAGTTTTAGTCAGTATAACTAAATATATCAGCAAACAAGCACAAGGAGGCCTGGTGTACAATGTTTAACCCTAACCCTTGACAAACACCCCTGATATTAAAATAATAACAAAAAATACTCCAAACAAAAACTGAAACTAACAAAAACTAAACTAAAACAATAAAAAAATGAACTAAAACAAGAAAACCCAAACTGGAAACTAAAAAGAAAACAAACAAACAAACAAATAAAAATAAAAATAAAAATCAATTTAAAAAAATACAAAACTATAATAACTCCAAATTGGTTAAAACTGCCCATTAAAATTTGTTTCAAAGCTTTTGTACAAACACTCACTGAACCTGGACACAGTCTCCGTGACGTCCTCCGCAGACTGTCTAAAACCTGGACGTAGTCTCCGTGACGTCCCCACAGACTGTCTAAAACCTGGACGTAGTCTCCGTGACGTCCCCACAGACTGTCTAAAACCTGGACGTAGTCTCCGCGACGTCCCCACAGACTGTTTAAAACCTGGACGTAGTCTCCGTGACGTCCTCCACAGACTGTCTAAAACCTGGACGTAGTCTCCGTGACGTCCCCACAGACTGTCTAAAACCTGGACGTAGTCTCCGTGACGTCCCCACAGACTGTCTAAAACCTGGACGTAGTCTCCGCGACGTCCCCACAGACTGTTTAAAACCTGGACGTAGTCTCCGTGACGTCCTCCGCAGACTGTCTAAAACCTGGACGTAGTCTCCGTGACGTCCCCACAGACTGTCTAAAACTTGGACGTAGTCTCCGCGACGTCCCCACAGACTGTTTAAAACCTGGACGTAGTCTCTGTGACGTCCCCACAGGTTTCTGAAGAGCCGTTGTGCAGCTCAATGTGGAGGCTCTTGCCGTCTCCATCTTGGCAGTCCTGCCTCGGGGCTAATCTAAGATGAATGAAAATGCTGAATGAAGCCTGCTTACTACAACCAGACACCTGTGACGACACCCACCTGTCAATCAAAGCGTCCGCGCTCTTAATTCTGCATAACTTTAAGCCTTAATATAATCTGAACAGGTGAGTTGTATAACAATTCACCCTCAGTACAGTTGTCATGAACGGGGAAATTAGCTATAGAGACCAAAACTGTTTTTTGTACCAGGCTGTAAACATGTTTATTTCTGCTGTGAAGTTGGACATTTTAACATGGGGACTTATGGAGACTGACTCACTTCTGGAGCCAGCCTCAAGTGGACGACAAGAGGAACTGCAGTTTTTTTTGGCACTTCCTGTGTTGACACAGAGGTTGCCGCTTTCACAGACAAAAACACAAAACTGAATATCTTCTTTATATGTAGTGTCAGATGTTTAAGATGCAGACTTTTACTTGTAACAGATTACTTCTACTCTGTTGTATTACTGCTTTTACTTTAGTAATACATCCAAGTACTTCTCCTTCCACTTCTGGTATAATCACATTACATTTAGCAACAATAATGACCCACATGTGAGCCAGTTTATTTATAGTGACTCATGTTTTCTATGTATAGACCTGAACGTAGATGATGAAACAGACTGTTCCCATCATGCTCTGTTTTTTTGTCCTCACCTCTGCAGTCCCGCCTCTGTCAGGAGGGAGTGTCCTTGCAGTTGCTGTCACACTGTACAAAAAGTGCAAAGACCTTACATATCCATTCATCAGTGAGTCACTGCAGGTTAGACGGCACACCTCATTACCTCAACAACCCAACAAACTGGACTGTTGTGGCTAACTGATGACTCCTCATTTCATTACAGTCAGTGCATGAAAGCTGGATTTAAAGCAGCTTTGGACAAATAAACCAGGACAACTTGTAGAACAAACACACACTCCTACATGGAGATTGAAAGCATGGTAGCAAATAGTGCTCTTATTAAAGCCAGAGAAGGTAAGAGTTCATGTTTCTACAGAATTTATGTGCAAAGTGTATTTTAAAGTGGTTACATGTATTAGGATGTGAGATGATTATTAATTATCATTTGTGTATTTTATCGTCACTTTTAGTGCAAATAGGAGGTAAATTTTAACAGTTTTTAGACTTGAATTTGCAGATTTTCCTTTGTGATCTTTGTCAGGGTTGCAGGTGTGGAGGATGTTTTTCTGGTCACATCTTGATAGGGTGATCTGAGGACAGTGACTTCCCAAAAAACATGGTGTTGCGAGTACGAGGAATGATGAAACTGATCACAGATTAGTACTTTCTGGGCTGATCTGACATTTACGCCCTTTCTTTAAAAATCCGTGACAATACTGGTTTCATCTTTCTTCAACAATACTTGTGTTTTTTCAGTCATTGTTATCTCAGTGAATATTACAAGAACGAAAAAAGACATTCGGGGAACAGAAATATTAAATTCTCCCTTAAACTCACTGCATGAATCTACTTATGTTTCCTTTGACTTGGCAACAATGTGCTTTGGGGAAATTGAGTGATCTTCAGGTGACAGCATGGCCATTTAACTTTGAAAGTAAGTTGCAGAGTAATGTGGTCCCACAGGCTTTGCTTACCTGTTGCCAGAGTTATTAATAGTTCATTCACTGTAGTGGAGCATACTATTGTCTAAAACCTGACGGGCTTGCTGTGCATCCACGCGTGCACGTTGTTCTGTTTTTTTACAAGACAGTGCTAACAGACGTATGTCAGAGTTATTCATCACTTTGGTAAAATGTTTACAATCTAAAATATTGTCATTGTTCCTGCTGTCTGCAGGTGGAAGGAGTAAAGGCAGAAGCTGGAAATGGAAAGAAATGCTTCGCTTTCCTCAAATTAATCAGTGTGTGGACCTGGCCATGAACATAGGTGTGTGTGCGCATGAGTGTGTTTAATGAGTACAATACGTGTGGTGGTTGGTTTGTGTGATTTCACATCATGTTTTAATTTTTTATGTTTCTCCGTCAGAGCGAGAGTACTACAGTCTCTGCGTGAAGCAGCCGATCGGCAAGAAACTGTTTCAGCTCTTCTGTCGGAGTCGGCCTGATCTGCAGAAGTACATTTCCCTCCAGGACGCTTTGGTACACTTTAAACTGTGCAGACTGTTGAGGAAAATATGACTTATTGGGTTTCTACTGTAAGAAAACACACAAGTATGCAACAAAAAAGAAAAATGGATCAGCTTCATGTAAAAATGTTAAAAGTTTATTTTTCTAACAAGATGTTTTTATGTTATTACAACATACAAACTTATGTTATAAAAAGAAACTTTTCTTGTCATACAATTACAATTTATCTTGTTTAACGTGATAAACTTCAATTGTCATAACGCATTATAACAATTTACGCGTTATAATGTGACATTTTGTTATAACAAAAGAAATAGTACATTTTTATTACATGAAAAAAAGTCTGCATGTCATGACAGTGTGAAAATATCTTTATATATAATTAAAATATCTTGTTATGTGAGAAACATTGTTATAACTAAGGTAATAACTTATTGTTATAACGCCGCAGTATAAAAATTTATTTAACATACGTTTGTGTCGTAAATACATTAAACTATCTTTAGATAACATGAAATTATCGTATGTGAAAAACAAACGTTTTACGTTATGTGGTGATGTGTTGTTTTAACGTCACATTATACCAGGTTATTAAATTTATAACAAGAGTACCAGTATATTATTATAACGAGAAAAGTTTGTTTTATCTCATAATAACATTAACCATCATTAGATCACATGAAACTATAGCTACATAGTTATATAGCGCTAACTTGTATAATGTGATAAGTTTGTATGTCATAACAATGTGAAACTATCTTTATATAAAATATCGTAATCGTTATACTGTCATATTTTAACAATTTGTTATATAATGTATTAACTTACTATAATGAAATGTAATTGTTATGACGTCAGATTACAACAATTGAAGTTGAATTTAATTTATCACATAACGTAAAGCAATTTGTTATAACAAGACAAATAGTATATTCTTATATTATAATGTTAGTTTGGAATTCATATTCGTAATTCGTAATAATGTGAAACTATCATTAGATAACATGAAAATATGTTGTTACATCTTGAAAAAGATCTTGTTATAAAAACAAACTTGTTATGTCATGATATTGACCCGTTTTTCTTTTTCTGGCAGTAATATGCTTCAATACAGAACCGAGGCAGTTCAGAAAAAAACATTTTAATTAAGTAGCTGAGTCACGCGGTGTGTGCGTGATGTCATCTGTATAAAATGAGTTTTCAAACCTGATCATGCCCAGATACATTTATGGAACAACAAGGAAGGAAAAGTGAAAGAATTCAGTTATAAAAATTTGGTTTACAACATTTTGAAGTGCCGTGATTAATAAAAAAAATATATATATATATATCTTCAAGAGTAAATCTGAGCATTAACCCGCGTTAATCTTTTAATCTCAACCTGAATTTATGCTTAAATAAAAACTATGAAGAAGTTTGCAGCTGACCAACATTTGGACGGAGGAAGAATGGTAACAAGATGGAAAAAGTTGTAGGACAGACTTCTTATCACTGAAAAGACATGACCTGTAGGCATAAAATAACCTCACTTTTCCAAAACAGTTGTCACGCTGTGTAAAATGTAAAACCAAAAGTGATGACGTGCATTACATAAATACTTAACTGAAAACAGCACAAAGACAACTTATCAAATGTTGCAACTGAGAAATTTGTTTGAAAAAAGTTGGACAGCGTCGTGTTTACCACTCTGTAAGCGTCGGTGAACTGAGGAGTCTTTGCTGTAATCTTCAAAGTCGAATGTTTGTAAGATTTCAGCTGCCCAACAGTTCGGGGTCTCCTTTGTCGTATTTTACGTTTCATAACACAGCAAACATTTTCAATAGACTCTTTGACTACGGAGCCATGCTGTTGGAATAAGTGCAGAATGTGGTTTGGCATCGTCTTGATGAAATAAGCAAGGCCGTCCCCGAACAGGACCTCGTCTACTTGGCAGCATATGTTGCTCCGAAACCTAAATATATGGTTCAGTACTAATGGAGCCTTCACAAATGTGCAGGTTACCCATCATGCTGTGTGCACTAATGCACCCCCATACCATCGCACTGTGCCTCAGTCCATCTTAAATGAGCTCGGGCCCACAGACGGCGGTGGCGGCGTTTCTGGATCTGGTTTCTATCCGGTTTCCTCTTTGCATGGTGGAGTTTCAGCTGTCAGCTAAGTGTTCCTCAGCACATGCAGTGATGTCCACGACAGAATGGTGTTTATGTTTTTGATGCACTGCTGTCTGCAGGGCCTGAAGATCACAGCAATCCAGAACTGGTTTTGGGCCTTGTCCCTTGCGTACAGAGATTTCTTCTGATTCTCTGAATCTTGTAATGATGTTATGAACTGTAGACGATGAAATCCACAGATTCTTTACTTAAACTGTTGCACAGTCTTTCACAGAGTGGTGAACTTCTCCCCATCTTTACTTCACAAAGACTCTGGATGTTCTTTTTAGACCGAATCGTGTTATCAACCTGTTGACTTTTAATCTCATTTACCGTGAGATGTTCCACCATTTGTTTTCTTTCAGCAATTCAGCATCTTTTACAGTCTTTTGTTGCCACTGTCCAACTTTTTGTCCAACGTGTTTCTGGTGTGAAATTTTAAAACGGGCATATCATTTTACAAAAACTTTCTCAAGGAAAAATTCTCAGTTTCAAAATGTGATGAGTTGCCTTTGTGCTATTTTCTTTTAAATATCTGGTTTCAATGTTTTGCACGTCATCACATTTTGTGTGCCAACTTTATCTTTGGAAACAGGGTTGTAATTAAAGAAGAGTCTCATGCTCAATTAGAGACTGGGTGTGATCACTGCAAAAAATGTTATAATAGTCAGTTTTAAATATGTATTTAGAATATCTTTTATCATTTTAACCCTCTGAAGAGATGACCTGCACATTCATACTCGTGCTTCTGCATCTATTTCCTCTTCAGGAAGCTTTTGAGACAAAGTCAGATGAGGAAAGGCGAGAGTTTGGCATCAGCATCATTCAGAAATTCCTCAGGAGTCAGGTCTGACAACTACACAACTAACCCAACATACAACAAATATTGCTAAATTAGTTGTACATTGCAGAAAAAACAAACCTATATACTGTTTCCTCTATGCCTCCTCAGTCCAATCAGTGTGTGTCCATCATGGTGACGCATGAAGAGAGCTGCATCCAGAATCTGGAACTCGATCCTTGCGGGGACGTTTTTCGTGACTGCAAGGAGTACGTCCTCACTCTGCTTATAAACGTGCATATGTGTGTAGGGAATAAAGACTAACCACTCTGTTTCATACATTCATTAGAGACCTACATAAGTACCTCCAAGGCGAGCCCTTCATCCTGTACCAGGAGAGCATGTTCTTTGACCGTTTCCTCCAGTGGAAGATGTTGGAGAGGTCAGTATGTTTATGACAGACGAAACGAGACACGTAAAAACAGATCAGCGCTTTGTTGGGCAGCTGGTTTATCTGCTTGTACTTGATCCACTTCGCTGCAGTCTCTGTTGACTCTGTGCCACATTTATCTCATTTTCCACAAAACTGATCCTGGTATTTCTTTTCAAGGCAGCCCATCACCAAGCACACATTTCGACAGTACAGACTACTGGGGAAAGGAGGCTTTGGCGAGGTAAGACTGCAGTCACGACACCGCAAACACAAAATATAACTGTCATTTAAATATATATATATATATAAATTAAAAATATACATGCATTTCCTCATTTAGCTTAAGTGCCCTTTGTTAGTCCAAGTTTTGAGATTAATACTGTAGTACTTGTGCACTAGTACTCAAGTACAGTTGAGGGTTGCTTGAGTATTTCCATTTTACTTTATACTTTTACTCCACTACATTTATCTGACAACATTAGTTACCATTTCCATTTCTCCAATGCGTTTCCCATTAGCTATTTAATTTGCGTACTCATTCAGCTTTTAGCCTCTCCACTTAGCCGATGTAAAACTATGCAAATTAGCCATGGGATGTAACAAGCACTCTGATTGGTTAGTCAGCCACACCCAAAGTGTCACGGAAAGGTTAATGAAATGAATATTTATATTGTTTTTGTAAATCCATTTTAAACTATTTTGAACTATTAATTGATGGATTCATGTTTCATTTGTACATTGTTTTTATATTTTGCTCTTTTTTATTACTCTGTTTATAGAGTCATTCATTTGTAAACAAATAGATTCACACCTATTTTTGTTGTACAATTAGATAAATGTTTTTTTTTACTATTTCTGTGACAGTTGTGGTCCTCTATACGTCAGGGCCTTTAAACGACCTCTCTGCAGCCTTCAACCATCCATTTTTGATTTTTTTTTTTTTTTTGTACATTTTTCTAATCCCATTCCATAAAACTTGTTGTTCTGTTAGTCTGAGTCAGAGTTATTGTCTGGAGGAGTTTGTCAAGTCGAGAAAACTACAAACCGGCTGGTGCAGTTTGAAAGCTGAAATGTTTTTGGATCTTGAAGTATAATTTAGGACACATGAACCCATTTTTATCGATTTCTTTTATTCTGTTTCTCAACTTTACGGAAGTGTGACACTAAATCACTGGAGTACTTTGAAACATGTTGTGATTTGTTTTCAGGTGTGGGCTTGTCAGGTGCGAGCCACAGGAATGATGTACGCCTGCAAAAAGCTGGACAAGACTCACGTAAAGAAGAGGAGAGGAGAAGGCATGGCTCTTAATGAGAAACAGATACTGGAAGGGCTGGACAGTCGATTTGTGGTGAGATTATTCTACTTGAATCGACCGTGATCAATCGTGATTGTTTCATTACCATAAACAGACACTGTAGTTACACACCATCCCGCTGCGAACACTCAGTAGAGCACCAAACGTGGATTAATCCACCACTGAAAATAGTCCCCAACAAATGCACCATTTCTTCTTGTGTTCATTTCATTGACTGATAATTTGTCGCAATTTCCAAAAACTAGACAACAACGAAACAAAAACTAATTTATGATGACTATAACTATGAAGAAATCTTTTGAAATTTTCAGCCATGAATAAAAGCAAGACGAAAATGAGAGGAAGGTTAGCTAACATTATTTTCTCAGCTAACCTGAGCCATAGTGTTTTTGCTAAATTTAAAATACAATTCAAGCTGATGAAAGTGGTGACTAACCAAGAGTTGTTGCTCTTGGATCACAAATTAGTCTTTAATTAATCGTAAAAGATGTTTCCTCCAAGAGAATATATGAATCACACTAGTTAACTGAACTAGTAAATCAATTTTAGTTGACTAATTTTGCTAATTTAGTTCAATAAAACTAGAATCCAGATGACTAAAATTTGACGAAAACTAAATAAATCAAAATTAACACAAAATTCAAAGTTTGAGTACCATTTGTTAAAAATTACAGCGAGCAGCTGTTTTAGCCCTCGTTATCATTAAAACTACATTTGAGCTGTTTTTAAAAGATTTGCATCAGCCATTCACTTCAGTAGGAACCAATAGACTTGAAGCTGAGAGCTACAGGAAGTCAGAAACTTTGATGTAGTTTCAGTCAACTGAAAAGTCTTTATGGGTTTCATCTTTTAAAGTTTCTCTCCAAACCTATTATATTATCCTGGAGGAAACTTTCACGGTTAATAAATCTAATTTATAATCTAAGATTAGCAACTCTTGATTACATTTCAAGTTTACCGAAAACTTGTGGTTTAACGTTAGCGTACATCTAACATCTGACCACACAAAGAGATCCCAACTCGTCCCTCCCTCAGATATTTTTATTTGTTGATGAAACTATCAATCTATTTCGTCATAGTTTTTGTCATCATAAATTAGTTTTTATTTTGTTATGTTCCAGTCTTTGCAAGTGAAAAAATGTTAACATGTCAACTAAATGGAGGTGCATTTGCTGGGAACTATTTTCAGCGGTGGATTAATCCACATTTGGCGCTTAGTGGAATTAACTTGATTTTATTTAGTTTTTGTGAGTCAAAGTCTTGAAAGACAGACTAACGTGTTCTTGGTTTTGGTCTTTTCAAGGGATTTAATGACATTCAACAAACACACAGAATATTGCCAGCCTTATAGTCAAAGTTTTTAACTGATCTAAACTTCTTACGCACTTCCTCGTTATCTTATCTAGGTGAATCTGGCGTACGCTTATGAGACCAAGCACGCTCTCTGTATGGTTCTGACCATGATGAGCGGCGGGGACTTGAGGTTTCATATTTATAACATCGGAGTTCCCGGCCTGGACAAAGACAGAGTGCAGTTCTACGCTGCAGAAGTCTGCTGTGGTTTAATTCACCTCCACGAGAAGTCGATATTATATCGGTCAGTGGGTTTGTTGCACATGAAGTCGCATCTCTGCTGTCGTGAACGTACAGAATAATAACGCTGTGTTTGATCTTCCAGGGATCTAAAACCAGAAAACATTCTGTTGGACGACAATGGTATGTACACCCACGACAAAACACGTCGTGTGAGCAATAAATAGCTCCACGGTTTGCATTCCAAACTCTGGGGACGGAACATGATGAAATTTTTTCAGCAGCCACCTTGCGACTATTTTTAGCTCTGAAATTAGTCTGGATGATTTAAACGATAACAGTTGGACTTCTGCCCGACAATCGCACAGCTAATCAGACTCGTGTACCTGCACAGGGAAATAGTGGTGAAGTTATTTTGACATGGTCACAAACAAAGGCTGTTTGAGGAAGTGAAAAATCTGTGGGAATCAGGTGTGGTGTCGTCTATTTTTAGCAAACCTCTCTCTGCACCTGTTCCATTCTTGGCAGCATGTTTGGAAACCTAGATCCACCTTTTAGTTCTTTATTTTAAATTCCTTAGTAATTACTGACTTGTTAGAGAAGTTAAAGTTGGCACATGCTTTTGGTGTTAGTTCACTGAGCCGGTACAAAGTCCTGCTTCAGTTAAGCCACAGGGGAGGGAAGTACAGGAATTTCTTAGGCAAAAGAGAAAGTGCGTCATAACAGCAAAAATCTCAAACCAGTTCAGTGGATTTAATGGTATTTGTTCCCCAAAGGACATATCCGCATCTCTGACCTGGGCCTGGCGGTGAGGCTTTCTGACGGGAGTCTGGTGCGAGGCCGAGTGGGCACGCTGGGGTATATGGGTACGTATGCAAGAGTCTGTAGGTTGATTGAACCAAAAGAAGAACTAATAAAAAATAAAAAATAAAAAAGACAAAGAGTTGACAACCTTGTCATGCAAGCAGCTCTGTGAAATTATTTGAGAAATTCTTGTAGTGACGCAACTTGAAAGTTTTTGGTTTATCTGGACGTCCTGACGGCCGGCAAGAAAGATTCCCAGCATTTTTCCTTCAGGGACTCTTTTCTATCATTGAGTAAACTGACTGAGTGACAGATTTCATGCATGTTTTATATTATATTCAATGCACAACAACAACAACAACAGAACAGTGCAGCAGATTTAACTGAACAATGAACCCAAACAGCACAACACTCACATCTACAATTGCACAATCTCAAGCTGATTTATTGATTTGCGTTCTAATTTCAGCTCCTGAGGTGATCGGCCACAAGCACTACGGGATGAGCGCCGACTGGTGGGGACTGGGCTGCCTAATTTACGAAATGACTGCCGGGCAGCCTCCCTTCCGAGCCCGAGGAGAACATCCCAAATCCCACGAGATGGAGAGAAGGATTCAGACGGAACAGGAAGAATATGGTGACAAGTTCAGCAAGGAGGTGAAAGACCTCTGTGCTCTGGTAAGTTCAGAACCTGCTCGACGGGTTCATGAATCAAACCTCAAACCAAATCATCGTTAGAGAAAGTAACAGGGTTTGTTTCCTGTAGCTGTTGACCAAAGACCCAAACCAGAGGTTGGGCTGCCAGAGTTCAGGAGGGAGAGACGTACAGACGCATCCTTTCTTCGAGAAAATCAACTTCAGGATGCTGGAGGCAGGGCTTGTTGAGCCGCCGTTTAAACCTGATGTAAGTATTTATGAAGCCACCAAGCTTCACTTTATTGTTTTGTGTCAAATTCAGTGTTTTCTTTGAGCTCTTCGGTTGTTTTAACTTTTCTAATGCAGGACAAGTGAAGGCTCTGCGATCAGGTCTTCACCGCGCCGTCATCCTGTCACATTTATATCTTAAATAATCATCTAACATTTAAGAACAATGATTCCATTTATTTTTCTTCACAGAAATGATGAGATGTATTTTAAAAACTTTTCTTACAACCCTTAAAACTAAGAAAGCCTCACGACCTCCTGTGAAGCTTTGGCGACAACTAGTGGACATCAGGACCTCTAAGAACCAGTGAAAGAGAGTACCTCAAAATTGTACTAACTGTGGTACCTACTTTGCACCAGTGTGAGGTGGATGATAGACTGTTGATGTTTTTACTCCTCCAGCCCAGACTGGTGTACTGCAGCGACGTGCAGGACATCGAAGAGTTTTCCACAGTGAAGGGAGTCACTCTGGACCAGACCGACAACAACTTCTACTCCAAGTTCAACACGGGCAGCGTTCCAATCACCTGGCAAAATGAGGTACGCTCATATCTGGGTTTCATGTCCAGACTGAATCTTCGTCTTCTGAATCGTCTTCTTCATCTGAATCTTCATCTTCTGAATCATCTTCTTCTTTGTCTGTAGGTGATCGAGACAGGATGTTTCAAGGAGCTGAATACTTTCGGTCCGGAGGGATCTCGATCTCCAGATCTCATCTGGTCGCAGACCCCCGAGAGCCCCAAACGCAGCCTGCTGCACCGAATCTTCCGCAGACACGTAAGAACACAGTCTACCTTTGATTTCTCCGAGTGTCTGAGCGTAGTTCATGTTAAAAACTGAAAGATTTCGTCCCTTCGACAGCACCCTTCAGAATCAGACGAAAGCAGGCAGAGTTTGGTGTCCAGTGAGACCTACATGAAGTCAGGACTGCTCAGCACTACCCTGTGAGGACCGTCACAGCACAGAGACTGACGCTAAAACACGACCAGCAAACCACAGAGCTGGCAGATCTGTCCTTCAATCCCAGCATAGCATTCGTTCCTTTATTTGTGCCATCCTCTATCAGCACTTCATGTATCATTTTTACTGTTCTGTCCATCACGCAACATTTATTTCCATCGATTTTTAAACGTTTTGTTTGACATTATGTGAGTAACTTTTTGCTTTTTGTTAAGTACTTGAATTTTTGATACAAATACTTCTAAAACGAACTGCAACGGTTACAAAGTTTGAGCTGAAATACCTGAAATAAACATGATTTTTTAATGCAGTGCTTCCCTCAGAGTTTATCCACATTACAAACGGATAAATGAGGGATTTACTTCTCATCTTTCTTCTCATGAATTCTTCTATACCTTCACTTCTTTATGGCCGAGTGGAAAAACAAATCATTACCTGCTCACAACGTCCACACAAAGGCTAAAACTTACCCTGCTCATTAAACAGCTGATGATTGCAGCTTGATAATCAGTTAGTTGTTGACAGAAAATCTAATTAATTAATCAATCGCTTTGCAGATTTTTAGATTAGCAGGTTTTGAGCTTCAAAGCGACGACGCACATACAGCGTCCATTCTTTATAACATCAGTGAAAACGAGACGTTCAGACTAGTGGAAAGAAAACAGTTTGTGTCTGTAGATTTCACCAAAAGTTACATTAGATAATGCCTCATTTGCATATATGTAATACAAAAAATAACTGTCTTAATGTGAGTAATCAACTGAGGAAGCTTCATGGTGATATCTGTTAGTTTTGACCTGATTCACCTGCCGTGTCTCCGTTTTTCATGAATGAGTTCGACTTTGTCCATGTAGCATTTTTTTTATTTAATTCAGAGTATAAAACAGTAAATAACTGACACACATCGTAAAACAAATAAAATTAGCAAAAAAAGACTGGATACACTAGTACTACACAGGATCGGAGGTTCGACATGACACCCAGTCACATCTCTTCACAGCACAGTAATCACTTCAAAATAGAAACATTTCAAAGCGCAGCACCAAAATAAGTTGATTTCATTGTGCGTTATGAACTTGGTGTCACTGTTTTTACAACAAATCTGAAACTTTGCGATCAGGCACAGCTTGTTGGAGCTACAGTTTGGTGTTTTGACGCCGCTGTCTGAGCGTGGAGCGATGTTTGTTTCGACTGGGTGGTGTTGGTGGCGTGGCGTGTGTGCGTGTACTGAATTCAAAGATCATCCTTCCCACGGAGGGCTGCGTCGTCCGTCCACGTCCGTCTCCACGTGATACAGCATGTCGGCCAGCGTGTGCTCGATCACAGCTCCCCAGCCCATGTCGCTCATCTGAGAGAGGACAAAACAAACAGAAGGTCAAGCAGGACAGCTCCGTGGATGTGATGAGTTTGAGGTCGTCTGGACAAAAGCAGCTCTCACCGGCTGGTACTTCAGGTCCTTCGGAGGGTGTTTGAAATGTGGCCCAAAATTGACGGACACCTGAAAACAGAGAGGGTGAAAGTTTAGCCGACAAAAAACACTAAGAACAGCAGAAAAATCACCAAAGCGACCCGTGTGACTGACCGTGCAGCTCTTGTAGAGTGAGATGGCGGGGAAGTAGAGGCCTTCGAACAGGTTTTCAAAGGCGACGCCTTGGCTCACTCCGTTTTTAAAGAATATCATCTGAAAAACAAAAAGAACCACGAGTTAACGGTGTCAGGCTTTCTAACTGGATTTTATTTTGAAGGGCCGTTTTCTCACCCTGCTGGGAGTCATCGACTTCAGGCTCTTCTCTGCTTTGTCCACGTAGTCTTTTTCCTCAAAGTACAAGTAGCTCTTGAACTTGATTAGAGCCTGAAAAGAAGATTTCAGATGTCAGAACAGGCTGTCAGAGGAAGTTCCAGGTGTGCTACGTGTAAACGACGAAAGCATCTTTCAGCCATAACTGATGATAATAATGAAAAGATGACACGCAGCCAGTCTTTCATCGTCTAATAACAGAAATGTTACTTTAACGTTACTTTACTGTGTCTCCGGCGTTACCTTGTCCTTGTACGTATCAGGCAGAGCCTTGGCGGTCTCCGTGGCGTCAGGCAGCTCTATGAAGAAGCCCAGCGTGTCTCCCTGACCGTAGCCTGACGAATAATGCTTTCCTAGCGACTGGTGAAACTTCGTGCCCTTCTTGCTGCGCCACGAGTAGCTGAACTTGTCGTAGCCCAGAGGCGCCTGCAGATTACCTGCAGAGTGGAAGAGGAAACAGTGTTTGAACATTTCAAACTAACACAACAACATTAGTTAACCTGTGCTCTGTACACAAGCACTACTGACCCAGTGGTTGGGACCAGCCGAGCCTGGCTGCAGTGTCTGGAGGCATGTCATCAACAGAAACCTCGAAGTACCAGGAGCCCTTCCGGATACCATGCGAGGCTCGCACCATGGAGTAACCCTTCTCCCCGGTCACCGTCAGGCGGTCGTCAGAGATCTTCAGCTGAGGAGCTGCAACACGCACACATTAGTCCTGTACACGTCTAATAAACAGAGCCGGAGACAAAAGGCGTGTTCATGTCTGAGTACCTCTGTCATGTAAAGCCAGCAGCACTCTCTCATACAGACAGGCCCTGTACAGGTCACCAGGGATGGGTTTGCCGGCCCAGCAGTCCAGTTCCAGCTTCTCCGGGTCCGGAGCGTGAGGATCCGGTTCTGCCAGGATGTAACGGTACCCGTCTTTATTGAAGGGGTGCTCGAGTGGGTACCCGTGAGGAGGCAGGCGCTGGGCCGAGAACAGAGGGTCACTGTGACGAGAGGGGAAGAGAAGAGGTTTGTTTGTGCGTGATCTGATCATTGTACCGGTCCAACAAACAACTTTATTCTGTGTGTGTGAAGCTTGTTACATCTTCTTCCTCTGTGCAGGTCTGTGAACTCTTTTTCCTTCTTGATTATTTTACTTTTTCGGCACTTAAACTCATAACATCTCGTTATTTAACGATGCCCAGAGCAGACAGGGTAGAGAAACCGAGAGGTGTCGATCCAGGGAGCGAACTCGAAGAAACTGCTGCTTTAACATCTCATGTCCCGTAGAGAATGAACTGAGTGAAGTCATTTTCAGTGGGTCGAAGCCAAACAAAGCTAAAATTAATTTACTTTGTACGAGGAGCTGCTGTTAACAAGGAGTGTGTTTTTGTGCGAGTGTGTTCGGGCTCCAACTATCGATTAATCTGTGGATCGTTTTCTCGATTAATTGATGAGTTGTTTGGTCCAGAAAATGTTGATCAAAGCCCAAAGTGACGTCCTCAAACATCTTGTTTTGTCCAGAACCCAAAGATATTCAGTTTACTGACACAGACGACGAAAGAAGCCAGAAAATATTTAAACATTTAAGATGATGAAATCAGAAAATTTGGACCTTTTTTTTCCTCTAAAATGCCTTAAAACATTCATTTATTATCAAAACTAAATTCAACTAACTGTTGCAGCTCTAGTGTGTGTGTGTGTGTGTGTGTGTGTGTGTGTGTGTGTGTGTACCGCTCTTATACCTTCTGGTTCTCTTCGTGGCTCCTGCGGCAGCGCCCTCTTGTTGCTGCTGTTGTTTACGTTTGGCCCCTCGTCCTTTACCCGGGCCGGGAGCCAACGCACCTTCAGAAACACAAGACAGATTATACGCCTGATCATAAAGACACACACACACACACACACACACACACACACACACACACACACACACACAGGGTGAAAGCAGGTTATTGAGGCGTTCGGTGTACACGGGGGAAACAGCAGGCACAAAAAGGCAGGAATTAGTCGGCGTGGCATTTTCCAAACACTATCAGCCTCTTCTGAATCCTCGTCAATGTGACACACACCGCTCTGTCGTCAAGAAACTTTAAAGAGCCGGATGATCAGATTCACTGATCGGATTCTCTTCTTCCTCCCAGAAATCAAACTGGACAAAAAAAAAAAAAAAGGACTACTCAGTTGGTACCCAGCAGGGACGGGCAGGAATACTCGAGTATTGGCGTGGACGATGTCAGTATCCGCTCTACGTAACAACAGCTGCAGATGGAGCTATCACTGCGAAAAACAAAGACTACAGCGCGGAGTGGAGACGATGTTGCGGTGAAATTGAGGGCTGATCAGTGAAATTAACCGTTTATGTGCTGTCTGTTCATGTAACGGCAGATTTCAAGCTAGTGTCAAAAGTTCACTCGTCTGTCTGCCACATTTCTACAGGAAGACGCCACTAGGTGTCGCCAAAGCTTCACTGGAGCTGTGAGCTCTTATCCCGTCATGTTAATTTCACTTTACATCTTAAATAAACTCTAAATCCATCCATCCATTTTCTGTAACCGCTCATCCTCATCAGGCTTCACGGTGGAGCTGGAGCCGATCCCAGCTGACTTAAGGCATGAGGCAACAAGATGCCAGTTCATCACAGGGCACACAGAGACAAACAGCCATCAATGTCAGTCTCAGATATGGAAATGAATTAAAACGCCCATCCCTAGTATCCAGTGACCAACAACAAAACATAAAGCACCGACTGTGACAAGTCTCAGACTTCTAAGTGTCGCATCAGTTTGTCTATTTTAAGTGAAACAACAAACGTGGAAAACAAATTTCAGAGACGTCTTCAGATCTAAAGTCTGAGCCACCAACATGGCTGACTTTCTGTCCCCGTTAAGTCTTCATTAACATCATGTCATGCTGTTTAAGATGTGAAACACGTCATCCTTATTAACTATGTGAAGTCTCAGGAGTCGTTTTGCACTTTAAACTCATCTTTAATAAACTTTCAGCAGAGTTAACTTGGCTAACAATCTGAGCGAAGAAAAAAACTACAAATGGAGGAGAAGGAAGAGAGAGGATGAGGCTAATTAGCTTTGGAAATCAAAAATGGCGCTCTGCTCTCACGTGTTGTAGTCCAGAGTGCAGAGAGTCATTTCAGCGAGGAGATTTCTTTTTTTCAGAGCCCATAGCAGCAAGCCAGAGACGAGGAAGATATGTTCACCGATCAAAGGGAGGGCAAAGCTTCGAGGAGGGGAGGAGGAGGAGGAGGAAGAGGAGGAGGAGGAGGAGGAGGAAGAGGAGGTGGAGGGGAAGGGGAGCACCAAACAGATGCAGAGAGCAGACAGGAGGGAGGTTACAACTGGACGTGGATGAAGTTGCCCACAAGATGCTTATTGAGGATTGAGGAAGTCTGATTGGAACCTCAGGGCCAACTTCGATCCAGACAGATTACAAGACACAAAAAAAAAAAACAAAAAAAAAAACACACTGATCAGCTCCAGATGGCAAAATACCAACATATTCACCTGAGAAAGCAGATCCACCTGGAACACAGTGCACAAAATCGCCATGGTCATCACATTTAACAAGCTCTCACTCTCACTTTTAGGGACTTTTATTCAGGCCAGTGATGTCAAACATTTTCCCCTCTGAATGTCAAAAGGTGAAACTTCAGTTTAGACTTTTAGTTTCTCACCGTTCAGCCCGCCGGCGGTCGGAGCAGCAGTCGTTTGTTTCTGAGTGTCGTACGAGGGTCCGATGTTTCCCAGGTCCTGCACAGGACGAACAGCAGTCCGATTATTTACAACACAATGAGTGGACACGGACTGGGAGTTACACTTCCTTCCTGTGTTACATACTGTACGACGGCTGTGTGGTCAATACCTGATCCAACAGGCCAAATTTGGGGTACTCCTCCTCTGGGTCTTTACTGCCAGGATCAGGGTGTTCCTTCACCAGGAAAACGTCTCGCTCTTTACTCTGGAAAAGAAGAAAAACTATTACTTTATAATAAAATAAATAAAAATCCAATGCAGGAAGGGTGAGACCAGAACGCTCCTTCCTCGACGTTCAACTACAAACCACAACATTACCATTGTCTTCACGATGTTGTTGGGCCAGGTGAGCTTCCCCGGCCTCTGACGGGTCGTCATGCACTCCCAGTACTTGTCGATGAATGGTATGATATCCTGCAGAGAGATGTTCATCAACACATGCAGCTTGTAACATGACTCTAAACAAGATTATTTTAGTGATTCAATAATCATAAGAATGCACAGAATCGACACTTCCTGTCTCTGATCTGAACTGTTTATGTTTATGCTCGCCTTGTCTTTGGAGAACATCGTCTTCGGGTGCTCGTCTTGTGTTCTGGACCGCCACGTCAGGTTTGCCAGGGCTGTGAGACACATCTCCTTCAGGTCTGAAACACAGAAAGCAGCGCTGCTTTGTGGACGACTGAAAGTATAACGAAGCTTAAATCCTCTGTTGGGTTCATTTTAGGTCGTTTGTAAGACACAGAACACGTACTCGCTTGTTTCCTGAGGAAGTACGTGTTGCCGCTGTGATGGCACACGTTGCAGTGAAACACATAATTGGTCATAAAGGGAAGACACGTCCTGCAGAGAAGAAGAAGGGTGTGAGATTACATCAGTGCTGAACAGAACTGCTTCAGTGTTTTCATCAAACAGACGGTGATACGTACGCGGTGTCGATGCCAAACGTGTCCGCAGTGAACCACTTCATGCACAACGCACACTGCAGCTCCACCTCGCCCAGCTGCCTCCCGCTCTCCTCATCTCCAGATCCAGTCATAGCATCGGCAGCCTCGGAGCCTTCGCCGGCTATTTCCTGTCAAAAATAAAAAGTCTGTTCGTAAAGAAAAAAACATCATAATTTAACACAAAATAAAATGTAAGTCAGAAGAATATCAAACGATGTTACCATTCCCTCTTTGCCGTTTGAGGATTCAGTGTCCATGCTGGTGGGTAGTTCCCCAAACGGAGCATCTCTGGAAGTCAACAGAGAGATTAAAGGTGCAGTGTGTCAGATTTGAGGCCTTTATTTTCAGGATAAGGCAGACATGGTATATAATATTCATAACTATGTTTTCATGCATGTATAATCACCTGAAAATAATAATCTTCTTGTTTTTTTTTATTAAAAATTCTCTTATATCTACAGTGGGAGCGGGTCCTCTTTCATGGAGTGTTTCTACAGACTAAACTAAATACTGACTCTACACACGGCCCTTAAAATGTTTGTTTCTCCTTTACACTACGGCTGGATTCATACAGGATCAGGCGCTCTGGCTAAAATGGAGGTTCCTTCATTCCTTTTTCAGTGGAGGGTCGTCCGTTTCAGCACCGGCGGTCCGCACCGCGCACCGGCATGCGGGAAAGAGGGTTGATCGACGTCACGCTCCGCCCACCAATCAGACACTTGGATTGGTCAAACCTCCACAGACAGACACACTATTCATACCTATTTCATATGATTGTTTCTTTTCTTATTTAAATTTACAGTCAGATAATTTAAGAGAAATTTAATTGGAAAATGAATTTTCATAAAATAATAACACAGTTTATTGAGTTTGTAGTTTTTGTCACTTTTCATAGCAGATGTTTCACAATCAGACTGTTGAGTTTGTTTGTGTCAGAGTCAGAGAGCCGTGTCTCTCAGCAGTGAGAGGTTTTCGTACGGCGGCTCGGTGAGTCTGTGTCACTGTGGTGGACTTTTGCTGGAGGAACCAGACTGAACGTCGGAAGTAAGTTTCTCACAAGTTTGTCTGATTTCACGTCAGCTCCCCTAACCCCACCAGCACCGGACAACCCTGCTACGACTTGCCACAACGCCTGATCCTGCGTACATCCAGCCTGAGAGGGTGAGGGTGATGTGAGGAGACTGCAATGCAGCAGTCAGACCACTAGATGCAGCTAAATTCTGCACACTGGACCTTTAACGAGCGGTAACCGAGTGGTGCGTTCACGTCAGCTCGTAAAAGGACACAATAAAAGTCTTAAAAGCGTCAGCAGAGTTAGTTTGAGAGGAAAATATTAAAGCTAGATTCACAGAGATAATTCACTGACATATTCTCCACCCATTCCTTAGAAAAGTGTTTTTATTTATGAAGTATTTCTCCTCCAAACGAAGGAGAAGCGCTCTGTTAGCATCACCTCCTACCGATACAAATAAACTGTTAAAGCTAAAGTGGACATTAGTTTGATGTCAGGTGTTCTGCTTATGATAATTAGAGGGTCATATTAATACCTAAAGTCTTAAATTAAGCCTTGTATACTTGATAAATGTCCCTGTAGCTGTGCTAACATCCTGACAGAGTTGATGTCTTTACAAAGAGTCTGTGGAGCTAACGTCAGCTAGCCACTGTGCTAACGGCGTTTCCCGGGCAAAACACAGGAAGTACCTGCGGTTCATGTCTTCACATGTAATCAGATTTATCACCTACACGTTTGTGAGAATATAAAATAAGCAGCATGGAGCTGTCGTACCCGTCTCCGGGCTCCGGCTCGGTTATAGCGGCACTGCCCGCCTCTCCTTCAGACGCCATCTTTCAAAAAATCAATGAAAACAGACAAATATCGCGAGATGTGGTCGGAGCGTCAACTTCCGGGTCGCTGCTGGCTGTGGCGCGGCTCAGCAGCGACACCGCAGGCTGACAGGTGAACTGCACCTGCTGCACGTACGGCTGGTAATGTTTTTAATTTGATACTTTAATCAACAGTTTCCACCGAAAAGTATAACTAAGTACGATTTTCAAGTACTGTACCTAAAGTACATGAAGTTATAGTTCTACTTCACTACAAATGTTTGTGCTATGTACTTTTTACTACATTACACTACATGTATTTCACAGCTTTAGATACTAGAAGTTACTCTGCAGATTTAGATTAATAAACACATACATTCATCAATAATTATAATCCAACAATATAATATATATTATTATAAAATGCATACTTTCGGTACTTTAGATGTATTTGATGATAATACTTTTGTATTTTTACTTTTTTTAATGAATTAATTTTGAGTATTTTAATCAAGTAAAATATCGGAACACTTCTTCTGCCACTGCCTTTGTGTTTCTTTTCCAATCATCTTCCTTAAGAATATATTTATCTTAATAATAATAATAATAATTTCTTTTAATCAACTGTGCTCACACTTTCACTTTCTACATATCTTGTACTGTTCTTTCTAAAAGATAAAGAGACTCAAATGTTATTCTCGCTCTCTGTGTGTGGCTAAAACAGCAGTAATGAACTGGTTAAATATATTAAAAGAAAAAAAATAAATTAAAAAAAATAGATCCTCCCCGTCGGGGAATCGAACCCCGGTCTTCCGCGTGACAGGCGGAGATACTGTCCACTATACTAACGAGGATAGCCATGCTGAACACGTGACCGCAGTCAACAAATCAGTGAGCTGCGGGCGTGTTTGTGTGATCTTCGAGGTTAGGAGGCAATTCAGTAAAAACAAGATCTAAAAATATATAAATAAATAAAATATATAAATAAAGTATTTTACAAAAAGTACACGAAGCTTGTCGTCTCTAGTGCAGCATTTTAACTGTTTGCATATTTTCTGCATAGATCACTACATGAATACACTTTGAATCCTGTCATAGATATAAAGTGTCTGTAGCATGACAGAGAAATAAGTAAATAAAAGAAATAAACAACTAAAACGTGTCAAAATACTGAAATCCTTAATCTTACATTCTTTAAAGTGATGGACATGATATATTTGCACTGTAATAATAAGTAAAATAAAGTATATTGTGGTATTGTTCTCGTTTGTTTTGAGTTGTAGAGTTTGATGTGGAGGATTTATATCCTGTACCAGAAGTTCCTCTAACGTCCACTTGAGGCTGGCTCCAGAAGTGAGTCAGTCTCCATAAGTCCCCATGTTAAAATGTCCAACTTCACAGCAGAAATAAACATGTTTACAGCCTGGTACAAAAAACAGTTTTGGTCTCTATAGCTAATTTCCCCGTTCATGACAACTGTACCTGTTCAGATTATATTAAGGCTTAAAGTTATGCAGGATTAAGAGCGTGGACGCTTTGATTGACAGGTAGGTGTCGTAACAAGTGGCTTGTTTGAGCAACCAGGCGTCATTCCACCAACAACCATTTTGGATTAGCCGGGAGGCGGCGCCGGTTCATAACAATAAACTGAATAAAACTGTTACTGCACAATACAAATGTTCTGAACAAATTAAGAGTTTATTTCTAATATGGAACTGACAGACTTTTCTTGGCCAGAGGCCACACAAAAATTCCTTATGTTGGAGAAGTTAGGCACGACCTTCCAAAAAAAATAGCATCAAATATCTTATTTTCTGAAGAACTATGCGTGACGTAGACGGTGAGGAACATTTAATGTAATTTACAGCAAGCAGACAGATTACGATCTGTGGAAAAGACTGACTTTTACTTTGTTTACTGTTGTGGAAACTTTCCAGACGGTGGATTCTTCTTTTTGGTCCCAGTTGGATTAAGATGAGCTGGAGACGAGTCTTGTGCTCTGGTTAGAGAAGATTATAATGTTTATGTGTAACGGTGGAAGCCAGGGTTTGCTTTGTGGATGTTGGGTGATGTGGATTTGTCCGCTCGTAGTTTCCTCGCCGGATGATGGATGTGTGGTCGGGATTTCTGCAGCTTAAGAAGCAGCCAGAGAAGCCAGTGGTTCTGGCTGAAACCTGACGACAAAGAGGAGTCGAAAGAAAGAGAGTCCATCTCAGACTCTGAGTGTTCGTGTCCTGCAAGTCCTGCACTGAAAATGTTACTTAAAGGTCCAGTGTGTCAGGCTTAGGCTCAAATTTTAAAACTCATAGATATCACCATGAAACTTCCTCAGCTGATTACTCACATTAAGACAATTATTTTTTGTATTACAAGTTTTCTGATATTTTACGTTTGAATATGCAAATGAGGTATTATCTAATGCTAATGCTAACTCTAATGAAATCTACAGACACAAACAGACAAAGTGAAGTCAAATAAACACACTACACATCCAGGTGTTGGTATATTAAACCTGTTAGCAAACAGCTGTTCCAATGAAGTCCAGTATTCACACTCTTTTAGCTACTTTTAGCTAGCTTTTGGTCTCCACCAACCAACAAAGAAAGGAGACAAATAGTGAAGTTTTTCTTGCAGAAAACTGCAGTAACTGATTTTTTTGGACATATAGGGAAAAAACAAGCTGTAAACACAACACTGACTTATTCTCACCTGATGAACTTGTTAGCCAACAGCTGCTAAATGCTCAACCTTTGCATGTTTTGGAAGGTAGCTGCCTTAGCATATTGCTAACTAATGCTACCTTTGGTGAAATCTACAGACACAAACAGAAAAAATAAGGTCAAATAAACACCTAAATGTGGATGTAAGCTCGAAATCTCAGTACTGTTCATAAAAGAGTAAATATGGAAGTATAATATTAAAATGTCACGAAATTGGACTACTCATGCCGATACTTCAGTGTACTTGTATGTCTGTTTGTATCCGGCAGCTGATTGGGTGTTTGGACGTGCAAATGTCCTCTTTACTTTTTAACATTTCCATTCAGCGTTTACGGAGTGAAGCGTCGTATAAAAAGCTTTGTGACGAGGTGAGACCACCCCACGTACGTTCTGAAAGTCAAACAGTGTTTTAAAGTTTGCGGGGGCCGTTCCAGCACCAGTAAAGATACGTCGAGCACAAAGACAAAGTGTGCCGGCAGACGTGTCACAAAAGAGCAGGGGAATGCTAAGAGCACCCCTGAGTGATGCAATAAATGCCTTCAAGCTATTGTGAGGAAGATAATAGTCGTGTTTTCTCCTCCTCTTTCCTCCTGCAGAGGAGAAACATCTGTGACGTTACCGTGAGGACTCTTTGTTTCTGACCTCATGTGACTTTTTCTTCATAATTCGTTGATAATAAAATAATAACTGATTCCACTGTCCTTCTATTTTTTCGTATTATTTGTTTATTTTAAGATTTTTCGTCCAGTTTTGAACTGGTTCTTGACCAGTCGGCTTATCTCTTTACAATGAACTTCTCTTTTATTTGGCATCTTTCATTTTTGATTCTGACATACATCGTTTGTCTCATTTTAAGGATGTTTTTGTCATTTACTAACGATACATATATTATGTTATACTATCTGATGATATAATTATATGTAATATTATATGTAAGTAACTTTTCTCTAATTATCTGTACTTCTTGGTGTCTTTGTGCTATGTGATATCTAATCATATCGTATTGTATCGTATCGTATGGTATCATACCGTATCGTATTGTATCGTATCATTTCGTGCCGTATTGTATCGTATCGTATTGTATTGAATCAAATGCGTTATCATCTCAAAACATGTGCTGCACTCTGGAACTGGTTTATCTGTGAAAGATCTGACAGCAGTCCATTTACAAGTACTGTTCTTCAATACACTTTTAATACTTGTACTCTGTAAGAGGAAAATACTAAACTTTGTCCCACTTTTACATCATAAATAATCCCACCACTGGTGCATAAATGCATGCACACTGGGTATATTTGTGCACACAGCACATAAAACGAAACTCAAACATCAGCTACTGTCTAACTGCATGTTTCCACTCAAAATATGTAGATAGAAAAACCATGTTCTGTCCTTAAAATGATGCATTCACTCATTAAAAACATCCACATTAATATTTTCTGTCTCTCTCATCCAGTCCACAGCTTACATGTCCTGTCTTCATCATTTCTTCATCACCTCGTCCTTTTACAACATCCAGTTTCCCCTGCTGTCCTGCAGAACAAAGCTCAGGGTCAGAGAGGGTCAAGCCTACTGGTGACATCTGCTAATTGTCCTGATGGGCCGGCCTCTCTTCTCCTCTTCAATACCGGTGTCTCTGTAGGTGTCTGTAGCTGGGAGCATACTGGCAGCTGCCACGCTCATGAGTTACCTCCACAGGATTATTTAAAAAAAAAACCTGAGTCCAAACCCCCTGTGGAACCTCCTTTAATGGAAATGGGAGACTATAACCGATAATGTGGATTTAAAGATGGGACTGTTACCTGAATTGTGAAGTTAATGACGCAATTTGAGTCGGATAAAACTGTGGAGGGAAGATGGAGCCAATTAAAGGCTAAAGAGACTGTGACGGAAAGTAACTAAGTAGATTTACTGAAGTGCAACTTAGTTTAGTCTACTTAAACACTTCTACTCAGCCACATTTGAAGTTTTCAGGTTGAAAAATAATCTGATTCCACCCCCGTCTGACAATGTAATTTATATTCTGTATCAGTGTCTTCCAGCTCTTCATTGAAGCCACATGATGTTTCCACCTCATGGAAAATATTCAACATATCTTGTGCATCATTTTGGACACATTTCCCCAAACTTCAGCCCAACATATGACTTTATGATCTGCACCACGGTTTGAAATAAAGTTTGGAGGAGAAGTTGGAGCAGAATTTGGCTGCAGAGGAAAAGTTTGTGTCGACTGAGCAGCCGAATAATCAAATATTTCAATAACAGAAAGACGACAACTAATCTAACCAACAGAACTTCATGTTTTATGTTGCCTCAAGTGTCAATATTTTAAATATTTCAAATAATTTAATAATAATAAATTATTTGTCTTAATGTAAAAGCTCCTGAGGACCTGAGGCGGACTGAATGACGCCTGGTTGCTCAAACAATCCACCTGTAACGACACCCACCTGTCAATCAAAGCGTCCACGCTCTTAATCCTGCATAACTTTAAGCCTTAATATAATCTGAACAGGTGAGTTGTATAAAAATTCACCCTCAGTACAGTTGTCATGAACGGGGAAATTAGCTATAGAGACCAAAACTGTTTTTTGTACCAGGCTGTAAACATGTTTATTTCTGCTGTGAAGTTGGACATTTTAACATGGGGACTTATGGAGACTGACTCACTTCTGGAGCCAGCCTCAAGTGGACGAGCAGAGGAACTGCAGTTTTTAGGACTTGCGCGTTGGTTTCACTTCACAAAGACGGAGGTTGCTGCTTGATTTAGAGAATGATTTACACAACGCATGTAATTATCCAGTGTTCACATGTTTGTTCTGGAAATGCGTGAAAATTTAATGACGTAATGCCTCATTTGCATATTCAAACATCAAATTTCAGAAAACTTGTAATGTGAGTGATCATCTGGGGAAGTTTCATGGTGATATAAGTGTCTGCAGTGATCAGATCAGGTCATCAGCTCTCATAAACTTGTTAGTGGGCTTCTAATTAAACCGAAGTGCTTTGTGGGGGATGTGGCTCTATGGAAACAAGGGCACAAAAAAAACTTTCTCTTTGATGAGTCCATAAATTAGCATCACAAACAGCGTTCACGTGTCCGAGCAGCGTAACATCTCACATTTGCAAATAATGACACGCCGAAGCACAAAAAGAAACACGGAGGCAGAGAAAGGAGGCACATTTTAACCAGATGCACGGCAATAAATAACCGGCTCAGTGGGACCCCGGTGGAGAGGGGGGCATTTACATTTTGAAGTGCCCACACCGTGGGGGGGTCCCACGGGGCCGGAGCGTGTCTGCGCGTCCGCACAGGACAGACAGAGGCTGCGATTGTTTCATGGCTTCATTTGGGTAACTTTTTGAATGAAATGTAAATGTCCAAGGCGTGTGCTCAGGCTGTGTATATAAGAGACCCAGAAGAGGAGCTCAGGCACACCGACGCTGACCCACAAGAGAGCTGAGATGCAGCCACACGCAGCCAAATTGCCGCGCACCCACAGGACACCTTTCTCTGTGGAGGATATTTTGGATCCAACAAAGTTTACACGGAGAATAATCTGTGCTGAGGAGCCAACAGGTGAGAATCAGGAACCAAACAACACAGACGTGGAGGTGGTTTGTTCTCAGACGTCCGTGAACTGATTTATTTGTGATTTTTTGTTTTAGGAACTTCTTCTCTCAGAGATGAACCCGGGAAGCAGCAGCAGCATCCGCCGGCAGGTGGAAGCTGCAGCCCGGAGGAGGAAGAGGAGGAGGAGGAGGTAGAGGCGGCTCCGTGTCCGGGGAAGCTCCAGAGATCGAAGGCAAAGAGCCGCCGCATCCGCACCGCCTTCACCCTGGAGCAGCTTCAGATCCTGGAGCGCAGCTTCCAGAGGTGTCACTACCTGTCGGTGCTGGAGCGGCACAGCATCTCCTCGGCTCTGCGCCTCTCCGAGACTCAGGTGAAGATCTGGTTCCAGAACAGACGCACCAAGTGGAAGAAGGAGCGGCTCCAGGGGAAGGAGGCAGAGGAGGAGCACGGCTTCACCTCCTCCTCACATCCTGCTCTCCTCTCGTCGCTCCCTTACAGACCTGTGTACTGCCAGCAGCGCACTCCGCTCCAGATGTTTGCGCCACTGCAGCTGGTGCCGTTTCATCATTACTACACATGATGCGTAAATACGCACAGAGTGACTGAGACATAATGGACCAACATGAAGCCCAGCAGCATCTACAGAGGAAGTCTCTGCAAACTGTTGTACTGAGGACTGAGTTTAGAGATATTTTAATGTAATT
This sequence comes from Sciaenops ocellatus, assembly GCA_033000465.1. Lineage (NCBI taxonomy): Eukaryota > Metazoa > Chordata > Actinopteri > Sciaenidae > Sciaenops > Sciaenops ocellatus. Next base: position 24,742,339 of record CP136874.1, on the reverse strand, counting down.
ATAACTTATTTTGATAAACATTTTTATTGAAGCTGTTCTGTTTTGTCTTTATTTTTTTATTTAACCCTCTGCAGGCCTCCGTCTGAGGCAACATGAAGTCTTTTTGAGCTCCACACAGTGCAGGAAAGGGTTAGGGTTAAGCCTAAAAGCTCTAAAAACACATTTAACGGATTAAAGACATTTTATATTTAAGTTTATGTCAGATTATGACCCTGCAGGTTGATGCTTTTGCAATATGACTCCATCATGATGACAACAAGAATATTTACTCGTCTAAAGAGGCTAATGAACCTGATTTAGGGTCTTTTCTTGACAGTGATGGCACATTATTGATCCAAGATATTCCTTGAACCATGAATCAGAATCAAAGAGACAAATTCTTGTCTTGGTGTTTTTGTGCAGAACGAACACTAACATAATAATCATGTACTGAAAGATATAAATATTTGTTTTTAAAATGAAAAGAGCTGAAGAGTTTGTGCAGGAAAGTGCAAAATATTCACTAGGTAGTGTGCAAAAGTGTGCACACTACGCAGAATATTTAAGATAAATCCAAAAGATGTTATTAAAAGGTTAATGAGTCAGTAGATCTTACGTTAATGTAACGTGTACGGTCTGAGAGGGTGGAGGGTTAGAGTCAGTGGGGGGTTAGAGTCCAGGTCTTGTTGATGAATCCAGCTGCAGTCAGGAAAACAGCCACATGCCTCAGGGTCCTGGAGGAGTTCACGTCCTGAAGAGGTGGAAGACTGCAGCCAATCACCATCTCAGCAGACAGAGGAGGAGGAGGAGAAGCTCAGGAGCAGCTGCAGATCCTGGTCGGCTTCCAGAGGTGTCACTACCTGTCGGTGCTGGAGCGACACAGCATCTCCTCGGCTCTGCGCCTCTCCGAGACTAACAGCCAAACATCAACAAGGTCACCAACAGCAGACACAGCAGCCAGCTAATATTACTGACTAGTCCAACAGCAGTCAGCCCAGCTCGGCGTCTGTCTTTCAGCCTTTTATTTCACCAAGCTCTCACCAACCACTAAAAGTCAGTCCCAGATTTACTCTTGTCCGGCGGCTTCTTGCTCGCTCAGCAAGCTTCCTCCGTCAACGTCCTCTTCGCTCTCTTCTCCTCTGCCATTATGTCCATAGAGGCTGCTGAGCACGGTTACATTGCCCGCTCACCCAACACCAGTTCTGGCCTGTAAATCTTTTCCTCTTCTTCCCAGTGGTCCAAAACTCCTGTGGAACAAACACTAACACTCCCAAGGTGCTCTGAGCTCACAGTCCGGACAGCTAACAAACTGAGCTAACATGAGCTAACAGCAGCTACAGTTGTCAGCAGTTTACTTCACTGTCCATCAGGAAACTCTGTAAATCACAGAGAGTTGAGGCGGAGCAGCCGGAGGACATCAGAGGGAAAACCAGAAAACATTTTCTCCATAAAATATGATCCAGTTTCACCAAAATCAGTGAAATAGTTGGTGGTGTGTGACTTAGTGCCGTAAAGCGTTACGTACTTCTCCCGACCCGGAGCCCAAAGTTACATAGTGTGAGAACAGACGTACGGATGACAGAGACACCATTCACCTGATCACAGGTCAGAGTAGATCAACAGGAGGTAACAGACGTCAGTTTAGTTATAAAGTGTTGCTTTAACTGGTCTCAGATTGAGGTTAGAGGTGTGTGTGTGTGTGACGTAAACAATCTGGTCTGGAGTGAACGTCCAACATTTTCTTGGCCAAGTTAAACTAATTTTCTACTAAAAGTATTTACGCACATAAAAGAAGAACTCTCTCTCTCACACACACACATACACACCTCCTGAGCACATCTGTATGTAATTTAGCACATGCTCTTATCCTCAGATGTCAGGGGGGTTCTGAAGTCTCCAAACTGTCCATCGGAGGTATTTAGCTTTATGAATCATTAAATAAGTCACGGTATCCCACCAGACAGTACTGCAAACAGTCACAGAGCATCAACTTCTTCTTTCCAGGTGCTACAGATTCTTCACTCAATCAATAAATCTCGATGATTAAAGATCAAACATCACGTTATCATCATCTGTTGTTTTTCCTGGCAGGCCCCGTTAGAGCCTCCATCAATGAGGTATTGGAAACAGATGGAGGCAAGAGAAAACAAAATGTCAGATAGAGGAGGTTATTGTTACACACAGTTATGAGCGTGAGCAGAGAAATGAGTCACCGACAGATCGAATGTCTGCGTGATAAAAAATAAAAAAAAAGCATCACCGACTTGGTCGATAAGTGACATTCGGATCGTAAAACTAACAAGCGCCTGACACAGATGTTGTCAGTCTGCTTCACGGACATGAGTCGTGTGTCATGATGATCACTTTCTTAAACCACAGTCAAGGTTATTGACTTTAGAATGAGAGTCTACGGCCATGCTAGCAGCTGTGAGGCTGCACAGACGTGCCTTGAGCTAAATGCTAACTTGCTTGTAATGCTAACAGGCTAAATAGCTAAAAAACGATGCGCTAACCATCAGGTCAAAATTTGAATCTTTATAACCAAATACCTGCAAAACTAATGACGTTCAGCCTCAGCTGTACTGCATGTTTAGTGCTAATTAACAAATGTTAGCATGCTAACATGCTAAACTAATGGTAAACACCTTAACATCTGCTAAACATTAGCATGTTAGCATTGTCACTGCTAGTTGTCATCAAACGGCAACCTCCATGGGTGAGCCAATGCGGAAGTGCCAAAAACTGCAGTCCACTTGGGGCTGGTTGCAGAAGTGAGTCAGTCTCCATAAGTCCCCATGTTAAAATGTCCAACTTCACAGCAGAAATAAACATGTTTACAGCCTGGTACAAAAAACAGTTTTGGTCTCTATAGCTAATTTACCCATTCATGACAACTGTACTAAGCTAACAATGAGCTAACAATGAGCTAAAACAAGCTAACAATGAGCTAAAACAAGTCAACAACCAAGCAGCAACTTCTGTGGCTGGTAAATGAAGCCAATGTGGAAGTGCCAAAAACTGCAGTTCCTCAAACGTCCACTTGAGGCTGGCTCCAGAAGTGAGTCAGTCTCCATAAGTCCCCATGTTCAAATGTCCAACTTCACAGCAGAAATAAACATGTTTACAGCCTGGTACAAAAAACGGTACTTTTTTTAGAACTCACCTTACCTTCTATCCTGTTGTATTCTGTGTTGCGTGCACAGTAACGGCACTTTTAATGTCTTTGATTATCTTATGATGAAATTAAAAGGCGAGATGATGACCAAGCAGAACAGAATGTCCCTCAGCTGACTTTAAAACATGACTCAGTTCGTTCACGCAGGAATAAATACTTCAATCCTCACATCTGGTAACAGTTTTTCTGACTGAGGTAATGCGGCGTGACCCATCGGTGACCGAGACCACAATCAGAAAAAAGTGTCATGTAACCTGATTTCTTCATGGGTGTTACTTTATTACATAACAAGACAGTTAAACCACAGATTGTTTACAGCATGTTCTGCATGTTTTTCAGGCCGCTTTGAGTGAGAATAAAGTTTGTCCAGCACAATATTTTCAAGAGATTTTGGAGAGACTGCTCTTGGGGTCAACACTGACAATCAGGACATGCTGTCTTGTTGAGGGACTGAACAGATTGAACGTCAGACCAGTCGGAGCCGTCACAATTACCTGACATGTTTGTTTATGACTTGAATCTGGACAATTCTGATGTCGACCCTGCAGTCTGAGCTGGTTAACAATAGAACTTTTACTATCAATCTGCCAAATTTTAGTCTTTAAAGCTGGACTAATCAATATTCACACATGAACAATGGATTCAGTGTGCGTGATTTATCGACCCGAATCTGCAGAGCCTCTGAATCTTACTTTGAATTCTTTCAGCTCTTTGTTTTGGTTTTACAGCCCTCAGATCTGCTCGTTTCCTGCAGCAGCAGCAGGGAGAGCTGAAAAAAACTTGAAAAAATTGAATGCTAAAACACATTCACCATAACAACTTTATAAGATGATCAAATGCCAATGTTGTGTTTTCAGCTTGTTCTGCTGCCACCTAGTGCCCCAAAAAATCAATTAATGCAACTTTAAACATGTTTTTTTACAGTGCTTGGTTGAATACTTGATTCAACCAATCAGCCCATTGACCCTTCGTGAGTCCCGCCCCTCTTGGCTCTGTGCTTAGGAAGGCTACGACTGTTATTTATATATAGCAGCATGCTGTTATTAATAATAACTACTGCCATGGCCACAGTACTGATCAAAGAGGACCACAGCGGAAGAAATAAAATTCTTACATGAATAAAAAATTATTTTTAGACCAATATTGTGTGCGAAATGATTGATTTCTATTATACAGCAAGAGGGTCAGCGTTGCAGAATAAACTCTTTCAGCATGACCCTGCTGGGGTTTATTCGGCAATAATGACCGGCTCGCTGTACGAGCTGCTCGTCATGCCGGCACGTCATCAAGCAACAAAATACATAAAACCTGTGGCTCTATATAATCATTTTTATTTTGTGCATTCATTTTTAATTCAACCTAAAAACTTATACTTAGATATTCTACAAGGTTACATGTGGACTTGCTTTGAACTACCGTGTGCTGCTATCTGGTGACCACATTGTTTACAGCCTCATTTTATCTCTCGAGTGTCTTGCAGGAGGCAGCTCGTCTATTTTTCTATCCAGAAGAATGTGGTGCCTCAGCTTGTCTAAATATCTTCCAGGTTACAGCTAGTGTTTCATTTCCTCGCTCGTGTACTGCACTCTGGTTGAAGTTATTCTCTAGTCTTCTAGCGAGTCACTGAATGACTGAAAACTTGATTAAAACATCTTTCTATAATGCTCTTTTCTTTCTTTTCTTTCCTCCCTCGTAGGAATGTCACATGTGGCAGATGCTCCTCCCCTCAGCTCAGAGATGGGTGAGGGGAAAAGGGGGTGAAGGGCCATGAGGGAGAGATGTGACTGAGGAATATGTGAAGAGGAGGAGGAGGAGGAGGAGGAGGAGGAGGAGGAGGGAGCAGGACGAAGCAGGGAGGTGTGCTGCTCCACTGCTGTTGCTGCTGCTGCTGCTGCTGCTTCTGGAGAAAATCCACTCCAGACAGATGCATTTCCTCCGATCCAGCACGACCGGGAGGCTGCTTTAAAACTTCCAGCCCACAACATTTTCTTCCTCTCTCCATGCTGACTCGCCATCAGAGAGGAGGAAGCTCTCTAGACCTCCACAAGCTCATCCTCCCTTTTGTTCTCTCCAGGTCCACATCCCCTTTCATGAGACTTCTTAAGGACCTCAAAGTCTGGTGACTCGAGACAGCTGTGCATCTGCGGGTCAGATGTTTGGTTATTAGTTATTTTTACGGCTAGTTTGAGATCCGAGGCTTTTTTCTTAGAGTGCATCTGGTCTGCTTCATCCTCGTCAGCGCTGAGTTTCCAAATCGGAGAAATGAGGGCTGAGGTGCTGGTCGTCTGGTTGGCTCTGACCCTGAGCTGCGCTCTGGTTTGGGCTCGGGAAGATGCGAAGGAGGACAAACTCTCCGGGGGTTCGATTCAGGTGAGAGAAGCTCGAGGACCGGTCGAGCACGGGAGACAGGGGGAGGAAGGGGATGTTGAAATGTCAGATGAGCCAGCTGAAGCTGTGGAAGAGAAGACGAAACCAAAGAAGAAGAAAACACCTGAGGAAATAGAGGCAGGTGAGTGGGAGCTCCTACAGACATGCTTGGACACGTCTTTTCTTGACCTTTTCTGGCCTCTTAGTCTACTCTGAGCTTTCTGTCACAGCTTGCAGCCAAGACACTGAGGATACTCAGACAGGGAAGGCTGCAATCAATCTCTGAGGCAGGAAAACATTTGGTTTGAACTCTGTTATCTAGTTCTCTGTCGTCCAGAGATTTCTTTCTTACCTTGTGTGAATGTCCTTGCAAAGACAGAACAGCAGAAGAGTTTAGGGGGGGTTGTTTGGAAGAAAACATCTCAGTGATTCAGAGATGACGGCGCAGAAACTCGCAGTGATTCACTTGGTGGTCTGGAAGTTTTCTTGGCAGCCTGACTGCGCAACCGCTTGCTTACATGATCCGCTTTCTCTGCCAGGAATACGAGGTGGTGTACACAACCGTGAGAGTTTTAGTAGTTTGTTTTGCCAAGCGAGATGATCAGAGGATGAAATTATGCCGTGAGACTGGCGCCCCGTGTCCTCAATTAGGTCTACAAATAAAGAACCATCTGTGAAAAAAACACACAAAGTATGAGCAACAGCAGAAATATTTCCACTACGATTTTCCATAAGTGAGCTGAAGGGATTTACAAGAAGGCCCCACTTTCTGTAGCATTGATGCAATGGCACCGGTGTTCTGAAACTTAACTTTCCGCTGCATGAAGCAAAACCGCAAGCCAAGCAGTTTTCTGTTTTTTTTATGTGTGGCTGATTTGGGTTACGCAAAAAGCCATGATTAACAAAAACCCAAGACCCCAAAACATTTTTTCAAACTTTTGTTTATCCAAAGTTTGCTGAGCATGCAACATTTTTTTTTTACAGTTTTACAGTCATATTTGAACCTTTTTCTGCACAGATTCTTGGAGCCTAAATTTCCCATTAAGTAACCTGACAGATGGTTTGTTACACAGAACCATGTGGGAAGTCTTCATTGGAAAACTTGGCAGGCACTTTCAAATAAATACTTCCAACAAATCAGATCAACGTAGTCAAACTCTTATCGAAGCCTGATATTACCTCTTTAGCAGCCGCAATTGTTGTTTTCAAGCAAACAGTCACTTCTTACCATAGACTGTATAAAACATGGATGTAGTATCCGTGACATCACCCACAGGTTTCTGAAGCTCAGTGTGGTGGCTCTGGTGGACCTGAGGCCTGGTTGCTTAAACAAAACCATCTGTAACGACACCCACCTGTCAATCAAAGCGTCCACGCTCTTAATCCTGCATAACTTTAAGTCTTAATATAATTTGAACAGGTGAGTTGTATAAAAATTCACCCTCAGTACAGTTGTCATGAACGGGGAAATTAGCTATAGAGACCAAAACTGTTTTTTGTACCAGGCTGTAAACATGTTTATTTCTGCTGTGAAGTTGGACATTTTAACATGGGGACTTATGGAGACTGACTCACTTCTGGAGCCAGCCTCAAGTGGACGACAAGAGGAACTGCAGCTTTTGGCACTTCAACACACATCGTCGCACCGTGGACGTTTTATTAGAACTGAATACTTGACTGAAAGATGGCGCCTATTGAGTCGCGTTAATACGACCATAGCTCATGCTCTAGCGGCCAGTAGTTCCTAAAAGGATCCCCTGTTTTTAATGCTAAATTTAGCATAGCATTAAGCCTCAAGATTATGCCACTCTCCATTTTACTGCATAGTAAAAGTATGCACCACTGTATAATTAGACTTAAATTAGATTTAGATCCAGGATGGACTACAGTACAGGATGGTTTATTAACAAATAAATTACTATTTACAGTATATTCCTGGACAAACATTGGACATGCAGTGAACCTGAGACTTTTGAGGGCCCACTGTGCACCATCACACGTCATTTGGCAAAGAACTTGTGTGCCATAAAACCTGTCTGAGAAACAGGAAAATGTTTGCGGTCTCCACCTGAATCTGACGCATAAACGGGGATTCAAAAACCTTCCATTGCTCTAATCTCATGTGTAATGTTATTTCTGCGTCCAGTCACAGAAAAAGGTGACTGACAGTCATGAAAAGTGGCTCTCAGGTGTTGCTGAAGGTGAGTAATGGATTGGCTGTGTTGTGCTTAAGGACCGGTGGAACATCAGGAAACACGTCTAGCAGACGAAAACAAGCCGCCGTCTGTGTTTGCGTTGGAGTCTGATGATGGTGGGTGGATTAAAAACACCGAACCCTGAAGCTCTTTGAAGATCTCCTCTCTGTAATATTCCATGTAGTTCAACATGAAACTGCCTATTTTATACTTTTAAGTCTTTAAGCAGTTTCTCATCAGGCACGTCAGGGGGCGTAATGCGACAATGAGCTGATTAAAGGTTGAAACGTTTGAGTCTGGAAGTTCTTAGATCGCCTCCATCCATCCTTCCATCGCCCCTCATGTCTGCGTGTTCAGTAAAGAGATGTAACTGAAAGAAACAGCTCGTTTAAAAAGCTTGCTTATTAACACGTTTAATCCGTACAAGAACAGAAATGTGAAAACAACTATTTGTGGTTTATTTGGGGAGTTACGTGCTGGAACTATTTCTTGGCAAACAGCACACGGGCGTAGAGACTGTGGGCGTCTTCAAACAGAAAAAAACAACTAAAACTGTAATTTTGTCAATTTACTAAACAAGATTTGTTCATTTAAACAGCTTTAGAGTCGGGCTAGCTATTTCCCACTGTTTCCAGTCTTTATGCTAAGCTGAGGCTAACCACGTCCTGACTCCAGCTTTGGAGCAAACTAACCCTTTAAAACACAATCAACAAAGTCACACAGTAACATACAATAAACTAACCAATCAAAGCGGCGGTAGAACAGCAACTCCTGTGTTCTGCAAGGTAAAATTCTTGTTTTTGTCAGTGGAGCTTGGTGGCTTTGAACAATATAACTGCTGTTTCTGGTTTAACAAAAAGATTTGATCTCTGTAGGAACATTTTCTCCATTGGAAGGGCACTCTAGAGAGAACTTTACTATGTTTTACCCACTGTAAGGGCACGTTAGTGGGCACTTGACCACATTTTCTCCAACACAGAGAGCGTTAACCACGTTTTCTCCACTACAAGGGCACTCTAGAGAGCAACGTTACCATGTTTTTTCCACTGGAAGGGCATTTTGAGGGCACTTTTGCAGTATTTTTTGAACACGGGGGAACCAGGGAGTACATTTATGTTCCCAGGAAGAAAAAAACTCACTGATTTTGAAATCAGTATATAACTAAATCGTCATGTAGACTGTACAGTATTAACTGACACAGGAACAGCTTTCTGGGGAGATTATTAGTCTCTGGCAATAGTCTCCATTTGTGTGCTTTCTTTTTTGGTCTCTGACCAAAACAAACAAATGAGCTGGCCGAATTCTCCTTCAGAACCAGGTCCTGCAGCGTTTATGTGTTATGTCAGTGTCTGTCTGTCAGTTTGAACTTCTTTTATAGGAACGTCATGACATTTGCTGTAAATACATGTGTGCTAACAAACAGGCTATAAAGAACAACTGAAGAGAAACATTTGGCAATAAAAGTTCATATAACCCAACAATAAAATGTTTAAAGAAGCTACACAGCTGCTTCATGCTCCTTTCATACATGTCTATACACACAAACATTGTATACTGGTTTCACATAACTCAATGGTTTCCTTTTTTAAACTCTCTGAAGCCAGGGCAAAGAAAGCAGCAGAGAAGGAAGCCAAGGCAAAGAAGCAGAAAGCCCCGAAGCCCACCAAAAAACCAAAACCTCCAAAACCCACCAAAAAACCCAAAGCGCCAAAACCAACAAAGAAGCCAAAGGCGCCCAAAGCCACCAAGAAACCAAAGATAACAACCACAGCGCAGCCAGAGACCAAGCGTCCTTCTCTGGAGGAGGAAGAGGAGAAGCTGCTGATTGACCTGGGCTGGGACTGTATGTACACGTTACATTCAAGAAATCAGACGTATAATCTGGATGTTCTTGTATTATTGTTTATCTTTTTAACTTTGTCTCTGCAGTGTTTCGACCTGTGACGCCAAAGACACCTGTATGGGAAGAGCCTGTTGAGCCAGACCTGGGTGAGTCTTAGACACAGCAGCCAGCTAATATTACTGACTAGTCCAACAGCAGTCAGCCCAGCTCGGCGTCTGTCTTTCTCCTCTGCCATTATGTCCATGGAGGCTGCTGAGCCCGGTTACACTGCTCGCTAGCTCTAAGCAGCTCCAGTTCTGGCACAACACCATCAGGCACCTGTGGTACAAACACTAACACTCCCCCAGTGCTCTGACCTCACAGTCCGACAACAGTCTAACAAACTGAGCTAACATTAGCTACATCTGTTAGTGATCTATGTGATCTGTAGTTCTATACATTTGCAGTAGAAGCTATAAAACTAAAGTTCACACAGTCAACATCTCCAACTAAAACTCTCAGTGAGTTCGACTACTACTACTAGGATGCCAGACGCAGGTTTCATCAACGTCTATTCAGTCAGAGCCAAACAGAGTTTTATGAAGACTTTTATGACAAATCCTCGGGGGGTTACAGCGGGTTACGAGGGCGGTGAGAATGGGAGATTTTATGTCGAGAGGCACACGGAGGTGCAATCAAAGCAGGATACTGCTGTTCTCCATCAAACAGATTTATTGTCGAAATGTTTTCAACACATAAAGACACACTACCGGGTGAGAAGAAGAGTTTTTCACTCGTGCAGTTTAGTTTTATTGAGATTTTTCCTGCAGATGTATTTCTCCTATGATGACGAGGATGTTTTTGTTTGCTGGCAGAGATGATAAAAATAAAAATATGTTGTGTTCTTCGCAGATAAGGTGCTGAACAGAAAGAAAGAAGCCACAACGACTGAGGCCATCATATATATACCAGGTAAACATGAAATTTCAGAAAACTTAATGCCAGTAAGACGTTTTATGGTGATATTTGCTTGTTTGCTCACTTGTACATTTGTTTATGTCCACGTACCTCCTCGAGGGAGGTAACTAAAGAATGCTGTAATCTTCTCCCTGCTTCTGTTTCAGAGGAAAGCACCACCGTCCCGTACATCGGCCCCTGGTATGAAGAATATGATTACGCCGACTGTACGTCCCCCTAACTTCCTACGAAATGAGCTTCAATGTGCCACACATGTTGCAGCTCCTAAATAATGAGATGTTTTCTGTCTGATTGATTCACAGTGGCTGAAGAAAGAAGAAAGAAACAGGAAGAAGAGGAGGAGAGAGCTCGAAAAGAGAAGGCAGAAAAAGGTCTTTCTGAGTATTTAAATGAAAAATGATGTTCTGTCTGAAAAGACCAAAACCAACATTCTGTCAGCATTCCCGAAAACCTCTTATTCTCTGTGGTCCAAAACGCCTGTGGTCAAAACACTAAGACTCCCCTGGTGCTTGAGATTGTGCAATTGTAGATGTGAGTGTTGCCTGGAAGGTTGTGTGGAAGTCGGTACAGATATGAAAAGTGTCCAGACTTTGGTGATTCCTCTGATTTTTCTACATTTGCCAAGCTCCGGTTCTGGCACGACACCAGCTCCGCTCCCCGTCAGCATTCCTCTAAACCCAGGGCCTGAAAACCTCCTCTACCCGGTGGTCCAAATCTCTACAAAGTTCAAAGTCCGATCAGCCCAGCTAACAAACTGAGCTAACATGAGCTAACAGCAGCTACAGTTGTCAGCAGTTTACTTCACTGTCCATCAGGAAACTCTGTAAATCACAGAGAGTTGAGGCGGAGCAGCCGGAGGACATCAGAGGGAAAACCAGAAAACATTTTCTCCATAAAATATGATCCAGTTTCACCAAAATCAGTGAAATAGTTGGTGGTGTGTGACTTAGTGCCGTAAAGCGTTACGTACTTCTCCCGACCCGGAGCCCAAAGTTACGTAGTGTGAGAACAGACGTACGAATGACAGAGACACCATTCACCTGATTATAAAGATTTATATGCAGGAAGCGATGGGCTTGGAGCTGACAGACTAACAAGTTGTTGGTTTTGGTCTTATATAGAATAACTCCAGACATCCTGGAGTCTTCTACAGTTTGTTATTAGATGAGAGAAAAAGAGCTGGAGGTGGGAAGACGGACCTCCTAACAGCTGGTCTGTTTAGTGTCCTGTTGTGGATTGTTATATAAAGCTCAGAGAGCAGCTGGCTCATGTTATGATGATATCAGGAGGCGGCGGCAGAAAATATCCATTTGATAACTGTCTGTTGAGGTCTTACACAACATTCTGGCTGTAGTGTTTCCATTAAAGTCTAACTCTGAAATCCAAACGGCTTTGTGCATGAACTGACCCATATTTCGGATTGAAAACACATGAGGAACGAGTGAGGGGGGGGGGGGTGAAGGTGCACTGTACAAGCACATATGGAAATATTTTGCCTGGTTGGCTTGCAGAGCGAGGTCCATGTGAAAACACGTTGTGACACATATTGTTTTCTCATTACGCTCCTGAAGCTGAGCGGCAGAGGAAGCAGTGGGAGGAGGAGGAAGAGGAACGACTGAAGCAGATTTCAGTGCCCGCCGAACCCAAAAGTAAGAGCTGATTTCCGTTAATTTGCAGTGGTGAAAGTACATTTACTCGAGTACTGAACTTAAAGGTCCAGTGTGTCAGATTTATGGGGCTCTGTTGAAACTAGAACTCTGTTTTTTATTAGTGTCTAATCACCTGAAAGTAAGGCTTGTTATGTTTTTGTTACCTCAGAATGAGACTAACATATTTACAGATGCTGCGAGTCCTCTTCCATGGAGTCCGCCATGTTTGAGGCGAGGCGAGGGGGTTGCAATCAGCAACTACACCGCTAAATACTATTAAATGCTACACACCGGTCCTTCAAGTATTTGAAGCAGCTAGCTTCAGCTAGCAGCAGCTGTGAGGCTGTAGCCTACCTAATGCTTTGAACTAAATGCCAATGCTTACACAAGCACAATAACAATGCTAACGTGCTCATGTTTACTAGATATAATGTTTACTATGTTCACAATCTTAGCTTAGCATGTTAGCATGCTAACATTTATTAATTAGCGCAAAGTACAGAAAGTCATAAAGTATTGGACATATTCAAATTTTCATTCATCATTTCATATATTTGTTGAGCATGTTAGAATGTTGACTCTATAAAGGAGAGGATGAGGCAACATTAGCATTAGCATTAGCAACTACACGGCTAGATGCTACTAAATCCTACTACACACTCATCCCTTAAGTAAAGTACCTGAAGCAGCTAGCTTCAGCTAGTTCTTTGACCTATGCTTTGAAGTAAATGCTAATGCTAATAAACATGCTCACAGTGACAATGCTAATATATTTAACATATACAATGTTTACCATGTTATGATAACATTCTAATTTTGACCTGATAGTGTATAATTATACCTTTAGCCTGTTAGCATTGTAAGCATGTTGGCAGAATTGTAAAATAAAATATTATTTTACATTGTAGTATTAGTACTTTTACTTAAATAACATACTTTAATACTTCTTCCACCGCCAGGAATTCCTACATTGTCTCTAGGGACACGTTTTACTGCGTCTATCTTCATTAAAAAAGAAAAAATACTTTTGACAGACTTGTTAACAGCCTTCACGTCCTCTCCAAAGAATGAAGCCAGTGGATGTTTTGAATTAGAGTCTTTTATGGAACATTTGTCAACCAGATCCTGTTTGTCTGCCGTTTCCTCTCAGAGTGTCCTCCCCTGGGCTTGGAGTCTCACCGGGTGGAAGACGATCAGCTGCTGGCTTCCTCTCAGTCTCACCATGGCTTCACGGCTCAGAGAGGACGACTCAACATGCAGGTAGATTTACATCTTAGCTCGGCAACTCGTCAGGATAATTGGGAAAATGAGGAGTCTACGCCTCGAAGCGGTTATCTGTTTATAAGTTTGGATGGCAAAAGTAGGTCTAAGAACAGCTGTGGTCCCCCTGCAGGGCTCTGATAATGACGAGGATCTGTACGGCGGTGCGTGGTGTGCAGAGCCAGAAGAGACTAACCACTGGTTTGAGGTCGATGCCCGCCGAGAGGTGGAGTTCACTGGGGTCATCACTCAGGGAAGAAACTCAGAGCAATAGTGAGTCCTGCTGAAACTTGGGATGACTAAAAGAAACTCAATTTTGGAGTGGTACAACGAGATGTAAACATAATATTGAAATATGTTACATTCTTCCCAGTGAGGATTTCGTGTCCTCCTACTATGTGGCCTTCAGTAACGACAGTCGTGATTGGACGACATTACACGATGGCTACGCTGAATGGGTGAGTGAAAGTTGAATATAAATAATTGCCAACATGCAAAGACATTGATTGATTGATTGATTGATTGATTGATTATTGATCCTCTCTCTGCAGTTGTTCTACGGGAACGTAGATAAGGACACACCGGTGATGAGTCAGTTTACGCCACCCGTGGTGGCGCGTTACATCCGCATCCTGCCTCAGAGCTGGAATGGCAGCTTGTGTCTTCGAGCTGAGATCCTGGCCTGTCAACTTCCCAGTCAGTACCATCACAGCACCAATGAATACATCTAAAATGTCACATCTCCAACTAGGAAGCCTCGTTTAAAGCCTCACAGTTTTCAAAGGGTTTCATGACCCCATGAGTCACTGAGCTTTCTAAATTCTTTGTGGAGTATGTCACCATCCACAGTGATGAACAAGAGTCTATTTCACAACATGAACTTCTCAACCTCAGTGTTTAAAAGTGTATTACAGCACTGAATAACTGCAAAGTCCTTCCATCCCATAACGTTTACAGACATTAACATTCACAGTACTGACAGTAATCTCTTGTTGCGTGTTTCTTCTTTCAGGCAGTTACCGCAGTGAGAATGAAGTCAACCCGTCTGATGATCTGGACTTCAGGCACCACAACTACAAGGAGATGAGACAGGTTTGTTTTTAAGTCTGATTAATCAAAAAATTTGCAGGTGGGGAGTAAGTCGCTGCTCCAAGTGAAGGAGTTCAAGTATCTCGGGGTCTTCATGATTGATGGACAAGATGGACCGACGGTTTGGTGCAGCGTCTGCAGTACCGTGAACACTGTACCAGGTCGTTGTGGATCAGAGGGAGCTGAGCTGGAAGGCAAAGCTCTCGATTTTCCAGTCCATCTACATTCCAACCCTCACCTTTGGTCATGATCTTTGGGTAGTGACTGAAAGAAGAGAAGAGTTTCCTCTGCCAGGCAGCCGGGCTCAGCCTTAGAGATAGGGTGAAGAGCTCTGACATCCGGAGGGAGCTTGGAGTAGAGCTGCTGCTCCTTTGCTTCGAAAGGAACCATCTGAGGTGGTTAAACATCTGATTAGGAAGCCCCCCTGGGCGCCTTCCTTCTGGGATGAGACCCCGGGGAAGAGCCAGAACCTGCTGGAAGGACTACATAGTCCATCTAGCCTGGGAACACCTCGAGATCCCCTAGGAGGAGAAGGAATGCCTTGCTGGGAGGAAGGACGTCTGGAACGCCCTGCTACCGCGACCCGACCCCGGATAAGCGGAAGAAAATACGTGGATGGAAAATCAAAAATAAAGTCTTCCATCTTAAAGGTTAATTATGCAAAGAATATATAAAACGATAACACAATCTTGTCTCTTTCTTTCTCTTCCAGATGATGAAGGTGATAAACGAAGAGTGCCCCAACATCACCAGGATCTACAACATTGGTAAAAGCTCTCAGGGCCTGAAGATGTACGCCATGGAAATCTCCGACAACCCCGGAGAGCATGAGACAGGTATGAGAGACAGACAGACGGACTTCTGAACAGATTCCTGCTGCAGAATATTAGACAAGTCAACAACAGAAACATGTGGTGAACGTGTGTCGGAAAAAACTGAACCAAAATATTTTCACTTTTTCTACAAACAAATAAATGTGTTGCAGTGGTTCTCAAACTCAAAAAAAGTCTGCGCAACCTGATTTCATTTTAACCAAATCCAACATTTTTCAACCATCGGCTCATTCGTGGAGACGAAACATGCAAAGTTGAACTAAATTGAAAGCAGGGTCTTTAATTTCCTTTTAAAAACAGAGAGGCATGCAATGCAGAGGCACATCTCTCTATACTGCGTAGTATTTAATGAAGGCAAACTTGCACGTTTAACCACAAGGCTTGGTTGTGGTAGAAGAGGAAATATTCACTTTTAAGATTTTATAATTAGAGAACAGATTTTAAAGCCACATGAGGCCAGTTAATAGTCTGAAATTTGGGGCTATGTGAATAAAACTGACTTGGCTTGACTTGAGTCGATGTTATACAACAAGGGAGCCCTAAATGCTTAACTCCAGCGTGAGACAGGTTCCAGACAAAATACAAAACCTGAAATCAGAGTCTGCACGGCAAGGACAACTTGTGCATATAATATTGTGCTCTACATTGTGGCGACCGTCATCCGTCTTTGTGTTAACAAATCCGTGTTCTGTTCTGTCACTAGGTGAACCCGAATTTCGGTACACAGCTGGTCTCCACGGTAACGAGGCGCTGGGTCGAGAGCTTCTTCTCCTGCTGATGCAGTTTCTGTGCAAGGAGTACAATGACGAAAACCCCAGAGTGCGCCGCCTGGTGGACGGAGTCAGAATACACCTGGTGCCTTCGCTCAACCCCGACGCTTACGAGCTGGCGTACGAGATGGTGCGACGGAAACGGAAACACTCTCTAAAGCATTTTAACTTCAGTATATCATATTTAAAGAAATAAGAGTCACCGTCAGAATACTGGTATCTTCAGTCACACCGTCTGCCTTTCAGCCTTTTATTTCACCAAGTCCCAGATTTACTCTTGTCCGGCGGCTTCTTGCCCGCTCACTCTCTCCTTTTCTCTTCTTATCTTCCTCCGTCAACGTCCTCTTCACTCTCTTCTCCTCTGCCATTATGTCCATAGATGCTGTTGAGCCCAGTTACATTGCTTGCTTGCTCAGCTCAGCTTGCTCCACTCACCGTCAGCATTCTTCTGCATCCTGGGCCTGAAAACCTCCTCTTACTGGTGGTCCAAAACGCCTGTGGTGCAAACACTAACACTCCCCCGGTTCCCTGAGCTCACAGTCTGGGCAGCCTGGCAAAAAAACTCAGCTGCTATTAGCTAACAGCAGCTACAGTTGGCAGCAATTTTATTTTACATGCTTGACCGTCTCTTGCAAGTTCCTCAAGCCATAAAACTAGCAGATTTCTTACACAATATACAGTTAAATGCAGAATAAAATTCAAGTCGGACGACTCTCAAAAGCTGTGAAACATTTAATTACTAATCTTACGTATGTAACACTTTTAAAACTTACGTCCTTCTTGCCCTCCAGGGTTCGGAGATGGGGAACTGGGCGCTGGGCCACTGGACTGAAGAAGGTTACGACATCTTCCAGAATTTCCCAGACCTCAACAGCATCTTGTGGGGAGCCGAGGACAGAGGCTGGGTCCCTCGTATAGTGCCCAATCATCACATCCCCTTACCAGAAAACACCCTCAATGGCTCTGTGAGTTTCTTCGTATGCCGTCATGGGTACATTTACAACTTAAATCCTACACTATGTAATGACATTCAAACATTTATCTCCTTCTTGCTCTCATAGCTTGCCACTGAGACAAAAGCCATCATTTCCTGGATGGAGCGCAACCCATTTGTGCTGGGAGCTAACTTGCAAGGAGGAGAAAAACTGGTCACCTACCCTTTTGACATGCAACGTCCACCAGTTTCTGTAAGGCTATTTTACAAAGAAGATTACCTCAGCAATTATACACCCATACAATAATCCTCTAATCCTTTGGTGTTGTTAAAGTCAACAGATAGCAGACGTTGGAGAAGTAATGCTGAGATGAACGAGGAGACGTGGGCTCGCATTCAGAGGCAGAACGAGGGAGCTCTGAGGGAGACGCCCGACGACGCCATGTTTCGATGGTTGGCGATGTCTTACGCCCACAGCCACCTGACCATGACGGAGACCTACCGAGGCTCCTGCCATGGTGACGATATCACCGCAGGACAGGGCATCGGCAACAGAGCTACCTGGAAACCAGTGGTGGGCAGTAAGTGTCGACACAGTAATGGGCATCAAAGCAAGAGTAGACATGGATGAATTATATTATTTGGGGGCCCCAAAGCAAAAACCTGTCATTGACCAACTGTTGCTTTGAAGTCCCCATCAAGTACAGTGCACAAAACAAACTATAGATGGCAACAACATAGAAACCAACCAACCAGTACTCCAATGCCGGAGTACTACATGGCCCAGGGTTTTTTCTGTCAATTCAGGGTTGGATATACCTGAAAATGAGCTTATTCATGCAAGTGATTCTGATTGTACTACACGTAAAGCTAGATTTTGACACAAAGCCCCCTTTACAAGTGATCCAATTCAATGGAAGTGAATGGTGTTACATTTGTGGTACTCCAGGAATTGAGAAATGAATAAACCATTGAGAAACGTTGCTTCTGCACCACATCTAGAATACCTCCACTGAACTGGAGGTAAAGGGTCGGCATAGGTAGACACCACTAGGTGTCAGTCAGGGTTTGAACTGACCCTCCTCTGAAGGTTTCTATCATCCTCTTCCACAGGCATGAATGACTTCAGTTACCTGCACACCAACTGCTTCGAACTGTCCATCTTCTTGGGCTGCGACAAGTTTCCCCATGAAAGTGAACTTCCTCTCGAGTGGGAGAATAACCGCGAGGCTCTGTTGTCCTTCATTGAACAAGTAAGAACTGGACGGATGAATATAGGTACTGTTTGGACACTTGACCTTCAGATGGAAACTGACGTGATCCGTTTGGTTGCATTGGATTCCAGTGGTGGCAGCCTCCATTGGCACTTTGAAGGTTTTTGCTTGGTTGTTAAGGACTGGTGACCCAGGGCAGGTTTTTAGTTGGTAGTCCAGCCATGGGGATAGAATGACAAGTGGCACTCCTGTGCCACCCTCACACTGTCTTTCCTGTATTGTATTTCAACATCTCACTGGTACATGAAACATGCTCTCAATCAATGCAGCAACAACATGTGGACGATTTGAACATTTATGACTCTTTATGACCAGTTGGAGACATCAATGATTGTCCTCCTTCCCCAACAGATCGGACCCAGGGTCACTTTTACTCAGTGGCTTTCAAGTCTTGTCTGTAGCTGTTCTGCTAGTCATATTGAAAGTTAAGGCCTTACATGTTGTTTTCTGTGCAGGTACATCGAGGGATAAAGGGTGTAGTTAGAGACGTGGAGGGAAATCCGCTGCCTAATGCCACCATAACTGTGGAAGGAATACGGCATGACGTCAGAACTGGTATGTTGGCTCCAACATCAAAGAAAGTGACAGTTTTTGCAGTTTTAGAGAATTTCAGATCCTAACCAAAAGTTTCTGTCTCTCACTTCAGCTCTCGGTGGTGATTTCTGGCGGCTGTTGAATCCCGGCGAGTACAGAGTTACTGCCAAAGTTGACGGCTACACCCCCCAGACTAGACTGTGCATGGTGGGTTATGACACTGGAGCCTCTCCGTGCAGCTTCACCTTAGCCAAATCCAACTGGGATCGCATCAAACAAATAATGGCGCTCAACGGCAAGAGGCCCATTCGACTCGTCACCAAAGTAAACGTAGTGAAAACAACTCCGGCCAGCGCAGTGGAAGTCATGAGCACCACGGAAAGTCACGCCAGCCTTCAGAGAGCAGAGCGACTCAGGCGGCTTCGGATCTTGCGTTTGCGCAGGTTGCGCCAGCAGAGATTACGAGGCGGTCTTAATATCACTCCTGCGACCACGACAACAACAACCACCACCACAACCACAACCACAACAACGACGACGACAAGAGCCCCAGCTGAAACTGAGAGAACCACCTCCTGGTACGACTCCTGGTTTCCCGTGGACACCTTGACTGAGAACCCGTTTGATAGCATCATCTTCGAATCCGAGCCCACACAGGACTATCCTTTTGAATTCACCATTGATTGATTATTACATTCAATGACCACATCTATGTTATACAAAGACCTTACTAACCACTTCAGTTTGCTGCAACGTCACGGCTTTAAGAATACACACTGCATAGGTTGTTAATTATTTTAGTTTTCACTTGATGGGTAAACATTTTGAGTGGAGACAAAAGTGATTTTAAGGGAATGTCCATGAGATAAATATGGTTTTGGAAAATTCTTCACAGAGAATTGATGTGGAATATAAAGCCTCTGCTGAGCAGAGACTATACAGCACAGGTTTAATTGGCTCTATGTTTAATAAACCAATATACAGTAAGCTACAATACAAACAAGATATAAGTATGTACTTCTCCATTAGAAATGTATATATATCTGTATGTTTCTTTGATGGCTTTACAGTGATTGCTGTCCTCAGTTAAACTGATTTAATGTACTGCTGAATGCATTTGATTAAAATGAAGGTATTTTCTAAATTACAGTGGTACGTGTATTATTTTGTGGTTCAATTTGGGTCAGTAACATAATTTTAAAAGGTGTAATTGTTAGAAAATTATTAGAGAAATTAGCAATTTTGACAACACTGTGAAAAAAACCAAGAAGCCCAGCTCAGTGTCCCCAGAGGATGAAGCCTTGTGACTTTGGTGATTCTCTGGCTTTTCCTCTGGAAGTGATATTTGTGGTTATTAGTTAAATATCTCTCTATATTCAAAGTCCCAGAGGATGAACTTCAAACTTTGATAATCTAAAAACTTTTTTCCTTTAGCGCAACCATCAGGTCAAAGTTTTTAATATCAGCTTAATATCTCAACAGTGATCAGATGGATTGCCTTGAAATTTGGTTCAGACGTTCATGCTCCCCAGAGGGTGAGGCCTAATGACTTTGATTTCCCATCAAGCACCATCGTCAGGTAAATGTTGACTTCATGAATGTCTTGTGCAGTACTTTGGTTTTGACCAAACACCAGAACTAACATCAGCCTCAGCTGTACTTTGTGTTTATCAGCAAATGCTAAATGGTGAACATGGTAAAGATTATAGCTGCTAAACTTCAGCATTGTAAATACAACCCACTAGAACCACAATATAAACACTTAATGTTTGAGACAAAGTCATTTTATTTTAATAAACATTCATAACAGATTATTAGACATCAGATAATATGGACATCGTATTCTTCTTGTAACCTCACCTACATTTGGATTTGACAAAATCCAAACTCAAACTGATTTTGTTGGCATTTCTTCTGGTTTCAAATCCATTTTGTCCGTGGTCCGTAAAGCTTCAATAGCCCGTTTAATCCAGAGTCCGTACAGTTTATATTTGTCTCACGTTGGCCAACACCAAAGACCAAACCGTCCTCCTGCTGACACTAAAACAACCAGGACAGGACTGACTGCCGCTATGACTGGCCGGCTTTGCCTTTTCTGTGCCTCCCTCCGGTGTACCGGAAACTCTTGAGCGGGTTCTTCCCCTGGATGTTCTGCAAGAGAGGAAATCAATTATTGCAGCCAAGATCTGATTTTAATATGCAGTTTAGATGGTGTTAACGTAACACTGCTGCACAGCTGTAGCGTAGTTGTCGTCTTCTGAGTTACACCGACCCGTCTGGGAAGCATTGTTACACGATTTTGTGTCAAATATCAGCATCAGGGCAGATCAAGGCAGCTTTTACTGAACGGTATCGGCTATATCGGCTACTTTAACCTGCTCCGTGATGTTTTCATTGGACGCTGGTGTGTCTCCACATGTCATTCTGTCAACTCTAACAGATTGTTTCACGTTTTCCGGAGTCTCACCTTAAAACTGGTCTTGATGACTCCTTCTGATTTTGGCTTTTCCTTCCTCTTCTTCCTCCTCCCTGACATATTCACGGTGCTCCTCAGCGTCTCTGGAACTGAAGGAAGTGAAAACGATGAGTTTACTGATGATGGGTATCTCTGCAACCATGACGTCATTCAGCTCTAGCTCTGTGTGTGTGTGTGTGTGTGTGTGTGTGTGTGTGTGTGTGTGTGTGTTACCGAGGTACTCGGGTACATTCTTCAGGTGTGGTTTGATGACGGCGGGATGGAGGTCTTTGTCATGTCTGAGCAGCTGCAGGTCTCTGGGATTATCCTCGAAATATGTCTGAGTGACAGCAGAAACATCCAATCACAAAACACATCCACACACACCTCCACCTCCACCTCGTCTCTGTGGAGGAGCGACCATCACTCACCTTGAGTTTTTCTGAATTGAGCAGCTCCTGTTTGATCTCCTTCAGTCTCGCCTCTTTTACTGCCTGCTTGGTCACTGAACGCATCGCGTCCTACAAACAAACAAAACATAAAGTCATCGTCCAAACTTTTACTGGAAGCATATTATCGTAACAAACTGACGCCTGGTATGTATTTGGAAGCTTTCGTGAGGACTCACCCTGCACCTGTACCTGAAGCCTTCGATCTCTTCCATCTTAAACTCGTACGGTTTGAGGGCAGAGTCGGCGTGGTCTGAAACAAAATACACATTTCACAGTAACAGTCAGTAACAGCTCACCAACTGACAACGTTATGGAAAGATTCCTGCAACGACAGACGTTTTATTAAGAGGAAGAAGCTGTTTGTTGGACCGGGAACAGCAGTTGTTTGCTCAAACAGTGGAGAAGTCCTTGTTACCTCCTGTGAGAGCTTCCTCCACATCTGACAGCAAACCGAGCTCAGTGTGAGCGATGAAGGACAGAGCAGTGCCCGCGTTGTCAGCTCTCGCCGTTCTACAGAATAAAAAATAAAAATAAAAAAAACAGACGTCAGGATGTGATTCTTCGTCAGATATTAACAGCTTCTTATTGAGAGGTGAAACTTTTCTCACCTTCCAACTCGATGAATGTACGATTCTACGGTCGTGGGGAAATCAAAGTTGATGACGTTGGCGACGTTTTGGAAGTCCACACCTCTGGAGACGCCGTACTCTTTGTCCTTACTCCTTTAAAAACATCATTTCATTAAACGGTCACCAAAGGAACTTTTTACAAGTCAATTAGTGTGAGGACCAGTGACTGATGAAGTGAAGTGAGGTCCTTCGTCTGCTGATTATTTCACACAGTACGCTATCTATGACAACACCACAGCCAGGACTTTTATTTTGAAGTACTGCTGAAAGTTGAATGCCACAGCCAGGACTTTTATTTTGAAGTACTGCTGAAAGTTAAATGCCACAGCCAGGACTTTTATTTTGAAGTACTGCTGAAAGTTAAATGCCACAGCCAGGACTTTTATTTTGAAGTACTGCTGAAAGCTGAATGCCACAGCCAGGACTTTATTTTGAAGTACTGCTGAAAGTTAAATGCCACAGCCAGGACTTTTATTTTGAAGTACTGCTGAAAGTTAAATGCCACAGCCAGGACCTTTATTTTGAAGTACTGATTTGACTCACTTTCCTCCTCTCTCCGTCGCCTTCTTCTTCTTCCCTTTGCCTGCAGGCGCCTGAGAGGCAGCGGTGGGATCAGCCAAACTCTGCTCGTCTGTGGCGATGATGTAGTCGTAGAATCCCTGATTGAACTGAGTGATGATGTGACACCTGTGAAAGAGCGGTACGAGTACGTCAGAGGAAGGAAAAGTCAAGAAACACAAACACACACACACTCGTCTGCAGGAGGTCGGGTGTCTCACCTGGACTGGACGGGCAGCTCCGAGTTGAGCACACAGGCGGGAATCCCAAACTGCTCCAGGAACAGTTTGAGTCTGTAACATCTGTCCACGGCTCCCACGAACACCAGCGTCTTGCCCTGGACCAGCCGCAGCCTCAGCAGCGTGTAGATGAGCAGGAACTTGTCCTCCTCCTCACATTTGATGCTGTACTGCTGCAGCTGGCTGCTGTCGGGGAGCTGAGAGCCCTGAAGCTTCAGGATCACCTGAGAGGACACAGAACCACCAACATGTCACACACAGGGAGTGTAAGGCGCAAGACAGATGATGACTGCTAATAGAACAGCTGTAAAGTGGAGCGACACGTGTAGTTTAAGTCTCAGTGCTGTTATTCTCTACATCGGCACTCATGGAACGACTCTTGTCCAATCAGATTACTTGATCTGACCTCTGATGTTTCTAACATGATAAAGTTACCGGGTTGTGCAGCAGCAGCTCCTTCAGGGCCTGAACGTCCTCAGTGAGAGTGGCTGACATCAAGAACGACTGGTAGATCTTCGGCAAGTGACTGTTAAGAGAAAAAAAAACACTTCTGTTGTTTAATAAACACTTTAATTATGAACATTTTTCACATTATGAAAAGGTCAGCTGGCAAAAAGGACAGTTAAATATCACAAACAGAAAGATCCGTCTCAGTGGCTAAATAAACCCACATTCTCCTTCAATTCTTCTTCATCTGTTCTAGAAGTTGTACGTGACAATGAAGCCAGTCGTCCGTCATGGCGTCATTATTTTTTGCCAGCAGGAAGTCGTTACATTGTTACTCAACCTGTCAGGGTCACGTTTAGGATATGAATGTTGTGCTGATACTAATGTTGCTCTCACACCAGGATAGTCCGGTGGGCGGGGAATGCCAAAAAATTCCACACCTTCATTTGGTTTGGTTCACTTTCACCGCCTGGTAATCGTGCAGTTACAACAGCTGCTCGTTTGGGGGCGCTGTTGCCCAAAACAAGCACTGACCAGGAAGAAGAAGAAAACCCCGCTCATCGATTGGCTTTCTGCTCTTCGGTTCGCTGGATAGTCTGTTTGCTTTCTCGCTGTGAGCGAACAGCACCAGGGCAGACAAGAGTTTGCTTGTTTGGTCCGCACCAGAGTTGCACCCAAATGAACCGGACTATCCGAGATAACAAACTCTGGACTTTCTGGATGGAAGTATCAACAATCATCTCAAAAAGCCTGAACCCTGAAGAGCGGCTGTGATTTCTCTGCATTCCCTCCAGCAGCAGAGTTTGTTTAGACTCTTGTTTGGGATGAAGCAACCTTTGACATTTTGAGAATGAAGTCTGGTGAGCAGGGCAGAGATCGACACAAACACTTCAGAAAAGGCTGCATGAAGTGCGAAGTAAAGAAGTGAAAATGTTCTAACCAAAGCGTACACTTTATTAAACCATGTGGCTGAAATACTTTTAGTAGCTGCCAACACACTGTGGATAAATACCTCATACAACCACACTTTAAGTAACCCAAATTAACCCTTTAAAAATGAATAATCTGATGGACTTTTCTCTAAACCATCTTCAACCCGGCGACGCAAGGAGAAGAGTCACAAGGCCGACAGGTTCAGGACAACTCGATCACCACTCACCACAACAAGTTCTTCAGATCTGCCTCGAAGCCAAAAGAGAAGAGCAGGTCGGCCTCGTCCACGACCAGCGTCTCGAGGGACGAATGCAGGACCAGGTTCTGGGCGTTGAGGTGGGCGAGCACGCGGGACGGCGTCCCCACGACCACGTCAGGCTTCTCCATTAAGATAGGTCTGTTCACGCGCACACAGAAAGCGTCACACTTAGCATTTATATCTATTTACGCTAATCACAGGAGAATACGACATGTTTGTGTAACAGGCCGACCTCTGCGCCGACAGGTCGGCTTTTCCGGAGATGTCGGCGACCCGGACGTCCCTCGAGCAGAACGCCGTTAGCTGTCTGATCATGGTCTGGACCTGCTGACCCAGCTCTTTGGTTGGTACCAGGATCAGAGCTCTCACATCTTGCTCCCGAACGCTCTGAAGGCAACAAACACAATAAAAAAAATTAACTGACGGACCTGTAGAGATTCACTTTTATAATTAGTCACTCATGTTTCCCCACCCACTCACCTGTTTGGAGGCCAGGATCCGCTGGATGACGGGGACAGCGTAAGCGGCAGTCTTTCCAGATCCAGTCCGGGCTCGAGCCAGAAGGTCTTTCCCCTCCAGGGCCAACGGGATGGCCTTCTCCTGGATCAGAGTCGGCTGAGACCAACCCAGATCTGCAACCGCCTAAATGATGACAACACGTAACATTCGGACACGATCAGGCGCTGTGGCGAATTGTGGCAGGGTTGTGCGGCGGTGTGTGGGTAGCAGTGGTTGACAGACATAGACAGTGAATGAGACTCTTTTAACTCCGGCATGACTTCATGCTGACTCTTATTTATGAGCCATTCCTTGTGTTTACAAGCTGCTGTGACACCTGAATTTCTCATTAAAGTCTTTCTCATATCACCATAAATATTAAAGTGATTTAAAGGTGCAGAATAAGGCAGACACAGAATATAATACTCATAACTATGTTTTCATGCTTATATAACCGCCAGAAAATAAGAATCTTTTTGTTTTTGTTACTTATAAATTCTCCTTTTATATTTACAGGTGGAGCGGGTCCTCTTCCATGGACGCGGCCATGTTGAAACAGCGTGTTTCTACGGTAGCCCAGAACAGACAAACTAAATACCGACACTAGTTAGGGCCTTATTTAACTCTATTCTTAAGCTCCTTTTTTTAAACGTAAAGCACACACGAGCTGCAGCTGTACACAAACAGTTATTATTCCTCCATTTTCTTTTTAATTTGATGAAAAATATACAGATAAAAAGTTAAAATAAAGACATTCGGTGGTCTGAAGATTTTGCTTTCCACATCAGTTTAACACAATTATCAAAAATGTAACGTTTAAGACAATAAAAGACACATTTTTAGTCACATTTAACCAAATAAAGTGTGATTATTAAAAGTCCGGTCACAGAATTCGCCGTAACACCAGTGACACCAGTTTGAACGGGTCAAACATCAAACAGGTTTCAGCGGGAACAAAAATCAAAGGTTAATGTTGTCTTTTTAGTTGTTTTAACGTTTTTTTAATGTTCACTTTAACGTTTCGACACGCGAGACACCAACGCCCCGCCGTGTTTACGTCGAGCTTTTCTTCACGTTTCGCGGGTTTTTAACCTTCTAGCCTCCGGTCCAACGGTCCGCCGACACTTCGTTTAACGTGTTAGTGAACGGCAGCCGGTGTGTCGGGCTCGTTACCTTCAGCAGACGGTCGTCTAAGCCCAGCTCGTGAAACTGAAGCCTCTCTGCAGCCATCTTTACGCCTCACTGTGAGCACACGTGCGTCGCAGGGATGACCACGTCGTCAGGGTGCCTTCACGTGCCTCCTCTAAAGCTCCGTGTTTCCGAGCTTCGTCTTAATTTTGAAGTTCTCCTGCAATGTCCAATTATTCTGTGAAGATTTTAAGTACTGAGTAATAATTTGACTTTAATAGAGGACAGAACATTGGCTTATTATATAATAACTCCGTAATACTTTTTACACAAAATACGTTTTACTATTTTATTTTTATTTGTTAATTTGTCTTCAGATATATATTTTTAACCACAGAAGATTATACTATTATTTCAATGTTCATTTTCATCTATATATACAAAATTATAAAGATATACTCATGTATATTCATAGATATTAAACAAATAAAATAAAAGATATATGATTGTATATAAGGATCAAAACACAAATAAACACACATAATAAAGAGATAAAGACAAATAAATAAAAATGTATATAAATAAAATGAAGGTGAAGTAGGTTAAGTCTAAAAAAAAAGAATAGGAGCAGAACTCTTGTGTTGGAAGCATTTATCTTATCTATTCATCTCATATTTATTCTCTCCACATTTTATTTTATTTATTTATTTTCTCCTTCTTTTGTGGTTGTTTTGCATTTGTTTTGTAATTGATAATTTCCATCTTGATTGTATTTGCTCAGTGTTAATTCAATGCTACACGTTGCTCGTGTTTCACAAAATATTACATGATAAGGTGTGTTGACATGAATATATGTTAGAACAAGTGTAACTGCAGAAGCATCTCCTATTGTACATTCCTAGTGTATGTATGTTGCATGTATGTATATATGTCATTTTATATATGTGCAATAGAAAAGTAAGTAAAGATAAATAAACTTAAAGTACCAGCAATGAAAGTAGTCATTATTCCGAATGTATTATAATTAATGACGTGTAAGCATTACTAATATTGTAAAGGTGGAGCTACTTTATACACTTAATCTATAACATAAATCATAATTCATTAGCTGATTGTTGTTGAATATTAATTATTTTTTGTATTAATATATTTTGTAAGTAAAATGTACAATATTTTAATAGATGTAGTGGAGTATAAGTTACATAGAATTCAAATACCAAAGTACAAGTACCCTGAATGTTTACTTAAATACAGTAACTACTTCCTAGTAATTTATTTAATTAATTTTCCTTAATTTAATTTAATTAATTTGAATTCATTTCCCCTCGTTTGGCCAGAAGATGGCGCCAAACGTCACCAACTGAAACCCCAACGTCAGAAAACCATCATTAATCATTAATCAATTAAATATAAAAATAAACCACAAACAGTGAACGCATCATTACATGTCGCTTTAATAATAATAAAAACAGCAGCCATGTTTGTAGTCTTTAACAGAGACTTGTTGAGAAGATGGTGAAGCTGCGGGTGGAGGTGAAGATGTCTGGTGGATGCTCAGCATCATCACCATCACCATCATCATCATCATCATCCCATCCATCCTCCCACAGCAAATAAATGAGTCAACATGGCCGCGGAGCAGCTCGCCCTGTAGAACCGCGGAGGCTCGGAATAAACCCGCACACAGGTAAAGACAACAAACATGGAGGTTTCATGAGGGAAACAGGCCCTGTGTGATTTTATTTCATATTTTAGAGATTTGTTTCCTCAGTCACAGAAAGATATCCAGCCTAGTGCTGACCAAAATAAAGCTACAGGTAAATATTTGTTATATAATCACCCCAAATATCCAAATAACGGAGGCTGTTTTTATCCCTGAACGCATCTTTTTTATTCTAGTTTATTCCAGTCTTGTGTGTTTTGTTATTGTTTCATATTTCATGATTTGTATTATGTTTTTTTATGTTTTCTTTCAGATTAAATGGCGTTCATGTCCCGGTTCTCTCGGTCCCGGAGCAGCTCCAGGTCTCCGAACCGAAAAGACTCCGAGCGCGCCTCCCCGGTCCTGACCGTGTCCGAGCTGGAGAGGCTGCTGTACACCGGCAAAACAGCCTGTAACCATGCAGACGAAGTGTGGCCACGGCTCTACATCGGAGACCAGTGAGTTTACAGAAGCATCAGTGATAGAAATATTTGTTTACATGCAGCTCAAAACAATAATTTAACATTTAAAACACATTAAAACATTTAATAGACATCTCAGCAGCAACATGTGAATCCAAATACTAATCAATAATAATAATAATCAATACACATAGTAATAAATCTTTATTTAAACCAGTAACTATCAGCAGGCTTCATTCATTGTCTACAGTCTAATTGTATATCTCTATTTGTATTTTTATTTCTTATTTCTATAAAAAAAATCTGTTTTTACTTTTTATATAGTTTTATATTTGTGAAAATCTTGTTTAATTTCTCAGCGCAGGTTTAATTTAAATCCAGATCGATCTATCTATCGGCACTGTCTGCGGAAAATATGACACCAAACTCCCTTTATGAAATATGACATTTGAACATCTCCTTACGTGTCCGAGAACTACATTTTCAAGATGTTAGAAGATAAAAGAGAAATATACAGTATGTAGTCTCATCTTAAGTTAGCTAACGCTAGCAAACTGTTAGCTAACCAACGACTGATATAAATTATGTAAATTAGCTAGCTAGCTTTTGGCTTACTATACTATACTTTACTATATTAACTGTATATATATATGTGTGTATATATATATATATATATATATATATATATATATATATATATATATATATATATACATATGTCTTTTAAATATCTTCAAAGTATGGTTATATTTTCAACATATGTGCTATATATGTCCTAACATAGCATTTCTAAGTACGGGTAGTAGAAAGTTGACCAAGTTCTGATTGATGCTTTCTGAACTGTTATAATGAACTTTAAGTATATTTTGATTCAAAATATACTTTAATAAAAACAGATTAATAGATTAATATAAGTACTTTTGATTTTTTTAAGTATCTTTTTCTGGTAATACTTATGTACTTTTACTTGAGTAGGGATTTAAATGCAGGACTTTTCATTGTAATGAAGTATTTTTATTATGTTGTATTGGT
Organism: Sciaenops ocellatus; assembly: GCA_033000465.1. NCBI lineage: Eukaryota > Metazoa > Chordata > Actinopteri > Sciaenidae > Sciaenops > Sciaenops ocellatus. The sequence goes on along the minus strand of CP136874.1, from coordinate 24,712,726 downwards.
ACCTGTACTTAAGTTAAGGATCAAAGTACTTCTTCCATCACTGTACTGTATATTTTAAGTCAAATGCAAACATCTGCCGGTCGCTGCATGAACTTGTTACAGTTAGTTAACCTCGGCATCGTCATCCAGGCATGTCGAGACGTGAAAATCACTTTGACTGACTCATAATGGGCTGAATCTCCTCTTCTCTGCAGAGATATTGCATCAGACCGACGCGAGCTCGCCAAACTTGGCATCACACACATCCTCAACTGCGCGCAGAGCAAGTGGCGCGGCGGAGCCGAGTATTACGCCGGCATGAACATCACCTATCACGGCATCGAGGCTCACGACTCGCCCACCTTTGACATGAGCGTCAACTTCTATCCTGCAGCTGAGTTCATCCACAAAGCTCTCTCGAGTGGAGGTTAGCCTGTGAATGTTGAAGACATGCATACACGTGAAGTACATCATTTCACGAACAATGCATCAAAATACTTAAAGTATTGTAACGGTTGAGAAAGTATCGGTCAGAACCTTGGTCAACTTCCTGTACTCCTGTACTTGTACTGTTTTTTGGCAACTTGAGGGCAGCAGAAATGAGTCGTGAACCCAACATTTAACTTCTAAGCTGATATTTTGAAGCATTTACACATTCAGCAGTTACAGAGCAACATTATCACTCATTTAGAGTTGTGTTTGTGCCCCTCTGATGTATCTAAGTCAAATATTTGCGTTCCTTCTAGCTCTGTTTTTGGTCTCCACCACCTATTTAGCTGCTAAATGCTCCACTATGTTCATGAGAGCAGATTTAAGTTAATATTTGGTGTGTTCATAGGTAAGGTGCTGGTCCACTGCACCGTGGGAGTGAGCCGCTCGGCCACCTTGGTGCTGGCCTACCTGATGATCAGACAAAACCTGACGCTGGTGGAGGCCATCAAAACAGTGAAGGACCACCGAGGCGTCATCCCCAACCGGGGTTTCCTCCGCCAACTCAACGGCCTGGACGGCATCCTGAGAGAGAGCCGGAAGACGTCACCGCAGAGCTGAAAACCAACTCAACACTCGTACAACAAACAACCGGCAGGTAGCAGCCGGTCTGGTTACACTGAGGGAGGTAATGGGACCAAGTTAGGATGTCTGTGTTTGACGCTAAGGCTCTGTAACAGCGGGTGATAGCAGGGTTTGAAATCTTCAGACTCAATTCATCCAATTTTATTTGTTATTTATTTTATATTTTATATTACTGTTTATTTGTGCTGAGCCTCTGAAACAACACGATTTCTGGATGGTAAAACTCTACAGCCTACATCCATATACCGTATACGGAAGGTCGCGTACACCATGTGTTTAACGTTAGAGGGAACTCTCAGGCCTTTAATGAAGAATTAATTTAAATCACGATCAGTTTTATTGATCAAAGAACTGATTTCCAATCGATGACACCCTCTGTCCTTCAGGCACGGTCACACCAGAACTTAAAACAAGAAGCTAAGTTTGTACATTAGCCAGACCGGAGAGTTCAAAATGAAGAAAGCTATCGTAGCTCTGTAGCTGCGCTGCACGATTTAATTTAACCTCCTATGTTGGAGTATAAACTGCTGCACAAAAGATGAATGTTTTTACTCAGTTATGAGTCAAGATGGTAGAGCATCTTTAGATTAAACTGTGTGAAAGTATTGTCCCGTTAGCCACCAAGCTAACAGCAAACATGGCACGCCTCTTTCTGGTGTGACCGAGCTGAGACTTTTGACTCAGATAAAGAAAAAAAAAACGCCCCTAAAATGTACTTGGCGTGGAAAAACTTTCATGGACAGATTTTGAAAAAAAAGAATTAAACAATAACATCATTAGCTTATAAAAATGGAGGTCAAAACCCCCCAAAGGGGTCATACGATAAGTCTGAATGGTCACAAGATGAAGATTGTTTATTTGATTCAAACTGCTCAAAGACACATTGAACCTGTGATAAAGAGTCCCAAGTAGGCAATCAGTTGTCCATAAAGGGTCACAAAAAGGTTGGAAACCACTGGTTTAGAAGACGTTTGCTTCTTAAAATAATGTGTTTTCATATACAAACGTCCACTTTCTAACCAAACTTTGGACCATTCCACTTGAACCTGATGTTTTATCACCGCAACAGCTGCAGTAAAGTCTCAATATCGAGTTTTTAAGTCTCATCTCTGGTGCATTTTTCCACAGAGGTCTTAAAATGAGCTGAAGTAATCCTTAAAAATGTCTCTTGTACTCAACTTATAATCAACATTTTGGTCCTCAGAACATCATAGAGGTAAAATTAAATTACTTTTATCAACACAGGGAGTTCCATTGTTAATGGTCTCACTCAGTTTTTATATTCTTATTTTTGTCCTTGTCATTTTGACAGTTTCAGATTCAAAGACCAAAATCAAAACCACCAAATTAGCTACAGAGACCAAAACTGTTTTTTGTACCAGGCTGTAAACATGTTTATTTCTGCTGTGAAGTTGGGCATTTTAACATGGGGACTTATGGAGACTGACTCACTTCTGGAGCCAGCCTCAAGTGGACGTTTGAGGAACTGCAGTTTTGTTTTTGTCACCTTAGAATGAGCCTTTTATATCTACAGAGGGAGCAGGTATTATTAGTATTATTACAGGTATTATTGCATTATAACGGCACAATTTCTGTGTCATTTTTTGGAAAATTAACATCACGGAAAGCGTGATGACTAATGTAATCATGACTTATCATATTCTAGATTATATAAATGTATATAAATGAAGAAAATATATCATTAATATTACTTGCAAACACATTTTTTGGACTTCTAAAACCAAATCTATGCCCGTTGCAGACATCAGGTGAAATTCATTTTATCTGAATAAAATCTGAGGACCAAAACGTCCTGAATAAAGTGAGTACAAGTCAAGAGTGAAAGAACTCTGCAGTAAAATCAGATTTTAGGACCAAATAACTGGTGAAAATGGAGATAACCACTTACAGTATTGCCACTGCCCTCTAGTGCTACCAGTAAAATCATGTGAGTGCTCTTGATTTCTTATTTAGGAGGGATTATCTGCAACCAGCCTGGAGCTCAGGGTTGGGATTCAAAGGGCCCCCCTCCACCGTGATTGATGGTTTATGGGGCCCTGATATGACCACACCTGGCCCTGAGTGTACGTGAGGCTGTGCTGTCTTTTTGTAATCAAAACTGGGATTAAACCTGTGATATCTGCCCTCACAAAGAAGATCCTCGCTCAGTGATTCTTCCCCGTTAGTCTGAAGTCTTTGCAGACCTTCCCTTGACTTTTTTTTACATTCAGCAAGTGTCATTAAGTGCTCTGAACAACTCACACTCTAGTTGTAGCCCAGGTCTAAACCAGCACAGTTATGTAGCCTGATGATTATAGTATTACAGTGTTGTCAAGTACAGTATTCGGTATGATATGAGTTTTGTTTTCAAGTGTTAAATAAGTTCAATGTTTGTTTGTTTTTTAAATAATCACACTCCTTCTTGACTTTTATATTCGATATCTTGTGCGAGATGATCTACAAATTCATCCCGTAGACGACAGACTGAAGCCCGTTTGGACAGGATTGACGTAACGGGGGAGGTGAGGGGTTAAATATCCACTGTGCTCCTCGATAATTTCATTTTACCGGACGACAAAATTACAAGATGTGATTTGTAAACACGAACATTCAGCAAGACAAAAGCCGGAGTTAAAGAGGAGGCAAAGATACTGCGTGAGGTGAATTTGAGTCAAAAATTGCACTTCCGTAACGGCACCCGCCTCTTAATCCTGCATAACTTTAAGTCTTAATATAATTTGAGGTGAGTTGTATAAAAATTCACCCTCAGTACAGTTGTCATGAACGGGGAAATTAGCTATAGAGACCAAAACTGTTTTTTGTACCAGGCTGTAAACATGTTTATTTCTGCTGTGAAGTTGGACATTTTAACATGGGGACTTATGGAGACTGACTCACTTTTGGAGCCAGCCTCAAGTGGATGACAAGAGGAACTGCAGCTTTTGACACTTGCGCTTGGTTTGAACCAGGAACCTTCTTCTTGTTGTGAAGCTACAGTGCTAACTATTGCATCACCATGCCGCCACTTAGGCAACTCGGAAATCTTTAAAATACGAGGATGTTTCTCTGGACGTGGTGTAAATTATAGGAGGAGCAGTGAGATATTTGTAGCTGTAATTATTACTCCCCTAAAGAAGTAAATCCAGTCCAAATGGTGCTTCAGACTCAACATTTATCGAGCCTATTGAACAACTTCCAGTCTGGTGTAACACGTCAAACTTTACAGTGACTGTTAGCTGTCTAGAGTAGTACTCTAAGTGATGATATAATATGCCAGCACAAGAAGCATTTAGAGTAGACAAGCAGTGGGAGACAATACCACAAACGTGCCATTGCAAGCTACCAACTGCCCGGCTGACAGCAGAGTGCGCAGTGTTCAGTGCCGTCCGCGAGGCTCGCAAAGTCCGCTCTTTTGTCTTGGTGTTACGTGAGGATTGTGTTCTCATGCTCGTGACAAAACAATATAAGATCCAATGCTGAAATTTAAACCAGCTTTTCAAGTATTCGTGTGTGTGTGTGTGTGTGTGTTATTAATGATTACCTCAAGTATCAAAGTTTCTTTTCGTGACTTGTGTGGTCTTTGTCTGTGCTGTTTTAATGCCGCCATGATGAAGTGCTGGTGTAAGGGGGGAAAGAGTTGAGCAACTTGTGCTCAGCTCACATGTAGAAAAATGTAAATAAAAAGCAGATGAGTGGATTTGTACACGCGGTGGAGATTTAAAGGTATTTGGAAATATCCTCATTTGCTTTCCTGCCAAGAAGATCGATACCACTTTCATGTCTGTGCACTCAAGAATGGAGCTAAGCTAGGGGGCAATTAGCCATTAATGTAGCAACGTTTGTTTTTACAATGATATGAGCAACAGTTGTAGCTAACTGGCTACTTAATACCAACTCTATTACGTTCAAGCAGTAAAAAACATCACTGCTATTGCTCTTCAAATTTTTCATATATGGACTCTTAAGCTAACCTTGTGAGGCAGTTGGACCATAGACTGTATAAAACATGGACATAGTCTCCATGACGTCACCTACAGGTTTCTGAAGAGCCATTGTGAAGCTCAGTGTGGCTCTTGTCATTACCTTCTTAGCACCTTCTACCTGGTGCTAAGGCGAGCTGAATGAAGCCTGGTTGCTCACACAAACCACCTGTAACGACACCCACCCGTCAATCAAAGCATCCACGCTTTTAATCCTGCATAACTTTAAGCCGTAATATAATTTGAACAGAAGTTGGACGTTTTAACATGGGGACTTATGGAGACTGACTCACTTTTGGAGCCAGCCTCAAGTGGACGACAAGAGGAACTGTAGTTTTTGGTTCTTCCACATTGGCGACACTGAAGGTTTTTCTTGATGGAAAAGATGTTTTTGCTCTTCTTCTTTGACTATGTTCTGGTTCTTTGATGTGATTGGTTGAAGTTTGCCTGATGGTTCATCCAATCACCTGCCAGTTATCTTTTGAAAGCGCCAGTTTCCAGTGATGACTTTCAATCCAAACAATCTGGCACTGTTAGGTTATCTTATAGCCCCATTAACTCAATGGCTAACTTTCTGGCTTTCTCCCTTTTCAGGTCTTTTTTGCTAAGCTAAGCTAATTGCTTTCATACTTGCACAGACACAAGGGTGGTATCGATCTTCTAACTCTTCCCAAAATGTTGACTTGTTCTTCTAAAGAGTGTTTTGTATTGTGGCCTTGGAAAGCAAAGCAGAGATGCAACCGGGACGATTTATTACCATTGTGTGTTCAATTAATACCCACTTGTGTCACAGCTGGCTACTTGGGGACCAATAGATGACCCAAGGGGCCACATCAGACCCCGTAAAGATATGTTAATGAGATCCTGGATATTTTAAATTGGCGTTTTGGAGCCATGAAGTTCAGAATCAAAACTCCTGTCTCGTTAAATTTTGTGTCAGAAAAACAGACTTTTCTCTGTTAAACACCACGATGTCCGGGTGCAGCTTTATTCAGAAGCTTTCCTCAATCCACTCAGTTAAAAACACTTTTAAAATAGGGAACTATCCGTGGATGTTTTTCCGGACGCGGGGTGTCTCTAACCATTACGATCTTTACCTTTGCTGTATTGGATCTGTATGTTTTGTATTTGTGGTTTTACCGTGCTGTGATTGGTCGTCGGTCTCGATTCCTGTTTATATTCTCGTAATCTCTTTTGTTTCTTACGGAGACCTTTCTATAGTAAAAACTTGAATTCTTTTGAATTTATTTTTGTATCACTCTCTTTGAGGTTCGTTGAAGGAGAAACTGGCAAAGGAGATGTTGATGCCTTAATCTGCGTACTTCAACTTGGTTTTTAGACTTTTGTTTCTATGTTTTTATTGTGAATAATACTGAGCATTGATAACTTTGTTTTGATAAATTCTGTACTTAATCAAAAATAAAAAATAAACTTCTCTCAGCACTGTTGTACTGTGATTTGTATTTGTGCCAAATTTTCTTTTAAAGGAACAATATATAACTCTGCTTGTAACAGTGACATCTAGTGGTTAAAATACGTGGAAAAGTCACCATGACCTGCCAAGTTCTACCGACCAGAAACAGTGCACTCTATCCCGGAAAACACAGCATCCGCGTCCCGCAGTGAGAGCCAGGGAAGGACGGTAATTTCCACAATCACATTGTCACTTCCCATGATGCAGTGTCGGTCAGGATCTCTGTCACAAACAATGACAGTAAAAAGAATGGACATATGTGTGGCACTCCTGCATTGGCTTCATTTCGAACTGATAGTCGGATACGATCGAAGAGGATAATAAGAAGTGAAACGTGATAATAAATAGTGACGTGGTCAACAGAAAATACCGGAGCCTGTCACCTTCTTTGTCCAAAAACTCCCGCCACTAGTGGTGTGTCGGTCGTGAACATATATCGTTAAGTTTGAACTAATCTTTTATATGACTCGGGAGTAATGAGTAGTCTCAGTGAGTGATACATGGCAGCTGCATCAGCTCAGTCAGGACAGGAAACAGAAATGATTAGTTCACAACTCAACTACATGTCCTCAAGTTTGAGTCTCTCGTTCATTTGTCACGTGACAGGCAGCTCAGGCTGTGTGACAAGCAGTACACACAGCGGTTCGTTCATACGGATCTTTTATTTGTCACACGGCAGGCAGCTCAGGCTGTGTGACAAGCAGTACACACAGCGGTTCGTTCATACGGATCTTTTATTTGTCACATGACAGGCAGCTCAGGCTGTGTGACAAGCAGTACACACAGCGGTTCGTTCATACATATCTTTTATTTGTCACATGACAGGCAGCTCAGGCTGTGTGACAAGCAGTACACACAGCGGTTCGTTCATATGGATCGTTATTTCGTTCATTTGTCACGTTTACGTAGCCCACAAGAGTGCTACAGCGCTGCACTAGTTTAAAAAAAAACATCCGAGAGTCAGTGATCTGAATCAGTAAAAAGACTTGAACTTCCCAACACTAGTAAAAATAAGGTGTGACCACTTCCACACACCCCTACAGTGAATGCAGTATTGTTGTCAATAAGCTCATATTTCATATTTTCTCATGGTCGTTTTATGATTTAATACAGTAAATATCTGACATGTTGTTCTTTTAATCATTTCCTTTTTATGCTTTTATTCAACTCAGTAACAAAGAGTGTTTCTAAGGTTTATTCTTGACGTCCAGTACATGTCATGACTCCAAACATACCATAACATCTGTTCTGATGCATATCTACAAACAGTCCTGTTGTTCCGGATCCAGCCACTCCCTCCTGTCCTGCAGTAACCCCTCCTTTTTCCCGCCTTTTCCATCACCTGATCCTCCCCGACCACTCACACGCCGCCATCCTGTTCCCCCCTAATCAGCCCAGTAGCATTTATACCGGTTCATTTCCATCAGTTCTCCGCAACCACGTCACCTTGTAGCTTCCCAGGCTCGTGTGTTCAACCTGCCTGAACCCGCCTGCCTGTTTCCTGCTTTCGTGTTTCGTCTTCTCGTCTGCGCTGACTGATTTCCTGGTTTTAACTGCAGTTTGTTTCTGGATTAAAGCTGACAACAATGTTTGCTCTCGTCTGACTGTCTGCATGAGCGTTTGTCATGAAGAAGAGTAGATGTTGAAATTTAAGGATCTCTCATTCACACTAGATTAAAAGTGGAGTTTTAAAATTAATTTGACTAAATAATCTCACTTCAGCTTTCAAACATATCACAACTTTAAATGCCATTTTGTTTCCTCTGTGCAAATTTTATTGTTGTTATTCACCCTTCCACTTTAATTGTTGTTTTAAAGTTTCGTTTAATGACTCGGCACCTTGAAACCTTCTAAAGAATTAATGGACTTATGGTCAGAGCTGCAACAACTTTCATTAATCGATTACTTATCGACTATTAAATAAATCGACAACTATTTTGATAATCTACTGAGCTGAGTGTTTTTTTGAAGGAAAAACATCCAAATTTTCTGACTTCAGCTTCTCAAATGTTCAAATATTTTCTGTTTTTTAAAATATCTTTAGGTTGTGACCAAAAAAAGACATTCGAGGACATCACCTTGAGCTCAAACAACTAATCGATTAATCAATAATCAGAATAATCGTTACTTGCGGTATATGTGTTATACTTCTTCAGCGTGTCTTCATAGCTCCAGCTAAAGTTATTCATTTCAACTTCAATCAGCAGTTTCTGACATTTTCTGACCGTAGCAGCTGTTTGATTAATCCAGAAAATGATCAACAGGTTAATCGTTAATGGAAAATAATTGTTATTTGCAGCCCTGCTCGTTGTGAGAGTGTTTAGTGGAGTGTTTCGGCTCTAGTTGGTCCAAAAATGTGGCCACTAGACTTTTAACTAACACTTGCTGTAGGTGACGTGTTACACCTGTCTGTGTTAGCTGATCTACATTGGTTAAGTTAAACTGGAGCCACTTCATATTTCTTAATTTTCAAGCCCCCTGATCTCTGTGCAATCTCTGAGACTGACGGACCAAGACTTTCTGGGGTTTAAAACCAAAGGCAACCAAGTGTTTGCAGCTGTGGCTCCCACCCTCTGAAACTGCCTTCTTGCCCAAACTATTAAAAAAAAAAAAAAAAAAAAAAAAAAATGCAGCGTCAGTCACTTATTCCTTTATTTTTGTTACTTCCTGTTGTTGTAACACTTTGGTGCATTGTGGCACCCTGTAACTTTTGGTTTTTACTTTAACTTAGATGTCCTCTATCAGGAGGCAGCAGTGACATATGTGCATCCATTTCTAATTATTCACATATACACATCTTGGAAAAGGAAAATCGTGAGTACTGTTTGTTGTCATGATTCAAGGTGGTTCAAAGGTTCAATGATTCAAAGGAGACATCTCTCATCAACTGTTAACATTGTGGCAAACACAAGTACAAAAATTAAGAACAAAGTTTGTGCACAAAGTCAGCTTTCAAGTAGTTTTTTTTTTTTTTTTATTAACACGATCACCATCGTTTTATTTTGATTCGTGGACAGATTAGAAAGTACAAAATCTGACACGATGAAGATTGACACAGGAGACGAACATTTTTTTTGTGAAAGTTGGTTTAGTTAAAAAAAAAAAAAAAAAAAGGTTGGTAGGACTATTATAGTTGACCACAGTTGGTGATTTCGACCTTGGCTTTGGGGGTGCCGCTGTTTTGACCTACGGCCTCCATCGCGTCGACGACTTTGTTTCCCTCCACGACTTTGCCAAACACCACGTGCTTCCCATCCAGCCTGGAGATGAAGATGGAGCAACGTTTAAATCTAAAAACTGTTGATTGAACCTGAATGGAGCAGTAGATGGGTCAAAGCGGAGCTCACCAGTCAGTTGCCGCTGTGCAGATGAAGAACTGGGATCCGTTGGTGTTGGGTCCAGCGTTGGCCATGGACAGTACATACTTCTCTGTGTGCCTCAACTGGAAGTTCTCGTCAGCAAACTTCTCCCCATAGATGGATTTACCTCCAGTTCCATTGTGTCTGGTGAAGTCTCCACCCTGAAAAAACAAAAAGGCTCCATCAATCAGCATGTGTGCAAACAGAAATCAAAAATCTGAACCTGTGAGAACAAAAAGTAACAGGACAAAGTCCTTGCCTTCACTGTACCTGACACATGAATTTAGGGATGATGCGGTGAAACGTGGAGCCCTTGTACCCGAAACCTTTCTCTCCGGTGCACAAAGCGCGGAAATTCTCTGTAAAATAAAGAAACCGTCGCTTATTAAACTTAAAACAACTAAAATGCAAAATAAAAAGCAGGTTCACATTCCCAGAAATAAGTTCTTTAGAGCAGAGGTCACACAAATATGTTACACCCTTTTGCATTGATAACTTTCATCTACCTCTGTACCCGTCACTGCTTTTGCATGGCATGCACGGGCCCTTGGGCACAGTCGCGTAACAGGGCCCCACGCCCCTCAAACCCAGCAGCAGCAACGTTAAACATCTCTTTGAGCAGGATCTTAACATTTAAACTCAGGCCACATTTAACAATATCTCCTGCACAATATGGAGACCCAGATTAGATCATGTCATGGACTGGATCTGGCCCTCAAGCCAGTGGTTTGAAAACAGCAGAGACACAAACTAGTGTACGCACAAAGGAAGCGTGAGTTCACATAACAAACAAGGGCGATGTCAGTGTGACACACCATGCAGGGCTTCTTGTATGAAGGCTGCAGGACAAAGCGACCGAGGGTGGAAATGATCACTACAGGACAGTTCAAGCAGACAAAAGGAGTTCTTCTTTCCTCTTCTTCCAACTTATTGTTAATCACCGCTGTCACGTTGTGTCATTATTTTAAACTAACATTTGCCCCTGTAACCAGTTGCTCAGGTTCTTACACGCTGGCCTCGCCCACACAGCACTGGCTGTAACTTTCCAGGTGAGGGTTAATGAGGAAGCAAGAGTTTCCTCAACCAAGTTCGTTTCTGGGTGTGGAGAAGATAAAGCCTGAGCAGCAGCAGCTCTGCAGCAGCTCTGCAGCTCATGCTGCATGCGATGAGTTTAAAAAGCTGTAACATACCTGCAGTCTTTGGGACCACATCATCCCGGAGCTGCGAAAAAAAGAAACAAAACCGTGTTTTTAAAACCTTAAAAATGAAATAAAGTGATAATAAAAGTAAAGGTGTGATGTTTTATCTCACCTCCATTACAATCCTGCCTTCTGGCTTTCCTTTTATACTGATGTCAAAGAAAACTCGCGGTCTTGCCATGTTCCTGCACGCGTCTGTGGCGTTATTAAGATGAAATGAGTCCCTGCAGCGCGTCAGTCACTGTTTAGCTCTGTATTTATATCATTATAGGCACGGGGGGTGACGTCAAAGAAGGCCGCAGCTAATCACAGGCAGGTTTCCTTTGACAGGCGCAAGAACGGACCAATAGGAGTAGAGGTTGGGCGGGGTTAAGCTTGAGACGTCTCGCCGCCTTGCTGGGTGGAGGAGCGGCAGGCGGGCAGGCAGACAGGTTGGTGTCGCAAGAGTCATGTACGAACGTGTCGGAGTCAAACGGGTGGAGGTTCAGCGGCGCAGTTAGGAAAAGTACGAATGTGAGAAGAAATACGGTGTTTTTCTACGAAATAAAACTTTTTTAAAAGTCAAAATCGATGTCAAAGTTTTTTTTTATCATATCTGTGTGCGCTATAAGTCACCTCAACTCCATTATTTGCCCTAAAAATGAACAAAAATCGACTTTTTGACGCCATTTCCGTGTTTTCCTTCACGTTCTCGTTGCCTGATTTTTTTGCACTCGGGGGGGCGTGTCATCCAATGAAAAGCCATCTCTCTTATGACGTCATCGGAGCGAACAGTCTTGATTTGAGTAAATTCTTATAGTGACATCTGGCGGGAAAATATGTGAACTGCAACAACAATAATGAAACCTATAGTCACTTTACAGATTACAACTAATATAACTATAAAATGTGTAAATAAATGTTGAGTGTGCGCCCATACATTATTATTGACACTGCAGCAGCACAGAGACTTCAATAAAGTTAGTCAAAGGCAGGCTGGAGGTTGCCAAGCAACCAGGGTCAGCTGCAGGTCAGAGCAATTAACTGCAGCTGTGCTCTGTCTGTGTGTGAGTGACTGCTGAGAGACACAGAAAATCTCTAAATGAACCCCCTCCAACTAGTGGACACTAATGCCAAACGGTAGGTCGTATCAAAAAGCCCAAATGACCGTGAGCATCCTCATCTTGTCGACCATGTGAATGCTGAATTTCAGTGTCTAAAGTTAAGAAATGTGACCTGGGGAGATAGAGAAAGAACAGGTGCCCCGTGCTCCTTTGGGAAATTTCTCCTCTCCAGTTTACATGGGAGTAGATGGGGCTGTCGGTGGGTGATCCTGGCGCATCAGTGCGTCTCCTGCCAAAACTATAAGTCTGACAGCTTCAGCAGTGATATCGCTGCGTAGCCCACGAATTTTCCTACGTTTCTATGTATAAATTATTTCTGTAGAGTGACATTTGTGGCCACGAGAGCAGTTTAGTCACCTTCTCTAGCTCTGGAACATTCTACCAATACACACCCATTGTAAATTTTGGCGTGGTTTTTGGTGATTTTTGGTAAAACCGTTTGGTGAAACGCTTAGAAAAGTCACAGCACACCATTCCCGGCCGAGCCGGTCGTTTTGATACCTTTTTTGTGTATGTGCGACCAAAACTGCGGGAGGAGTAGCACTCCAAAACTTCTGGAATACGTAAGAATAATAAGTATGGGGAATAGTGAATAGTCGCCTTGCAGGCACACTCAGTTATATTAATACATCAGATATAATGTAATATATAGTGCGCCTTTCTCAGGCACACTCTATTAAAACTGACAGACAACATTTTACTGCATTGTGAGTATTTTCCCAGTGTAGTATTACTACTTTTACTTAGAATAAAACTGTGCAGAGCTTCACAAAGCACATAAATACTCATACACAAAATAAAAAGCAGGTTAGTATCCTGAGTAATGAGCACTATGTCACACAAATATGTTACCCTTAAGCATCAATACCTTTCAGCTTTGAACCCGTCATACTGCTTTGCATGCTCGGTGGAGTAATGCTGCCCCACACACCTACACAGATGTGCACCGTCTCAAAGATTCACATTCACTCAAACCCTGTATGACAAGGTCAGGTAAAAATGCCATTCTTTACCAGTGGCATGGTCAAGTAAAGGCCTTAGCTTTGCCACAATGCTTGACACACAAAGTTACGAAGCTAGGTCACTCCATCCCTTGGACAGACCACCAAGGATTCCAGATATCCGTAAACAGAATCGCCAGTAGGTTTGTCAGTGGCGATGTCAGTCTCATGCATCATGCAGGTTTTCTTGATGGGAGATGCATGAAGGTTGTGGGACAAAGCAACCATTGCATTGTTGTCATCCACCAGGTGGAAATGACCACTACAGGACAGTTCAAGCAGTTCTTTCCCCTCTTCTTCCACTTATTGTTAATCACAGTAGTCATACAACTCGTTCGATCACTATTTAAACTCACATTTGGCTCTGAAACTAATTATTTAGGTTCTTACATGTTCCTGTAACTTTCCAGGTGAGGGTTAATGAGGAAGCAAGAGTTTCCTCAACCAAACTCAAGTTCGTTTTTGGGTGTGGAGAAAATAAAGCCTGAGCAGCAGCAGCTCTGCAGTTCATGCTGCGTACGGTGAATTTAAAGTTAAAGCTTTAACATACCTGCAGTCTTTGGGACCACATCAGCCCGGAGCTGCAAAAAAAACATAAAAAATTTAAATAAAGTGATAATAAAAGTAAAGGTGTGATGTTTTATCTTACCTCCATTACAGTCCTGCCAGCTTTAGCTCCATCTATAGTGATGTCAAAGAAAACTCGCGGGTTTGCCATGTTTATGAACGCGCCTGTGGCGTGATTAAGAAATGAGTCCCTGCAGCGCGTCAGATTCACTGTTTAGCTCTGTATTTATATCATTATCGACACGGAAGTGAGGTAAAGGAAGCTGACAGCCAATCACAGGCAGGTTTGGGCAGAGCGACTGGCAGATAGACAGGACAAGTTTGTGTTGAGAAAGTCAGCGATTTGAAACACAAAACACAAAATAAATTATAGGTTCACATGCCCAGTGATAAGTGCTTCAGAGAAGGAGTCTCAAACCCAAACCGCCTGAGGTCACACAGATATTTCATCCTTTTGCATCAATAACTTAATCTACCTTTGCATGCTCGGTAGAGTAATGCAACATGACCGTTGTAGTTCACCACAGTCGACGATGACGACCTTGGCTTTCAGGGTGCTTCGACAACCTCAATGCTGTCCATGACTTTGCCAAACACCACGTGCTTCCCGTCCAGCCTGGAGAAGAGAGACATTTGAACCTGAATGCAGCAGCAGATGGATTTAAGTGGAGCCAATGGACGCGCTCGGTTGATGCAGGGCAGCCGTGGATTGGTTCAATATGAAGATTGAATCATTCGTTAGTGTTTAAACCAGTTTAAAATCAATCGTGGTCTCTGTTTACGACACCTCTGTGACGGCTGATGTCAAACAAAGGATCGGACACAGGTTCGTGCTCAACAAAGCTGATTCTGACTCGTTATTATCAGGCACTCTGTTTTCTAACTCTCTGTTCGTCTGGTGTCACATACGACTACCGTGCACTCAACCCACCAGCATGAAAACTGTCTGAGGCGCTGGTCAAACATGGCCAACAGAGAAACATGACCATGGGACAGTCAGATGAGGACAAAATGAGACGTGTTTGAGTGAAGCTCCTCCTCTTCAAGTACGCAGATATACAGTGAGGACAGAACGAAGACAAGCAGACGGCGGAGAGACGCTCCATCTGGACATGGATCACCTTTTGATGCTGCTGCTGCTTTGGACTTCAGGTAGGACTCACCTCCACGATGAAACCTTCAAATTGTTTGTTCTTTCCACGTCAAACTCTGCTTCATCCTGATGTTCATTTTCTGATTTTCTCCTCAGGACTGCAGACTGAAGGACAACAAAACCGAGACGGTAAATATGGAAAGAAAAGAGAAATAAAGATTCACAGAAGCAGAAATCAAAATTGAAGTTTAATTAATCTAATTGTACTTATATATGTTTCCTTAAATAAGGTTTTCAGTATCTTCACAGTGTGGTATTACTACTTTTACTTGAGTAACTGATCTGAATACTTCTTCTTAATGCCTATAGGAACATCTAGTGGTAAAAATGTGTCAACTGCAAGAACAAGAATGAAACCTTTTTGTTTGGACACTTCATTTTGAGCCTGTTGGCATTAATCAAATATTAATGTTGTGATGTGTGATGTGTAATTAATAATAAAAAAAAACACTCAAGTACAAGAATTAAGAACAAAGTTTACGTTCTTGAAATGAGAGGACGTGCACAAAGTCAGCTTTCAAGTTGTTTTATTTACACGATCACCATCGTTTTATTCTGATTTTGTTAACAAATGTGGTCCTTAAAGGACAGATCAGGAGGTACAAAATATGACACGATGAAGATCAACACAGGAGACAAACATTTTTTAGAGGAGAAACTGGGTTCAGTGGGTGTTTTTTTTCTACTGATGCTGCAGACGTGCACCATCTCAAAGATTCACTGGGATGTGGACGATGAAGGAAACATCTGACAGCTGAACAGGCCGAACCAAAAGGAGGTTTGTTGGACTATTTTAGTTCACCACAGTCGGCGATGACGACCTTGGCTTTGGGGGTGCCGCTCTTTGTGCCATGCTTCTCTATCGCCTTGACAACATCAATGCCCTCCACGACGTTGCCAAACACCACGTGCTTCCCGTTAAGCCTGGAGAAGAGAGGAGGTGATCAGTATGTGGGACAATGAAACTGTTTGATTGAACCTGAATGCAGCAGTAGATGGGTCAAAGCTGAGCTCACCAGTCAGTTGAAGCTGTGCAGATGAAGAACTGGGATCCGTTGGTGTTGGGTCCAGCATTAGCCATGGACAGCGTGCCCATCCCTGTGTGCTTCAACTGGAAGTTCTCGTCAGCAAACTTCTCCCCATAGATGGATTTCCCTCCAGTTCCATTGTGGTTGGTGAAGTCTCCACCCTGAAAAAGAAAACATTAAAAAATCTATTCACTCAGGTTAAATTTTAACCTGTGAGAACAAAGGTAACAGGACAAATTCCTTGCCTTCACACTGTACCTGGCACATGAATTTAGGGATGAGACGGTGAAACGTGGAGCCCTTGTACCCGAAACCTTTCTCTCCGGTGCACAAAGCGCGGAAATTCTCTGTAAAATAAAGAAACTGTTGCTTTATTAAACTTAAAACAACTAAAATACAAAATGAATCCCCAGTAATACGCACTAAAAGTAGTTGCTTTGCATCTCTTTGTAGTCTCTCGTCTCTTTGTCTGTGGTTTTGAAGTTTCTTGAAGTTGTTCTGTCTCTTCAAGTTCGCTTTGAGTCTAGTGGTTCATGTCATTTTGTGTCTATTTGTAGTTGCTCTGAGTCTCTTTGTGTTTGTTTTGTCTTGATGTTGTCAGTTTGAGTCACTTTGAGCTTTTTCTGTGTCTTTGTAGTCATACAGTAAATCTCTTTGTAGTTGTTTTAGTCATTTTATGCCTTTTTGTTGTCATTTTGAGTTTCCTTGTTGTTTTTTTGAGTCACTTTGTAGTCATTTATTATATCTCTTTGTGTTTGTTTTCTGTCTTTGTAGTTGTTTTAATGCCTCTTTGTTGTCGTTTTGAGTCTCTTTGTAGTTGTTTTGTGTCCTTGAGGTCGTTTTGTTTCACAGGTGAAGTCGACCTCTCAGGTGCTGCTGTAAAACTGCAGCTGAACTTTCATATTAAATTCACACGGGAGATAATTAGACCGTCTGACGCTCGTCCACAGCTTCCTGCTCCAGCAGATCCACACCGACATGATACAAAATATGGCCCTCCAGGGCTCTCTGACCCCTTGAGGATACCTTGATGTGCGGAGGGCCTTATGAAATTGTCTCGTGGGTCGGATCTGGTAGGTTGAGACTCCTACTTTAGAGAATATGACAGTTAAAGCGCAGACACAGCATGATGTATCTGAGCCACTATAGAAACTACTGTATGCACAAAGGAAGCATACAGGCCATTTTTCTGCACCCACTGAGTATAAATGAGGTCGTATAACTGACAAAAACCAGTCGGTTGGTAATGCATCATGCAGGTTCTCTTGTTGGGAGTTGCATGAAGGTTGTGGGACAGAGCAACCGATGTATTAATCACAGCATTCTTTGTTGCCTTCAAGCCTCGACCCATATTCAGAATAACCTCTCAGCTGAGGATTAATGGGGACGCATAGTTTCCAAACATAAACATAAATCCATTTTTGGTGTGTGGAAAAAATCTGAGCAGCAGCAGCAGCAGCAGCACTGCAGTTCATGCTGCATGCAGTGATAAAAAAAAACTACAAGGCTTTCTCTTCACTGTCAAAGCTTACCTACCTGCAGTCTTTGGGACAACGTCAGCCCGGAGCTGCAAAACAAACAGACATTTCAGTCAGTGGAGAAGAAACAGCAGGTGTGGGTGACAGTTTGACACAAAGTGCATGAACAGGAAGGGTGAGAGAGACTCAAAAAAATAAAGCTTAAAATGTCTGCAAATCTGACGACAGCAACAATACAGGAAAATTGTCATTTTGAACTCAGCCGATAAAACTTTAGGACACTTTAGGCCTGAAAATCCAAAGATTAATAATATAATTTTCACACAAACAAAATCACAGCCGGGCTAACAAACTGAGCTAACATGAGCTAACAGCAGCTACAGCTGTCAGCAGTTTACTTCACTGTCCATCAGGAAACTCTGTAAATCACAGAGAGTTGAGGCGGAGCAGCCGGAGGACATCAGAGGGAAAACCAGAAAACATTTTCTCCATAAAATATGATCCAGTTTCACCAAAATCAGTGAAATAGTTGGTGGTGTGTGACTACAAATATATATAAATAAAATAAAACATCAACAACCTTGACGTCAAAAAAACTTTCCACACATTTTAAAATTCTCCTGTGGTTATGTAACTCAGGAGTCTAGCTGCAACCTCAGTGTCTGTGAAGAGAAGTCAACACAGGAAGTGCCAAAAAACTGCAGTTCCTCTTGTCGTCCACTTGAGGCTGGCTCCAGAAGTGAGTCAGTCTCCATAAGTCCCCATGTTAAAATGTCCAACTTCACAGCAGAAATAAACGTGTTTACAGCCTGGTACAAAAAACAGTTTCGGTCTCTATAGCTAATTTCCCCGTTCATGACAACTGTACTGAGGGTGAATTTTTATACAACTCACCTGTTCAGATTATATTAAGGCTTAAAGTTATGCAGGATTAAGAGCGTGGACGCTTTGATTGACAGGTGGGTGTCGTCACAGATGGCTTGTTTGGGCAACCAGGCGTCATTCGGCCTATGTCTAGGTTTTAGACAGTCTGTGGTAGTCCAACGTCAATTAAAATTTTGGACTAACGATGTTCTTTGGAACGTTTTTATCTCCATTTGTAGTTCTATTTTTTATTTCTATCTATCTATGACTCCTCATCGTATGACATCAAAGCTGGATAGAATAAAGAACATCCTTTGTAGGTGTAAAGGTTAGTGTGAGGTTTTCTAGTCCAGAGAATATGTTTATGTTTTGATAATATAAACTGTTTCAATTGCAAAAATAATATTAAAAAACTATAAATAAAATACGTCTGACACAGCTGATCAAATGTAGGCTCCTCTGTTTTCTGCACACCTTTATCTTTTATGTTTAATATTGATTAATATCACAACATTTCTGAGTCGTTTTGTCTGGAAAACGTCCTTAAATAGTGCCAAAACTCAAAGATATGAACTTTATTATCATATACGACAATAAATAATTAATAATTCTTACATTTGAGGAGCTGGTTGTCTGATTGAAAAATATGACTTTAAAGGTGTATTATCAGATTAGATGCTCAAATTACTAATTATAATTCAACTGTAATTGTGTCATCAGATGCATCAGCCTGTTTCGACTGCGCTCAGCAGCAGCAGCAGCAGCTGGGCGTTTCCATCAGTCTGATCACTCTGGAGGGTTTACCTGCTGTTATTTGTATTCATGCAATGAATCATGTCGAAGTATTAAAACATGCATGCACATTTAGGCTTTATATATATATATATATATATATATAGAAATAGATGCCAAAATGGACGCTGCATGAGAGAGAAATGCTGCAACACGTCTGTCAGAGCTGCAGGCCTCTAAAGCACACAGATGGATTTAATATTTATATTCAACTGATTTTAAGGCTGAAAACATGAAATAAAGTGACAGATTAGGATTAAAATTATGACGTTTATCTTACCTCCATTACAATCCTGCCTGCGTTAGCTCCATCAACAGTGATGTCAAAGAAAACTCGCGGGTTTCCCATGTTTGATAAACGTTTTTTAAATGTTATTATGATAATAAAAACACGCACTTGAGCGCTTGAATGAGTTCCCGCAGCGCGTCAGAGCCTCTCAGCCTATTTAGGTCTGTATTTATGAGGCTCAGCGCAGCGGTGATGTGAAGGGCTAGAGGCAGCCAATCACGGCCGCGTTCTTCTAAAGGGCGGACCAATAGGAGTTGGAAGTGGGCGGGGTTAGAATGTCCGTTGGTTGGTTGGTGAGATGCCTCCACGGGGCGGAGCGGCGGTCGGACAGATGAGTTTCAGTCATGAGAAATCTGATTTAAGTGTCAATTTTCTAACTTTTCTCTCCTAAACTGACGTCTGTTACCTCCTGTT
This sequence comes from Sciaenops ocellatus, assembly GCA_033000465.1. Classification (NCBI taxonomy): domain Eukaryota; kingdom Metazoa; phylum Chordata; class Actinopteri; family Sciaenidae; genus Sciaenops; species Sciaenops ocellatus. Next base: position 24,692,972 of record CP136874.1, on the reverse strand, counting down.
GATCTACACTGACCTGTAATCAGGTGAATGGTGTCTCTGTCTGTTCTCACACTATGTAACTTTGGGCTCCGGGTCGGGAGAAGTACGTAACTTGTAGCTAGTAAGTTCCCCGGCTGCTCCGCCTCAACTCTCTGTGATTTACAGAGTTTCCTGATGGACAGTGAAGTAAACTGCTGACAACTGTAGCTGCTGTTAGCTAATGTTAGCTCAGTTTGTTAGCTGGGCTGCCTGGACTGTGAGCTCAGAGCACCGGGGGGAGTGTTAGTGTTTAAGTACCACGGGCGTTTTGGACCACTGGGAAGAAGAAGAGGAGGTTTACATGAATGCTGACGGGGAGCGGAGCCGGTGTCGCGCCAGAACTGGAGCTGGGCAGGCGGGCAACGTAACTGGGCTCAGCAGCCTCTATGGATATAATGGCAGAGGAGAAGAGAGCGAATAGGATCCACACTTCACTTCAGAGTTTTTGAACCTGTTTACTATCTTGGCGTCATGTTTTGGTTTGTAGTTACTTACAGATGTATGTGCATGAACGTGACGATATGCATCAGGCTGATATTGCATTCATTCCAGCGATCTAATATTTTATTCTTACTCAAAATTGTGATAGTAATAAGGTTTTAATTCATTAATTTCATTTAGAAAATATACATTTTTCTCCAAATCTGTGAAGGTTCTCAGTCGTACAGGTCATCTTTCTTTGAGAGGAGTCAAATCTGGGATAACTGGAGACTCGTTTGTAGATCCATGAAGACGTTTCGTACGATAGTTTTACAAACGATCTACAAACGAGTCCAGTTGGAAGTATTTTCCCCCCAAGGTTGTGTACTGTCGCTTTGAGACTGACACTTTAACGGTTGCAAAATTAAAACACCAGATCTTCGAATTCTTTTTGTCAAATAAAGTGATTTTTAATTCAGATTCTGAGATTCAGGAAAGGGACAAAAAGGTAACTGCAGGTACAATGACGGTTATGATTAAAAAATAAATAGAAAATAATGGCAATTACAATGTGTTACAAAATATGTGGAATAGTTTACATATTTAAAAAACCTCTTCTTTTTTTTTTCTCTCTCTCTAGCAAATTTTTGCAGTTAAATAGTCCATAATTTTCCCCAAATATAACATTATCGTGTCGCTCAATTGGCATTATTTTCTTTGTTGCCTTGTCGGGACCTCGAAGGGTTCAGTCGGAAAATCACACGTAGAAAAAAACGTCAGCTTTAAAAAGTGGTACGAAGAATAATTTCTGCATGTTTAACTGCATTTCTCGATGACGTCAGCTGACCGACCGTCTGTTTCCCGTCATACGCCAGATTTTAATTTTTTTTTTTACAATTGCTTCGTAATGTTCTAACATACAGTATGTATACAGTGCCAACGATGATCCATTACCCAACTAATAACATTAAAATTACCATGATTAACATTTCATTTGATACACACACGTTCTCTAATGAAAACAAGTTGATTATACAGTACATGAACCCGCGTCATGATGGGTTATACGTGTCAAATGATCGAAAACAAACTTTCAAATGGCAGAAAATGCCACGACACACAGCTGTACTCATTTACAGTATGCTTGAAAAAAAAAAAACCCAGAAAGAGGGTAGAAACCAACAAGAGAGGGAGAGAGACGGGAGTTTTTCTTCTATTTCACAGTGCTGAAGGATGTCAGAGATACAATGAACCTCAGCGCGCTCTCCCAACTTCATGTGTTAGAAAAAAAAAGTCTATAGTACATCTTTTATTTTTTCTTTGTTTAAAACGCGAGGTCACCCTTCGTCTTTTCACTTCGTCGCCCGACTGATCAGCACAGAGAAACAAAAAATGAGACCACGTTTAGTTTAACCGCCCTTATCTTACACCTTCATGTATTACAGGAAAAGTCTGAAGTTTTAGATTTCTCTTATTGTCAACCAAACAGTGAACGCAACACCAACCCTCACCTACGGTCACGAGCTTTGGGTAGATCGCGGATACGAGTGGCCGAAATGAGCTGGTGGGTGGAGGAAGCTCATTTCGGCCACTCGTATCCGCGGATTCGGAGTAGAACCGAAAGGAGCCAGCTGAGGTGGTTCAAGGCGCCTTCCTTTGGAGGCGTTCAGGGCAAGTCCAACTGGGAGGAGACCCTGCAGGAGGACCAGCAGGAGGAGCTGGAACGCTCTGATAAACCTGCTGCCACCGTGACCCGACCCCGGATAAGTGGAAGAAAATGGATGGATTTTAAGTTCATAAGTGCGTTCACGCATGTCAAAATGAGCTTGGATGGTTTCACTCATAACAGACAGAAAGTTAAGTGTTGAACGCCAGACGCTTCTCACCCTCAGTGGTCACCAATTGGCTACGTAGCGGAGGAAGCCGAGGAAGCTGCTGGAGCTGAAGCGGTTGAGGTGAATACCACATTATACAAATACAAGTTGTACATATGTTTTATATTTTGGTGGTCAAATGTTGGCGCAAATGCTCCGCACGGTTGCAATTCGGTAAAGATCGTCTTTTACGGCAAGTTCACAACAGCCGTACTTGAATTGAGACAACGCCGCCCTGCTGAAATGAATGTACTGCACTACGGAGTACAAGTGTGCTGCATTGTTTGACTCAAACGTGGATTCATCCACCGCTGAAAATAGTCCCCAACAAATTTCCTCTTTAGTCTGACAAAACTACAGCGAACGTCCGAACTCTTGACCCATTTCTAAAGATTTAAGCTCTCAGCAGCGACAGGAAGTACAGAAACATTTTGCTTGTTGACAATAAGAGAAATATAAAATATCACGACCTTTAACCTTTAATGCAGTGGTTCCCAAACCGGGAGGCTACATCAGGAGCACAGAGACGTTTGTGAAAGTAAACTTAAAGGACCAGTGTGGAGGATTTAACGGGGCCTAACGGTAAAGTTGCTGGTTGCAACCCCGTCGCCTCACCCTCTCCGTGGCGACATGTGCTACAGTCCCCATCTACAGCTAGTGTTTAGTTTGTCCGTCCTGGGCTACTGTAGAAACATCTATAGAAGAGGTCTGTAGATACAAAAGTCTCATTCTTCTTATGTTCAGGTGATTAAACGCTAATTAAAAGTTATAAATATGATATTCTGTAGATAGATCTCCATAAATCTGACACACTGGACCTTTAAAGCAGGCGATGAATGAACCCTGACTGCTCCACGACACCAAAACACTTTAAAATATTTAAATATTTTGAGAAACTCAACAAAGATAATCAATATATATTTGGAACATGAGGTAAAACAGTAGAAATGTGTTTGTGTCGGGAAACCACTGTATCAACGTGTCCTTTAACTCCTCATAAACACATCCCAGCTTCCATTAATCTCCATGTCAGTGAATAAAATCTATAAATTAAATACTGTATATTTAAATCCTTCAGCCTGCGCTTTGTGCTATAGTTTTTAAAATGCTGGTCTGCAGAGTCAGTGCCTTTGTACGGGTGGATTCTTCATGACGTGTGACGAGTGTTCCCTCCTCTTCCTGTTTACTGCACTGAATGAATTAAAGTACAGCAGGACACTTAAAAAAACACAAAGATACACTCATTTATGCACACACACTCACACACACACACATATAAAGTAGTGGGTGCCAACAGAGAACGGTTGCTGTCTTCCAACCAATGAGGGCAGAGCTACAGCAAACAGAAGAGCGAGAGGCCGGACTGGAAGATGACCGTCGCTGACGAAGACGTTGGAGGCGGTCAGTTGTTCTCGAACAGAGACAGCAGGTCGTCGCTGCTGTTGTTGGGCAGGTCGGGGGGGCCCAGGTAGGACAGCAGCTCGTCCGGGTTGGTCAGCTCAGGAAGAAGCTGAACGACAGACAGAAGAAGTTTGATTAAAACACCAAATTAAACCTCAAATAACAGTGAAGTACACTGCTGCCAACTGTAGCTGCTGTTAGCTGAGTCTGTTAGCCGGGCTGCCTGGACTGTGAGCTCAGCACCGGGGGAATGTTGCAGCTTTAAAAGGCTCGTGGGTCGTGCCAGAACCGGAGCTGAAGCAGAAGTGGGACAATGTAACCGGGCTCAGCAGCAGCTATGGACATAATGGCAGAGAAGACGCTGACAGTTGTCGACTCGCTAGTTTTTGATCATGAGTAATGGAATCAGAACAAATACTCGAGTACAGCTGTTTATTGCCAACAAATCAGTGGAAACGCCCCATAAAATTCAAAATTTTCTCACTTCAACAAACAAAATATAACGTTGGTGAGCTCTGTTTGTGAGTTTCACAGGTGCTGTTACGTTTTTTTAAAGGCTAGCTGTTTCCCCCAGTTTCCAGTCTTTATGCTAAGCTAAGCTAAGCTATCCCGCTGCCGGATCTGGCTTCATATTTACCTTCTTCTAATCTTCTAATGCAACGCTCAGCCAGAAAGCAGCTTTCTTATAAATGTTACATCATTTTTAAGTTGATCTTTTGTTCTTCTGTTAAGGTGCTCTTATATACAGGCTTCCACTCACATCTAGTGCATGATCGGCTCCCTCTCCTCCGGGTGCTCCCGGGCCTCCCAGCCCGAAGGAGCCTTCGCTCTGCAGCCGAGAATTCTGGGCATTGGCGTTCCGCTGCGGCAGCGGACTGCCGGCGTCGCCGAGACTCTGATTACCGTGAACGCCTGAACCGTGCTGCTGCTGCTGCTGCTGCTGCTGCTGGAGCATGTTATGGGCGTGTTCGATTCGTCCAGAATGAGACGTCTGACGGCGACAGGAAGAGACACAAACACAAGACGAGAAAGTTTAATTTAAGGAAATGTAAAATGACATGAACTCACAGTGCGTCAACACTCTGCACGAGGTCTTTTCTTAAGAGGCAGAACACCAGAAGTGTGTGACAGTGGAGGAGGACGGACACTTTAATCTTACTCTAAAAACCTTCAGCGGACAGCCGAGCAGCTGCCTGCGACAGGCGGTATGTGGTTTAGTGGTTCGGTATGTGAGTGAATATATATGCTCAGTCAATGCTGTCTACTTCAGGTCCGGTTAAAGGCTCTTAACTGAACTCACAAGCCAGAAGGAAAAGACAGTCAGTGTTACATAACAGCAGCCTCCTCCTAACCAGACAGATTCAGGTAACAACAGCTCACAGATCTGTAGGTTTTAACACATAAACTACAGCGAGTGTTCATGGAGGTGAAGGAACAACAGTGCGGCTCACTGCTCCGTTTTAATAGTTTTAATGGAGCTCTAATCACACAGAGGAAGAGGATGCATCAGGCTTTTGGTCTTTTCCTTGGTTTTGTTGACAAGTTACCCTTCCTAAGCCCCGCCCCTTTTCATCATGTGCTCCAATCACAGTTGAGGAAAACCTCCGTCAGCTTCCTCCTTTTCTGTACTTAAATACTAGGCTGCATGCTAACATGTCTATGCTAGTTAATGTTGGTTAATGCTGGTTAATGTTGGTTAATGCTGGTTAATGCTGGTTAATGTTGGTTAATGCTGGTTAATGCTGGTTAATGCTGGTTAATGCTGGTTAATGTTGATTAATGCTGGTTAATGCTGGTTAATGCTGGTTAATGTTGGTAATGTTGGTAATGTTGGTTAATGCTGGTTAATGCTGGTTAATGTTGGTTAATGTTGGTTAATGCTGGTTAATGCTGGTTAATGTTGGTTAATGCTGGTTAATGCTGGTTAATGTTGGTTAATGCTGGTTAATGCTGGTTAATGTTGATTAATGCTGGTTAATGCTGGTTAATGTTGGTTAATGCTGGTTAATGCTGGTTAATGCTGGTTAATGCTGGTTAATGTTGATTAATGCTGGTTAATGCTGGTTAATGTTGGTTAATGCTGGTTAATGTTGGTAATGTTGGTAATGTTGGTTAATGCTGGTTAATGCTGGTTAATGTTGGTAATGTTGGTTAATGCTGGTTAATGCTGGTTAATGCTGGGTAATGTTGGTTAATGCTGGTTAATGTTGGTAATGTTGGTTAATGCTGGTTAATGCTGGTTAATGCTGGGTAATGTTGGTTAATGCTGGTTAATGCTGGTTAATGTTGGTAATGTTGGTTAATGTTGGTTAATGCTGGTTAATGCTGGTTAATGTTGGTTAATGTTGGTAATGTTGGTTAATGCTGGTTAATGCTGGTTAATGTTGGTTAATGCTGGTTAATGTTGGTTAATGTTGGTTAATGTTGGTTAATGCTGGTTAATGTTGGTTAATGCTGGTTAATGTTGGTTAATGTTGGTTAATGCTGGTTAATGTTGGTAATGTTGGTTAATGCTGGTTAATGTTGGTTAATGTTGGTTAATGCTGGTTAATGTTGGTTAATGCTGGTTAATGCTGGTTAATGCTGGTTAATGCTGGTTAATGCTGACTAATTTTTGAATCCTGCACCTGCAATTTTTTTCCAAGCTTAATCCAATAATTTTTTACAATTAGTAAACAATTAATGAATCAACGCTTCTAAACATTATTATTATGATTATTAAGTAATCATTATTTGTATTACTCTATTAACAATTCATTTACCCCAAATAAATACAAAAAGCTCGTCTCATTAATATTTAGTAGAGGCAAGGAGGAAGTTGCTCGATATCACCAGCCTTGACCTTTAGTATTAATTACCTCTGCTGGTTGGAGGACGATCAGATCAGATTTTAATGACATCATGTTGAAGCAGCGTGTGCCTCAGTTTGAGTTTCATAACCTCAGACTCTGTTTGTGAAGTAAAGCTCGTGCTGCGATGCCTTCTGGCTGTCGTCTATTCATACTCCACTCGTCTTTGATGCCAGTTCAAGCATTAAGAAAACGTCCTGAGTGAGCCGAACAGAAAAGATGCTGGTCCTCATCGCTGTGGCCTGAGGCGACGTGAATACACACTCCTGTGTGTGTGTGTGTGTGTGTGTGTGTGTGTGTGTGTGCTCCTTGTACATGTGTGCTGTTAAAGGTGTCTAACCTGCTCGGACTGGTAGGGGAGTGGAGGCGGCGGTCCAGAGGAGGCGTACTCTCCGAGTGTCGGGGTGCCGGGAGTGTTGGGGAAGTCTGTGAATCCCGTTTGGCTGGAGAATCCCTGGCTCCCTGCGAGAGCGACACCAAACAAATGTTACTTCAGACAGTGAATAAAAAAAAACAGGTCAGACTTTTGTTTCCTCTTGTGTAATAGTGAGCAGTGTAGCGTGGACAAACAGAGCTTCCAGCTGTGGACTATAAGAGGACATGTGAAGGAGGAGGAGGAGGTGATGGGGACGCTGTGTTTGTACTCACTGGTCTTTGCTCTGCGGCTTCAAATACTGTTCTGGGTCACCTCCCATCTAAGAAAGTGTGATTGTGTACAGTATGTGTACATATTACACACAGTATATATATACAGTACCAGTCAACAGTACACGTCTTACACCAGGTCTGGAGAAGCAGACAGGAGAACCAGCGTGAAGCTAAGCGATGTCCGAGCTCGGACACCCGGCGGAGGAAGCTCATTTCAGGCGCTCGTATCCGCGATCTCATGATCATCGGTGAGGGTTGGAACGTAGACGGACTGGAAGATCGAGAGCTTCGCCTTCAGACTCAGCTCCCTCTGAACCACAACGGTCCGGTACAACATCTGCAGTACTGCCACCGCTCCATTTCCCCGTCACTCACGAACACAAGCTCAGTGCACTTAAATGGATATTCATTTTTTAGGTGGCTAAAATCCATTTTGTCGTTTAGCTTCATGCTCATCCTCCTGTCTGCTTCTCCAAACTGGTGGCGTCCCAGCCTCCATCTACTGACTATGGATCAGAACCTCATACAACCACACTTCAAATAACCTGAACTAACCCTGAAATGTTTGAAATAAGGTACAAAAACTTGGGATGAACCGGCGATTTCAGACTGAATAAAACAGTTCGTTACCCAAAGGAGAGCATGGGTCGGTATAAACGCTTCAGTTTCCATCAGAAAGGTCGGGAAGATAGAGCAGTGAAAATAAACACGCACACATGAACATGTTTTGTTGCTGCCCCCGTCCACAGTGAGATCGCTTAGCTTCATGCTCGTCCTCCTGTCTGCTGTCCACTGTGTCATACAAGCCCAGAACATTTGTTTAAAGTTTTTCTCTCTTAAGTTAAATATCAGTGACTGAATAAACAATAATTAATAACACTTTCAGCAGCATATAAACATATTTTAATTTCATTTCCAGCAGCAGGACTTGAAGCTCAGCCGTGTGAAGTTCTTGTTTTTACTCGTGGTGACATTTTTGTGAATGAAGTTTGTTATAAAAAATAAGGAAATGTTCTTTACTACACTGTCTGAAGTGGATTAATAAACCAGCAGCTGTAGTTTCTGTGTGTTTATTCCCCACACTAACTCGTACTGAATCTACCTGGCCGGTTGTAGTCGGGGGTGTTCCTGCCCCCTGCGGTCAGTCCCTGGTAGGGGGACGACGCCGGGCCCAGAGCGGCGATCATTTCCATCACGTTAGGCAGCACCATGTGACTCGGGCTGACTGTTCGGCAGCGTTTCAGCACCGGGCCGTCGGGCTCCTCCTTTATGTGCAGGTCCGGTTTGACGGGCACCGGCCTCCAACCGCACACCGGGTCGATGGTGATCTCCTCGTAGTCAGAACTGAGAGCAGAGAAGACGGGTTACTGGGCGTGAAACGGAGAGATAAATACATGAAATCCAGATAGAAACACTTACTTCTGGATGTAGACAAGAATCCCGAGCATGTACTGGTCCACCTCCAGCCCCTCCAGCAAAGCGGTTTTACTGTGAACGACAGGAACAAACTGCTGGTTACACTTCACACCGAGAGGATCTGAAATGTGCGACGAGACGCTGGTACAGTACGTACTTGCACACAGGACATCTCCACGTCCCTCGTTCACAATTAAGCTGCAAATAGGACTCCAGGTCGAAACACTACAAGACAGAGACGGTCAGCATGAGAGGTGTAAAGGTGCATGAATACGTGTACGCGGACACGAGACCTCACCTGTATGTGTCTGCAGTCGTGGCCTCTGGCCGGCAGCTGGATTCGTCTGAACGTGATCGGACACTTGAGAGAAACTTTGATCGCCGTCTGCTCGACGCCGTCCTCTCCGTTCAGACCGGGAGTCCCGGGGATGGTGCCACTGCTGAAATTTCTCTTTACTGAAACAAAAAGACGAGAAAACGTTTAACTTTGGGCTCCGGGTCGGGAGAAGTACGTAATGCTTTACGGCACTAAGTCACACACCACCAACTATTTCACTGATTTTGGTGAAACTGGATCATATTTTATGGAGAAAATGTTTTCTGGTTTTCCCTCTGATGTCCTCCGGCTGCTCTGCCTCAACTCTCTGTGATTTACAGAGTTTCCTGATGGACAGTGAAGTAAACTGCTGACAACTGTAGCTGCTGTTAGCTCATGTTAGCTCAGAGCACCGGGGGAGTGTTAGTGTTTGTGGGATTTACACTCTGAAACTGGAGGCAACAAATCACAACAAATACCAAATGTCTCTTTGGACTCACTCTTGGTGATGCAGTGCTCGGCCGGCAGGAGTCTCTTCTTCATCAAACCCTGCAGGACAGACCTGACGGACGGCCGGTGGACCAACTGCAGCACGAACAGGTGGGACTACGGAGAGAGAGAGGAGGGAAAAAAACATGTTTAAAATGTGACGTAATGAAAGATGGTTGGCTTGTTGTGTCATTTAAAGGCTACTTACACAACAGCAGGCTGTGACTGTGATCTGTACGGTGTTACGTCCGGGCTGACACACTTGTTTTAGGTACAAGGGCTTGTGGGAGGTTTTGTTGTCGCCTCTTTCGATGCACAAAGGAGTGGCATTGACACTCACCTGATACAGAAGAAAACCAAGAGACAGAGCTGTCATAAATAATATTCATGTCTGTTTTCATCACCTGAAAATAATAATCAGTATGTTAAGAAGAAAAGAAGTGATGCTCACTTGTACAGAGGCCGGCCAGTTAGTGTTCATCTGTCGGTCCTCGTGGTGGTAACACTTAAACTGCAGCTCCAGATCCGGCCTGCAGGGGGCGACACAACACAAACCATGAGAGAGAGGCAGGGTGGGGTTATCAAACATTCCTTGTGGTGTTTTCTTAAATCAGTCAGGAAGAGAAACAGGGAGAGGTGCGCTGCTCTGAAATCACATTTCATGTTACAGAGAGTCGATGTGAAAAAGTTAGAGCTGAAGTCTCGAGTTAAATATTTAACCTTTATTCATCTCATCAGAGTAAGAGGACGAGTCTGGAGTCTTACATATTATTACCAGGTTCTAATATAAGTGGTTTACAATATGTGTAGTGTATCTGACCCCAGAGCTGTGACTGTCACTGTTCATGAGGACGTTCTGCTTTTAAAGATTCATGAAGTAAAGAAGTATTTTGTGTTTACATCGTTCATTAAGGACTTCTCCTGTGTCTTCACTTTACTGTGGATGTTTCCATATCAGTGACGTCACCCACAGGTTTCTGAAGAGCCGTTTTGAAGCTCAAAATCTGCCTCACCCACGTCCCGGCTAATCTAAATATCATCTGCAGACCTGAGGCACGCTGAATGAAGCCTGGTTGCCCAAACAAGCCACCTGTGGTGACACCCACCTGTCAATCAAAGCGCCCACGCTCTTAATTCTGCATAACTTTAAGCCTTAATATAAGGCTGTTACAGACGGCTTGTTTGAGCGCCCAGGCATCATTCGGCCCGCCTCAGGTCGGGTACTCAGGTATGTCTTTATTAAGATTCAGAATTTACAAGTCGGGTATTTACTGACATATTTTATGTCGTAGAATAAAACGTGACAGCCACAGATCAGAAACTGATTCAAAACAACTTCGAGATGAACCGGAGGTGCAGAAGTGTCGACTCCTTCCAGGATTTTACTCCTGCAGCACTCGATATGCAACTGCTGTGTTTTGGAAAAAAAAAATCTCTCAGTGGTTAAAAAGTCTTTCAAGTTTGCCGTGTATGGAAAAAAATTCAAATTTACAATAAAGAGACAAGAGCTCTGTTTGTTCTGAAGTACAAAGCAGTGACTTCAGTGATGTTTGTTTTGTGGTTTTGATGGAAAGTCCAACCCTGGACATAAAAATGTCTTTTAGTGACACTGATGAGAAACAGAGTCCCTGAAAAGACGAATGAATACATGAAACAGTTTGTGCACCCTAAACGTCAAACAATTAATAGTAATGAGCGCAAACGCCATCGAGTACGTGAACACGAGATCGTCACCTCAGCATGAGCGTTTTGTAGACGGAGTCTCGGAGCTGGAAGGCGTGGTTACTGACGGCCAGGTTGTGCTCCAGTCTGAACGGCTCCAACACGACACCGTCTCGTACCGGGAAAGTCAGACGCAGGTCGTCGCTGGGGTTACCTTGAAGGGAAAAAACAAGAGTTTCAAGGCTTTTAGGACGTTTCCACTGCAGGAACTTCCCCCAGGCTTTTTGAGGAACTGTACTGCAAGAACCAGGAAGTAAATTTAATTCCTGAATGATTTTATAGACGTTATTAAGTCCCTGCTCCGGGTAATACTTCCGTTTTTTTTATCTTTGGGGATATAATGTAATAAGGAATCTCCAGGAGAAATGCACCCGGGGAAATCAGGTTTCAGATGTGCTCCCTGAGGAGTCTCACCTGTAGAGGGCTGCTGGGTGTTGATGTTGGGTTTGATGTCCGGTGGAAGGTAGGGGGGTTTTGTGTCCTGGCCTGGGGACAGGTAGGGAGGTATGGACGTCCCGGGTGTCATCGGAGGTGTGGGATTCCCTCCCATCGGAGAGCTGGGATACCCGGGCATCACTCCACCCCGACCTGGCTGAGAGACCGCGAGGACGAGACGAGCGTTTAGAACTTATTCATGATGTTTTGTCGATGATGGACTCGCTGAATGAGATCTGAGTTGAGTGATTATATGACTTACCCCGCTCACTGCGGCCTGTGTGAAAGCATTGTATCCTCCCGCTCCTCCAGATGGCAGGCTGCCCTGACCGTTGAACGGCTCTGACTGGAGAACAGACGGGAAACACGACACTCAGCGAGAGATCCATCGATACATCGAACAAAAGAGGTCAACGGCGGTGAGGAAATTAGATCTGTGCGTTCAACAACGTTCATTAGAAACAAATAAAAGACTAAAGCAGTGATGGATGACTTTTAGAGCTGCAACTAAGGACTATTTTCAGGGATGTCCAGATCAAGGAAGAGGTCGTGGAACCTTGTAATACTGTGGAGGATTGGGCTGGCCGGCTCCGGGCGGGAACTGTGCTGGGTTGTGTGATCCGGAAGTGTACTGTCCCATGAGGGGCATCCGACTGGAGGGGTAAGATGGCGAGGGGGCGCATCGCTGCTGTGGACCGGCGGGGTACTGCAGAGGCTGGTTAGGATACCCGGACATCCCTCCAGAGCCGTACTGCTGCACTGGAAAACCCTGGAAACAAAAATAAGACAGAGACAGGAAGAGTTACTGAAGAGTTTGTTGAGAAATACAAACCACGACAGCCCGGCTGAAGGAACGGGCACACACAACACTGACTCACCTCGTGTTTATTGACAAATACAGTTTGTTGTCGGGTGTTTCAGCTCGTGTCTCATTTCCCTTCAATTCAACAAAAATCCCCAAATTCAACCTGTTTATTCTCTGTAAGTTCAGTGATGAAATACACTGGAATAACTTCTTTTACCAAAACAGGAAACTTTGTCCGTCATCCTGGTTTCCACAGAATAAAAAACAGAAACCCTGCTGCTGATCATCTTTGTCACCAAGGCACATGTCTTTGGACTGTGGGAAGTGATTATAAATTGAATATTTTTTGAGTTTTGGACTGTTGATCTGACAAAACTAAACATCTGAAGACGTCGCTGTTGGGCTGTTGGGTAGAGTTTCAAACCGGTTTGACATTAAGATACCTGACTGGAAACTGTAATACTGAATTTCAGAGTGGACTAGCATGTTCACGCAAGTTTCACTATAAAAGTTAGGAAACGAAGGGTTTCTGTGAAATGCTTTTAATTTGAAATAGATACAGGAAGTCTCAAGTTTCTAATGACAGTATAATGCAGTCACTTCAGCACGGCAAACAAAGCTTTTTTCTATCTACTCACTAACTGTAGCTGGTTAACAGATGTGATTACGAGTCGGAGTACCCGGAGAGAACCCACGCAGACACGTGGAGAACATGCTCACTCCTCAGCCTTGCTGTGAGGTGACGGTGCTAACCACTGCTCCACCGTGCCGACCCCCATCACTTTCATTTTCAAAAAAACTCCCTGACAACCGTCACGTCACTCTTTATCACATCTGTTAGCGAGGTAGCTAACCAGCTACAGTTTGTTAGTAGATAGAAAGCCTCACTCAGCTCGAGTGAGCTGATAATAAACCTGATTAATTCTTCAGCGACCTTATGAGCAGATATCGTCAGGTGGTGCGCAACCTTCACTGCCCTCAACCACAACACTCTGCAGTTGGTGGGCCAGCAGTGGTGGCCAGGTCACCACCCATCTGCTCCTGGCTTCCATGCCTGCCACGCCTTGTCCTTGCACTGCTGAAGGAAGGGACTGGTGCTTCAGCGCCTTCCTCTCGTGGGCTACGTCACAATCCTCCTCCCAAGGCACCGTCAGCTCGATCAGGATTGTTTTCTTATGTCTGGGCGGAGGGTTGTGTGCACCACCTCTGGGCACTGGAGCCTTCTGCTCACATCCACCCTCATCATGGCGTTCTGCAGGAGGCTGGGCTTTGGTGTTTTGGTTGAGAGTTGGTTATACTGTCATTAGAAACATGAGACTTCCTGTATCCATTTCAAATTAAAAGCACTTGAGCAGAAACCCTTCATTTCTTAACATGGCTTTTATTGTGAAACATCTGCATGAGTCCACTCTTCATTCGTGGCTCGTATGATGAAATATGAGCAGTGTGATTGGTGCTTGAACAAACCACACGTGCGCCCTCACTGACCTCTGAATGAAAAGGCCGTTTGAGCCCTTGCTGTCCGCCTGGATAACCTCCGTGCTGGGGCATCTTCTGAGCCTGGGCGGGGTGAGAAGGATACAAGCCTCCGCTGGTGGGTGGAGGTCCTGGCCTGGAAGAGACCATTCCTGGAGGAGGGCCGCGGGGGCCCGAATGAGACAGGAACTGGGTGCTGTAAGAGGATGCTCCACCCATCTGCAGGGAGGAAAGGGAAGTACGACAGCACGGGTAAAAACAGTGTTACAGGAGCTGGAGTAATCAAGCATCAGACAGAGAGTTATGAAAACATCACCACGTTTTTACGCGTTATACTCGACATTCAGGTTAAAGTATGAAGCCAAAACTCTTCCAGGCTGTAGAGATTTTGTGCATTATTGTACAAACAGTTATGATGTTGCAGGACTGTGTGTCTCTCACTTTTTAACTAGAGAGCACTGCAGTTATTTTTTTCAGACCCAAATCATCGAGGATCTTTTCTCCAATGTCTAAAAGTTGCGAGGATGTCAGGTTTCACGCACATGTGCTGTCAAAAAGTTATTTAATTTTCACCAAAACTGCCTTTTAATGAGCTCACAGTGATGAACAAACATCTGCTCTGCTCTCAACATCATCTCAGGAGTCATTTACTACGTCAGGAAAGATTTTTTTGTCCTCAGTCTAAATTAAAGATGAACAAAACGAAAGAAATCTTCAGGTCGAGTAAAGATTGGTGTAGTTACTCTGTAAGCTGTAACATTTTCATCAGTGTTTGCTCAGCTTCATCCAGTGACTCTATAATTCTGTAAATAAGTCTCTCTGGCGAGACAGAGCGCTGTCAAATTACGGGACGTCTCTGCTGTTAATAAGAAACATGTGTCTTCAATCTGGAAGCAGAAAATCAGCTTCAGCAAACCGAACATCACAACTGCAAACCGGACCAGTGAGTACGAGACCAGGAAGAAACGTTTAAAGAACGCTTTTAAAACTTTGACGCACGACTCAACAAAGTCTGAGAGAGAAGGTTACTTTCTAAATCACTACAATACCCATGATTCATTGCATTATGTTGACATAATTCATTGATTTACACACTTATTTATTTTATTTTGACTAAAACGGCATTCCACATCATGATACTGAGGATGTAAACTGAAGGCTGGCCTCAAGATGTGAAACTAAACAATAAAAAAAGTGTAATAATAACTTTCAAACATCTTAATGTGATAGAAAACTGACGCGCACAGGCGACATCTGGACCGAGTTTTCGTATGAACTCATCAGAATATCGTCTCGTCTACGAAGACGGAGACCTGACTTCAATAAAGCAAATCAAAATCAGCGCTGTGTCATAAGCGGAGCCACGTTTCATGACTGATATAGACGTCGTTAATGTGAACATGTCAGGAGAGTGTGTAGCTGCTTTCCTCTGTGAATCACTCCTGATTAACTCAAGAGACGTCTGTAATAATTTAATAATCACATGTCTGCTTTATTATAAGAATTTAAGAGGTATTACGCCGATTTGATGCATTTACAACCAAATTTTTATCGCGTATGGCTTCATACACACCGGCCTGGGTTGTCACTGGGGAGATAGAATGAAGGCTGGTCTCATGATGTTAAAATAAACAATAAAAAAGTATCATAGTAACTTTCAGACATCTAAACCTGATAGAAAACTGACATGAATTAAACTCTGATGCTCCGCTGTAATCACACACATTTACCTGTCCATAGCTCATCTCCTGGTTCTGTTTCTCCTGTATTGCTGCAACAGTTGCCGTAGCGGTGGCAGTTGCCGTGGCGGCGGCGGCGGCGACAGCAGCAGCGGCAGCCTGAGTGAAGTCTGAGGGCGGACGAACGCCCAGACCGGCACCTCCACTGTTACCGGAGTAACTGCAGGGGAAGACGACGGGGAGATGAGTGGGCAGTGAACTGAGTGAACCGAGCGTATGAGTGTGTGTGTGAGCGTGAGTCAGAGCGGTGGGTTGAAGAGCAGCCACGCTGACATATGTTGATGCAAAAAACAGCAACATAAAAATACATAACAGCGATCAGAGAGCAGCAGTTAGCCTCATCAACACGAGGCCTATTTTTCATGCCTCCTGTCCGAAATGACTTACCCAAACTAAATGGAGTACATCTTCACAGCTACAAGGGCTGCATGTATAATCATGGTCTCCAAAGAAAGCTAAGACATGTGAGACTACTACAGTAATGTCAGAATCAAGATACGCGTTACTGTGTCAGAGTAAATTCACCTGGAACACTGTAGAAATTTTTAATTTTTTGATATTCGCCACATTACTTAGAGTGAATCTGATATCTGATGAGTAACTGTGCAAAAAAAAGTAAACCTGAAACAAGAAGTTAGAACCTGGACTTACCCGATAGTCACATTAATGTTCAGATAATGCCTCATTTGCATATTTAAACATCAAATTTCAGATTTCTTAATGTTATTTATCAACTGGGGAAGTTTCATGTTGACAGCTATGATTTTAAATTTCCACTGTTCCTCCTCACGGAGCTGTAAACTACATATATTTCACTGTTGCAGCTGCAGCTTCTCTCTGCTGAAGCACACACACTGTGTTGTGTCATTCATGTGGTTGCTGCACTGATGAGGTGATTACGTGTTGCGTAAGCCGCTCTGCTCCTCCGGAGTATTTATCCTCCGTCAGCGCTCAGCACAAACAAACTTTTTTTCATGCGTTTGTGTTGAGGCTGCTCTGTGGCGCTTTCAGCTCTCTGATCTCAGTCAGACGCAAAGCCGTTAACCCGAGCTTCATCTTCTGTTGTTATAAATGCTCTGCGAGACGCGTTTGTGTGTTGCCACGGCAACCCACGCCACGTGGCTTTGTTATTTTCTTGATTTTTTTTAATTCACGTCTGATCGTAGCGCGGATATCCCAGCATCTGGACTCCAGTGAGCAGATAATAAACCTGATTAATCGATTAATTAAACCAACAACTACAGTACACTAACAGTTTGTGTTGCTTGGCAACAGTGCAGTCCAAATAAATGACTGAATAAACAAACAGATCATAATCGGTCGTCACTTCTTACTGTTAACTAATAAATGGAGCTTAAACTGTTGTATAAAAACAATATAACATGAGACAGAGTTCTGTTATTCTGAATATCAGCACGGCTGTGATTCGTCACTCAAAGTTTCCTGTAACTTTCAAACATGACGAGTTAGTTTCATCTGCTGTCATACTGAAAGTAAGAAGTACCTTCCACCGTAGGCTGAGCCCGGGTTGTAAGCAGCACTGGGACGTCCGTACATGACCGGCTGGCCGTAACCTTTAGAGACGGCCTCTCCGTACGACTGCTGGCCCATGAACTGGGAGCCCATGCCAGGACCCATACCAGGGCTGCCGCCGGGCATCATGTGACCGCCAGAGCTCTCACCCGGACCCATGGGTGCACCGAACACCTACGTGGGAAACAGAGAGAGAGAGAGAGAGAGAGAGAGAGAGAGAGAGAGAGAGAGAGGTGTTATTACGGTCATATGAATCATAATGTGGTGAATGAGTAAAATAAAGATCATCAGAGAGAGAAGACAGCAGGGGAGAGACTTTTACAGTCAGACTGAATCCTGAGAGTCACAATGAAAGTGAAACTGAGACCAAACAGCAGCTAACAAACTGAGCTAACATGAGCTAACAGCAGCTACAGCTGTCAGCAGTTTACTTCACTGTCCATCAGGAAACTCTGTAACTCACAGAGAGTTGAGGCGGAGCAGCCGGAGGACATCAGAGGGAAAACCAGAAAACATTTTCTCCATAAAATATGATCCAGTTTCACCAAAATCAGTGAAATAGTTGGTGGTGTGTGACTTAGTGCCGTAAAGCGTTACGTACTTCTCCCGACCCGGAGCCCAAAGTTACATAGTGTGAGAAGTGCGAGTGATAATTAATTCCGTTGTAACAGACACATTTTGAAGTCAGCTCTGTGTTTCGCAGTATTTCTACATCCGGAACATTTCCCAGCATGACAGTCTAAAGAAAAATGCTCCCACGCTTCTAAAGTAGGAATAAATATCTGTGACCATATTTAATAAGATCTGAGAATTACACTGAAAAATGCTCTGAAGACACGACTGAGGAGTAAAAATGTTTTTTCTTTAAGTGAAGGCTGAGACACATTTATCAAGCGGCTCCCTCCTACTCACAGTGAAGTGTAGGAGTGACCTTTTAAGAGAAGCTTTCAACCGTTTATTTATGTCACATCACCGCCCTGATCTGTGGATTTAGTCTGTCTGATTCATTGATGTTTAGACTTCAAATATTTCTTTTGGATTCACTTTTATTTGTTTGATTTCTCCTGAATAACAGGAGAACAGGAAGTTGGGCAATAAGGAGTTAAAAATAAGACCAAAGTGAAGCTTTGAGGAGATTCTGCTGGTGATGGTGGAGGTGTTATACATCACAGGAAACATAATCAAAGGGCACTTTAGTCCAACAGCAGACAAAATAAATGTTGTTAAGCTCTGAGAAATTTAAGAAAAGTGGTGCAAGCTTATGAGAGTGCAGCTGTAAATTACCCACAATCTGAACTGTGGCTATTTCTTGAAATAACGTCGTTCATCATGACCAGTCTTACACAGTCTTACTGTCTCTGAAGGTCTGCAAACAGCCTCCAGAGCTCTCTTTAATCTGTACGTTATGTCGAAAACAACATTGTGTAACATCTGTTAACTGTTGATCTACACTGACCTGTGATCAGGTGAACGGTGTCTCTGTCATTCGTACGTCTGTTCTCACACTATGTAACTTTGGGCTCCGGGTCGGGAGAAAGAAGAAGAGGAGGCTTTCAGGGAATGCTGATGGGGAGCGGAGCTGTGTCGTGCCAGAACAGGAGCTGGGCAAGCGGGCATTTTAACTGGGCTCAGCAGCCTCTTTGGATGTGATGGCAGAGGAGAAGAAAGTGAAGAGGACGTTGACGGAGGAAGCTAAGACAGACGCCGAGCTGGGCTGACTGCTGTTGGACTAGTCAGTAATATTAGCTGGCTGCTATGTCTGCTGTTGGTGACCTTGTTGATGTTCGGCTGTTAGCAAAGTTGTCGAGTCGCTAGTTTTTGTTCATAACTAATGTAATCAGAACAAATACTCGAGTACAGCTGAGCCATGTAGACACAGTGTCGCCGTGATGTTAACTAGCGATGGCACGAGCGGTGATGACTCTTATGAACAGCTCAGGCACCGAAATGAGGCACTGACATCTGCGCTGTGATCCAGACTGGTGCCATGTTGGCACCGGGTTTCGGTACCCGACCAAAGTCCTGAGGGAAATATCTGCTAAACGCTCCAGCTAGTCTCAGCTAACTGTGTCTGTCTGCTGTTTGCTGCTGAGCAGGTCGCGTAACGTGGATTTAATCGGAGCTTGTTTGATGAAAAAGGCTGAAAATGACGTGATGAGAGCAGTGAGGGTGAACCAAAACAATAAAGAATCATCTATTATTCTCAAAAATACTCAGAAATATGATAAACACATTAATAAATACAAGCTTATTTTATGTTTTTGTGTCGTCACAGCACATAAAACAGGAGCTGGGTGTTGAGGCATGTGTTACCTGGCTGTGTGTGGGATTGGTCACGCCCCACACTGTGGTTACTACAGAGAGAGATCCCGCGTGCTGATTGGTGCCTGGTTGCCAGGAGACTGGGTCATTTAGGAAGGGGCCGTCACTGCTGCAGGAGGATATGAAGCTGAGTTACTGGGATGGTTCAGGAGAGCATTCACACACACACACACACACACAGTGTTTTATTATTTCCTCATTAAAAACTAATGTGTGTTTAACACCTTATTAGGGCTCATTTGTACTGTCGCAGCACGTCGATACATCGTTTACATGTTGGTGAGCTAACGATTAACCCGAGCATGGTTTATTCATCGGTTCAGGTCGCCCTCTGCTTCCTCCTTTTCAACCATTCCCTCAGCAGAAAACAACATTTGCAGGGACAGTTATTTCAAATATCAGACATCAAATTTAATATTTTCTGGAGGCTGCGTGTCGCCTCAGCGAGTTGGCGTCATCTCTTCGCTTTCATGGCTTTCTGGAGAGGAACAAGAGCAGTCAACAGGCTCTGCGGCTGCACTCAATTAAACAGTGTTTTTGGCTCGAGTAAACCTAATCGAGACACGTCCAAAAAAAGGCTGAACGCTCAACAGTCGACTGCTTTAACGGTCCGCAATTAAAGATTTAAAGCCAACTGAACTCATTCAGTTTTTTCTTACAACAATCTGCAGAGGAGACAGTGACACACAACACGTCTGCACACTTGAATTAACGTCATTTTGGATTTATAGTCTAATCAGTTTTTCTTTCCTCCAGCCTGTTTTTGCACAGACGATTTCTCCACTCTGGTTCTGTTGATGCTACTAAAATCTCTGAGTTACCTGAACCAGCTTCATGACACCAGCTAAGTTTCCATTCACCTGTTCTCATGTGCATTTTCAACTTCTGCATTTAACAAATCCCTGGTGTTTTGTGCTTTGCTGAGTTGATGCATCTTCTTCTTCTTCTTCTTCTTATCTGCCGGTCCAGCACCAACCCGCCGGTCCAGCTCACACTCCAGTTTCCCTTCACTTGTGAACAAGACCTCCCCGAGATACTTGTAATCCGTCGCCCGGAGGGAGCATTCCACCGATTTCCGTCAGAGATCCACGACCTCAAGAGTTGGAGGTGCTGACTGTGGTGCATCCATGAAAACAAAAATGTGACGTGATGTTTTCCATCGCTTGAGCGGCGCTCTGAGCTCTTCTAATGACCTCATCTCGTCATCTAAACTCCTGAAGCCGGGCTCACGTTGAATGGGGTCCATTTTTTTGGGCCGACTAATTTTAGAACCAAGGCAGATTTTTTTCCTGATAAGTTGTTTTACGTGTACAAGATCATTAAAAACCAGCTTAATATTCACATGACAGAAGTGGATGGAAACACGCATTTACTTATAATTTATTGTTTGAATAAATTGGCTTTCAGAAACATTTCGCCCACCAGACTTTGTTAACTTGCTCAGCTTTGGTCATTTTTCTTTGAGTAAGTAGCTACGTATTTAACTTGTATACCTCTGAAGTCTGCGCAGGGCGCTTTATTTTGAAAATTCACCGCAGTCTCTATCCTGTCAGCTCGATAACTGCTCGGAGCTGTTTGACGCAGCATCCGTCAAAAATAGCCCGGTGGCGTATTCTCCACGGAGCGGCGAGCCGCGTCACACAAAGAGTGTCTAGAACGGGCGCCGTGCCGTCGGCGGGGATCGAGCCGTTAAGCTTAAGAGCTTGTCTTGTGATACGGGGCCCTCGGGGGGGGGGGGGGACAAATGTGCCACTGGGCAGAGCAGGTGAGGTGTCACAAGTATCACCTGAGGACATTATGTCACTGCAGTGTGTGTGTGTGTGTGTGTACCTTTGTGGATTGGGAGGCAGGGAGGGTTTCATGGAGTTGAGGGGGTTCATCGGATGGACGTGGGGATCATCAGAGAGCCCCCACTGTCCTCAAGAGGCAGCAGCCCTGAGAGGAGATAAAGACACACACACATGAAAAGACGGTTACTCAGAGCTCATTTGCTGCACGGCAACAATTTATCATCACTATAGCCCACACTGTGTGTGCACAAAGACACAGCTCCCTCCCACTCACAGCCACTCACTTTAATCTGTGTGTGTGTGTGTGTGTGTGCACACATCAAAACGTTAGCCTATCACTGACTGCTGTAGCTCTGATACCTCTCAAAGGAGGAGGAGGAGGAGGGTGGAGGGTGGAGGATGGGGGGTGGGGAGGTGGTGCTGGGAGCTAAATTTAGCTTGCTGATTTCAAAAGGAATTTAAGAGAACAGAGATGTGAAGAGGCAGCAGACGCTTCTTCTCTCGGTCGCCCCGCTCCAGAGGAATCGTCCTGTTCTTCGATTTGCTTCGTTTAATAACACGCCTGCGTGTTTATGTGCCACTTTCCCTCCATTCCACGCCAGCTGTTTTCACTGTTTCCAACACATTTCTTCATCGCCGCTGCACCGCCGCCTCCCGCTAATGATTTTCTTTATCTGACGGTTTCCAGCTGACGTGCTAATTTTTTTCCCCAACCACCCTCGTTCTTCTCTTATTTTTGCACTTTGCAGATGTGGGTCAGACACCCAACATCTTGGTGTAGAAAGGAGGGTGGAGGGGATCACATGACTGTCGTACCTGATTTCCCTCCTATCAAAAGGCAGCGGCAGCCTCCAGACAGCACCTTGTAACTTCCATCACAGCTCAGCAGCTGAACCACACAAAGAGAGAGAAGAGGAGGTGGAGGGGGGGTATGTAAGATGTCTGTCTCTATCAAGATGTTTGA
Organism: Sciaenops ocellatus; assembly: GCA_033000465.1. Taxonomy (NCBI): domain Eukaryota; kingdom Metazoa; phylum Chordata; class Actinopteri; family Sciaenidae; genus Sciaenops; species Sciaenops ocellatus. Next base: position 24,670,755 of record CP136874.1, on the reverse strand, counting down.
ATTGAACACAAAGCAGCACAGACTGTACGTGCTTCCTCCTCCTCATCATCATCATCATCTGTCATCATCCTGTCGTCACACCAAAAACACCGAAAGACACTCGATCGACCCTCAGCTGACCCTCCAAAAAAACCACGATGCAAGCAGATAACAGAAGTTCAGCTCCATCAAGGTGGTCGGACGTTTTAAGGATCGCCCAAATTAATTTCTAATTAATCTGTTGATGAGTCTCTCCATCAATCGATGAGTTGTTTGGTGCAAAAAAGGTCAGAAAATAGTGAAAAATGTTTCTCGAAGTCCAAACTGACATCCTCAAATGTCGCGCTCGGTTCACAACCTGAAGATTTTCAGTTTACTGTCACAGACAGCTAACAGGAAAATAGTCGGCAATTAATGAAGTTAAAGTTAATGAAGATGGTTTGATGTTTAAACTCAACGAAATCTGTTTCTAATCTAATTTTTATTATCGATTAATCTGTCGATTATTTTCCCAATTAATCGATGGCTTGTTATCGGAATATATATGTAAAATATTGAAAATATATATTGAAAAAGGTGACGTCTTGAAATGTTTTGTTTTGTCTACAACCCAAAAATATTCAGTTTACTGTCACAGAAGACAAAATTTGAGAAACTGAAATCAGATAATTTGGAAATTTCCATCTCATTGAGCTAACATGAGGTCACTGAGGCAGCGTTCACACTGACATTTTATAATTCAAACACAAACATACTGTAGTCTCCATTGATTAGTTCAAAGCTCGAGGCAGCTCGTCAGTAAAGATGATTAAACACTCCCTCTGCGTCTTAATCAAATAAAAATAAACACTTCACATCATTTATCAGCTGTCTGTCTTTTTCTTTCACAACTCGAGCCGGACCACCAAAAACTCCGACTTCAGCAGCCGAGGAGTCTTATTTGTTCTGATTACATTACTTCTGATCAGAAACTAGCGAGTCGACAACTTTGCTAACAGCCAAACATCAACAAGGTCACCAACAGCAGACATAGCAGCCAGCTAATATTACTCCATCAACGTCCTCTTCGCTCTCTTCTCCTCTGCCATTATGTCCATAGAGGCCGCTAAGCCCGGTTACATTGCCCGCTTGCCCAGCTCCTGTTCTGGCATGACACCAGCTCCGCTCCCTGTAAACCTCTTCCTCTTCTTCTTCTTCTTCTTCCCGGTGGTCCAACACGCCTGTTGCACAAACACTAACACTCCCCCGGTGCTCTGAGCTCACAGCCCGGCTAACAAACTGAGCTAACATTAGCTAACAGCAGCTAACAAACTGAGCTAACATTAGCTAACAGCAGCTAACAAACTGAGCTAACATTAGCTAACAGCAGCTACAGTTGGCAGCAGTTTACTTCACTGTCCATCAGGAAACTCTGTAAATCACAGAGAGTTGAGGCGGAGCAGCCGGAGGACATCAGAGGGAAAACCAGAAAACATTTTCTCCATAAAATATGATCCAGTTTCACCAAAATCAGTGAAATAGTTGGTGGTGTGTGACTTAGTGCCGTAAAGCGTTACGTACTTCTCCCGACCCGGAGCCCAAAGTTACATAGTGTGAGAACAGACGTAAGAATGACAGAGACACCGTTCACCTGAACATCATCACTTTCATCATCATCTGACTGAAATGTAACAGGGCTGAATGTGTCACCACAGTTACTACTAACACTGAGACGCCTTCTGTCACGGCTGTTTTGAATTAAATCTCAGAAACTAAACTGGACGAAAAGTTTTTGACAAAATTAACAGTCAGTTCTGGAGAGTCTGGGTGGGCTGATCCGTAAACACACCAGAGACAGAATACTCAGCTGCAGACTCAAACCTGACTCTGGATGTCAGATAAACCTTTAAAAGACATAAACCGTTTGTCATCACGAAACAATGATCGCTCTCAGCTCCACACCGACCCTGACACGTGGTCAAAAGTAGCCTCTGACATCCTGAAATCACGGTCCTAAAACTCCTGGCTTCGACTGCACACACTAACACTTCTGTACAGGAGGAGCTCTACAAAAAAACACAATTAATCATGTCTCCTCGTCCTCGTCTTCGCTATCATCTGCTCACGAATTCCCTGCCTTCCACTGCTCAACAACTTGTGAATGAAACCGCAAACGCCGACTCCATGTTTACTGCTGTATGACAGCGTGTGACAGTTCAGGACAGGAAGTTTACACAATTAAGTCGACAGCCAAACCAAAAAAAAAAAAGAATTAAACACTAAGGCTTGCAGTGTGGACGTAACCTTGTTGTCTTCATTAACTGAGTAAATATTTCATCTATAAAATGTCATTAAATAGTTTAAAATGTCCAGCACAGATTCCTAAAGCCAAAGGTGACGTCTGAAATATCTTTACAAGCAGTCCAAAACCTGAAATATTCATTTTACTAACAGAAAAACGGAAAAAACTACAGAGAATGTTTAAAAATGACTTAAAAAATCTGAATATTTGCTATTTGAAAAGATCTTAGCAGGTGAAACTGAGCAAAACACTCATTTCTATCAGCTAAGTGCTTGACTGTTAATATCTATCAACAATAACGTCTGCGGATTGAAAGCAATTTCTCTGAATGAGCTGAATCAGCGAGGAATGCCACCGTCTGGATGAAAACACACACTGTACAATAACACGAGCTTTAACTGGTTTGATCTGCAGTGCACCTGCATTTAATAAAATAAAATTAAAAAAACTCTAATTAAAAAGAGTCTCAATGGGATCTGAGAGATTACCAATTAATAGCTTGTTAAATACAGACGAGCAGCAGTCAGCGTGAGAGAGAGGCGAATGTCAGCTCACGACAATGAAAAGACAAGATATTATTACTCCGGGGGAATGAAAGAGTGTCTCACGCTAACAAAAGAGACGTGAAGACGAGATAAATACGAGTCTGGAGGGTCTGTTTGATGCCGGCGTGTGCTACAGGTGCCTAATTAGGGGTTATTGGGCTCAACATTAGGGTCAATTAATAATCTCCAGAGGTGCACATCTGTCCTGGACCCAAACTAACTCCCTGCACCCGTAAAAAAAAAAAACACACATTGCAATACATGTACAAGGCATGCATGTTAAAACAACTGTTGAGAAGCATGCAGGGCTTCATATCCAGACACAATCAGCCTCTCTCTGCTGATGATGATGAAGAAGATGATGGTGACAGCAAAGCATGCATGCAAACATCTCCACCTGCAACAATACAAACAAAAACATGCAGCAGAGCAGAACAAAGCATTTGCAGTGGAGGAGTGCAGCCTCTCTTTCTCACTAAAAAATGAACAGTGCATGTTTTCTTTCACCTTACCTGCCTGAGCTGCTTTAATAAACGCAGATATGTTGACTTAACCGCAACAAAACGAGCTGTAATTAAGGTGTAATGTTAATTAAAACAAAAAAAAGCCTGTTTCTGGCGGTATCGCAGCCTCAAGTTTGAATTATCTACGGTTGTCTTGTTAGTGGCAGCGGAGGTCTGGAGGCTGTGGAGGGTCTTTAACACGCTGCTGCTGCTGCTGCTGCTGCGGGCTGTTGGCACGGTTAGCACCGTTAGCACCGCTTCAGGCTACGTTAGCTCGCGTATAACGGTTAGCACCAAAGCAACAACAACAAAAAAAAAAAAAAAAAACGAGCAAAGCTAAAGAGCTAACCACACAGCAGGCTATGTAACACCATGAGCTTACCTTTTTCCTTTATTAGCCTCCCTCCAGCTGCCAGACGACGAAGCCCGCTTTGATTGTAGACAGTTAGCCTAGCTTAGCTTAGCTGGCTAGGTAGCTAGTGTCGCAGTCGGGCTAACAAGACGAGGCTGCTTGATAACCGTCTTTAAAAGACCGTTAATAACATATTTAACGGTCTTTATCCCAAACTGCTGAGTAGTAACTGGAGTCAACACTTTAAAAAAATATTATTATGCTGTTATTTATTGTAAACTTCCGTGTAAACTGTATTATTAACTAATAACTATGAAGCTAACTAACTAACTTAACCTAGCCGAGTCAATTATAAAGAATGAGCTTGGTTGCAGGCTGCTGCTGTGCTGCTTTAGGCAGGCCATAACCTGGCAAGCTCGGTATACCTTCCTCATTGCACAATGACCCCCACTATAATATATTCATGAGATCACACAGGGCTAATGTCTCCCACAGAGAAAGGCATTTTCCTGTCCCTCCTCCTCCTCTCCTCCTCCTCTCCTCTCCTCCTCCTCCTACAAGTCAGGCGGCTAGCTGACTGACTGCAGACCAGAGCAGCAGATCATTTTTTTTTTTTATTTAGAGTGGGTGAGAGAGGAGGAGGAAGAAGAGGAGGAAGATCATGAAGGGATGACGTCACCTGTGCATGATCACGTATGCATGCAACATGGCCATCATTGCACCTGCAGGCACCTACATATGTGATCCACACATAGAGGTGCATACATGATGTCTGGCAGTGTTTCAGTGAGTGTTTTGGACTCATTAGAAGGTGTCTGCAGTATCTTGCCAGAGGGCAGTGCAGCGTGGAGAATATATATATATATAAAAAATTAAAAAAAGTCCAACCTGCCTGTGTTTTTCAGACCTCTGTTGCCCTGGAAACAGGTGCCGAGATTTCCCATTTCTTCGCCATCATTTTTTCTACACTATCCATATCGCTCCCCACCACCACCACCACCACCACCTCTATACTCCACACACTGCTGCTGCTGCTGCTGCTGCTGCTTCCTCCCCCACGACCTGCCGCATAGTACAATCACACACACACACACACACACACTCACAATAAATACACACTTTGCACACACAATTTCCAATCTACTGCAGTCATTTCACAATGTCACAGGATAACAGTAACCGACTCCTGGGTGACATAACAACGCACAACCGGCTATGAAAGCCTTGACCCTGCTTTAAACTCTCAAGCATCGGGTGCTGCAACAAAAATCTGACCTCCAGGAGAAAGAGGAGAAAAAGGAGAGGGGAGGAGGTGGAGGAGACAAAGAGGGAAATCAAGGACCAGTGGGAGTAAAAAAACAAAGCTGGCTCAAAGCTGGTTTCATCTTGCTCCTGTGTGTTTTTTAGGTGTAGGCGAGGAGAGCCCAAAAAAGAGAGCACGCTGCGTGACACCCTCTGTCCTCAGATCCTCGATTCAGATACAAAAATCCTGGAAGAAACCTCAGGAAGAGCTTCTTCCAGGACAGGAAATAGATGTTTACACCGAAGTACGATCACAGCACGGACAGATCAGGATGGATTTAAACAGAAAAAGTGCCATCTACTCTAAACTGACTAAATCTACTGCAGTCACGCACGAAAACCTGACACGCACCTTGACCCTGCTTTGACTCTCAAGCATCACAGCTGCAACAAAATCTGACCTCCAGGAGAAAGAGGAGAGAAAAGAGAGGGGAGGTGGAGGAGACAAAGAGGGAAATCAAGGAGCAGTGGGAGTAAAAAAAACAGAGCTGGTTTCATCTGCTGTGTTTCTGAGGTGTAGGCGAGCCCTAAAAAAAAAAAGAGATAAATGTTCCTCGAGGGGTTTTAAAGCACGCTGTGCGACACCCTCTGTCCTCAGATCCTCGATTCAGACACAAAAATCCTGGAAGAAACCTCAGGAAGAACTTCTTCCAGGACAGGGAGTAGATGTTTACACAGTCGTACAATCACAACACGGACAGATCAGGATGGATTTTTTTTCCACTTTGTTTTTTACTGCACAGAGGGGATTACAGCTTACATCCAAGAGTACATGTTACTGTACTGTTGATTCACACTTTAATACGCCAGTTTACATTGTTATCAATACAGTTATTACCATATATGCTGACAGCGTCTTCATATTTAATCTGGTTTCTGTTAAACACATCTTCTTTCACTCACTTCACAAAGAATAAGTACTTTTTCCACCACTGACTCCATATCAAGCTGTTTTCTTCCTGTCTTCCTACTAGGGCAGGGGAATTTTGGAAATATTCCAAATCGGAAACTCTATGGGACTTTTTATTTATTTTTTTTAAATGTTATTTATATCTATTAGTTTTATTGAACAATATTATGTAGTCCACAAGCTCAAATGTGTGTCTTCAATAGTCTCTGTGTGCTCTGGGCTCTAAAAGTGTGGTCCAGGTTCAGAAATCACCTGTGCAGGTAGAGGGGTGTGGCCTCAATAGCCCTGCAGGGATAGCAGATATTCATAGAGGTGTACCTGCATGAAATCTATGTTTGGGGGCAACTTCAGAAGCTATGTGTGTCTCCAGCATGTTTGCTATCTTTAGAGCTGTTTACCTTTCATGTTAGGTGTGATGAAGAATCGTTTTTTCCAATTAAATTCTCATACGACATCATTCCTCCTCTGAAATGTTCAGTTCCTTTTCTCAGTAGTTTTAACCTGACACTCCATTAACTTCTGATAAAACTTGATGGTATGCATTGATCAACACTTCTACCACTTGATTTTTCTTCTTCTGATGTCTCCTTTTTTTACTTATTTGCAGATTTCTAAACAAGTCCTGCAGTCACAACAAAATCAGGATGGATTTCCACAGAAAAACAACTTTACGTTCAGGTTCAGGCAGATGGTTCAACATGTTGCACACATTCATAACTGAAGGTGTTATTTTGAATATTCAAAATAGGCGTATAAAAACAGAAACATCACTCACAGTTACACACACACACACACACACCGGCCTCCATGACTCCTCACTCACTTTAAGGCCTTTTTAAGTCATCCTTGTGTTTCTGCGGTGTTATGTGTGCATACCATTGTAGTGACTTCTCTTTGGCAGGAGGCAGAACATTCCAGGGAAATGGCTGACCCAGAATAACACACACACACACACACACACACTCACACACACACACACGCACACACGCACACACACACACACGCACACACACACACGCACACACGCAGGATGACTGAGCAAGCGAGCGAGGTCCTCCACCCTTTCGTTGCCCCAGCATATTTTAGAGAAAACCGCCGTTTCCTAACAGACACATGACATTTCATGCGGACAAACACAGCCAACACGTCCTGTTATAGTATACACAGCTGAGAGAGCAACGCACATGACTATCATCACAACAACTCATGACAGTGTTTGCCCCCCAGCTACTCTATAACTCCTTTGTCATGTCTTCAAACCAAACAAAATCCTGATTTTCACACTGACGTCATCGATGATCTCCTCAGGGCTCAGTGTTGCTCAAGTATAAAGCTGTCACTAATGATTATTTTCATGATTAATGAATCTTTTAGGCTATAAAATGTCAGAAAATAGTTTAAAACGCACCAGAAATTGGTGTATTTTTCTTGAAGAAAGACATTAATTGATTACCAACATAGTTGCCTCCATGAATCACCTGTCAATCAATCAGACAAAATGTAACAGAAGGTGCTTCACACAATTAAACAACTATTTTATACATTAAAATGCATAAATAGATAAACAAATCAACTAAATAAATAATATTAATAATTTAACAGATTAAAATACACAATAGTTGGAATACACAATAAATAATTAAAGTTCAAGTAAAAGTCAGACTAAAAAGATCAGTCTTGAGTTTGTTTTTAAAAAATGTGAACATTATCTGCTGCCCTCAGCTCTTTAGGAAGTCTTTAAGTGGTCTTTGGGTCTTTAAGAGGTCTTTGGGTCTTTAAGTGGTCTTCAGGTCTTTAGGTCTTTAGATCTTTAGGAGGTTTTTAGGAGGTTTCAGGTCTTCAGGTCCTCAGGTCCTCGGGTCTTAAGGTCTTAAGGTCTGAAGGTCTGAAGGTCTTAAGGTCTTTAGGTCTGTAAGTCTTCCGGTCTTCAGGGTATTCCACTGACGTGGTCCACGGTAATAAAAGGACGCCTCGCCTGACTTTAGGGGACATTAAGAGGTCAGAAGACCTGAGGAGTTTATCGAGGGTTCATAGGTTAAAGGTAAATCTGATAAATATCTGGGACAGAAAGTTCAAATCTTTTTTAAACATGAACACGTGAACATAACGAGTGTGTGATGAGACTGTGCAAAAAGCACAAATAAATGTTAGTATTTCCATTTGTACTTCTACTTTCTACTCCACCACAGCTCAGAGGGAAATACTGCACAAAACAGTGATGGTAAAAGAAGTACTGAGTACAGTCACCTCTTAGTCCTGAGCTAGATTTACTATAATAATACATTGGGATAGATTAAACTACCCAACACAAAGTTACAACAGGGCCTTGAAAGTTTTTGCATTGAAGAAATGTGCATTGAAAGTGCTTGAATTTATATATTTTATGCAAGAATAGAAATTGAAGTTCTTTACATTAGTAAACAGGCTGCGTTCTGTAACAGCAATCAACCTTCACCCTTGTCTTACACTGTGCCATATTGGGGCCTTGAACTTGAGAAAGCTGGGCCTGAAAAGTAACTGAAAAGTCCTTGAATGCCACTCCACTTTTTGTGCATATAGTACTGTCACTCTTTTATTGAAACAACATGTAGTAACAGAGTATTTCGACAGTGTGGTACTCGATAAATGATCTGAATACTTCCTCCACGGCTGCTCTGGCCGATGATTCTTTCCCATAAAATCCTCCTGATGTCTCTTCGTCTCTCCGTCCAGCTCGGCCATCTGTGTGACCCTCTGCTTGATGTGATGTGATGGTGCAGTGGAGTCTTTTTTTTTTTTACTGCTGTTTCGCTGGTCGTCAACAGTTTGTCGCAGTTGGCATGAACTCCAAACATCCGTCTGTCCTTCGACCTCTTCACATTTGACTCCTACGACCATCTGCTGCCACGGACTCAGACTTCACGTCTGTTCTGAAGTGACACAGACGTGGAAACGAAACGTTTGAGGCTCGTCAGATGAAACTTGATGGAGGTGCACTGATCCGAACATCTGCAACAGCTGGACCAGTCACATAGGCTCCAGCATCACTTTACAGATTAAGACTTTACATTCAAGTTGAATTATTAAAGTTTAAACCAGGTGTTAAACCAAGAAAATTCATGCACATTTCTCCATCAGAACTTTGTTTTTTTGCCTTTCCTCTCTCATTAATCATCTCACGACCCCTCAGATTTACCCGGTGACCCTTTGGAGGAGCCCAACCCCTCAGGTTGGGACCCACTGGACTGAATCTAACTGAATATAAAGTTTTTGAAAGTTGCTCCACCTGCAGCAGCTCCAGCAGTGATGCATCAGTATCAGTCACAGGAGACATTTTACTGCAATACATGTACTTTTACTACATGATACAGATACTTTGAGTACACTTTCCTGATAGTACTTGTGTACTTTTACTTAAATCAGATTTTTAAGATTATTTAAGTATTTATAGTTTGTAGCATTTGTACTTTTACTGACATTAAATTGATTTTCAGCCTTGGTACTCTGTCCTGAATTGTCTTATTACTGTTACTGCTACATCTAGAGATGCTGAACTTACTGAGCGGCTCAGATATGAGTTTTTTATCATCAGTTTCAGGTTGCTGACTCTGTGTTTAGCCCCAAAACAATCCCTGACCTCACGTTATTTTACATTCAAATGATCCTGATCAGTTCCAGTGAGGTGGAAACATTTCAAATCTTTAAATCATCATCGCATCAGTCGTCTGTATCTGAGTCGAAGAATCAGATTTGGGATATTAAGAGAGAAAAAGTTGTTTCACTTTATCCCAAATCCACTGCTGATGATGCCGAGTTTCATTCTGAGGAAGAATTCAAAGCAGCAATACTACGACATAAAAATACTCCATTACAAGTCTTAAAAAAGTAAAAGTACTCGTTATGCAAACAGATTGACCTTGGTCAGTTACATTATTGTTTATTAATACATTATTTAATCATTATAACACGTCAGCAGCATTTAAATGTTGCAGCTGGTTAAAGTTGAGAAAAACAGTTGAGTTGTTTGTTGATTACATGTTTTATATGTAAAAGATTCATCTGAAAAAGTAACTATGGTTGTTAAATAAATAAAGAGGAGCAGAAATGTTGCATATTATTATTTTATATTTACATAATTATTATTATTGTATTTCATTGGAGGCTGTGGATTTACAGCCGGCTCACTGCTGCCATCTTGTGTTCTGTTGTGCTGGTACAGTATTAAACATTTTATTATATTTACATTATATAATCAAAATTAAAAACCTCTTCTGTCTCTGCCCTCTGGTAGTCAGATAAATATATAATGTAAATATTTTAAGTTTATTAAGGTCATAATTAGCCAATCTTTCTAATTATGTATTTATTATGTATTTCTTTGTCAGTGGTGGAAGAACTTAACCAGCATACAGGAGTCTGATGTTCATGTGAGGAGCTGCTGTCATTCTGTTTTCTTTATTGACACTTTATTGACAGTCACTGATGAGCAGCATCAGTTGGACAGAAGCAGTCAGCTGATCTTCACTTTACTTTCGTTTTCGCCTCAGAGTGAAACTGAACTTCAGCTCGTGTGTGTGGACGTCCTCACCTCGTTTTCCATCGATCATTGCTGTAATTAATGATCATTACCTTTAACCTGGTGCTGTGTTTGGTGAGAGGTGAGTGTTTTTCTACGTCACTGTTGTTATGAATGAAGTTTATGTGTTTGCGTAAAGACTTAAAGACTTGACGTCACAGCGGAGCTCCTCTGTTCAGGTCAGTGTGAGCTCTCAGTGCAAAGTCGTTTCTGTGTTTAAATACTGTGAGAGAGAAGTATTCCGATGTTTTAGTGCCACCCTGTGAGTAAAAGTACACAGGTATGATCAGCTGAACGTCGCTGACGCGTTCATGTTTGTTTTCACTTTCATTTCCTTGTTTTATTTATAATAATGTACAAATATTCAGTCATAACAGTTTATGAACAGAAAGAAGTCACTGAACATGCGCAATAATCTGAATTTCTTTTATATTTGATGCCTCCAGTTTCAGAGTGTAATCCCACGGTGGTAAATATGGACAGCTGTAGTCCAGCCCAACATCAACAAGGTCACCAACAGCAGACATAGCAGCCAGCTAATATTACTGACTAGTCCAACAGCAGTCAGCCCAGCTCGGCGTCTGTCTTTCAGCCTTTTATTTCACCAAGCTCTCACCAACCACTAAAAGTCAGTCCCAGATTTACTCTTGTCCGGCGGCTTCTTGCTCGCTCACTCTCTCCTTTTCTCTTCTTAGCTTCCTCCGTCAGCGTCCTCTTCACTCTCTTCTCCTCTGCCATTATGTCCGTAGAGGCTGCTGAGACTGCAGAGTTGTCCAGCTCTGGTCCAAATCTCCGTCCGTTAACATCAACAAACGACACCAAGAGTCCAAAGTCAAAGCTAACATTACTGCAAAGCATGTGATATTGTGGTTTTAGCTGGCCAACAGACAAATCTTGGGTGGATAACTTCAGCTAATTCATGCAGACTCCACTAACACTATCACTAGCAAAACACTACGAGTGGATAAGTTATTTATAGCTTACCAAATGACCAGCTAACGTGATCCATCTTACATATTGTCCAAGCTCCTGTTCTGGCATGACACCAGCTCAGTATTCTGCCATTCCCTGGGCCTGAAAACGTCCTCATGACACTTTCTGGGTGCTCTGAGCTCACAGTCCAGGCAGCCCGGCTAACGAACTGAGCTAACAGCAGCTACAGTTGGCAGCAATTTACTTCACTATAATCAATATTTTGGTCTATGACCAAATATTTGCAGAACTAATGACATTCTCGTCAGCCTCTATTTTGTGTTTTGTGATAATTAGCTAAGTTAGCATGCTAACATGCTCAACTAGGATTGTAAACATGGTGAACATAACCTGCTAACGTGCACTAGCATTAGCATTTAGCTGACTGCAGACTCTTAATCTTGTTCAGTCGTCGTTCCAGGCCGTTTTGTTTATGTGTTTTGTAACGCTGGTTTCCTGCAGTATCTGCTCCGAACCTGTTTGTCCGGCTCCTCCAAAGTTTTTTGTATCAGTCGTGGTGTCAAAATGAAAGCTCACAGTACTGTCATCTTCTTTGAAACCCCCAGAGATGGCCAAACCGCCCAACAACCAACGCAACAACAGCAGCCAGATGACAGAGCTGCTTCAGCCTGATCACCACCCTGAAAAGAGTCATAAGAAAAAACATGAGCATGAAAGAGATCACAGCAGCAAAGAGAGCTCACATCAGGCCTCCTCCTCCGCCTCCTCCTCCACCTGTGCACACTGCAAAACCGAGGCTCTGAGTCGAAGACAAGCAGAGGACGACCACTGTTCCTCCTCCACCTCAGCAACCTCCGATACCGGGGCTGTACGCCGTAAGCTTGTGGAGGTGGACGAACCGTCGTGGAGTGAGGACAGGACTTTGTCATGTTGTCCGCTGAGCGATCTGAAGAAACTTCCACAGTGCCACAAGAACCTGGGACAGCTGAGGATCAGCGGGATGCACACAATCCTCGTAGACGTAAGATTTGATTGAACTTTTCTACGATATTTCCCTAAACTAAGAATGATGATACTGACGACTGATCCGATGATAATCCAAATTAAAAATGTTTCTGAAGTATAAGCGGAGCATTGGAGCATCCGAGTACTTCTTCCATCACTCTCTGTGCCACATCTCTGTATTCACAAAGTGCAAAAAGCAACTGATGTTGAATTAATGTTTTTGTTTTTGTTTTTTCCCCCAGGTGAGTGTTTTCAACCTTGAAAGAAAATTCGTACCCCAGGACGGGAGAGACATGTGGCACAAAAACTTTGTGAAAATGCCAAATTCACAGTCGAGCTTCATGATTGTCAAGAGTGGATTTCCAAAGGTGTGTTTGAGGCACTTCACCTGATTTAAGTTGATGTAGATCTGTGTTGTTGTATGTTGTTGTATGTACAGTTTATTTACCACTACACTCCCGGGGATAGTGTACAAAAAGCCGGTCATTGTTGCGAAATAAACCTGACGGGATGATGCAAGGAAGGGGTTTGAAGGGGTTGAAGATATTTATCCCGCAACAATGACCCACTTGCTGTACATTATCCCATTTATCACACGGCTACTCACGAAAGAAATCAATAATATGACACAAAATATGAATTTAAATATGACTTGATTGGTCAGTCGGAGTCTGTGATCAGAATTGCGTCCATAGCAATGGTTTGTTATTCATTGCAGCAGCAAAGCTTATGAATACAACTTTGTTTGTACAGGAAGACTTTTAACAGTTATATATTTGCAGTTGAAATGATAAAGTAATTATAAATAATCCAAATCTAGTGAAGACTGGCGGACATGACAGTTACAGCTACTTTCAGTTACAAGTAGAATACCACCTTAAGGTTTATGTTAAATAATCTTTTCTGTCCACAGCAACCCACCAAGACGAAGAGGTGGGATGTGATCTCTAAGCAGCTACACAGTCTGGCCAAGAAGACAACAGTGAGCGTCAAAGATCTGGAGGTCCGTTGGCAGCCGTGAACTATTTGTTTGCATATTTCTACACTGATCTGCCTCTAAGGAACATTAAATGTTGAATCTTACTCACTAGGAAGCTATCATCAAATATAACCCGAAGTATAAAGATCAATGGACCTTTGATGCCCTGTCCGAATTTGTTAAGGTCGGTGTCCATGTGTTTATTTCAGATCCTTGAATTACTGAATCATATCAACGATGCTTAAATGATAAGAATTGATCATATTTCCTTTCCAGTGTGTCCCGAAAACAGAAAACTACTTCCACACGTTGTTTCCAAAGATCGCTGAGTTGGCCTTGAGGCTGCCTGATTATGTGAAGAAGGTATGAAACTTACTGGATCCAGTGACTTCCACAGTTCACTCATACTGTTGATGATACTGACCAAGTGTTCGTCCACGTTTTCAGACCATCCGGCTGCTTCAGAGCGGACATCCCGCGATCATCACCCTGTCGCAGGTTCAGATAGCCTGCCTGCTCGCTAACGCATTTTTCTGCACTTTCCCCCATCGCAACGCCACCGCTCCTACCGCAGAGTACCACAACTACCCCACCATTAACTTCACCAGGTCAGGAAACAGTGTCAAACGCCGCACAAACAAACTCTCTCAATCCTGTGAATTAACTCCTTAATTCTCATTCTGCGTGCAGTCTGTTTGGAAAGTGGTCACCACGGAAGAAAGAAAAGCTGAGGGCCATCATGCATTACTTTAAAGTGGTTACAGATAAGAGTGAGTTGATGCTAAACTGCCTCTTCCTCCTTCAATGTGAAACTTCTCAGTGAAGATCTGTGACTGTTGTTGTTGTTTGCAGACACTAAACCAAAAGGAATGGTGACGTTTGAGAGGCGTTACCTCGGAGGCGCAGAAATACCCGACTGGAGAAGGTAAAATGAATCATCTAGAAGTTATGTCATGACACATGGGTGCTTACGGAGACTGACTCACTTCTGGAGCCAGCCTCAAGTGGACGTTTGAGGAGCTGGACACTTGATTTCCTTGTTGGTGTAAATCACTTTGTTTGTTTTTGCGTGGTAGGTCTAAGGAGACGATGCCTAAACTTCACGTCACGTCACGCGGCACCATCGAGCGCGAAGGTACCGGCATGCTGCAGGTAAGAACTGACCCGAAAGCAGCGACAAGCCTCGGTTCCTTTAGCCCAGAACTGATCTTAAAGTTGTTCTCGTGTGTGTGTGTGTGCAGGTGGATTTCGCCTCCAGTTGGATAGGTGGAGGTGTTCTGGGTTCTGGTCTGGTGCAGGAAGAGATCCTGTTCCTCTTGAATCCAGAGCTGATTGTATCCCGACTCTTCACTGAGAAACTCGGAGACAACGAGTGTCTGATCATTACAGGTAGGGAATTCAATTAATGGATTAGTTATTGTTAATCAACAGAAACTAATTTTATTGATTTTCTCATTTAAAACATGATCTGCCACGTCCACACAGTCTTGAGAAATGTTCTGAACAGTTTGTTTCATCTCAGAGTTCTGTGGATGCTCAATGAGATGCCAAACTTTTGAACACTTTACTGCTCATACTTTTGTACTTTTACCTAAGTAAAGTGAATGCAGGACTTGTACTTAAACACTGCAATATTAAAACTATTTAAGTAGAAGATCTGAGTACTTCCTCCACCACGGCTCCATTGTTGTCGCCACAAATACTCACTAAAGCACCAAATGTGGATTAATTCACCGCTGAAAATAGTCCCCCAACAAATCTCTTCTGTTTTTCAGGCTCTCAGCAGTTCAGCCGTTACTCCGGTTTTAGTGACAGCTTCGAGTGGGTGGGGCCTTACGAAGACAACCTCAGAAGGTACGAGCGAGCACTCACTTTACGAGTCTTAAACTCGAACGTCTTTGTTTTATTCTCACGAACGTGAGCCGATGTTTGCAGAGACGAGTGGGCTCGGCTGGAGAGGCAGATCTTAGCCATCGACGCTCTGCACTTCAGACACAGCGGGGAGCAGTACAACATGATCAAGGTGACGCGGGAACTCAACAAGGTGAGCTTTACCTTCACGTGTTGTTATTTTTATTATTAGAACCCAATAATCATACAGTCAGAGCTTGTGTATAGAAAATCTGATCTAATTTTCTCATGTCCCTGAAGGCATACTGTGGATTTAAAGCTCACGGGAGCGATGAGCCCGACATCGCCACGGGCAAGTGGGGCTGTGGAGCTTTCAACGGAGACCCTCAACTCAAAGGTACTTTTTTTTTTAAAGATGTTACCCATCATGCATCAGTTCGTGACTCGTCCTGAGCTTTTCCTTCGTGTTCATGTTCAGCTGTGATCCAGCTGATGGCGGCGGCGAAGGCGAAGCGAGGACTCGCCTTCTTCACCTTCGACGACGAAAAACTGACTCGAGACCTGGAGCAGGTTTACAGCCTGCTGGTCAGAGAGGGGACGACCGTCGGTGAGTGTTCACGATATATAAAACAGCTGAAACGTTTTTATAATTTTAGTCTGCTCACGTTCGTCATCGTTCACAGAGAAGCTGTACGGACTTCTGGAGGACTTCTGCGCTGTTCAGCAGATGTCGGATTCACACGTGGAACTGTTTGACTTCATCAGGAACACCGTCAGACCGAACAGGAGTCTGCTGTGAGGACGCACTCATCCCCACGTCTGAGCTCAGTTTGCACTAAAATCTGGTTTGTAGAACAGAAATGAAGATTTTGATGTTTAATTTCCTGTTTTTGTTGACTTTTTGATGATGATTATTTTTAGCTTTATTTAGTTGTCAGGGTTAAAGAGAACATTGTGACGTGCAACGAAGATCCACAGCTGGAATCAAACCAGACGTGTTTACGCGGTATGCGCCTCAACCATGGGTGTAAATTTAACTGTCGAGGTGTGGAGGCGATTAACGGTTAAGGTTATATTACAAGCCCCTTGAGGCAAAATAATAAAATTGATGCAAGTCAGAAGGTTTTTCAGTTTAAGTTTCCGTTTAGAGAGTTTCACAAAACTTCCTGAGGGTGAAAGTAGCTCATGCATCCTCGTAGAAATAAGGCAGGTGTATCAGTCCTAACTTTAAGACTCAAGAGTTTTTGCTATTTGTTATCTGACAGCTTCAGTCACTTAATTAAGACTTTTACTCACAAAACATGAAAAATATACAAGTACAGCTGAAACAATTAGTTGATTCATTGATTGAGAGAAAATAATTGTTTGTTATGTTTTCGGTTTTGTTGGTTGGACCCAAAATGCAGAGACATAGATCAGCACAGTTTTAAGGAGTTGGAATGACTCTCAACTTACAAAAAAAAAAAACACTTGGAAGGTACCGCTAAGCTTGCAGTCAGAAAACACGCTAAAACACATGAGAGTAATCCTGGTAAATCACTAGAGTTTAAGCCACTTTACTGACTGTAACAGAGTACAGATACAGGATAATATGATGCAGGAGTGACGTCTTGACCAGGCTTTTGTAGCAGGTGATCGTGGATGAAACACCTCCAAAACAAACAGCAGAACAAGTATAACCACAAATCTTTACAAACCAAACAATCACTGGATTCATGGAGAAAATAATTATTAGCTTCCACCTGAACAACTCCAACAGTAAAATCCTGATTTTACCTGAATGCAGGAGTCACAGTCATCCAATGAGGTCAGATAGAAGCGTCACAGAAGACATTTTACTATGTTTAATACATTTTCCTGATTGTACTTACATATTTTTACTGACGTAGGAACTTGTTTTAGTCCTGAAATGCTTCAGGAAATACTTTCAGACCAGAAACTTCTGAGTCTTTTACCCTGAAGATGTTTTGTGACTTCTGACTCATAATGATGAATAACGTGTTTACTTTCTTTTACTGCCTTTGCTTCGTCTGATGTACCTGAGAGACGAACCTCAGGGCAAACCCTGCTCCTGCTCATAAAGCTTCCTGCTGTGAATAAACTGTAATAATTAAAGTCGACTAAGATCATGTTTCTGTTGTGTTAAGTGAATTTAAAAAATCTCAACAGGAAGTATAATCTTCATTTATTGAAACAACAAAACAAACAATATGAAAATAAATACATCCTTTAAATCTGAGGAGGAATCTCATCATGTCTTTACAAACTATTGTTGGCATGATTTCTTTATTAAAATAAAAACAAAAAAGATGTGTGATTTCAAGTAATTTGTTACATTTGGCACAAACAGAAACGTTGAGACGAAGGCAGGACGGTGAGTGAACCACGGAGGAGGAAATAAATATGAATCTGTGAAGAATTGAAGCAGATTATGTTGAATGTAGATAACATACATAATTCCGGGTCATTCTGAAGTCACTGCTGAGCTCAGATAAAAGTGCAGAAACAGACGTACATTGTTTTTATAAATCTTTACTTGTGTAGTGTGTTGTGTTAACTCAGATGCATCATAAAGGCTCTTAAAAATACCTTCAACATTCAACCATTCAGCTGTCGTAACTCGGCCTAAACATTTCAAACCATCACCATCTTTCCTCACGTTCAGTCTCAGGTTAAAACACTGCAGGGTGATGCAGCTCTCGTGTGATCACTAACGCAGTGGTTATCAGAAATTCAAATTCAAATTCAGTTTGACACTTTGGGAAATTCGCTTTAATGTGCATTAAGTCCCAAATTCTGGTCGGTCAGGTCTGAGTGGTCATTTATGTAAGCAGAGCAAGCAGATGCAGGAAATATAAATTTGCCCTAATAACTACCTCCGGCTGCTGGTTAGCTTAGCTTAGCATAAAGACTGAAAACAGGTGGAAACAGCTAGCCTGACTCCGTCTAAAGTTGTAAAAAAAAATAAAATAACCCACTTAGCATCACCTTTAAAGGACCAGTGTGAAGGATTAGGTGATTTCCAGCAGTGTTGTTGCAGCCCCCTCACCTCACCCTAAAAGACTACATTTGCTGTGAAACTCTCAAAAAAAAAACCTGAGAGGAACCTATTTGGAACCAGCAGTTTGTCCATGCTGGGCTCCTGTACAAACATGGCATGTCAGGTGATTACACACCAATGAAAAAAGTCAATTTCTGCCTGTAGACACTGAATCTTTAAAGTTTATAAAAGTCACTACCCCCGGACAAGAAATAGTCCGGCACATGACATCTTTGTATGTATTGTATGATTGAGTGAATCAGTGAGCTGTAGAGGTGCTCATGAACGGATGTGGTCAAAGCCAGGCTAGCTGTTTCCCCATGATTACAGTCTTTATGCTAAGCTATGCTAAATTAAGAGTGGTATTGATCTTGCTGCTCTTTGTATATGATCAGATCGGATTTGTTTGTCCGGACGTCACCAAATCTGTACGGGTGGTAACCAGTAACTACGTACGCTGGTGATTCCAGCGTGGAATCAGCTTTACGTGGACGAAAACCTCCAATCAAAAGCGGCTGCAGACAGTTTATTTAGTGTCCGTCCACAGACTCTGTGTGCGGTCCACTCTGCTTGTAGCAGCATCTTTCTGTTACACTGGGTTCGATGTTGTCGTGTTTTGCTTTTCGAGTGACTCAAAAGACGATTTAAAATCCGATCTGAGCGACCAGAGCGTCCGGACTGAGACAAATATGACTCCAGACAGCCTCTAAATGTTGAAATCAGCCTGGATCTGCCATGAAACAGATGTAAATTTAAAGTTTATTTCCCAAAATGTTGAACTGTTCCTTTAAATGTAGGCATTATTTCTCCTCCAGTTGTCTGAATGACACAGATCAATAAATGAATTCAAGCATCAGTTCATCAGGTGATTGCATACAGTTGGATTCTGGATGTTATTTTTATAATTAACAAACTAAAAGCAAATGAAACTCTTTGTCTTACAAATTAATTTAATACATTCAATGCAGCTTTACTCACATTTTCTTTAATTGGTGTCCATCACTGTGAACACGAGGTTTTCATGGTAACAGTGTTAGAAGTCATTGTGCGTTTGGTTCGAATGTTACTGATATGTAAATATATTAAGGAGAAACACATCAGTGCAAAAAGGTAAAGCCGGTCTGGAGAGAGAGAGTTTGGATCTGTGAGCGGAGGCGAGGCGGTTAGGGTTTTCCTGAGAACGCGTCCAGATCGAAGGCCGTGTCCAGTAAACGCTGCAGCTCCATGAGGTGAGTCTGTTTGTTCCCAGTAGCCGGAGCTGCTGCCGGCTCACGACCGGCGTACCTGCAAACACACACACACACACACACACACACACACAGGTGAGCATTCATACACTCACAGCTCAGAGTCGTCACTTAATTCATTTTGTAACCAGCAAACTCACCAGACGGGGCGGGTACGTTTGATGGTGGAGCGGATGCGAGGCTTGACGTAGTCGTAGTAACCCTGGTTCTTGTGCTCCTCCTGACACCAGACCAGATCGGCATTCACGTAACGATCAGTCTCGGCTTTCACCAGATCGAACGGGAACGGAGAGAGCTGAAACGAGAAAATCTGATGTTGATATGGAGGCTTCAGGGGACGTAAACAGGAAGACTGCAGTTCCTCTTGTCGTCCACTTGAGGCTGGCTCCAGAAGTGAGTCAGTCTCCATAAGTCCCCATGTTAAAATGTCCAACTTCACAGCAGAAATAAACATGTTTACAGCCTGGTACAAAAAACAGTTTTGGTCTCTGTAGCTAATTTCCCCGTTCATGACAACTGTACTGAGGGTGAATTTTTATACAACTCACCTGTTCAGATTATATTAAGGCTTAAAGTTATGCAGCATTAAGAGCGTGGACGCTTTGATTGACAGGTGGGTGTGGTCACAGGCTTCATTCAGCCCGTGACATTGCCTACTTTTGGATTAGCTGAGAGCTAAGATGCCAAGATGGTGGCAACCAGAGCCACCACACTGAGCTTCACAACGGCTCTAGTCTCTAGTCACAGAGACTACGTCTTATGTTTTTATACAGTCTGTGAGATTTTCCCAGTTGAAATGTCAAATGTCCAACTTCTGACCTTCGAGCGCTCGAGGTGCCTGACGCAAACGTCAACAATAAACATGGCCGACCATGACAAAGTGATGTTTCGCAGAGCTGAACTTAAATAAACGAGTCTGATTTCTAACGGCACATTTATATTTGGAAACGTGTTTAAATATTCCATTAACTAACCTGATGCAAATACTGTAATACGTATACGTTATGTTGCCTTTTAGGTGTAATAGCTTAAATTCCCTTCCACAGAAAATATGACGGGAATCTCTCTCTGATGAAGAAGTTTAGTCTTGGAGAAACAGTCGAAGCTCAACGGGCCTCCAAAATCTTTTAGATTCATACATACGTAAAACAAATTTCATTGCTATTCTGGGTAGTAATTTGAGATATCTTTGTCAAAGTCTGGGCGACCATCATTATCGGCATGGACATATTTAGGATTAACCTCCAAAACACTCTTCACGCTGACGTTACCTGTTCGATGCGGACGACAGCCACAGTGTCGTCCATCCCTCTGTTCTTGCGTTCACGGGTCAGTTCGTAGTAGATCTTGCCGGTGCAGAAAACAACTCTCTTCACCTTCTCTGGCCCGGCGGCTGCAGGCCCGTCGTCTGGGATTAAACGCTTGAAGTGTGTGGCTGCAGGATGACAAACAAACACACAAACTCTCAACAACACAAAGAGAAACTCTCAGATATTCCAGCCGAGCAGAGGTTTATATCTTTGCTCACCTGGCAGCATGTCGTCGAAGCTGGACTTGGCCTCAGGATGACGCAGCAGTGATTTGGGGGTAAAAACTATGAGCTGGAAGAGAGAGAGAGAGCATGCTCAGTGATCTGAATCTTCTCCAGCGTTGAGTCACGTTATCGTCACGGTGTTGTACTCACAGGCTTCCTGAAGGGCTGCAGGATCTGTCTGCGCAGGACGTGGAAGTAGTTCGCAGGAGTGGAGCAGTTCACGACGATCCAGTTACAGTCGTACAGCTGACGCACGGCGAAGTCCTCCGACAGTTTCTGACAAAAAGTACAGAGTTAGTCTTTGTCTTTGGAGGAGAGTCAGGCTCTGAACTCTGGAAACAGTTTCTATGTTTTAAAAGAGGTAAACATGGAGTATAATGATGTATATCTTAAAGTTCTGCAGTTACAAGAAGCGTCTTTGTAAGCAGATTTATGGATGTTTATTTGTGACTTGTTGTGACAAACTCACAGGGCAAACATCAGGATCATCATTGCACATCTGTAGAAACCTTTCAGGCCGGGCGGACGAGTGCTCTGGACCCTGACGGAGGAAGAAATCAAGAATAAGTTTGACGTCGTTAACAGAGGAGGACGTGAAGCACTCATCGAGTTTCTTGGTCCGTACCATCCCCTCCATGCCGTGAGGAAGCAGCAGCACGATGCCGTTCTGTCGGACCCACTTGGCCTGACCGGAGCTGATGAACTGGTCGATGATGCACTGAGCCGTGTTGTGAAAGTCCCCGAACTGGGCCTCCCACAGAACCAGCGCGTTGGGGCTGGCCATGGCGAAGCCTAACTCAAAACCTGCACACAGGAGAAGAAACCAGAGCGGGGTCAGAGACGTCAGAGCATTTTTTAAACGTCTCATGAAACATGTTTGTGAAATCATGACCGTTTCATTCATATTTCTCTCTTGGTATGGAAAGAAGTCTGCTCTTGGATACATCTCCAACTCCACTTACTTATAAAATCACTCCTAAAAACATAGTCGGGACATTTTGTCCCAGTTCCAAGATATTTAAAAGTACGTTGCATTTCTTCGAGGCGTTACAGCTAAAAAAAGGCGTTCATGAGTTTGTGCATGTCACTGACCGAGTACTCCATACTCAGACAGAGAGCTGTTGCAGACGGTGTACGGAGCCTGATCGGGGGAGACGTGGTTCATCGGGATGCAGATCCTCTTATCGACGTTCTGGTCGTGAAGGACGTGGTGTCGATGGCTGTGAAGCAAGTCAGAGGAAAGACGAGAGAATAGAAGATGTTCAGGAGGAAACATCACTTTTATTTTCACACAAACCTTCAGACACCTCTCCAAAACACTCGAACAGTCAGCTTCTCCTTTGTGCTACCTGAATGTGCCTCTCTCCACGTCCTGTCCGCTGAGGCGTACGTGGATCCCGTCTTTCAGCAGAGAGCCAAAGGCCATGTATTCCCCGAGAGCCCAGTCGCACACTCGCTGGCTCACCATGTTTGCACGGCCCTTTAGGATGCGACTCAAACCTTAAAACGTGGACACACGCGGCAGGTTCTTAGATTAAAAAGAGAGTGACGGCACCTTCAGAGGATGCTCGTAGGAACAGGAGGGCAGCAGACGTTACCTCCGTGTATGGTGAAGTTCTCCACTGGGACAGAGGCGGCGATGTTTCCAATGTGGCCGAGCTCTTCTTCACTGATTCCAGTCGGAGGGCAGCTCATCGTCTTCGGCTGTCCCTCCAGTGTGAAGAAATCTACAGACAGACAGACGTGTTACAGCTCCAGACTTTGTACCGTTATGAATATTCATCAAGCGGGTCAAAGAACGAGCCTCCTACCGGGCCACGGTGAGTCCAGCCAGTGTTTGATGTGAAGGATCTTCTCGTCTTTGGAGCGGTTGTAAGCTTCCTCACAGATTCTGTCGTATGTTGCGACTTCCTCCTGAAAAAGACGAGATACCGAATAATTAACAACACGAGCGTACATTGTCGTTAGCTCGAGCTAAATGCTAATGGTAAAGATAACACGCTCACAATGACAAAAACAACGCTTACATGATGACGTTCAGCATGTTTACCATACTAGCACTAGATAATTAGCGCTACGAGTGAAGCTGAAGGGAATATCAGCAGTGCTGCAGGTATTTAAACCATAAATCAAGAGGAAGATTCATCCTCTGGGAACCATGAATGTCGGGACAAAATATTGACAACCAAATGAACGGCACTGCATCCAGTAATTGTTGTTTTAAAGAATTATTGTCAAATTATTTTCAAAGCTAATCTTGATTTATTTATTTTACCTTTTAATTAATCAGATAAATCAGCTGAGAAATCATTTACAAACATTCCATCATATCTCAAAGTCGTTCATTTTTGTTTTAGGAAGTCCTGTTCGATAACAGTACTGTACAGTATGATTCAGACTGACAGCCTTTATCAGTTCAGGAGCGAAACGTTCTAACTTTTTTTTGTTTGTTTGTTTCCGACTTCTGATCAGCTCAATCTCAAAGTTCTTTTATATTTTGTGTTTTTAAATGAATTTAAAAGTTGAACCAATGAACCCTCTGGTTTCTTCTTCTTCTGTCAGTGTGAGGAAACTCTTCAAAATAACATCATTATCAAATTATCATGATAAAATTGTTTACATGTGTTTTTTTTAAACTTGTATACACTTTTAAAAATGTTTATGTCCATGAGGAAACACTTTTTGTATCTCCTCACATGCATTATAAATGTATCAACCACGTGTCTGAGGCTGGAAATCATCAATTATTCTGTCGTGTTCGTATTTTCCTGAAGAGTGAGCAGTGTTTCCATTTCCTGACTGTCAGAGAACTTCTTTTTATTTGTTTGCATCTTTTGCTTTGTGTCGGACTATTCGAACACCTTTTCATCCACATTGTTGAGATGCTCCATTATGTTTCCGAGCAGAGACGTCTGTCAGTGACAGCCTGACAATGAAACCTGTTTTTTCTTCTTCTCTCATCCTGCACAATCATTGAAGCTTTCTTCTGTGATGAGAACAGGCTGACCTCTAATCATTCGCTTAAGCAGATAAACCTGCAAGACTCACTTCAGCAAGAACCAGCTACTGAAAGTTACTTAAAGCTGATTGTCCGGAGCAGTTTCTACAGCGGTGCGGGTTGTTTTACCTCGTACTCTTGCGCTGTGATGACTCCCTCGGCGATGACTTTTTCAGCAAACTTCTTCAGGACTCCTTTCTGCTTCTTGATCTGCTTGTACATGAGCGGCTGGGTGAACATGGGCTCATCCATCTCGTTGTGGCCGTTACGTCTGTAACACACCTGAAAGCGAGGAGGCAAACGTTCATTAATGATGTAAAACATGAGTATGTCACTCTGAATTTCAGTGTCAACTGGCTGGTTACATGCTGATCTGTGCTCGGTGAATTCACGCTTATGATGTTGCAGGTCTGACTGAACCTGGCCTGTTGACCTCAAGGTGGCAGTATGCTCCATCAGAACTGCTCGTCAGCCTAAAAGTCTGAATGTAGGAGCTGAATAAGTCATTGTGGTTTTGAGTTTCTTGTTTAGTGTTCCCTGTTTTATTTTCTAAGTCTTCCCTCTTTGTGTCTTGTGTTACTTTACTTCCTGTCTTTGTTGAGTTTCCCGCCAGTTTTGGGTGTCTGTTCGGGTGGCCTTCTCATACCCGTCTCTATCTCTTCAGTTTCTCGGAAGCTGGAGCCGATCCAATAGATTCTAGTAGATGATTAAAATGTCTTCAAACTGCCTGAGATGAGTCATAAAGACCTACTACATACTCACCAGGTCTACGACCACGTCTTTATGGAACGTGTTCCTCCACTCGGCTGCGACCTTGCACACGTACATGACGGCCTCCGGGTCATCTGCATTGACGTGGAAGATGGGAGCGTTGACGACTCGCGCAACATCGGTGGGATAAGGAGATGATCGCGCCATCCTGGGATCTGTGGTGAAACCGATCTGTGTCGACGAGAGAGAGAGACTCAGTCTGATGAGCGAGGCTCAAACTCTTTATGTCTGTGAGTTTAAGTAATTTATACTGAAAGACATGTGAACAGCTCCTGGTACCTGGTTGTTGACCACCATGTGTATGGTGCCGTGTGTGGTGTAGGACGGCAGGTCAGACAGGTGGAACGTCTCGTAAACGATACCTTGGCCTGCAAATGCAGCATCACCGTGAAGCAGGATGGACATCACCTGTGAAATCAGTTCATCGGGTCACAAACTTTATTCTTCCCCACATACAGCATGTTCAAATAAAATCCACCCTCAGCGTACCCTCTTGCCCTCGGTGTCTCCGCAGTAGAACTGCTCAGCTTTGGTCTTCCCCTGGACCACCGGGTCCACGGCTTCCAGGTGGGACGGGTTCGCCATGAGCGACATGGTGATGTACCTGTCGCTGACCCGGTTCATCCTCTTGT
The DNA here is from genome assembly GCA_033000465.1 of Sciaenops ocellatus. Taxonomy (NCBI): domain Eukaryota; kingdom Metazoa; phylum Chordata; class Actinopteri; family Sciaenidae; genus Sciaenops; species Sciaenops ocellatus. The sequence goes on along the minus strand of CP136874.1, from coordinate 24,645,338 downwards.
GATACATACCCAGGTGATATTTCACATCACCAGAACCCTGAGAGCAGAACGGCAGGAAGACGAGTTGAAGCTGGCGTGATTAGTTAATTTATCAAGTCAAAGTCTAACATGTCATCATTTGTTCTTCATTTCTAATGGAATATCTTTGGCCAGTCAGTTGATGAGCTTTATTGCCAAGAGTTAGATGAAAACTTTAAAACCCTCTGAAGCCTGAACAGTAAATCTGAAGCTACAACAAGGAGATAGAACTAGATTAGCTTAGCATAAAGACAGGAAACGGGAAAGCAACTAACCTGGCACCTCTTAAACTTACTAATTAACATATTATGAGTTCAAGTATCTCCTTCCTGTTCACATGAGACAGATCGGCAGGTTGCTGCAGCGTCGGCAGTACTGCAGATGCTGTACCTGAGCCACAGCTCTTGATTTTCCGGTCCATCTATGTTCCAACCCTCACCTATAGCCAGATACAGATACAAGTGGCCGATATACGTTTCCTCCATCAGGTGGCCGGGCTCAGCCTTAGAGACAGGGTGAGGAGCTTGGACATCCGGAGGGAGCTCGGAGTAGCTGAGGTGGTTCAAGATCTGATCAGGATCCTCCTGGGTGCCTTCCTTTGGAGGTGTTCCAGGCACATCCAACTGGGAGGAGACCCCCGGGCAGACCCAGAACCTCCTAGCCTGGGAACGCCTCTGGATCCCCCAGGAGGAGCTGGAATGGGAAGAGGAACATCTGGAGCGCCCTGCTAAACCTGCTGCCACCGCAACCCGAGCCCGGATGGATATGTGCTGGAACTACAGAATTTTTTGCCCTCTTTGACTCCCTTCCCTTCAGATTTGTATGATTAAACAAAACAAGATGCAATGTGTTAATTGGTGTGTTTTAGAGGTGCTGTCTTTTAACCTTGGGAGCAAGCCAGGCTAGCTGTTTCCCTCTGTTTCCACCCTTTATGCTGGGCTAAGCTAATTGCCTGCTGGCTTGCAGCCTCACAGCCACCGAAGCCACTTTAATCAAAAGAAATGTTCTCTGGTCTCAGCAGTTAATGTTCAAACCTCATCTGCAGCCTCCAGTTTAGAGTCGAACTGGCAGAAGATCTGCTCCAGCTCCTTCCGGATCACATTAGCCAGCACATTGAGCCGGCCTCTGACGATGGAAGAAGACGTGTCAGGAAGGAAACATTCAGGCTTTTTTTAATTTCATGGTTTCATGTAAAGAAAAACACGGTCAGCACTGAGTTTATTAGAGACACAGTGTGTGTGTGTGTTTGTGTGTGTGTTAGGTTATTGATATGCATCAGGCATCAAATTCATAGTGTGAAAAAATACATTTTTGTGCTGAAGCCACACGCTCTAACTATCAACACCTGAAGAAATGACCACATAACAATACATGTATATGATATAAAGACATCGAATACAGTATAAAAAGTGAAATATAAATACTTCTACTGCTTTTATCAACTTAAGGCTCAAAAAATTAAACAATATTACATGACAGGGTGTGCTTTAACGTCATTATTGGCATGACAGTGATGAGGTTAGAGTCACTGAAGTGCCAATAAGTTAAAGCTCACCTTTGAGTGTATTATTGCCACTATACAACAATTTAACGAGGCGCACACCTGTATTAACGAGGCGCACACCTGTAATAACGAGGCACACACCTGTATTAATGAGGCGCACACCTGTATTAATGAGGCGCACAGCTGTATTAACGAGGCGCACACCTGTATTAACAAGGCGCACAGCTGTATTAACGAGGCGCACACCTGTATTAACGAGGCGCACAGCTGTATTAACGAGGCGCACACCTGTATTAACGAGGCGCACACCTGTACTAACGAGGCGCACAGCTGTATTAACGAGGCGCACACCTGTATTAACGAGGCGCACACCTGTATTAATGAGGCACACAGCTGTATTAACGAGGTGCACACCTGTATTAATGAGGCACACACCTGTATTAATGAGGCGCACACCTGTATTAATGAGGCGCACAGCTGTATTAACGAGGTGCACACCTGTAATAACGATGTACACACCTGTATTAACAAGGCGCACAGCTGTATTAACGAGGCGCACACCTGTATTAACGAGGCGCACAGCTGTATTAACAAGGCGCACACCTGTATTAACGAGGTACACACCTGTATTAATGATGAGCACACCTGTATTAACGAGGTACACACCTGTATTAACGAGGTACACACCTGTAATAACGAGGTACACACCTGTATTAACGAGGCGCACAGCTGTATTAATGAGGCGCACACCTGTATTAACGAGGTACACACCTGTATTAACGAGGTACACACCTGTATGAACGAGGTACACACCTGTATTAACGAGGTACACACCTGTATTTTATTCGTATTTGTTTACATGTTCTATATTTTCAGGATGTAACAATGTGGAGATGGCGGAGTGATATTTTTAGTGATGAGTCAGGTGTGCTGTCATGCTGATTTGAGCACATTCTAAACGTCTAGTTGACCAATCAGATTGCTCGGTCGGACCTACTCGTTGTATAACTGAATATAATATTTGATGAACATTGTACAAAGTCAATAAAAATGAAGATGTAATGAGTGTTTACCTGTGAGGCATCCCCATGATCACGCTCTCCACTCCGCTCTGACTGGACATGTCGATGATGGTCTTGAGGGCCGGGATGAGCGACTCGCAGCCTTCCAGACCGAATCGTTTCTCTGAAGACCACTTCCTCTGGAGAAACTCCTCAAACCTGCGAACAGGTGGTGGTGCTGTTGTTTCACATTGCGGCTCAGAACATCTAGCCCTCCCCCCCTTCCCCAGACTCAGAAAAACACTTCACCACCCTCCGGCTGCTGCAGCAGTTAATTACTGAGGTGTGTTGAGGAATGTGACAGACCTTGTGGATCGAACCATTCGGGCTAAGAGAGTCCTCTTCTCCTCCATACTGAACTGCATGATTCCTGGTGTCTCAAACTTCTGTCTGATCCACTGGCACTGCTCCACGTCGTTAATGAACATGAACTCCACGCCAATGTGCTGACAGTACGCCGTCTAGAAGAGAGAGGGAAAGGTTTAGGTTTGAACCTTAGCTATCGTGTTTAGCTGTGTCGACAGATTTCGGATGGATTTTAGATTCTAAATTTTATTAACCATCATCAGCCTTCTTAAACAGCCTCACAGCATGTTTTGGAATTGATTTTAAGATATTATTGATCTCTTCATGGCCTCACTTCTTGCTATTGTTCTGATCTCTGTGTGTAACTCGAGTTCCTCTGTCAGAAATCCTTTATCAGTTCCAGATTTACTTGTTTATAAAGCTCAAAATAATCTACCACATTCCTTTATCTGTTAAGGCTGAATGAAGGCTAATGATTATTTTCTCTATTGATTAATCTGTCGATCATTTTCTGCAATAATAGATGAGTTGAGTTGTTAGGTCCATAAAATGGTAAAAAAAATGTTGATCAGTGATTCCCAAAGTCTACAACCCAAAGATATTCAGTTTACTGAAACCAGAAAATATTCACATAAGTAATGAAAAATGACTCTAAACAATGGCATCACGATGATGAACCACTTCAGGCTCTAACTCAAACCTTTATTTTGAAGGGAATAGTTGACACTAATTGATTAACCGTTGCAGCTTTATCTGAGATTATTTTTCATTTTATGCTCCAACAGGAGCTCATCATCCACTTCCTTTCCTTCAGATGCATCTTGATCTTGATTAAAGTCTTAGTAAAGTCTGAGTAAACTTTGTTTTCTTCACAACTTTATTTTAAACCTGTTTTGTGAAACGTTTCTCTGCATGAAAGGTGACGAGGGAGGAGAGGAGGGAGGATACGAGAGCCGACCGTTGACCCATTTCAAAGTATTTTACCTCGAGGCGGCGTATAATTTCTCTGAGAGGCAAAGCGCTCTCGTTGCCTCCAATGAAAGTGGTGGTGGGAAGCCGAAACACTTTGTCCAAGTCGGATTCAGAAAGCCCGTAAAGACCTGTTTGTGAAGACAGTGAGGAACATGGGGAAAAATCTGTTAAAAACAAGCACGGGCAAGCACAAGGCAGGTTAATGTGAGGGTGGGAGATGGGGGGGAAGAAAGAGGAACAGGAGAGGAGTGATAAAAAAAAAAGGGGAAGCAAACACCACTGAATGAATTCAAGGTTTCCTGTAATTTGTGATCTTGCGGAGGCAAAACTGGCAAGATGGAGACGACCAGAGCAACCACACAACGGCTCTTCAGAAACCTGTGGGTGATACGACGTCCATCCTTTATACACCACGCGTCCAGTTTGTAATACATGTTCTCTATTTTGTAGTGCCTGATGACATCACTATGACATCATCAGGGACAGCTTTAACAAAGTTAAACACAGCCATTTTAACAGGCTGAATAGTACTCCTCGTTTGTGTGCAAACCTGGTCATGAACCACTTTGAGGAACATTTTGGTGTTCAGTTTCACCTGAACCGAACACATTACACCTTCTGAACAAGCTGAGCTTCATTTGTCAGGACCCCGAGGCTCTAGACTAACTGGCCAAACAAGATCATGCAAGTCCTCCCTCGAAACCAGCCGCATGGTCTTTCAAGTGCGTCCATATTGTTGAGCTGCACCACAACATCAGATTTACAGTAAGAGTCATGTTATGGTTCACAGCCCAAAGACCAATGCACTGAAAAAAACTGTACAGAGCTACAACAAGGTGAACATTTTGTTCTCAAAGTTGACGTGACAGAAGCAGGAAAATTATATTATTATATGATATATATTTTCTTTTATATTGTCATGATTCTTAATGATTATTGTTCTCACTCTTCTTCTTTTATTGTCTTCCTCTTACCATCAGCGCTCTCTGTTGTATCCTGTTCTATGTTAGCTGTTAGCTGTGGATCTTACATTGTCATGGCATCAGCTGATGGGCATCCTTTACATAAAAAAACTCACAAACAGAGAAGCAGCTGAAAACGAGTCACAATGCTCAGTCTACTTTCTAAAGCGGAGCTGTCTTATCTAAAGCATGCGATGTTCTGGTTGCACCAAACAAGAGATAAGAAAACGGAGCAGTGGAGGGGAGGGGAGGGTTGTAACTACGTCCATGTTTGTCCATCTCTGTCAGCAAATTAGTGCATGTGCTGAGGACAGGGCGTTTTTCAATCCAATACGGCAGAGTCAGCTCTCTGCGTTACATAAGGGATCTTTAGACTTTCCTCTGTGAACCGCCCCGCACATAAAAACACACAAGTGGCTTCCTTTGATCGTTCAAAGTAGAGACAGAATGATCCAACACAGTACTCAACTGTCTGCCTTGCAATCTAATCACAGTTACATTTTAATGATGAGGGCCCAGATAAGCCTGGATAAGTCCTGTTTGACCCCACTGGCTGCTGGGTAAAGGTTAGCAGGAGCCAACAAACACACAAACACACCTCCTGAACAAGCAGTACCACCCTATAGACTGTGAGGAGAGGAGATGGAAACCAACACCAGAGACAACCACACTATACTTCTTAGTTAATTAGCTAAAGATAAACCACAGCAGCCTGTTAGAGCTTTTAATATTAAACAGCAGAGCACCACTAATAGAGCAAAGAGCAACTTTGAGGTCCGATTACACAGACGTTCTTTATAATGAGAGAACGCTGGAGGCATGGAGGCACAAACATACATACATGTAAGTATCATGCAGGGCTTCTCATTTATTCTTTCAGGCTGATTTGGACCCCGTCACCGACCTATTGTTCAACCTCTGTGAACCACCAGGACAAAGCAGCAGCACGGCGAATCTGAACAATACCACTATTAACTGTGGAAACATCCTATTACAGCTCATAACAATCACCTGTTTTTGAACTCAGAGGCCCAACCTTTTGACATCAGGCACAATGAGAGCTGTGCGCAACACACCACAGCAACACACACACACACACACACACACACACACATTACAATTTGCTCTACCTCTTTGCACTGTTTGCGACAAACCTGACATGTCAATGTTTAGTTAACACAGTAAAGACACTCAGTAAACAAGTTTCCACGTGACAACTGAACAACAAGTGAAACTAAAGAAAGTCAACAAAGATTATATCAATATATAATGTCAGATTACTTATTTCACTATAGTACAACAAAACAAATAAATAAACTGACAAAATTACATGCAATTAAACTTTTAGTTTAACTACACTCCATAGACGCATACAACGCATTTTGACCATAAATGCAGGACCTATGCATTTCAATTACATAGAAAATGAGTAAGTAATAAGATTTATGTAATAGTACTAATAAACTCAATGTGCTTCCGCTACACAGTAGTGTAATAATAACCAGGTTCATGCATTCAGTATTAATAAAGCCAGTTTGTTTGCCCAAACCCAACAGTGAAAATGAATGCAGTCGTTTTGAGTTTATTAGTACTATTACATATGCAATGCATAAGTGGCCTAAAAAGATTTTTGAGTGAAGGGAAACTAAAGAAAGTCAATAAAGATTATATTAATTTATAATGTCAGGTTACTTATTTCACTAAAGTAAAATAAAACAAATAAACTTACAAAACTACATGCAACTAAACTTTTAGTTTAGCTGCATTTGGCTGTAGATTGGCTGGTAGTTCGGCTTCAAGTAGTTGAATGACTTTTTTGTCATTTTTTTATGTTGTTCATGAAATGGCAAACAATTCTGAGTTGACTTTATTTTTGTTTCAGCTCAGGTAAGTGTTAAATAATTGGTAACTTCCCCAACACTACTGACAGGGATAGAAAGTATGTGTGTTAACAACCATAAATCGTCCTGTCTTATCTTGTTTCCTCAGTTACTTTGCTATACAGTACGTGCTGATAAGAACAACAGGGTACTCATGTGAAAGACCAAACATGACTTATTAAGGCATGAATAAAGACATTAAATCTTACTTATTTTGTCTTCTATGTCTTGCACTGTACCTGATGCTCATAATGCTGAGCTGACCTGTTTTCCTGTCCAACCCATTTCATTGTACCTGTGTTAACCTACCTATGACAAATTAAACTGAAACTAATAAACAGGTAAAATACTTTCAGACATGAATAAAAATGAACAAAACTAAGAGTCTACAGCAGCCATGCTAGCTGCTCTGTGAGGCTGTACTTTGGCACAGCAGTGCTTTGAGCTAAATGCTAACGTCAGCATGCTGACACGCTCACTTTCTCTCCTCAATCTATCGACACCTCTCAAACTAACAACCATAAAGCATGTTGTCTTATCTTGGTTCCTCAGTAACAATAAGTGTTTATAAGAGTGACAGGGTGTGAAATGAAGTGACATATTAAAGAGAAATAAACAATGATGATCAAATATAGATGAGACATAAAAAAGTGACCATGTTATAATCACGCATATTGTACAAGGACTTTATATGTTGTGCCTAATGACTTTATTAATGGGTAATAAACTGTTTGTTATTCATTTAGATTTAAGTAATACGCATAAATAAAAACAACTTTTAGGGTGGCAGGTTGCCAAGTATATACCCAAGCATAGGTAGCTCTGACGACTTTTAGCTAGCTTTTCTAATTCATCTTCATGGCTTCATCAAAAACCCATGACATTTTATTAATGGCTTACTCTTTCTAACAAGCAATAAAATCTGCAGCTATTTATGGTCATTTATGTTGGTAAATCATCAGCTTCTATACCTATAATCATATAGTCCCATTTCTAGGCCCATTTGGTGATCCATCAATAACTACAAAAACTACATCAGAATAATAGTACAGTAATTATTCCTTGTTGACTATTTTATTCATTGATATATTAGGCAGTGTACATTTGTTTGAAATTAGAAAGAGGGTTCTTTAAGATGGGATGTGAGCGCTTTGCAAGTTTACGAGCAATGTCTTTCTAGTACATAGCTCCTACTAATCTGCTGCTTGCCCTCCTCACCCAATTTATTGTGGGAGGTGATGATATGAGCGGGGTTGGTCTTCAGGTCGGCAGCCATGATGCCAAGTGGGTCTAGTTGAGCCACGTGGTGACCCTGGACCTGCAGTGTATTCCACACGGGGCGGAGTAAGGGTTGGTCGGTGGAAGTAAATAAAAGAGGTGGATGGGAGACCACGCAGGATAAGCATGTGGGAATTGATGGGTGTGTCATGTAGACAAAGACAATAAAAGAAGAAGGACACCCAGTGAAAGGTGGGGGTGGGAGAAACCAAAGAGATCAAGTGTGTTAAGGACAAAAACAAAATGACAGAAAGAATGAAGGACAAAAACAGAGAGGAAAACATTAGTAAACATTAACATATGGTTTATATTTCTCACCAACGTTCTGGAAACCAACGGTACACGGGGCATCATCAAAGTCTACACAGCTGATGTCCAGGGGGTCCAACTTTGCAATGTGGTGTCCTCGTACCTGTGCACAAGGCAACACAGCTCAGTTTGTGTCTAACAGGTCAGGCTTTGTCAACCCACTTCAGCTGATTAGTGTCTGTCTGTAAACTGCTCAACACTTTCCTGTAAGATTTCCCACCAAATGTCCGCACGTTAGCAATGTTCTGCTGCACTTAACATGTTAAACACACCAAGGACTTTTTACTATGGACCTTTGTCTGAGCGACTGCTTAAGCCAAATTTGATTATTAGATTAAAGAATCGTTTTTTGTTTTTAATTTTTGATTCAATTAAATGAATTATTTGTAAAATAAACTATACCAAAACTACTATAAACATAATTCAGTATATGAACATAAACAGGTTGAAAACACCAGCTTTCACACCTGTAACTCAATGTGTACAACAGAATATAAACTACAAAGACAATCTGTCATCAGTTTATGGTCTTCGGTTCTTCCTTATCACTTTACTATAGGATATCTTGTACTGATAGCGGAAGCTAGAAGATAAGTCACATGTAGTCACACTGCAGTCCCCTTGATATAATTTGTTCAGGATTATTGCATCCTGAAACACAGTCAATGTCACTGTCTGACAATGGTGTGTAATATTACAAATAAAGCCCTACAAGTATTTTCTGTGTGTATGAAGTTTACCTGGTATGCTCGTATGAGTGATTGTACTGCTAGATGATCGGCCACTAGCTTCTCCACATTAGGCTGAGCCCCCACCAGTGCCTGGACACTGGGCAGTCCCTGAGAGGTCCCGTTAAGGGGTGGTGGACTCTGGTAGGCCGCACCAGGCGGTGCTCCAGCGTTAGCGTTACGGAAAAATATATCCCAAGACTGCGGAGACAAAGAATGACAGGAAATTAATCAACATGTAGCAAATATTATAATTTGTTTTTATACAGAAGAGTGCCAATGATTAGATGATTATCTCAATTATACGATTATAATATTGATTAGTGTTCTCTCTTTTGTTTATCTAAAATGCTCCTATACCGACGACTTAAGGTGTTTCTTTTTTGCTGGAAACAAAGCTTCAGGGCTGGGCCCCTCACCCATTGTTTAGCTAATATAGCCTCATCCCTAAATGCAAATGCAGGGAGTTGTTCTTGTGACAATGTGTACCTTTGCTACCTGAACTTAGCACTTGCTAAGCTGGTGCACCAGGTTTGTTTTGGTTCTGCATGAGGTGTTCGAGTTGTGAAATTGTTGTTGTAACTGGGCCTTCATGGTTTTATAACTGTGACATTTTAAGGTGTAGATAATAATGACATCAGCTAATCTAATAGTTGAAATAGATGAAAAGTCAAAGGCTTTCCAGGACACACTGTATGGGCACAATTGATGTCTCTACAAAATTTGGGACATTTCAAACTATTTCACTGAATAAGTGACACATTTAAGCTGCTGGTTGAGCCAAAGGAAAACTGAAGGGATGACCAATGTCATCAGAATGTATCCTCTATGGGTCATGAATGTGTGAACCAAGTTTCATGTCAATCCGTCTAATAGCTGTTGAGATAAGTGGTGGACTGATCAACAGACTGACTTTGCCATGATACCACTCGCATCAAGTAATTGGCTTGTTGCTGTGAGAGGCTTTTAAGATCACAGGTAAAGAAAGCTTCTTCACATCCGCAGCTGTAGTAGGATATCAGCTTACAGATAGAGTATGACATAACATTTTTTACCATGACACCATTTGTGTGTGCTAACAAACCGACAGTGTGGTATTACAAGAAGTTCACGCAGACTTGATCAAAGCCTTATTCCCATAAGCGTGTTCAGTCTGGCATCTACATAGCAACCTTCCATCTTCCACACACAGTATTTTTTATGACGGCTCTATAATGTTAAAGCCCATGTCCAAGGGTTCAATGTTAATCCACTTAATGATGTTTATCAGCTTAATGATTGTAAATCTGAGGTTGTTCTACTTGGCCCACCAAAAGCAATATTTTAAGTTCTAGATAAGCTTGGCAACCTGGCTTTTACTGAGCCTTTTTAGTAAGTTGGAAGATTCTGTTTGTAAATGGTGATCTTAATTATGGGGTTGAATTCAAAAGACCTATTCAGTGTTGTTTAGACAAGAAATTATAAAAAAATAGGTCAAATCTGACTTGGAGAAACTCCACTGGAATGGAGTCTGTAATTCAATCAAGTCATCTTCTGGTACAAACCTGATTTGTTCCTTTGACAGCGCTTACAGTAGTACCTTTGTGCTATAAAGACTTATTATAATGGGAGCAATCAGAGCCACCGTGAGGAGTTCCATAACAGAGTAACTATTTCTGGTTATGTGTGCCACTCATGATGTGCATTAACAAAAGAGACAAACTTCACTCGCAGGAAACAGTGTCATTACAGGAATTAATCAGTTGCAGGGGAAAATGAAAAGGGACTTTTTCTGAAACGTTGTAAGTATAACAACATAACGTGTTCTCTGTCCAAAGCCATTGAATTTCACCTCTATCAGCTGTCAACAAGTCACACATACACCAAGCATTGATCAGAGCCTGATGAACTTTTGTAAGATTCATTAAACAGCCACAACTGTCCACCACCCTAAAAGCAGTTAATTATTCACTCTGATCTAAAAGGGGTCTTTTTTATTCGGATATATGCCGATTTTTAACATTTCCACTCAATACTTTTACAATTTGAGCAGTTTAAAGCACAAAAACAACTCTTGATCACTCCATAGGCTCACAGTAATTTTGGTTTGTGTTTCCCACAAAGACGTTGCTTGGAAACCCGTCTATATTACAAGTAGTTCAAACAATAGTTGAGGATAATCCGGCAATTGCTCTGTCTGGACACCTTAGGTGTTAACAGGTACTTCCTTGTCTAGTCATGTCAAGGAATTGCTTTCACTTTTGATTTTGAACTTTTTGGTAGCCCAAAGTTTGACCACTTAAACACTAATAAGGTCATACTGCTTTGTAATATTCAACTCATGATTTTGTATGACACTTAAACACATTATAAACTACTTCTTTGTTCAGACAGAAGCTTTATTCAACATCTTTCGCTGTGAAATGACCAATGCAACTGCATTTTTTTATGAGAAAACATTGACACTGTTTGTCATTCCATCTGCTTTATCTGTCAGTGTTTGTCCTGTGGTGCTCTACTATTCAAACAAACAGTACTGATAGCATCTATTGGCACCTTTGCCCTACTAAATTTTGGACAGGTGTCTGTTACCACTGAGTACTCATTTTTTAGGCCCCTCGGGAATAAGGTGAAGGGGCACTTAGAGTAAAGGGACACACATTCAGTGCAAAAGGTTTGGAGCTGGACATAACATCAACTGAACTTGAGCAACTGTTTTGCATGTGAACGTGAGTATTAACATGCGCCTGAAGGCAAACTCAAGTTTCCGTGCATACATAACACAGTACCTTACCTTGTGCACATTCCTGGGATTCTCCAGCCAAGCATAGTACATCTCTTCCACATAGTTAGAGCTGGTGCCATTAAGAAAAGGCTCAGCAGCCACAGATGAATTCAGGCACCTCACAGGCTGAAACGTCCTTAAGCCCCCTTTGATTGCCAGTGGTCTGGGCTGTGATAGTCTTTGGGCTGTCTGTGCGGCTGTTAAAGGCCGAAGCCTTGCAACTGTAGTCCTTAAGCGGTGCATGGCTGCAGATCAGCCACAGCTCCTCTTCCCCAACCCTTACTGGAAGGAAAATGCAACAGCAATGTCCCGGACAAAGATACCCTCCAGGCTCCTCAGCAGCAGCCCCTCTTGCTCCTCCCGTCTGGCTGGCTTCTCCACAGCTTCTTACTGTACACGGGATCCTGTTGAGTATGAATGTTAAAAGACAAATCTTAAAGGATGTGGCTATATTTTTGGCTATGTTATTGTCAACAAATCATGCGATAAGACCATTCTGACTTCCCTGCCTGTCTAAACCAAGTCACAACCCATTGGTTCCTCCTGAAGATGTAAATAAATGTAATTGTCGTTTTGTTATTTTTATTTTTTTGAAAAAGCTTAGTAATTTCCTAAAAATTTAGTGTTCTGTTTTAGCATTTCTCAAACGTTTTACACCAGGCACTCCACATACCGCCATAATGTGTCAAAATACAGTAACAGAGGCCGACCTTATTCAGCTACAGACAGTTCACACAGGAGGTAGATTTAGTCCTAAAAAGAGGATATTTTTGTTACTATTGTTGAATCCTGAATCTGAAGAACCAGAATGTATTTCGTAGAAAGGGATGCCCCTAATCTGCACTTATCTCTCCCTAATATTTCACATTTGGAGCCGCGGTTGCAGTGTTTTTCAACAATTCATTTTACCTCCAGTTAATATTTTGTCGTAACATTTTAACTTGTAGCTACTCGTGGATGTATGCGCATGCTACATGGATGAACATGATTACACAGCAGGTTGATATTGAAACAAAATAAAGAGAAGCAAAACTTATTTTAAATCACAGAAATTTTGTAGTTATTTTGATGATATAATATGTTTTTTAAATGAATTAATTTCATTAAAAAGAAATTCCTCCATGTACCACTAGAGGCAGACCCGTACCACCAGTGGTACCACATACCAGTGTTCTTGTGAGTATTGTACATCACCCTTGTTTACTGTAACAAGGAAGACTTCACACATGGAACAATACTTGCCAAGCAAGATCGATTCCTGATATATACTGGTCCATTGTATTCGTGGATAAATAAAAATATAGAATATCACCAGCCTTATTCTTTAATGATGAAAAATGACTCTCGGTGCTGTAACTTTATCTTAGTTCTCAGTATGTCCTGATAGACCTGCACCGTACAGTAGGTCCCGTACATCCTAAATATAGCTAGACCACCACTGGGGAGCTCGTAACCATAAAATCTGGGTACAGTACACCCCCAAACTTCACGTGACATTTCATTGACTAGCATCAAATCTCTTTGGACTAACTTTAACCACAACATGTAGCCTAAACTTTAACTTAAACTTAAGTTTTTAATGATTTACTTTAACACTGTGTCCCCACAAGTGACGCTGTGAAAACGATTAATGTCCCCACAACGCTGGTTCACCAACACACACGCACACACTAACACCAACGGTCCGCGCTCGAGCGCACTCAAACTGTTTTTAAAAACTCCGGGAAGTCACGTGCAGACTCTCTCACAGCATGCGGTCAGTTAAAACGTCTCTACACGCGCTAAACCTCAACTAAGAAGTTCATTACCTTTTTTTTTTTTTTTCCACCCCCGCAGACTTGACCGCTTTCCCCCGCAGCCTCCCGTGCGGTAAACGAGGAGTAAAGTCAGCGCGAGCTGGATGCGGTGCGGTGCGCGTCCAAACCAAAAGTGACTGCAGGGGCAGAGGGAGGGGGAGGGAGGAGGGGGAGGGAGGGGAGTCGCGCGCTCGGGCACTGTCTACACGCTGGTGCTGATCTGCGTCACCCCCCCCCCACCCCCACGTGATGACGTCAGCACATACAACAGCGCGGTTGCATCAGAAAAAGGGTGGAAGTGCAAAAAAAAGTGAAGTGAAACTGAGTCTTTAAAAAGAGTTACACATTATTATTAAGTATTGTTAAGTAGGTACATTTTTAAAAAAAGGGAGGCCTCTGGATCTCCATATCCTGCTGGCACTTGTTTATATGTTGATGTATGTTAATGTAATTGGTGTTTAGGCAGCACATCTCTTCTAATGATGCTAATGAAGTCTTTGTGATGCTGAAGACAGACACGCATTAACAGACACCTTAGGTGACCACTCATATTCATAGTGAACTTTGACCTGTTGAGGCTGTTGGTTTACATCTCTGAGCAGCAGTGATAAAGGGAGTACTCCGATCCTTTACTTAAAATGTAGCAATATCATACTGTAAATACTCTTACAAGTAAAAGTACTGCATTAAAATAAGTGAAAGTCCAGAAACACAACCAGCAAAATAAAGGTTAACAAACCAAAGTTATGTTTGCAATAGATGCCACTGAATCCTACAAACTGTTCCTTTCACCTAAAGATAAATGTAGTGGAGCAGAAGCATAAATTAGCATACAATAAAAATACTTAAGTACCTTGAAGTTGTACTTATATAACAGTACAGGAGTAAATGTACTGTCCATTACTGTTGTATGAAGTACAATATTTTTCTGTGAAATGTTGTGGAGTAGAAGTATAAAACAGAAATTGCTCTTAATCCTGCATAATTTTAAGCCTTAATATAATCTGAACAGGTGAGTATAAAAATTCACCCTCAGTACAGTTGTCATGAACGGGGAAATTAGCTACAGAGACCAAAACTGTTTTTTGTACCAGGCTGTAAACATGTTTATTTCTGCTGTGAAGTTGGACATTTTAACATGGGGACTTATGGAGACGGACTCACTTCTGTGGATGTTTGAGGAACCGCCCTGTGTTTTGCACTGCAAGTGTGAACCACTTCATTTGCATTTCTCATAAATGAAGATACAGCTCAGAGCAAAACAACATTTTATCACAGTGTGAGTAAACAAAAGCTTGCCGTACTAGATCAGACTCAAATACCTTTGTACTCTAAGTGTCATGATTCATTCTGGCGGCTCTCCGGGAGTCCAACTTATCTGATTTGTTGCCTGTTGTTCTAGTACTGCACGTATACTCATAAGTTCGGGACCACTGCCAGATGTACTTCATTTGTGGGACTACGCTGAACAGAGCAATAAATATCAACCTTTGCCCTGACACTGATTATGTAAAGAGCAAGTTAATGAACTTTCCATCCTGACGATAACATAACTACAAGGCCTCTTTGAGTGATTCCTGTGCAGTGGTGGAGGATAAACGCAGATGTTACTAAAATAAAACTTATCATACATTTTTTAAGTAAGCTCTGAATTACAAAACATGTCAAATAAATGTGGAGTAAAAAGTACAATATTTTTCTCGTAAGTAGTAAGTACATTCACTGCAGTACTACACCTTTTTAAGGTACTTGTACTTGAGTATTTTCATTTTATGCTAGTCCAATACAATCATCTGACAGCTTTATCTACTTTTCAGATTCTGTTTAATAATACAAATAAATCATAATGTATTTTTATAAGTTAACATAAAACTTTAATCCCCAGGGCAAATTCCTAAACTACGACGTAGAGATTGTGGTATTTAACTTCTCTTACATCTGTATACAATCTTGACATAACCACAGTGAAACCGGTTATGGTACCTGTAATACTCGTGATACACAACCTCCCTCTAGTGGTACATAAAGGAATTCTTAAAAAATGGAATAAACATTTAAAATTTTAAAACACATTATACTATCAAAATACTACAAAATCTCAAATGAAAGTAACATATGAGAGCACTGGAATGTAATTTAAAACAAGTTTTTCATGTCCTGTAATATTTAGTTTCAATATCAGCCTGATACTTTCCATTCATGCATGTAGCATGCGCATACATCCATGATTAGACACAGGTTAGTAAAACCTATGTCATATATTTTATGCAAAATTGTGTTTTAATGGAGCAAATGGACAAATTCACGGCTAATTTTAAGTCTGACTGTTCTTTAAACCCACTGACTCCTTTTATTGATCCCTGAGCTGTTTTTGCTCACTCAGGTTAAACTCTGCCTTCTGGTTAATAGTTAATAACTGACTAGATTACACTAAACAGCCAATGAAATCGCTGCACAGTGAAATCACACACACACACACACACACACACACACACACACACACACATATATATATATATATCACTCCCTCAGTATGTTCTGTGGCTGTGAGTGGAGATAAGAGACAGAAATGAGCTGCTCTCTGCATTGTCATTTTATTGGTTCACACACTGATTACATCTGATCACATTTTAATATTGATAAGACTTGGAATGCACACCAGAGGAATCATCATCATCATCATCATCATCACTGTCAGTATCTGTATGATAAATTTAAAAAAGAAAGCTTTTACACACACTTATGTTCTCTTACTGTTACTCAGTCGTCTGCTGACCATGAGGCTCTTCTGAAACAATTCAAACAGTGTTAACGTGACACCATGGCCAAATTCTAATTAATGGAATGAAGACTGTTTGCCAAAAGGGACGATTACTTAAAAGTAATCCTGTTAAAGCACGGATGCTGTCAGGATTTAGACTTGACAGGAGGGAGGACTGTTGGTTTTGGCTCCTTGCCAGATTTGAGTTTCATTGTACAAATGTTCAAAATAAACTCTGGTAGTGACTCAAACACAGGCTGTCATTCAAATTTGCAGTATTTTAACATGGTTTTGGCTCAATTTGCAATGTCCAAAACAGTTAAACGGACTCATTTTTATTTATTTGTTCTCATGTTTATTGATGGATATTTTATTTCAGTGTTTCTCAAACTTTAAACACTGTACACTCCCTCAGAAAATATCAGGCTCTCCATTTACCACCATGACAAACTCTAAAAACAGCAGCGTAGGCCGACCCTGTTCAGCTACAGACATTATTTATTGTTGACTGTTGTTGAATCCTGAATGGAACCGGTTCAAGAAGCAGAACCACCTCAATGATCATATTTGGTTACCTCAGATTTACAGTAATTCTCTGTGGTTAGACGTTGGCGCCCTCTTGAGGACAGGTTGGTGAATTATCACAAAGCTGAAAACTGTTTGTCGGCTGTTTTGATGTTTTGGAGATGCGTGTTGGACGTGTATGTTGAACCAAATAAATAAATATATGTCCCCAGTATCAGTGCTTTGTTTACGGTAGATTTCTGTATTTTCTTTAAAAAGTTGAAGCAAAAAAAAAAAAAAAGTATTTTAAAAATAAAAATAATCTAAATGAAGACCCTGATGTGAAATCTGACATTTTCTTCAGTCTGGTCGACTCTAAAAACAATAAAATATTAAATTGGTTCTTGGATTTTTGTCTTTAATACGTTAAAGAGCCATTCTAAAACTGATCTGGAACCAGCAGTTTTCTTCAAAAGGCATATTCTGTCATGATCCTCACACACTACACTATCATAGTAACACAAAAAAATTTAAAGTTTATGCACTTACAAAGCCCAGAAAATAGAGGCAATAGATTATAGCTCACCAACAGTTCAGTCCAAAAAAATAGAGAAAAATTAACAAAATGCACGATAACACCCAACGTACCAATGTTATTAACTTGGAATATCATGCAATTAAATACCAGCTACAGCATATTTGTAGTTAAGTCACCACGACGAAACTGGAAATTTACATAAACAGCGTGATACTATAATTTCAATCATTGTCATAACTCCAGTAGTTAACTTGCAATGTTCAGTACATAGAGAATCAATTAAGAACGACAGTAATATCTTAGCATGCTTGCATGGTTTTCACTGTCTCACAGAGCGGCTCAGAGGGGTCCGGCGAACAAAACGGAGGCGTCGGTTCGGGGTCAACTACACTCCAGAGAAAGAGGCGGGCGGGGGGGAAAAAAACCAACAACAAAAACAAAAAGCTCCATTGAATATCAAAACAAAAGGGATAATTAAATACACCCACCGGTGTCTCTCTGTGAGACACGTGATACTGTTTGTTCGTTTCACACAGGCAGCCTTAGTCGTGCAGAAAAAAAACAGCCACTGGAACACAGGTAAGAGTCATGCTCGCCATTAAAAAAGAAGATACCAGAAGAAGAGGTTTAAAAGGACTGAGAAATATACTGTACAGTTGAAAGAGCACAACAACAGACTGCAGCCATAATAATACTAGAAGTAAGTAACAATAACTTTATGCATGAGGAGGAGTAAAAGGGTAAATCAACAGGAGAGCGCCACGCTGAGGGCTTCGCCACAGAATCAAGGAGATGAGGACAAGTGTTGTCCAGGTGTGTTGCCGCGGGCTAAAGAGTTTCCTTTTTTTATTTTTTGGCTGATTCGCCCTCTGCTGTAGCGTGGGTGGGGTTTTGGCGATGGGAGCGTCGGCATTACTGTCTGTGTTTTGAGGTTGTAGAGAGACAAAAAGAGAGAGAAAGAAGAGCGAGGTGGGTGTGCAGGGTGCAGGAGGACCACTGTGATCCAAGACTCTTTAAGCCACCCTCCATCCACCTGTACCTCTCTCTCGGCGCTGATTCGCTCTCTTAGATTATCCACGAGATCCTTCTCTGCTCCTCACCAGGCTGATATACCTAAAAAGAGAAGAGACATGAATTTGAACTCATAGATATCACCATAAAGCTTCAAAATGAAGTTAAATAAGCACATAAACGTGCATTTTGCCACAAAAAAACATGTTTTTGCCTGTAGTATCTTGTCAATGAGTCGTGTTTGTGTCACTTAGTGCCTCTAAGTCCAGTATCCACTCTAGCTTGTTTTAGCTAGTTTTTGGTATCTACCAACCAACAAAGAAAATACACAAATAGTGAATTTTGCTGCAAGTTTTTCTGAGATGAAACCTGCAATAACTGATTTTTTTGGCATAAAGGAGGACTGGAAACAAGCTGTTAACACAACACTGACTCATTCTCACTGGAAACAGTTGCTAACTTGTTACCCAACAGCTGCTATTAACACATCCAGTAGATATGAAGCAACATTAATTCTCAATTAATGCTCGAGCGGGGACGGTTGGTGTTTGTGTGTGAGTGTGTTGGTGAACCAGCACTGTGGGGACATTAATATGTTTCATCACTTGTGGGGACCCAGTGTTAAAGTAACTCATCAAGAAAGAAAATTATTGAATTGAACTGTTTCCAGAAATTACACTTTTTTGAATTTATTTATTGTTATTGATTTTTTAAATCTTGTATTCATGTCGTATATTTCTGTACCTCATCCCTGCAGCGGGGCGGCAGGAGCTCCTGAGCAGTGGAAGTGGACGTTTTGCCACCGGCTTTCCCTGCGGTGCCATACTCTGGTCTCTTCTGACTGGCTGGAGCGGGGACGTCCCTGCCCGTCGACAAACTGCGTCAGGCGGATGTAGGCGATGCATGCGGCGTCATCCCCGATCATGTGCACGTGAGGGTTGAGGATGGTGGTGTGGATGGGTTTGCTGTTCTTGGAGAGGACTAACAGCAGAGAAGGATTCGACTTTAGAACGTAGCCTCTAAATTTTGTTCATAAAAACTAATAATAATAATTTGAATTGTGGTCTTACGATTGTCAAAATAAAATCGATGGAAGTCCATTCCCTCCACTAGATTACCCAGCCCCTCCGGCTCAAATGAGGTCAGACCGGGGTCGCAGATCTTCCTGTAAAAACATGCATCACTTCAAAGTCACATTTAAAACTCTAAATCATGGTTTAGAAGCTAAATGTTCTCATATATCTCCTGTGTAGAAAATAATAATGTCATCCTGTAGGCGGTCTGATGGCCTCCCAGCAGCAGGATCAGACCCTCGAGAGCCGCTCAGTCCTGATAATTGTGCTGCTGTAATGCAGAAAGTTGGAGGTCGGGTTCTAATTGCTGATTAATGTTATTTTTGTGGATTGGTTATCGTGATGAGTCTGACGACTGCTGGTATTAAAACATCCTAACCTGCTTATGTACCTCCGTTTTCTTTCTCTGACTGATTGGTGGAAAATGTCATGCAGCATTTTTTGAATATCTGACAGGTCACCAGGAACAGTTTGGTCTCATCAACAACAAAAAACATGCATTTGGTCATCGTTTTTATTAACAAAGATCTATTTTTAGCTCATCTTCGTCATGGAAAAAAGGTTGTTGAGGAACATTTGTCAGCACAGTTTTCGTTGATGAAATGAACACTGACATAGCAAATTTTTACTTTTACTGAGTCTCATTATTTTGATTTGAACTCAATAATGTGAATTTTTCTTACTTTCTTATAATTTTGACTTAGTAATTAAAAATCTTGACTCATCATCTTGAGCTCAAGATTTTGGAGGAAGTGATTCAAACCTTTGACTTGAATGTTTTTCCAGTTTTGGAAGTATTCAGATCCTTTACTTAAGTAAAAGTATTCAGCAGTATAAAGGTATTATCAAGTACTCCAAGTGAAAAGAGTAAAATGTTTCCTGTCAGTGTTTCTTTTAATTCTATTTGATGTTTTTGGATTCATATCCCTGCTTCAATGTTTCATTTTAATGCTGTAGATGAAGGCTGGGTTCATTTTAAATACTTTATATTCTGCTGACTAGTTTAATCTGCAGCAAGAATCTATCAGTCTATAAGAACATCATATGTTTGTTTGCAGCTTTGTGAGAGTTTTTTTAGCTGAAGAAAGAGGAAAATCTTCTCAACACATAGAGGAACTCTTCATCATAAACATGCAACACCAACAAGTTTAGTCAAACTAAAGCTGTCAGGAATAAAAGTATGAAGTTGCATGCAGTGGAAATACTCAAGTGAAGTACAAGTACCTCAAATATGTACTTAAAGGACCAGTGTGTCGGATTTAGTAGCATCTAGCAGTGTACTTGCTAATGCTACAACACCATTGCCTCATCCTCATGTTCCTAGTGTGAACATGCTAACATGCTCACAATGCTAAAAGTATCAGGTCATCAATTTATTGATATCACAAGTATCAATTTATGTACTTTGTGTTTAGTGCTAATTAGCAAATGTAGCATACTAACATGCTGATCTA
The DNA here is from genome assembly GCA_033000465.1 of Sciaenops ocellatus. Classification (NCBI taxonomy): domain Eukaryota; kingdom Metazoa; phylum Chordata; class Actinopteri; family Sciaenidae; genus Sciaenops; species Sciaenops ocellatus. The sequence goes on along the minus strand of CP136874.1, from coordinate 24,624,419 downwards.
AAGTGGTAAACATTATATCTGCTAAAACATCAGCGTGTTAGCATTTAAGTGTTTAGTGAAAAGTACAAGATTTGACTGAGATGTTGTGGATTAGACGTATAAAGCTGCAGAAAATGATAAAACTGAAGTCAAAGTACCTCGAATTTGTAATAAAGTAGAGTACTTGTGTAAATATACCACCACTGACTGTGTCATCATGAGGATTTTAATTTTTATCACACTTGACTTCATTCATTTTTTCTATTTTGCTAGTGGAAATGGGCTTCAACCCTCCCCTCCCTCCCCTCTTCCTCTCTCCATCCCTCCCTCAATCTGCCGAGCATTATTCTTAATTGTGCAGTAAGTAGAGAGAGAGAGAAAGAGGATAAAACAATGGCTGTAATTACACTTTAATCTCTTAATACAGAGACAAAAGACATTTGTACGTCCATCACATTAATGCTTCTCTGTGGCTGCTGGAGAGTTCCAGTGTTCATTTCACAGGACAAAAACATCTTTTTTCATACACGTTTTTGTAAAACAAGAAAAACTGAGAGGTGGACTCACGCGTAGGCCTCAAAGTCTCCATTGTTGACAGCTTCAATCAGCTGCTCTGTGATCTTTATGATCTCCTGTTTGCGAGCTGAAGAGAAGAAACAACATAAAAATATGTGAGGATAATGTGAACGCAACCCCAAGTGCCTCAGAGCGCCAAACTCCTCATCAGAAACTCCCTCACAAAAATTAACAAACACCTCGTGAAGAGTGAACGCAGCTCAGTTCAGACTCACCTGACAGTTTGTTACTCATTGCAAATCTCATCAGTCATCTCTCTTTCATCCGTGAGTGAAATCTCCTCCATGCTAAAACTACTTCCATGCAAAAAGTTGTATTGTTTCCCGCTCCATGAGCGCCTTCATATCCATATTTCAAATATAAAATGTCCCTTCTCGCTCCAACTAGCCGCCGTGTCACTCTCTACCTCCATCCATCATACATCATATCTCTTGTTTGCATGCGAGGCTGCTTTCGGCTCATCACGCTATTCTTGTCCGAGCTCTTTAGATGAGATTTACTGTGTCCTTCTCCCCTCGATTCCTCCCTACACTGAGAGGAAAGGCTTAACTCGCTCTGATTGTCTCTCACTCCCTCTCTCTGCCAGTCTCTCTCTCTCTCTCTCTGGATTGAAGTAAAAGTATGTAAGTATAATCAGTAAAATGTCCTGCGTCTGTTGTACCATTATATCTGCTCTCATTGGATTTTACTGTTGGAGTTGTCGAGGTTTTAAACTATATTATATAAAACTGAAACTAATCTTTTCATTCTGGATTAATCTGCTGATTATTTTCTCCATGAATGCATTGATTGTTTGGTTTACATAAAAAATTATGAAAATTAATAAGAAATGTCATCACAGTTGACATTTCCTAAGTCCCGCCCATTTTGCTCTGTGCTCCAATCACAGTTCAGCAAGCCTTGGTCAACTTCCTCTTTTCTTGTACTTATCTCGTAGATATGCTACGTGCTAGCTCATGTAGACAACCACATTTTGGAAATATAATTTTCATTGATATAGTCTTAAGTTAGCTTACGTTAGCAAAAGGTTAAGCAATCATTAACTTGCTACTTAACTTGTCGAGCCAGCTAATTTACATAAATTATGAGTTAGTTAGCTAGTGTTTTGCTATCTGCTGATTATCTTCTCTATTAATCTATTGATCTACTGAAAAATTTGTGAGAAATGTCGTCACAATTACCCAGAAGTCCAGAGTGACACCTTCACAATGTTAATTTTTTCCAACCAACAGTCCAAACCTCGACATTATTACACAAACATTCAAATCATTCAAAGGAAAAGCAGCAAATCTGGAACCATGTTTTGACAAAAATACTCATAAAAGTACAAAAAAAAGAGACTTAATTACAGTAACATGAATAGCTGTAATTGGTTACTTCCACCCTGCTCGGCAGTAGGTGATATTGTTCCAGAATTTGCTTCTGTTTGTATAATCCAACATAAATCTTGACTGCAACAGTATATTATGCATATACTGTTTTTGTTATTTTTTCCCCCAATAATCTATATAATTGGCAGTCAATAGGATTTTCTGTTCCTCAACAATCATATCGTAATCTGGATTTTATTAAACAAAATTACTAATGATGACATTGGCATTTTTTGCAAAATAACTCAAAATGCAGTGTTCCAAATTATTCTGCAAAACAGAGTTTTAAAACACTCAATAGTCTCTAAAGGATTGAAAACAGAAATCAGTTGTATTTTTTGCATTAGGGGGTATTTTTTCTCAAATCAAAGCTATTTCAATCATAAACAAATAATTTACAGATCGAGTTACATATTAGCATAGGAGCCCTTCTTTGATATCACCTTAACAAATCTCTCATCCATTGAATTTGTAAGTCCATGCACAGTTTCTGCCTGTATTTCCTTTTAGGATGTTAAAATCACCTCCCAGAGCTGCTGTTTTGAGGTAAACTGCCACCCACCCTCATAGAGCTTCCTTTTAAGGACACTCCACAGGTTCTCAATAGGGTTGATATCAGGGGAGGACGGTGGCCACATCATGATTTCTTTCTTCCTTTATGCCCAAAGCAGCCAAGGCCTCAATGGTATTTTTTGCAGCATGCGATGGTGTGTTGCCTTGCATGAAAATGATTTTATTCCAGAAGGCAAAGTTCTTCTTTCTATACCATGGCAGGAAATGGGCAGTTAGGAACTCCACATATTTTATAGAGGTCATACTGACACCTTCAGGCACCTTTAAGGGGTCTACCAACTCATCTCCTATGACTCCAGCCCAAATTATCACTCCACCACCTCCTTGCTGATGCTGTAGCCTTGTTGGGACATGGTGGCCATCTACCATCTAGAACTCCATCCATCTGGACCATCCAGTGTAGCACGGCACTGATCAGTGAATAAAACTGTTGAAAACTAGTCACCATGTATTTCTGAGCCCGCTGCAGTCGTTTTTCCTTGTGGGAATTGTTTAAAGGTGGCTGAAATACAGCTTTATGCACGTCAGCAAGCCTCTGGAGGATCCTGCATCGAGAGGTTTTTGGGACTCCTGAGGCACCAGCAGCTTCAAATACCTGTTTGCTACTCATCAGTGGCTTTTTCACACCTGCTCTCTTAATACGATAAATTTGCCTTACAGAAACTTTCCTTAACATGCATTTATCTGAACTAACACATCTGCACTCTAAATCAGACACAAACTTTCTCATTATCTCTCTTTATTTATTATTTTTTGTGAAATATCCTGTGTTGTCATACTGTACCTTTTGCAAAATACTGTACTATTTCACACTTTTTTATATGCAGAAAGATCTTTCTTTTTCCCATATTGCATGAAACCTGTGACTTGCTTAATAATGTGGAACATCCTCCTTTAGTAGTTTCCTGTTAATTAGGCTCACTGACGTCAGTGTCATCTAAACAGACAGGGGAAGACGCACAATTGAGAAATTTCATTGAAAAACTAAAAATCAAATGTTTGTTTAATTGAAATCGTATTTGCATAATAATTTGGAACACAGTGTACGCTGAATAGATCTTCATTTTCAAACAGTTCTGGTTTGTCTGAACAAGAAAACATGCAACACATCATATCTGAAGAGGCACATGTGGATATATAGATATATATATGTGTGTGCAACCGACCTTTCACATCTTCATCCTCAATAGTGGTGTTGCTGCTGTCAGATGATTCCTGCAAAGCGCACAGACAAAAATGTTAATTACTACTCAAGAAATTCAAAATTCAGACATGCATACACCCACAAACACGCACACACACAACACTCAAGTTTCTGCTACAACACGACTCCATCTTAACACCACGAGTTTGCCAAAAAATACAGAGCAAACACAGCTGCACGCGTGACTCAGCAGCAACGCCACAATCCCATCTACAGATTGAGCTTCGTCTGTGCTGACGGACTCGGACGACTGTGACAGCGACACGACGTTCAGCCACGACGGAGCGTGAGCTCGCTCAGCCAGCATCAACAAACCACTGAGCTCCATTCATGTGAACACAGAGGGGCAGTGTAAGACAACACCTCACGGGATCTCACACTTTCTTCATGCAGAAATATACAAAAGAAACGCACACAGAGATACGTAAAGATATTCAACGAGAGAACACAAACTCCTGCAAAAAAACAACAACAACAACAACAACAGGTTTTTACCCACACAGATGGAGAGCAAAGACGAGGATGAGGAATGAAAACAAAGAGATGGAGGGAAGGGGAGGAGGATGTACCTTGATCCCATCTACTGGATTATGGATAACAGTAGTCTGAGGCTCCTGGAGGAAGAATGGAGAGAAAGGATGAAAGAAAGGGAGGTGATGTTTCATGGTGACAAAATGAGAGTTTAAGATCAGGAGAGAGGACGTGAGTAATACGTGAAAGAGGTCACAAAGGTCTGAATGGATACAGATTAGAGATAATGATGGAGGATGGTTGTAAAGAGTTCCCAAGTGAAACCGTCAATGCTAATGATTGATCTGTACCAATGTGATCGTTATTAAACTCAGCTCTCTCCCACATCGGTCAATTTTTGTCACATTCATTCACAGTCAAACGTTTCAAAACATTTTTATGACTTTCTACACTGAAGACATCAAAACTACAAAATAACACATCTGGAATTATGTGGTAAACAGTTTTTGTGACTGCAGTTGAGGACACATTCAAAGTTCTTGAAATTTTTGGGGAAAACACTTATTTGCTTTCTTGCCGAGAGCGTGTTAAACTGTATGTAAGTATGAAGCTAAACTGACTTTGTAACCGGGTCGGGAGAAGTACGTAACGCTTTACGGCACTAAGTCACACACCACCAACTATTTCACTGATTTTGGTGAAACTGGATCATATTTTATGGAGAAAATGTTTTCTGGTTTTCCCTCTGATGTCCTCCGGCTGCTCCGCCTCAACTCTCTGTGATTTACAGAGTTTCCTGATGGACAGTGAAGTAAACTGCTGACAACTGTAGCAGCTGTTAGCTCATGTTAGCTCAGTTTGTTAGCTGCTGTTAGCTTATGTTAGCTCAGTTTGTTAGCCGGACTGTGAGCTCAGAGCACCGGGGGAGTGTTAGTGTTTGTGCAACAGGCGTGTTAGACCACCGGGAAGAAGAGGAGGTTTACAGGGGAATACTGATGGGGAACACAGCTGGTGTCGTGCCAGAACAGGAGCTGGGAAAGCAGGAAATGTCCATATTTACCACAGTGGGATTACACTGTTAAAATGGGGGCGCTAAATGGCAAAAGTAAGAATTTCTAGTGTTTTTTTCTAATAATTAATGTTGCTTTAACTCTTGGCAAGAACATCAATAAGCACATTTACCAAATTTTAAAAGTATTCCAAAGTCACAGCAACAAATCACTATGATCTATCACACACCGACACACACTCTTATTGTCAAAGTGTAACGGACAGACAGACAGACGGACACAGAGCTGTATACCAGTGCAGCAGAGGGGATGTTGCCTTTGGGACTGGTGACTATGCTGTTTCTCGTGCTGTTTGTCTGGGGCTGTGCAAGGAAACACAAAGTGCTATATTAGTGCTGAGCAACAAACGGTGAGAGGAGCCATCTGCTGGTTGTAAAGTGGGTGGCTACTGTGTAAAAAAAAAGAAAAAAAGAGTGTAATACAGGTAAAAATAGCAGATGGAAGCAGAACGCTCCAGAGATAAACATAGTGGGTGGGAAGGAGAGCAGTCGTTCGACTTGTTTGTGAGAGCAGTCAGTCAAAAAGCAGACAGGAAACAGATCCAACACATTTATAACGACGGTATTAATTAGATAAAAATGTTTTAAACAGTTCATCATGTTTCTATCTGCAGTAAAAATCCAAATCAATCCCAGGCAGGGCTTTTTTCATTCCCATTGCCTTCCCTTGGCTGTGGATGCAGATGTCAAATTAAACCAATGACAGCTGTGCACCTCTGCAACATCTGTCGCACATACAGACACGAGCATCACATCCATTTTTGCCAAACTACACATGCTCTTCCAGCAGACATTAGCGCCTCTTAATGTGCCCCTCCCCGAGTGAACGGTAGGCGTAAGGGAAGATGAGGTCAGACGGGCCGAGACGCACAAACACACACACGAGATCGACAACATGCTAAATATATACACACACCCTGTCTTATAAGGACTCGCAGACGTAACCAACAGCTCCTCTCCTCCTGCGACAAGCATGCACAAACACAGAAATGCAGACACGGCGCAGCAACTTCATGCTCGAGACCGGTTAAATTGTATTTTTCTGCTCATTATTTTCCTCAGCGGGGTTGCCTGTAATTGATAACTGTGTTGGACCGAAGAGAAACAAAATTACAGGGTGAAGATGGAAAAGTGGTAGGCGAGAGAAATGGCTTTAGAGGTGATGTCATAATATTTGCAAATATGTCGAGTCTCGTTTAACAGCCCGTTTGCACTGTATTGAGTATGTTTGTATATTTTAGAGGCACAAACTGACACCGCTGATCACACAAAAACAACATAAATGTGCGTTCACACTCAGGTAAGAAAGCTTCTAAACTATTTAAAGGGCTCCTCTGATCACAAATGTCATAATGGCAGAGGAGAAGAGAGCGAAGAGGACGCTGACGGAGGAAGCTAAGAAGAGAAAAGGAGAGAGTGAGCAAGAAGCCGCCGGACAAGAGTAAATCTGGGACTGACTTTTAGTGGTTGGTGAGAGCTTGGTGAAATAAAAGGCTGAAAGACAGACGCCGAGCTGGGCTTCTGTACCCACGGAGGTGACCCCGTCCGTCCGTGGCATTACACTAGAGTTAGGGTCGGACATTATTGTTACTGAAAATCAAAGCGGCAGACATTTTAAAGCATCGGATCTCTCCTTTGAAGGCCCCTGCCGTGATGTTTATGCAGCCGGAGGGAAAAACAACCATTCAGCTGGAAAGTCAAATTTAAAATCCATCATCTGTGCAGTCTTCTTCTGTGGTGTGCTTATTTTCTACCAGCAGAGGTGAGAGTGTGAACAGACTCAGGAGGCCGACATGTGAACCACCATATCTGATAACTGCTACACTGCTTTCATGTGTTGAAAGGAGCTAAGTGAAGCAGCTTACTCATTCATGGCAGCAGAACGAATACAGCAAATACCCTGCGGCTTTGTAGAAGCCAATCTGGGTATTTATACCACTAACCATCACATACAAGAGTTTACTCCTCTTTTCTAAATCAAACTGATTCACATATTGGACATAGCTGAGTTCTATTTAGGTATTTGTGGCATATTTCTGTGTTAAAATCCAGTGAGTGAGTCTGTTTATAGATAAAGTCTGCAGTCCTGCCTCATAAATATCTGGTAAAAGGTGTTTTTCACCAGGTCAAAAATGTATACACAGGTATGGAGATGTGTGAAAAACAATGGTCGCAGTCGCATTTAGCACTAAAACGTCAACATGCTAACACACTGACCCATGCAGAAGTCCTGAAAGTTTTTCCATCTGTGAAAAAAAGTGATTGTTTTTCAGAATATGTATTTCTGAATTATTTGTAAAAACAGGTGTTTTTATTTTATAAGTGTTTATTGTTGTAATGCTCAACAAGAGGCTGAAGTGCCCCACACTGCCCCACGTCGAGGGCACTGGATTCACTCCAGAAGTATGTGTGTGTGGGCAAACTGTGTGACGCTATATCAAAAAAAAAACAGCTGGTCTAAAGAAATATAACAGCCACTTTACTGACGGTTACGTAACTAAACTCATAAACCAGCACAAAAATCACAATTACCAACATGACTTTTTAACAGATCAAGACAAAAACACTCTAAAATTAAATAAACATAATTTAAACTGTTCACACTTCATGGCTTCTGTAAAACTATGATATATTTTAACATCAGTATATGATGCATGAATAGTAAAAGTATGTAAGTAAAACATTTTTACAGTAGTTTTTTTTTATTGTATACAAAACTCTGTAAAATTACGGACTTTATCTGTAAATTAACAACCAAACTGTTATTTTAAATATTGGGTTATTAATGTCAAATTAAAGTGGTTTCTCATTTTTGTACAAAAAATTTCTGTATTAATTATACAATATTGCTTTCTTACATCACGTCAGTGTCTGAATGTGTTGAAAATAAGAAGAAAATCTGTAAAATAACGGTGTTTCTCTGTATAACTATTAGTATAGTCACTTTACTAAGGGTGTTTGACCGTAATAATTCAGTAAGATCTGTGAAATGACTTGAACTTTTAGTACCATCACTTTATTGAAGGTGTTTAATCATAATAATTCAAGGAACATCTGTAGAATAACGGTGTTTCTCTGCAGAACTATTAGTATCGTCACTTTATTGGAGGAGTTACCGTTTTTGTTTTGGCAGTTTTCTGTACATATTTCTTACCTCGTATGTAAATGATTAGAGGACTGGCCTTGGATCTTACATCGGGTCCCTAATTGGCTGCAAACGATTCAGAAATAACTGTGGGTAAACTCCTTTTTGCACTTAATGAGCTTCCTCCAGAGACTCACAGATCAGCTGAATTGTAAACTCTAATCTGACGACAGTAGTGTGAGTGTGACTTGGTTTATGTGCGTGTTAAGGATAACTGTAACTGTCGGAACACACCGAAGTCCCAGAGTGCATTAAAAGTGCAAACGAACAAAAACGTCAAGCATGATTAACAACAGGAGAACAGAGCCTGTGAGGTGAAGCACAAAGAACGGCGTCAGAGAGATGTGGAGCAGAGCTGAGGAGAGGAGGATACAGTCTGGTGGGAATTACTGGAGGGTGCAGAGGGATGATGACACACTGACAGACTTGGAGGAGCGATGGATGAAACAGGGAGAGAGAGGATGGAGGAGAAAGAGAGATTCCTGTTCTCCAGTGAACCAAAAAGAGATCCGAGCAGGCAGGACAGGGAGGAGGAGGAGGAGACGTGGGGGAGAATCAAAGAGAGCGACGAGGAGTGAGAAACATGAAGTTAGACTTCTGAATTTCTTTAGTTCAAAGGAGCTGAAGCAGAGCGGAGAGAACAGATGAGGAGGATGACGTGACAGACGGAGGTGAAGGATGGAGACAAAGGATCAGTACGATACATGATATCATATCGGCCACATTTATTTGCTGCCATCAGCTCATTTTAAAGCTACTTATACTTAATAAAGTTACTTATTACTTCCTGCAAGAGGTTCACAATCAAAGCATACATGCAGTTCCTCAAACGTCCACTTGAGGCTGGCTCCAGAAGTGAGTCAGTCTCCATAAGTCCCCATGTTAAAATGTCCAACTTCACAGCAGAAATAAACATGTTTACAGCCTGGTACCCTTTACTCTTGTTCTAAAGTTACATTTTCTGCACTTCTCAGACACACTGAAGAAAGAGTAACTAACGGAGGGAGATGTTTTCTGACAGAAAGACAAAAAAAAAAACTGTTCGAACAAGATCAGAGAGGCTGAACAATAAATGACAGCGTTTCCACGAGAGAAACTCAAAACACTCCGCGACTGAAGAAATAATCAGAGTGAGCGACGCGCTGCACCGTATGGGTATTTATCTCAGATGAAAGCTTCTGTTTCATGCCGAGGGAAGGAGGTGATTTATATCGCTGCTAAATGAGTTATCTTTGTGTTATACGAGCACAAAAGACTGAAACACCTCTCTGCAGTTTTGAAGAGGAAGAAAATGCCCGCTGCTGAAATGAATAATGATGTTTAATTTTGAAAGAAAATGGAGGCAAGCGGTTCGTACGGCTCACACATCAATTACATTCTCCGTTTGGGAGGCAGAGCGCTGTGAGTCACTGTCTGATCCAACAAACAATTTACACACTGAGGTCACTGTCTCTTCTTGCTCTTCGTACCAACGCTGGCTTCAGTTTTAGCACACCTGCCAGGTAACTCTTCCGTAAATGATGTGATGGTTAAGGAGTGATTTCGCTACATTAAATTAAAGCAGCATTAATTTATTTTTTTGGCCACTTTGGGGCAGCTAGCTAACTCGTTAGCAAACAGTTGCCTATTTACACATCCGGTAAGAAACTCCTTTTAGCTCTGGTTTGGTTTCCACCTACTCTTAAAGCATTTAGTGCCATCTAGTGGCGTAGTTACTGATTGCAACCCCCGTTGCCTCAAACTACGGTGGCCACAAAAAGCACTACAGGTCCCATTTAAAGCCAGTGTTTAGTTTGTACGTACAAAAACATACTCTGTAAATAAATTAGACACGCTGGACCTTTAAGTGGCTTTTTAGCGGCTAAATGTTCCACTTTTTTTTTTACTAGCTATTCACTAACTCTGTCTGTACAATGTGTTCATCAGAGATTATAAAAAAACTGCTGGAAATGATGCTGATGAGAGCCGTGAGACTCAACCAAAAACAGTCAAAACAATGAGCCGAAGGACGCTAAAACGCCACTTAGCCAAAAGAGGAGAAATGTACAGTCCACTGCTAACGTTCTAACGGTTCATCGCTATGAGCAACGTCTTTCACGCGTTATTATAATAACGTGGTCAACTGTTAATATAAAAATATTGATTAGTGCAGCTTTTAAATTAGTACTGTAGCCAAATGTAGTTAACTACACTCGCAACAGGTGATTATAACACTTTTTATGCAACAAATACAGACTAGTTCTGGTTATTGAACATTCAGAGGACTGTTATTTATTTAGTTATTAGATCCATGCTGTCATTTCTTGTGGGTTTCTCTGGTTTCTCTCAGTTTGGTTATTAGAAACTGAGTTTTTCATGACTTAAAAACAGTCCCTCCAGTCCTGGATAAATATTATATTGCTGTTAGATTCTGCCTCTGCCTTCAAGCTAGGTTCAGTCCTCTGGTGATACATAAAAAACAAACAGGACTAAAAGACCGAAGCTGCGCTGGAAGTCGCCGGAGGCTGTGATGTTTCCAGCAGCCGACAGAACAAACTCAAAGAGGTTTGGCTGCCATATTTCAACACCTCGTCCACACTTTATATCAATGTTCTCACTGGTGAGGGGGCTAAAAATGTAATGTTTGGATATGGTGATCGAGGAAAGGTCAACAGGTCACCAAAAAGTTCATGGTGATCTGATGAAAGAACAACCTGCTGTCAGCGAGAGACAAGGCTGCACAGCACAAAGCAAGCACTGATTTGGTGAGTTGCAGGTCAAAAGAAGTCTAGATGCAGAGGTAGAACATGTACAATGTAGATGTTAATGTTACATGACCAAATTTAGCCACGTTTTAACCTGCAACTCACCAAATCGGCGCTCACTGTTGCTCAGAATCAAGAAATGAGAGACCAGGTACTTAAAATATGGTTGTGAGGTGTTAGTTTGGGTGTAAACGCTCAAGAAAACTACTTCTTGCAACCGTCACTCCCGTCTCATAGTCTACCATAACCATTATATAACTTAATATATTAACTCTTGTTGATTGCCCTCAGGTGTCACACCTGCTTTTGACAGAAACTGTGTGTAAGATGAAGAGGCTGCCTCTGCTAACGTACCAACTCTGAAATAACTCCGGGGTTGTGTGCATATGTGTGTGTGTGTGACGTCAGGGTGCAGCGAAGGAGAAGCTGTGATTATGTAATGATAGATTAATCATCTGGTGGGAAATAATCTGAGATTAGCATTGGGCCACACGAGGAGAGAGGGGAGGGGTGGAGTGTAAGAGGAGGAGGAGGAGGAGGAGAAGGAGGAGGAGGAGGAGGAGACGATGAAGGTTAATGAAACGGGTCAAGAGGCGCTGAGCAGAGAGCCAGCTTCACTTTTAAACATCATTTACACACAGAAGTTTTTTATTGTGTGCACGAGTTAACTCGAGCAAAAAATATCCATATATTAAAATATTTATTTTGTGCACAAGTTATTAACTTATTTATTTAAACAGGATCCACATGTTCTGATTATGAAATAATATCTTACATAAATAAGTGCATACAGACATATGGTCTGTTTTAAACAATATCCACATCTCGTGCACGAAAAACGGGGTTAAGTAAGTAAGTTAGTAATTTTGTGCGTTCAAAATATTACCTTGAATAAAAAAGGCAATAAAAAATATTATCTTGCATAAATAAGACAGATAAAGATATAATCATGTTAGGATATATCTAATATTATATATAGTAATAATATTGTGCATAAACAATATATTTTGAGCATGTATATAAGATATAATCTCTCGTTTGAGCTAGATCCATATCGTGTGCACACAACATATATATCATATATCATATCAGAAAGTTAGAATATTGTGCGACTAAGGTCCAGATGTTTTGCCACAGGTTATCAGATTTATTTATTATTTAAGACGGTCTGTCCATAAAACATTACATTATATAAAATGTATTATGTCAACAAGATCCATAAATTGTGCGCACAAAACATAATTTATAATCATATCTCCTGCTCATACAATAATCATCTCGTGGCCGTTCTATGTCTTTTGCGTACAAGTCATGATCTTGTTTTTGCGGACACAAAATGTTATCTTGCATGATTAAGTGAAATATTTTCTGCACATAAAGTTGTAATCCAGATCCATGTCTCGTGAACACTAACTTATAACTTATCATATTTAATGTGTCCACAAGTTTGGGACAGTTATCATCGCTTCATATGCTTTGAAAAAAAGCTTCAGAGCTACATGGTATGTGCAGAAGTTCGTGTCTTTTACACAAACAATATAATATCTTGTTCACGCAGGATGAAACATATAATTCTTCAGGACTTTGTAAACTTTAACCAAACACCTGAGCAGTGAACTGAACTGCTGATCCAGAGAGAGCAAGCACACATGCATGACAACACACACATACGTGAACATACATTTGTGACAGTGCAGACATTTACAGACCCCGACAGAGTGCAACACAAACCACAGACATCGATAACGTCAGCCACGTCTGAGTCGCTGCAGATTCAGCGTCTGAGTTTCCTCATCAGGAAAATGAAACAGCGCAGACCAATTCTTTAATGAGCTCCACTTTGGCACGGGGCGAGTGTTTCTGGTGAGAAATGTCTGCAGTGGACTGATGCAAAGTGCCAGCTGTGCCAAACCGAGATGTCTGAAACACAAAACCTCCCTCAATCCAGCACCGTCACAGGAGGGGAGAGGGGGCAAACCTTCAAAATAAAAGCCCTCGTCACGTGTTCCCTTTGAGTAAAGACCAACAATAAAACACGTACCTGCTGATAGTATTGACTTGTTATCTTAAGTATTGTCTGACTTTTCTACGTCTGGACATTGTCGTCCTGTGTCATAATGTTTATTGTTATTATATTAGTAGTAGTTTAGTTTAGTAGTTTACAATACTGGATGTAAACTGTGGTACTTCAGCTCCGGGTTTAACTGAACTACAACACTGTGTAACACCGGTTCCCAACCTCAGGGTCCCGACCCCCACTAGGGGTCGCCAAAGCTGCATGTTAAGCTTTGATTTTAAAAAAAAAAAAAAATACACATAGTCATTTCTGTAAAGAAAGCTAAACTAAATGGATATTTTTAAATGTTCTATTTTATTTGAAATATAAGTCTGACAGGACTCGGTGAAGACGTGAACACGAGCTGTATTCACAGAGCCTCGTCCTGCATTAGAAAAGTTAAAACAACCAAAGAACCTGTCAGAAAAGAAGAACGTTAAGTTTGTATGATTGTTAGAAGTTATAACAAATAAATAATACAGACAGAGAACTGTCAGAAAAACTCATCTGTGGTTAAATATTCACAGGAATATGTTCAAACTGAACGCTGCTGCTGAAGGACAAAGGTTGGTTCTGCTTCTCCTCCACACAGTACTCAATAATATCACACTACCTGACAATCATAAGGCGACCACAGCTACACACAGAAGTGTTGATGCATCTCAGAGTTACAACATGAAAGTTGCAGGACAGGAAATGACGCTGCACCTTTAAGGCCAAAAACAATATCTTTTAAAATATTAAAGTGAACGCTACAACAGAAAATCAAATCACCTCTAACACAATCTGCCTTTCATCGAAATATTTATGGAATCATAAAAGTAGCTCAGAGAGCAAGAGGACGTCCGGTGAACGGTGGAAGGGCAGGCAAGGATATAAAGAAGCCAACGAGGCGAGTGAATGAAAACAGGGGGAGGAGGTAAGAGAGGAGACAAGCTAGCTTACCTTGACATCAGCCTTCTTGTTGAGGAGACTCTTGGCTGCTGCAGAGAGGCAGAACGACACACCCTCAGATGGGAGAGTACACATCATACACCTTCAGACAGACGCTCTCTAAATCACACAAACGAACGCTGATGCACGCATGCGTTGGCTGAATGGAGGTCTCAGAAAAATGAACATGCAGACCACAAACAAAGAGTGACAATGCTTGTCTGTCCACATGTCCTCCCGTTCCTCCACCCTTAAGGGGACAGAAATCATCCCTCCCTCTGATAAAATAAAAAATAAAAAGACAAGCCCTCCCTCCCGTCCTGTGAAAAGACATTAAAAACCCAACACACACTAAAAAAAAAAAAACTACATCCAACTGGCACCTCCTAACCCTGATCCACTGCCCAAAGCACTATTAGATAAGCAGAGGGCATCGGGCATGAGAGTCCATATAATCCAAATACACACAGATGCAGGCACAGATAGACGGAGGGATTAGGAGTGAAAGCATGAGGGAAGTGGAACGGAGATGCAGGTATGTGATAATGGGTTTGTTAATCTCAAAGAGTATAGGCTGGATTATAGTCGGAGTCACTACAGAGTTCATTGACGGGCTGGAAACGTAAACACTGTGGTGGAAAATTGAAAAAATCAACTGTACGTACCCCATTATATTCATATTTTATGTTTATATTGTCACATTTAATCAGTATTGGCTGTGAAAAAACATTTACTACAGCTTGTAACTTGGCACTTGGGAACCATAAATGTAGTCTGAAAACAGTAATAAAGGTGTCGGAGGAGAAAAGTTACAGCATCAGGCCTTGAAGGAAAACTGACAGGGCCTTGAAGGTGCTGCCGGCTTATCAGAAGTCCTGAATCAACACGTAACAAGCAGAGAAATCTGAGCAGAAATGCTCCCAGATGAGAGATGAGGGCTGCTTACCTTGGCAAACATTTGAGAAGCATTAGAGAGAGGAGGAAAAAGATTAAACACGAGCGGAGGGATGAGGGAGCGTGTGATGCTGCGACTCTGAGGGATTTAAACATGTCCGCTCTGATTTCAGTGAGACGAGATGATGTAAAGTTTTAAGAGAGGAGGAGTTCACCTTGCTCCACGATGCCGGCGGTGGTTCCAGCCACGGCGCTGACGGAGGCCGGCGCTGTGGTCTGTCGACCCACTGAAACACAGAGAGAGGAAGATGATGAGGAAGGAGATGGTCTGTGGGGGACGTCACGGAGACTACGTCCAGGTTTTAGACAGTCTGCGGGGACGTCACGGAGACTACGTCCAGGTTTTAGACAGTCTGCGGGGACGTCACGGAGACTACGTCCAGGTTTTAGACAGTCTGCGGGGACGTCACGGAGACTACGTCCAGGTTTTAGACAGTCTGCGGGGACGTCACGGAGACTACGTCCAGGTTTTAGACAGTGTGCGGGGACGTCACGGAGACTACGTCCAGGTTTTAGACAGTGTGCGGGGACGTCACGGAGACTACGTCCAGGTTTTAGACAGTGTGCGGGGACGTCACGGAGACTACGTCCAGGTTTTAGACAGTCTGCGGGGACGTCACGGAGACTACGTCCAGGTTTTAGACAGTCTGCGGGGACGTCACTGAGACTACGTCCAGGTTTTAGACAGTCTGCGGGGACGTCACGGAGACTACGTCCAGGTTTTAGACAGTCTGCGGGGACGTCACGAAGACTACATCCAGGTTTTAGACAGTCTGCAGGGACGTCACGGAGACTACGTCCAGGTTTTAGACAGTCTGCGGGGGACGTCACGGAGACTACGTCCAGGTTTTAGACAGTCTGCGGGGACGTCACGGAGACTACGTCCAGGTTTTAGACAGTGTGCGGGGACGTCACGGAGACTACGCCAAGGTTTTAGACAGTCTGCGGGAGACGTGACGGAGACTACGTCCAGGTTTTAGACAGTCTGCGGGGGATGTCACGGAGACTACGTCCAGGTTTTAGACAGTCTGCGGGCTGAACAATGTTGCTTTAACATTCTGCTGAGAGAGAGGCTTCTTCCAGACGAGATTCGGTGTTGATGTTTCAGTTGTTTACAGAGAAATGTTTTATTACTTCTGTACCTTTTGATTTATCAGCTGTGAGTCTGTTTCTGTCTGTCGTCAAACAAAGAGGCTCAGCGCCGTCAAACCGATGTAAGAATCAGACAAACAAAGTCCTACTGTACGAGATTACAGCTCAGAAACAAGACAAATATCTCCGCTGTGTTTCCTGCTTACTCTAACACTGCCGCCCATCAACCTGCTGTGTGTTCGTGTGTGTGTGTGTATGTGTGAAGAGATGGCAGAAGACAGATGGCATGTCATCCTGTCCTCCTCTGCTCTCCCGCTCAGGGCGCTGACATGTCTCCCCCCTCAGACTGTCGTCTTTTCAACCAGCAGAGACTCACCAGAGAAGTTCCTGGAGACGAGCATGGTGGTCAAAATGGCACCCTGTGGAGGGAAAAAAGAAAAGACGTGAACCTCTAAAACTTTCAAACATCTCACGTCTGAAGGAATCCTGGTCGTTTTTCAATGTGAAAGCCGGAGGGTGAACTTCACCTTCAACACGACACAAGTCTGAATCAAATGCTGTCAGATTAACATAAAGGCTGCGAGGGATGGAAGAACACTAGAGAAGTGTTTGTGTAACATTAGCCGCTGTGTGAGCGCTCACTGGGAATCATCAAGACGCTACCTGATGGTCTGCGAATCAGATCAGATAGATAGATGCAGCATGAGACACAGTAAACATACAGTAAGCATGCATTAATATTAATCTATACTACAATAAACCTGCGTTAAGAGCTGAATCTGCATTTAAATTAATGTGTAATTTGACATGTGCAAAGAAGAAATTAAACCTGTGCTAAGATCTTTACAACTAGAAAACTATATAAAATAAAACATAGATAATTCTTTTATATAAAAATAAGAAATAGACCAACAAATAGGGATAAAAACTATATACAGTTAACTGTAGACACTGAAGGACGATCACAGCATCATCAGTATAAATTTTATTAAGCTATTCGCTTTGTTTGATTACATTTATGTATATTTTTGATATATTCATTGTCATACTTATACAGGTAAGATAAACTGGCAATAATATTATTAGACCGGTACTAATGATACCTGTCTTTTCTCTTTATAAAGACCTGATAATGAAGGTAAGACGGCAGGGTAAGTCGCCTTAAAGGTCCAGTGTGTCAGATTTAAGAGGCTCGACTTACAGAATATCATCTTCATAACTCTGTTTTCATCAGTGTTTGATCACCTGAAAATAATCTTTATGTTTTTGTTACTTTAGAACGAAACTTTTATATCTACAGACACTGCGGGTCCTCTTCTACGGAGTCAGCCATGTTTCTACGGTAACCCAGAATGGACAAACTCAACATTGACTCTTGTTATAGACTTTTGTGTTTTTCATGCATTTTCTGGCCACCATAGATTCTCCTTCACGCCAGGAAGGAGAGGGTGACACAAGGGGGTTGTAATCAGGACCGTGAGTTGACTTGCCCAAGAACAATGACTTGAGGCGGACTGTTCTTGGAGCCGTGTGAGCATTAAATGATGAAACTGATGTGAAAGTTTATCAGTGGATTTGCTACAAGAAGTTTTGGCGAGCGCTCACGATCAATAGCTCCAGAAATCCATCAGTGATGCAGCCTCAGAGAGAGAAAACAGTCTGCTGGTGTCTCTCTCTCTCTTTTTCCAATAAGCTGCACTGGCACGACTGTAAAAATTACATTATTACCAAAGCTAAATTACGTTTTACACGAGGGAGAAAAATAGATCATCACAACATGACGAGATCTCCCTCTCTCACGCATGAGGTGCCAAATATCGCACAAGCATCGAGGCCCTTTGTGTAAATCAGGTCTTAATACAGGAACGTCAGTGCTACAGACTAAGAACATTTCACACTGGTGGCACCAGGAACGTTTTCATTTAGGTGGACCCAATAACACATTTTAGCGTTATCTTTTATGTCAGGTCCTATAGATATCGGTAATTTCCATACCTCCTCAAAAAAACTCAGAAGATCTCCTGATTTTGTGTGAATGAATTTGTCACGGTTTAGTTCAAGAAAGCGAAACCAAATGTAGATGTAAGAAGGTGAAGAAAACAAAAGGCGACTTTAATAACTTACATTAAATAACAAAAAAGCCACCCAGCAATCCAAGAAAAGTCAACGAAGAAATACAGAACTGATAGACGCTAGAGGAAGAAGTAGGAACATGAAGGTCCGAACTGACACTGACACCAAAGACACGAGTCAAGACAGAACAACAAGACAAAGGTGAAACTAACCCGGGTGGAACAGACAATCAAAACTGGCGGGAAACACAACAAAGGCGGGAAGTAAAGTAAGACAAACGGGGAAAAACTGTTTCAACATAAAACAGGACAGAATGAAGCCGAAGCCTGAAACAAGCTTCATCCTTTGTCCATCCCGTCCTCGGTCCTCAGACCTGGAGCTCAGAGAGCCGTGGAAAGAGACGGTAATCGCTGGGTTACGCAGAGTCCTCATAATTCCTGAGGTCCCCGTAGGGACAGTGTTATGGGGACACTGACGTCTCTCCTTGAGCTACAGATAGGTACATAACGTAGAAGCCTCTGCAGACTCAGATAATGTTGGACCACTATGCATAAGCATACGTCCTTGTTTTTAGACTAATCACTAATTAGTAACATAGAGTAGTTGAGTCACTGTTTTCAGGGCGTAGAGTCAAGCCAGAGAGGACAGCTTCTCCAGAATTGAGGCGCCATCTTGTCATGACAAGTGTATTGATAAACCCTCCATCCTCCTTGGCCAAGCTTCAATAAACCTTTCAGACTAAGACATCTTGGACTCCACTGTGCACTTTACCTCCACTGACTGAACTGACCACTGATGAATAAAACTCTCTATTGTTGCAACGTTTTTATATAGTCCCGATCTAAGACCCAGAATGAACAGATACGCAAAAATTTGGTACAACCTGACAGAAATGCAGCCAGGAAAGAGGCTTTAATGGATAAAAAGCCAAAAAAAGAACTAACATGCAGTGTGACATTTAAAAAGGATTCATGTTCACCAGTTATGTGTTCAGATTAAACACACTAGATACCGTAGAGGAGCTAAATTTTCTGAGATAACTTGGAGCATTTTCACACCTTGAGTTTCCTCCTGGCGTTAAACTTCTTCAGGCACTCGACTGTCTCCTGTCTGTGCATCATGGAGGCCACCGTTGAGCGTTGCTGCGGGGAGACAGAGAAAGAGATGCTGAAAATAAAACATTTAGAAGAGGAGCCATGACAGTGACAGGTTTATGTGGGCAGGAGCTGTCGGAGAGACTTGCTTCCCTGGAATGTGTTGATTCTGAGACTCTTTAGGTGACGACACTTTTGGCAAAAACCCCGGAGCTAAATCTATTCAACTTGGCTTTGTGGCGTCTGGCAATCATCCCCATTATGCAGTGATCTTGTTATATGATGGGACATATGAGGCAGAGTCGGAGTATTCTGCTTTGCAAAGTGGCAGAGGAAGTATTTTGATCCTTTACTTGAGTAAAAGTAGCGCTATACGAATATTGCAGTTTTCCAGGAGGTGTCGGAGAGTATTTTCAGATCTTGTCTAAGCTACAGCTAACATTTATATCACAGACTATATATAAAGGTGGACGACGTGTCTGCATTTCCTCCCACTGGACGAAAATTAAGGGTAAAATATGTCAGGTACGGCCACTGCCATCTTGTGCTGGTGTCGTAAATTGGATCCAGCCATCAAATAACTAATTAAAACCAGACTCATTAGAAAAATTAACACTTGAACAAATATTAGCGTGATAAAGACTACCTAAAATGACAGAAACCATATTTTTTATTAGCATCTGCTAACATGGAGGGGGTGCGGTTGATGACCTATACAGGAAGAACCAAAAACTGCAGTTCCTCAAACGTCCACTTGAGGCTGGTTCCAGAAGTGAGTCAGTCTCCATAAGTCCCCATGTTAAAATGTCCAACTTCACAGCAGAAATAAACACGTTTAGATGCTTCTTTGCTTTCGTGATGCGAGTTAGATGAGAGGATTGACACCACTCTCGTGTCTGTGCGTTAAATATAAAGCTACAGCCGGCAGTCAGTTAGCTTAGCTTAGCATAAACAGTGGAAACAGTAGGAAACAGCTAGCCTAGCTAGCTCTGTCCAAATGAAGCAAAATTAGCCCACCAGCACGTCTAAAGCTCGTTAATTAACATATTTTATCCAAGAGACAACCTCTGTGTCAGTTCCTCAAATGTCCACTTGAGGCTGGCTCCAGAAGTGAGTCAGTCTCCATAAGTCCCCATGTTAAAATGTCCAACTTCACAGCAGAAATAAACATGTTTACAGCCTGGTACAAAAAACAGTTTTGGTCTCTATAGCTAATTTCCCCGTTCATGACAACTGTACTGAGGGTGAATTTTTATACAACTCACCTGTTCAGATTATATTAAGGCTTAAAGTTATGCAGAATTAAGAGCGTGGGCGCTTTGATTGACAGGTGGGTGTCGTCACAGGTGGCTTGTTTGAGCAACCAGGCGTCATTCAGCCCGCCTCTTTGCCCATTTTTGGATCAGACGGGAGCAGACGGAGGCAGGACTGCCACCACACTGAGCTCTTCCTGTGGGTGTCGTCACGAAGACTACGTCCATGTTTTATTAAGTCTATAGTTTTAGCTCCACTTTTGGGGAGCTGTCATGTCGTTCATCTTTATATACAGTCTGTAAATAGGTTGTACGGGGTGTAAATATCAGAAATATGTGTGTTTTAACGGCCCTGGTTGTTAGTGCTTTAGCCTCTAAAACATTTGTTTATGTCTCAGAATAACACTTTCATATCAGAGCATCCTGGTTGCGCTCGTAAGCTGCTGATTTTTGTCGACGATGAGCATGTTAAAGTGTTTATCCCTGAGCCCTCCTGTGGAACATTCAAGATAAGCTGACCCTCACATATCACAGATCACATGTTTGGAGACAGACGGTGCTGATATTTGGCGCTTTGGACAGATGTTTAGAGGATTTACAAATTACTGGAGTCTCGAACGGGGGCCATGAAATATTGAGTTAAGAGGGTGCTGGATGTTTACTTACGCAGACCCATGGGTGCTTCAGAGCCTCCTGGGCTGTGATTCTCTTGGCTGGGTTGATAGTCAGCATCTGGTTGATCAGATTTTTAGCCTCCGGAGTCACCGTGTCCCACTCCGGGGAGGGGAACTAAAGGGCACACACACCCATGCATTCCCAACACATACAGCAAACACATGAGCGACATAATGTGCGATTTAAAACCAGAGAGAAACAGAGCGATAACAGCGACAGAGGCAGGCTCACGTCGTATGCTCCGGCTTTGATCTGCTGGTAGAGTTTGTGCTGGTCCTCGTCCCAGAACGGAGGGTATCCAACCAGGAGGATGTAGAGGATCACACCTACACACAGAAACACAACCTTTGTCTGAGTGACGAGATGGAGAAAGAGGAGGAGGCGGCGGCGGTGAGGAGAGCTTACCGCATGCCCAGATGTCTACAGGTTTACCGTACGCCTCCTTCCTCAGCACCTCTGGGGACAAGTAGCCAGGAGTCCCTGCAAAGCCTGCAAGAAAAACACACATCGGATTCCAGTTTGTGGTGAATCAGTGATAAGCAACATTGTGCAACTTTTCTCTCACAAACTAACAAACTTTACATTATGCTGATCTACACTGACCTGTAATCAGGTGAATGGTGTCTCTGTCATTCGTACGTCTGTTCTCACACTGTAACTTTGGGCTCCGGGTCGGGAGAAGTACGTAACGCTACTCAGTTTGTTAGCTGCTGGTAGCTGCTGTTAGCCAATGTTAGCCCAGTTTGTTCGCTACTGTTAGCTATTGCTAGCTCAGTTTGTTCGATGCTGTTAGCTCAATTTGTTAGCTGCCTTTAGCTAATGTTAGCTCAGTTCGTCAGATGCTGTTAGCTCAGCTTGTTAGCTGCTGTTAACTATATTACCTTCTGCTAGCTATTGTTAGCTCGGTTTGTTAGCTGTTGTTAACTATATTACCTTCTGCTAGCTAATGTTAGCTCAGTTTGTTAGATGCTGTTAGCTAGTGTTAGCTCAGTTTGTTAGCCAGGCTTTGTGTTTGTACCAGAGGTGTTTTGGACCACCGGGAAAAAGAAGAGGAGATTTTAAGGCCCGGGGAGTGGGGGAATGCTAACGGGGGAGCGGAGCCAATGTCATGCCAGAACTGGAGCTGGACGAGCGGGGTTTGGGTTTTGGGTTTCTTGTAACCGAGCTTAGCAGCTTTTATGGATGTTGTTGTACTGGACTGCAGTATATTTACTGTGTGTTTCTACTGTTTTGTCTTCCTTACATACATACACGATGGTGTCAGAATATTAAAAACACGTCTGAATATGATGCAGTCCAGGACGACACCCCTACTCACTATGACCTCAATGCTAATACATGTAATTGAATTAACACCTTTATGAAAGTGTCAAACAAACATCATGAAAATGGGCTGAGCTGCTGTACTGGGTTGCATTAGTCTGTGTAGGAGTACTTCACAAAGTGGGTGCTGTCATTTCATGCTGTATTATTATATACGCAGCACATTTTTATCCAGGAAAGCCCAAAAATCACAAAGTATAAAGCTTCAGCCAAGTCTGTGAATTCATGTCTAAAATCGCTATAGAGCAATCTTTTGAATGTCTGTTATACAGACTGAAGGTGATTTTATACGCAGTCTCTGAATCACTGCACTGACGACAATTATGAAAATGCAGCTTAATGTAAAGTCAGAGCTTTTATAACAGATCATTTTGGCTCTGGGTCAAAGTCCTTTTCGTGGGAGTTGCTGTTGAACTATCCTATCACTGTCCTCGTTAGCTTCCCGGATAGAAGAAGAATATTTGAAGATCCAGAAAAGTGGCCGTTCAGTCGAGAGGAGATCGATCTAATATTAGAGGAAGAGGAGACAAAAGTCTCAAGGGCACGCTGACACCGAGGATGAAATGACAGTACGGATGAACAGTCCTGAAGCTTTCCTCCGTTAAAATGGTTTGCAGACTTTAGCGGGACGGCTCTGCTGCACATCACAACTGTCAGGCAACAAAACCCTTCAAGATCAAGAGGAGGTGGAGGAAGAGGAGGATGAGGAGGAGGGAAAGATTCTCTTATGCCACCATATATGAGTTATTATTTCATTTTTCTGCAGTGACAGTGATCCATACGTGAATTTTTTCGTTCTGATCGAGCAGCAACCTCCGTGGAAGTGCCACAAACTGCAGTTCCTCAAACGTCCACTTGAGGCTGGCTCCAGAAGTGAGTCAGTCTCCATAAGTCCCCATGTTAAAATGTCCAACTTCATAGCAGAAATAAACATGTTTACAGCCTGGTACAAAAAACAGTTTTGGTCTCTATAGCTAATTTCCCCGCTCATGACAACTGTACTTAGCTAACAACAGGCTAAATCAAGACAATGCAAAACTAAAACAAGCTAACAACGAGCTAAAACAAGTTAAAACAAGCTAACAACAGGCTAAATGAAGATAACACAAAACTAAAACAAGGAACTAAAACAGTTTTGGTCTATATACATAATGGTTTGAGGGTTTGTTGAAAAAGGGGAAAGAAATAATTGGTACAGGACACAAGGCTAATGGCTAATGCTCCAATTAGCACACAGAAGCAACGCCTACTTCTACGTGGATCATCAACTGATGAGCATGCTAGCATTTTGCCTGGGACATGAAGCTTTAGCCTCAGCCTTTTAGCACAACATCATGTAGCTGGACGTATTCAAGACTCATACAAGACTTCATCGAACTCGTGGAGCTAACGCTAGCTTAATTAGCTAGCTAGCTAGCTGACAAGCGGAGCAACAGTAACTAAGGGGGGGTGGGGCCTAACTAGCGGCTGCTCATCTTGTTGTGGTGAGGTGTTATTTGTGCTCAGGTATCTCCTGTAAATGTGTGTGTCGTGTGTAACGTACCAAACCAAGCCTGCTGGTCTCCTTGAACCTCAATGGCCAGTCCAAAGTCAGCCAGCTTCACCGCTGCGTTCTTACACTTGCTGGCCAGCAGCAGGTTTTCTGGCTGCACGAGTAACACAAACACACCAAACACAGTCATGTCATGTCAGGAGAAATCATGCTAAACAAGCTAAACAAGCTTCCTTTCTTTTCTGTTTTCATTTTATAGATTCAAAGTTTTATGGATTCAGCGAATGCGAAATAAAGAACTTCAAATATTCTGCTATGAAATAATATCAATGAATACCTGTCACGTGTAACTCTGCAGTCTACAGCCGTGGATGGATTATGATAAAATGACTCCTGGACAGAAAAGTTAAAGACCCCCATACCCTCTAATACAGGAGCAAGACACATGAACTGAAACAAACACAAAACTCTGTGTTGTGTTTCTCTGTAGTCATTCTGGATGTTTTCTGTTTCTTTCTGTTTCTTCTGAGTCTCTTTGAGATCAGTTTCCATTTTGTCTCT
This sequence comes from Sciaenops ocellatus, assembly GCA_033000465.1. Taxonomy (NCBI): domain Eukaryota; kingdom Metazoa; phylum Chordata; class Actinopteri; family Sciaenidae; genus Sciaenops; species Sciaenops ocellatus. The sequence continues at coordinate 24,599,782 of CP136874.1, read as the reverse complement.
TTGTCTCCATGCTCATTTTTTGTCTCTTTCCGTGCCTCTTAGTTGTAATTTAGTGTCTCTTTGTAGTTTTTTTTGAGCCTCTTCGTGGTCATTTTGCATCTCTTTGTAGTCATTTTGGTTGTTTTGAGGCTCTTTTTTGTAATTTAGCGTCTCTTTGTGATATTTGTTTTGTTTCTTTGCAGCTGCTTGATTGACTTTCCAATAAGAAATCTCAACAGTTGTTCATACAGAGGTTCTGTTCCAGGGCTCGTTCAGTAATCCATCCATGATACTAATAAACCAGCTACCTATCATCTTCTGACTTCTGACTGATCAGATCTGAGGAGGGCGTGTGCCACCTTCGGCCACACCTCTGGGAGAAGTGACCTTCCCTTCCTGGTTTTTAGGAGTTTCAAAGGAAAACAGAAATGTGAGCGTGACAAACCCGTCAAACCCAGATCAGAGGACTAAGAATAGCTACGACACACATTCAGAGCAACACTCATACATATTCTATCACACACACACACTCGGAGGCTGAGACGGACAGATGGGACTTAAAAAATGTCTATAAGCTTTTTTTGCCATTTGTTTACTTGAAGAAGACCAAACACAGCTTGTCTTTTTGCAACAGTCGTGTCTTTCCTGCTCAGACGCTGATGTTACAGCAATCTGACAAACATCTACAGCCCACAACACACACACACACACACACACACACAGCTCACAGTGTTGTATAACCAGTTAATGCTGATCGTGATTGATTCGTGCCATCAAACAATAATCAGTCCACCACGGCGGCAAAGAAACACTCACTCCAGCTGCAGGAGAGTCATCATGTCACCCTCCGATGGCTCATTTAAACTCAATTAGAGGAAATCTGACTTATGAACCGGGGGTGGAACTAATTAAATTGGCTGACATCGACAATAAAATCATCTAACACGAACAGTTGATCCCCATGACGCAGGAAGCAGAGTGCTGCTAACTGCCTTATCTTGACGTGTTTCCAAATACCTTTGCAACTACTACGTTTTATTGTAGCAAAAAATGTACTCAATTAAGACAAAAGCTAATAAGGATGAAGTTGCTAAATAAAGGCTTAAAATTAGATTTCTACAACTTAATTTCTCCATTTTCTGTCTTGCAGGATATTGTTTGTCATCATTTAATATCTTGTCTAGGGCTGCAACTCACAGTCATGCTCATTACTGATTAATCTGTGGATTATTTTCTTGATTAATCATTTAATTTATTGTCTATAAAAAGTCTGAATTTCCCACAGCCCTTGGTGAAAGTCCATTTTTGTCTGACCAGCAATCCAAACTCTAAAGATATTTATGTTATGACATAGAATAGAAAGAAAAGGTAGAAAAACTGTGGCATATTTGCTTAGATTACTTAAAAATGAATCTATCATCAAAATAATTACTGATTCAGTTCAGTTCAATCCACTAATTAACTAATTATTTGAGCTCTAACCTCAAATATTTCAAAAACAAACAGATAAAACCATAAAGATAACATTTAGTTTCACTGTTAAATGTTTTTTTTTAAAGTGAACAGCGATTTTGCCCAAAAATAAACGGATCCTTCGAGGTGCGAGTTGACATTTTGCCTCGTCGTTAACAAGGTCAGGTTGTTTTAACTCAAAAAACGAGCGCGAGTACGAGCTAATGCTGCTCATTTCTTCTCCGTCGTGCATCATGAAGAGACTGAGCGGGAAGATTCATTTAACAGGGAGAGAAGTGAACAAACACAGCTTCAGTTTTTTGTCGTGTCCTTTATGAAACTCACGTAGAGCACACTAACTCGCTGGACGTGACATTTTGAGGCACGCTGAGGATCGAGGATCGATCCTGAGGATATATCAGGTGTCATTTTCTGCCTGTATGTTTTTATGTTTTAGCTTCAACTAATGAGAAAACAACAACAACAACGACATCGTTGTCATCCACGAGGGAAATCATCACACCACAACCTCACAACCTTTCCCATCTGGCCTCCTCTGCGTGGGCAACCTTTAATACACTTCTGTAGGGTGAAGTGATTGTGGAGTTCCCCAAAGAGTCCCACTGCAATAATATCAAGTGAGCCGAGGCCAGCATGGAGAAGCAGCGTGTATATTATAAATAATGTTTATATGAACAGTTACAATAAGAATCAAAATGTTGTTTTGCATCATAAAAATGTGGATTTTTTGTTGTTGTTATAAATGCAGTTGTGAGAAAATACAAGGACATTTTTCAACTATACAAACAGTCAATGAATACTGTGTAACATGGTTACAATCACATGCATCTTTATTAGTTTTAATCATATTTATTAACAGTTTTAAACCTGCTTTTGATTATAAGTGTGTAAAATATATATATCTTTAAAAGTAATATAAACTTAAACCTAAACTTTGATACACAATGAAGTTATTTAAGTAATTATATTCATGCTTAGATCCTCAGTAAGTAGGTTTAAAATCGTTTCTAATGTCCTAAAGCGGGTTTAAGATATTCCATACATTTATGAATAACCAATCATGAGATGTATGTTCAAACAAAGACTTTAGAACAAACTATAAATTGTTCTAATCAACATAAATACATAAATATCTTGTAATTAGTAATTCATAAATGTATGAAAAACACCTTTATAAACAATTTAAACTTACCTACTTCACCTGTATCACTTGATAAAAGCTTTATTACACAGTAAAATGTGAGTTTTTATTAATAATATCATGATATGGATTTAATATTTTTAGTAAACAATACTTTTAATGTAACTACAGTGTTATGAAACATTTATTAGCTGTTTGTATTAGTAAGTTTTTGTGTATAAATAAAATAAAATCTTTTATAAACACTGTAAAAATGTTTTAAATTAACATACGCTCTATTAACTGTTTGTACAAATGAATTTTTACACATTTATAATAATTTATATAATATTTATAAATGGGTTAAAACTACTGAAGGTATCATGTGATTATAACTATGTTATACAGCGTTATTAATCATTTATTAACTGTAATATATGTACTTTAAAGGAGGAGCTGTAGCTGTAAACAAACATATTAACACTTTATAATGTCTGTATATCTGTTTATGATTATATTACTTTATAGTGTGTATAAAGTATTCATTAGGTGTTTATATACTGCTTATAGATGTCATATGGGGGTTATAATAACATCCCTTTGTTTAGATTTATTTATATTTATCTCTTTTAGACATTTTTTAGAGTAATCTTTCATTGAAGAAAATGGAATCACAGCATCTGTCCTTTATTAATTCAGTCAAAATAGTAGATACTTTACTTATCTTGGTTTATCTTGTCAGAAAAGTTTGAAAAACCAAAGTCATTACCATTTTATGTCAATGAACTTAAAGACAGGAGCTGAAAATCAGGTTGAAAGTTCAACTTTTGGGTTCAAAGTGTCTCTTGCACCTGTAACCACACCCATCAGTGATGTCACGGCGTGCTGACACACCCTTAAGTACACTTCTATGTCACTTCAACCGCTGGACGTCAGGAAAGAAAACAAGATTCCAGCTGCTGTGAAGTTCAGTTCAATTAAAACATCACTGATAAACATTCAGGTGCATGCACGGACGTTAGTTTCATAAAACACAAGAAGGCAGACGCTCATGCATGCAGACGTGCACCGACATGCTGGGTTTAAATATGTCTTACTGCACTTACCAGCCTTCAGTAGGTGGTACAACAGTCAGACGCAGACAAACACAACTTTAAATCCCTCCCAACACACACTCAGACACACACGCACGCACACACACACACACAACACGTACACAAACACACACCCCTGCAGGTGACTCACCTTGAGGTCTCTGTGTACCACCCCCATCTGATGGCAGTGGAGCACGGCCTCCAGGATCTGCTGGATGCAATGACTGCACGCAAACAGCAGGGGGAGCAGGTTAGTCTGAGCACATTCAGCCCCCACCTGTCACATCCATGCAGAGGCAGCAACGTCTCAATACAAGGCCACACACACACACACACACACACTCAACACAGGAATGATGTCTCACTGCACGCTCACGCCACATTCACACAGAAAAAAGTGTGAAGAGTGAACCTGTCTGTGAACTACGGAGGGAAGAAGGTGTGCCGTTTGCTATTTTCTGTTTTCAAGAAAGGGCCAAACATTAGTCAAGTCAGTGTGGGAGTGAGCTGCAGCTCCGTGTGGGAGGCGCCGCGTCTAACCTGCACATTCTCCTGTGTAATTTATTCAGAAACGGCAGTAACACCCGGCCTTTGACGAAACATTTTAGCAGGTTTCCAAGTGTCTGAAGTAGACGCTGCTCTGCTGTTACTCCACTGAACTCTACTCTCTTCCATGCTTACTCACTCGCTCTCACTCACTCTCACTCTTCCAGAGTATGATGCTCGGTCTGTTAGGACCCACAGGAAATCACAATTCTAGTTCAGACCGTCTAAAGTAGTGCAACAAGAGTCCCAAAAGCAAAAACCTGAAGACAGGCAGACACGCAATAAAGAGACAGACAGACGGACAGACAGACAGCAGGCACAGGCAAGTCGCTTTAAGTCACAGGCAGAAAGTAAAATAATAAAAACACAAGCAAACCCTTGTACAGAGGGTTCAGGGCAATGCAACACAGTGAGACACACACACACACACACACCTTGAGGTCTCTGTGCACTATGTCATGTTGGTGGGTGTAAGACACACTGTCTAGAATCTGATGGATACAGTGACTGTGGAGACAAAACGACAGGGTGAGGAGCAGATAAAGGAGGGAACACGGGCAGCAAACGAAGATTAAAGACGGTAATACAGAAGAAGTACAGGGAGAAAAGGAACATCTGACAGGAAGAGGAACAGGAAAAAGAGAAAAAGATTGTACAGTCGGTCCACCAAAATTATAACAATAAATATATTTCCTGACTTCTCTCGCTAACATGATAGTTTTGATTTCACTTTTCCAGGTTTTGAGATATCTGTCTCTGAGATTTTACTCAATAAAATGGAGCAATTATATTAGATTAGATTAGAAAGACCAAATTAAAAGAAGAGCTATGTTATATAAAATGGTATCATCTGCATAGAAATGTATATACAATGTGAAATGGGAGAGACGCTCTTCTTACTTGCTGCTGTAATTATTATAGCTTATTTACTATTATTATTAATACTTATTTAGTGCTTTTTACTTGTTTACTTGTTTACCCAAATTTCTTCCATAATAACTTATTCTCTTGATCGTCACGTCATGACCGAGCACCCCGGGAAGAGTGTCAGGCTTTGAAACCAATTCGTCATAGTGTCCAAACTGTGTAATGACAGCATGGTGTCCACCACATGATGCATTTTATTCCTATTCAAGGTAGTGAAAAACTGTGCCAAGTGACACAACACTGTGTGATGTGTGCTCAGATCAGCATGCAGGAGCCATTTGTTACATTATCTGTATTTAAATGTCAGTAAACCTGATGGGCTGCGACTGATACGGGAAATATATGGACAAATGACATCGGTAAACTAAACATCAGCATATGCAGCGATGCTGACAGGTATTTTACAATGTGATTGATAGCTTCTCACTGCTTAATGTCATCGTAACTCACCATATTTTCTTTTCAACTCCAATTCATAACTTTTCTCTTTCCCCTGGACAGGTGTAAAGGTCTGCACAGGTAACCAGCGTTGAGCATCAATGAAATATTCTTGTATTTTTGGTGTTGACTGGCGATGTTAGCAACGTTTCATCGGCTAGTCAATGAATCGCACACATCTCTGGTCCAACCAATACTTTTAGATACATTTCAGTCCTAACCGAGGGATCTTCTGGGGACCATGAATGTCTTTACAAATTCACGCTAATCCAGCTGATATATGTAATAGATGTTGAGATATTTCAGTGGTGGACCAATGCTGTGAACCCTACAACTAAAAATGACATTCTCCTTGTATTGTACTGGGGTGGAAGCAGACATATAAGAGGCAGATATCTCAATACCTGAACACATTAAACCGAATCTCTCCACATGGCTGATTGTAACTTGTGGTTAAGTGAGAAAATATGTTTCTTGGTATTTGGGTGAACCTGCCCTTTAACGGGGTGGAGAAAGAAGGGAGGGATGGAGCGACTCCGTGTGCAGATGGAGTACAGAGAGGAAACTGTCAGTGAGATACTGTTGGACAGTAATCAAGCCATGCTAATCACACACCCACACACAAACACATAAGAGTCACACACACACACACACACACATATAATTTATGCAAAACGAACGAGGGAGAATGAAAGCAGATGAGAGGGTAGAAAAGAAAATAATAGGGAAACTAAAGCTAAAGAACACAGCGGAGAAAAACACGAATACTCCACACACCGAGATGATTATCGAGGCTCTTATGTGCCACCATTATGGCCGTATATGTGCCCTACATTCAAACGGGAAATGAAGCACTGGTGTGAATACCAACAACAGTCCCGATGGCACTTATTTAGTGCCAGTGTAGCAAATCTTTCCTCGTTGAAATTCATCCAACGTCAATTTTGTTTCATTTTTAATCTCAAATCTGCTTAAATGCACTTAAATGACGCCTCATTCAGGCGAGTTCATTAAAGTGTCAATCCTGAAAATCACCCATGTTGGTGGAGCAGTGTATGTATAATCATAATATACTATTAAAATTAAAATGATTACTCAATACTGAATACTAAATCTAACCAGGTTTTGAGTATGAAGTGAATTCACAGCGGTAAAGTAACAAATATAAGATGTGTGCATACTAAATTAATTCTTCAGTGACCTTGAAAATACTCAAATAATTTTGTTTTGTTGGTATTTAAAACAAGCTTATGTGCAAGTATAGTGTAGATTTTTAGACCATATTAAGAGAAGAGCTATGGTATATAAAATGGTATCATCTGCATAAAAATGTATATACAATGTGAGATATGGGAGAGATGCACCTTAAGAATACTTTTCTTACTTACTTATTGTACTCCTTATTACTATTATGTTGTTGTTTTTATGATTACTATTATTATTAATACTTATTTAGTTCCATTAAGATGACCTCTTACTTACTTATTTACTTGTTTACTCACATTTCTTCCATAATAACCATTCTTACTTATTACGTTTTGCTATTCTTATTACTATCCCCCTGCTATCCTTTAACTAACTTTAAATAGCTTTCATGTTAAGTTTTATTATATCTAAACAAAAAAAGAAATATTCACCCTGAATTGCAATTTGACCGTTGACTGTCATTGCACGTTTTATATCATTACTTACAGTAATTGTTGCAATAATAGTACAATAAAGTAAAGTACATTAATTTCTTGCTTGCTAACTGCAAGAGCAGCACACTATGAAGATTACACTACATACTATACAGTACTGCATACAGTATATATTAATAGCATGTCGTATGAAACAGCATAGAAACGCACTGACTAATCTGAAATATGCTATCATTTTCTGGACTTGCATAAATTTGCATATTTCCCGTGAATTTCCAAAGGTTGAACCTTGCCAGAACAAACTGAATGCCGTATAAGAAAGGCCCGATTTTGAAATAAATACACTAAATACTAAATATGGCATGTTTTCAAATATGATAATCTTAAGGAGTAACACTTTTACCACTAATACTACCAACATCTAATATATCAAAACATCATGTTTTCATGGAGAATTATGTACTGGACTTCTTCTTATGTAGTAAATTATGATTAATAAAAAGCATTTATTCATGTTTTTTTGGAAATAAGTGAATAAGAGCTTGTTTAACAATCACGGTCTTAAAATCTGATGGTTTACATCATGTGCTTCACTGCTGGTAAACAACCTCAGCTCTGGTTTCTTTATGTCGAAAGCACGCGGTATAAAAAGCTAATTTACGGCTCTGAATATGACAACAGGTGGGGTGATAAAAACGCCAGCGATGGAACCTGGACTGAGAGATAAAGATATTTAAGCAGGATCAAAAACAGCTGCTTTTTGTTTTTACTGCATCTCTCATTCTACCTCTTTCCCTCCTCCTTTTAATGTTTCAGTCCCCTTCTTTTCTTCTCTCTCTCGCCTCCACAAACCGCCTCCACAGTCAAATTGATTTAAGTCTACCTCCTGAGGGGGTTACAGCGTGGGCATGTGTGCATTTTTTGCATGTGTATGTTTCCATCTGTCTGTAAAATTCTGACGCTGGGGGGGAAAAAGCTCCTCGACCTCTATTGCAATTCAGCTTCACAGATAAACCGTGTCGAGGTGTTATCCATCAGAACAGGAGCCTGTGACGCTAAAAAATATAAATAAATAAAAAAACAATGTGTCAAAATTGTCTGTGTGCTAATGAGAGGAGCTGAAACTCTCAGGGCTGCTGGAGGACTGCAGAGGCCGGAGGACTGACACATGAGGGGGGGATGAAGAAGAGAAAAGAGAGAGAGAGAGAGAGAGAGAGAAAGGAGAACATATATGAGTAACATCGGGGGGTGTTTACCTGGCATCTGCTTCACTGTAGTACTCTCTAGCCACAATATCCTCAAACAGCTCCCCTCCTGTCACCCTGAGAAACGTAAAGACGAAGGTTAAAACGCCAAATTATATATATTCATTCACTCAGGCGGCACACACACACATGCACACGCACACACACACACACACACACACACACAGGAGGGGGATGTCCTCATTAGGGGGAAACCCCGGCTGCAGGATTCACTCCGACTGGGTTGCCATGGAGACTGGCTCCGGTGCGGGGGAGTGTAGCTGTATCTGTGTTTGTGCGCGCTAAAGTGGAAGCCGCAAAGGATGGAGGTGGTGGGGAGGAGGGGAGGAGGAGGAGGGGAGGATGGGGAGGAGGAGGAGGGGAGGAGGAGGAGAGGAGGGGAGGACTGTTATGTAATGGGGGGAACTGCCTTGGAAACGAGGAGAGGGGATGAGGAAGAGGAGGAGGAGGAGGAGGAGACGAAGGGAAGGAATGAAGAGAATGCGGATGTAAGGAAAGGAAGAGAGCAAAGGAGACACACGCAGGGAGGACTGAAGGAAAGGAGTGGTGGAAAATGAAGCATGAAGGGGGGAAGAGGGAGGAGGAGGGAGAGCAGCACAGTACGGCAGAGAAAGAGAAGAAGAAGAGAAGAGGAAGGAAGGAAGGAAGGAAGGAAGGAAGGAAGGAAGGAAGGAAGGAAGGGGGAAACTCACAGGTCAAAGAGGAGATAGTGGAAGCCCTCCTCTGAGATACTGTCATGGAGACGAACTGCAGGAAGAGGAAGAGGGAGGCGTCAAAATAATCTGTAATCATCTTTTTAGGACACATATTCACATTTTTATATCTTCTAATTTATTAAATCTTAAAGGATGACGCTCCATCGCCCACCCCGTTATAAACAAGAGCACAAACCGAGGAAGCTCCAACTCATCATCTTACAGTGAGGAAACACCGGAGGCAGATTAAAATAAATCAATCAATCAATGAAATAAAGTTTAAAGCAAAATAAAATATATATAGACAGCCAAAAATAAAGATTAAGATATAGAAATAGACAAACAACTAACCTAATAAATATAGATAAAAAGAAAAGTGAATATAATAATATATAAAAAGAAAAATATAGATATAAAGTAAAAGTCAGATTAAGTCTTGTAAATGTTAATGCTTCCTCTGTTTTTTTTTTATTTGTCTTAATTAATTATTTTCTTTTATGTAACAAACAGCAAAGCGTCATTCAGTTATTAAAATAATTATCAATTTAATGTTCTGTTGATCGACTGATTGATTAATTAAGTGACCAATTACTCTATTTGGAGTCACAGTCGTTATGTTTAATAGAAACCTGTGACTTGCTAACAGCTGATCTGACACAGATTTGACAACAATCGTGCAAAGAGGAAAAAGTTTAAAGCTCAGCGTCTCACCGATGTTTGGGTGTTTGAGTAGTCTGCAGATCCGAGCTTCTCTCTCCAGTTTCTGATGATCTACAGGAAAACCAAACTACAGCGTTACAACAACGTCTCATTTACATTTTACTACATTTACAACAACAACGTCTCAAACAAGCACGTGAAAGAAGATGAAGGTCGGTGTAAATTCAAACAGACGCTACAAATGATTAAAAATGAAAAACTTCTGAAGAACGAGAAGTTCAACGCAGACAGACGAGTTTCCTACATCTGTGAGGACAGCCTGAAGGACACATCTGTCCAGATGTCCATTTAACCCCCATTTAAGATAGAGGAGAGGAAACAAGGAGACAAGAGAGGAAACACAGAGGAGAGAAAACAAGGAGACAGGAGGGGAAACTAGAGGAGAGGGAAGGAGAGGAAATGTGAGAGGAGAGGAAACAAGGAGACAAGAGAGGAAACACAGAGGAGAGGGAAGGAGGAAACAAGAGGAGAGAAAAAAGGAGACAGGAGGGGAAACGAGAGGAGAGGGAAGGAGAGGAAACATGAGAGGAGAGGAAACAAGGAGACAGGAGAGAAAATCGAGAGTAGAGGTATGGAGAGGAAAAAAGGGGAGAGGAGATTAAACGAGAGGAAAGGGAAGGAAAGGAAACAAGACAAGAGGAAACAAGGAGACAGGAGGTGAAATGAAAGGAGAGGTGAGTAGAGGAATCAAGAGGAGAGGAAACACAACGGAGAGGAAAGGAGGAAACAAGAGGAGAGGAAAAGAGAGGAGAGGGAAGGAGAGGAAACAAAGAGACAGGAGAGGGGAAAAAGGAGAAGAGGCAAGGAAAGAATTTGAGAGGAGAGGAAACAAGAAGACAGTAAAGGAAATGAAAGGAGAGGGACAGAGAGGTGAGGAGAGGAATCAAGAGAAGAGTAAACAAGGAGACAAGTAAGGAAATGAAAGAAAGGTTGGAAGAGTAAGTAAACAGAGGAAACAAGAGGAGAAGAAAGGAAATGAATAGGGGGTGAGAAAAGGAAACAAAAGGAAGGAAGGAAGGAAAGGATGTTTTTTATCCGACTGACACGTCACATCAGTCGTGTCAAAACGAACACGTGTGTGTGATCTTTGACTGCAGACGCCTGAATGTGATAAAATATAACAGGAGACCAAACTCTGAATAAGAGAGGCGCTCATCTCTGCGCTGTAATTACACCATTGTTTCTATTTTTAGACGATTTCTGAGGCGTTTTTTCAGCAGAAAAAGAGACTGAGGGGACGTCACAGCTGGACCGACACTGCGTGATGTCTATAACGGCATAAATAACCTTTAAAGGGACACTGAGTGTAAAAACAAAATGACACAAACTCATGATTTTTTCTCTCCGTAGTCACATTGTTTTCATGAAAAATGTGGATTTCTGAAGCCGTGTGCATCTGACTGAAACCTTCCTCCGCCCGTCTCAGAGGAACAGACGTGGAGGCTTCACACGCTGGAATCAAACACTCGCTAAAATATGCTAATGTGAGCTCTCAGATCTGGGACACACACACACACACACACATATATAACGATGGAAAAACTCCCGTGATGCCTCTGTAAACACTCCCTTCCACTTGTTTCTCTCACCTCTGGCCGAGAGCTTTTTGGTGTTGATGATTTTGGCGGCGTACTCTTGGCCTGTGCAGAGTTTGACACAGCGGCGAACCACTGAAAAGGCCCCCCTGGGAGACAAAGACAGGAGACAGGGAGGAGGAGATGGGTTAGACGCCATAGAAAGCTTTGTCAGCATCAAACGGGGAGTCTCAGCTATCAGATTGACCTCACGGTTGTTCTGGACTCTTCTCTGCTTTCAAAGCAGCCTGATCTGAATGCCTGATGAATACGAATCTGAGGCTCAGAAGGAAGCAGACAAGCACATAAATCCACATATAATACAGTGATGTCACAGGTTATAGAATAAAAACACAGGTTATAATCTACAGAACTTTTCACAAGCCACAAGTCTCTACTCCATCTACTCCACTTAACTTTATTTAAATCGCCATCATACCAACAGATCTGCCAAAGAGCCAGCTCATTATTATATTAAATTACACTTTTACAGTATCATGTGTCCCAAATTATTATTAATTCATGCATTTCTTCTGATTACAATGTAAGAAATCCTGGAGTTTGATGATTTAAATCAGAAACTGGCAAGAAATTCCTGCTGGGTTTAACATTAGCTACTCTAGTTAGCTACTGTGGTTATCTACTGTAGTAGTAGCTAATACAGTTAGCTACTTTGATTAGCTACAATTAGTTAGCTACTACAGTTAGCTGTCTACTGTAGTTTGTACTACAGTTAGCTACTGTAGTGAGCTACTGTGGTAATCTACTGTAGTAGTAGCTAATACAGTTAGCTATTGTAGTTACTTCAGTTAGTTACTACAGTTAAATACTCCAATTAGCTACTGTAGTTGGCTACAATAGTTAGCTACTACAGTCTACTACAGATATCTACTGTTGTATAGCAGTTAGGTACTGTAGCTACTGCAGTTAGGTACTACAGTTAGCTACTCTAATTAGCTACTGTAGTTAGATACTATAGTTAGGTATTGTATTTACTATAGTTAGCTATTACAGTTAGCTCTAGTTAGCTACTGCAGTTAACTAACTAAAGTTGACCACTGTAGTCTACAGTTAAATGGACCACAACTTTAGTTAGCTAACTACAGTAGTTAAGTTTAGTTAGCTACTGCAGCTAACTAAAGCTATCGACTGTACACTTAGCTAGGCCTACTAGTTCCAAGTTGGCTACTAACTCGGAACCAAGCGAGGAAAAACAAACCGTACGACCAGAATGTTTAAACCGAAGGATTTTTGAATGGCGTTTATGTGACGTTTGATTAACGCAGTAACGTTGTTGTAGATCGTAGTGTATGTACCCGTGACATGAAAGGACGTCGCCTTTAGAGTTGACGTTACTTTGTACAGGTGGTCGCTGTTATTAATGTTATTCAGCCTTTAAAACAGATGCTGCATATTTTTGTTCACTTTTCAGGCAGGAAATTATTACTTTGATTCTACTGTGCTTCTGTTGACCTGAACTTTTTATTAAAAGAACAAACTGCAGCATCCAGTAATTATGAGGTAATTGACATTTTTCTCTCCTTCTTTAAAGACTGAATAATGTTAATAGCAACAACCACTTATATAAAGTAACCTCCACATGGTCACAGATCACAACGTGACACCTGATTCATCTATATTCAATGTGAAACAGGCTTATTTTCTCCATAACTTCAATAATTTCAGCGATGTGAGGCATCAAAAATGAAATGAATTTAGTGTTTCAAGGATACGTATTGTGAGTGTGTGTGCTGGAGTTTTTAGGGCCACATTTGCTCATCAAATCCAATAGAGACAAACAGAAATAACCACCTCTGTCATTTCTCAGAGCTAATTTTACCTCACCTCGGTATTGTTACGCAATGAAACACTCACACTCCCCTCCGAGCCCCCCAAGCCTCTCTCACAAGCACTCCAACAACAACATTATGAGGAGACAGGGGTGAGTAAGCATGGCACTCGCTGACACTCCGCTAGAAAAGACAGCGGAGCTTCGACATGACAGGTTATCTGCAGGCCAGGTGGGAGTCAGGAGGAGGGCCAAAAACCTGGATATGTTCAACCAAGAGTGTAATAAGACTAATCTTTTATATTCTACCTCTCGCAGAAAAAGCTAAACTGAACTGAAATGAAACTTGAATATTAGCATGTATTAATTATTTTCAATGACGCTCGTTCAACATACCCCGGCTTGGACCACAGGGGTGCCCCAGGGCTCGATGCTGGGGCCCCTTACACCACAACTCTTGGTCCGATTACTGGCATGGCTTGTCGTATCAATGCTATGCAGATGACACTCAGCTCTATCTGTCATTTCCACATGACGACCACTCGGTCTCTGCACGGATCTCTGAATGCTTTATGTCTTACATCGTAAGACAAATCAGGCCCTAACTGACTCAACATGCTACACAGCTCCTGATACAGGCTGTGGTCATCTCGCGAACGCCCTCCTGACGGGCCTCCAAGTAAAACCCGTTCAGAATGTACCAGATCAGGGGCGTCCCTCTCTACCTTCACAAACCTCCTGAAGACCTCCAGCTCTTCAGAGAGGACCTCCTCTACAACACTACCAACAACTGGACGTGATACATCTGTCCCCTCTACAACTGTCACTTGATTCTTTGCGAGTTGCATCAGCTAAATAACTTAAATTAAAAATGCATTGAATAATTCAATGTCAATCTTTGAGTTTTAGGTTGTAAATATCAAATCATTCATTACTTTTGTTGCTCAGATCGTTTCAATGGGGGATTGGAAAGGATTTGGATTTGATTAGCTGACTTTGTTGACAAAATCATAATCGATTGATCAATAATTTGTTGAGAATTTGAGTCCATCTTTAAGTCATTTAGGACTTTTGTTGCTTAGATTTATTCAAACCTAAATAAACTGATTTCTAAGCCACTTGGGCTCAGCTTAAAGAAGCTGTAAATACAACTCTGCTATATTATTTTGAGCTGATATCAAACTTGTTCACAAATAATTCCTTATATCCAGTAAAGCAACACAAGAATTAATTAGGAGTTGCGTTTATGTCCACCTGTTCACTCTCCTTGGGCTGTTTTTGCTCTCCATCACCTCCAGTGGGAAATATCTGTCTCTTTAGCTGCTAAATGCTCCACTATGTTCACCAGCTAGTCTCTAACTGTGTGTTTATGAATTAAATATTGACTCTTTTATCTCTGTTTTTGGTCTCCATCAGCTCCTGAGGGAAATATCTTTCTCTTTAGCTGCTAAATGCTGCACTGTGTTTGCCAGCTAGTCTCTTAACCGTGTTTGCCTGCTGTTTGCTGCTGAGCAGGTTGTGTACAGAGGGTTTATCTGAGCTTTTTCTATGAAAACTGCTGCCTGCTGGAGCTGAAAATGAAGGGAGCTGCAGATAATTCTCTGCAGGTTCATCATTACCAGAGACGCCATCTACATTGTCACGTTATGACAACTTAAAAAGTGATATGTCAATGTTGTGTTTACAACTTCTTTCTACTGCCCCCAAGTGGCCAAACAAAATTTAAAACACCAGATTGGGGGCATTTAGTCTGATTGCAATCCCCTCACATCACCCTCTCCTTCCTAGCCAAGCGGCATCCTCCGTGGCTGTGAAGTGAAGCCAATGTGGAAGTCCCAAAAACTGCAGTTCCTCTTGTCATCCACTTGAGGCTGGCTCCAGAAGTGAGTCAGTCTCCATAAGTCCCCATGTTAAAATGTCCAACTTCACAGCAGAAATAAACATGTTTACAGCCTGGTACAAAAAACAGTTTTGGTCTCTATAGCTAATTTCCCCGTTCATGACAACTGTACTGAGGGTGAATTTTTATAGAACTCACCTGTTCAAATTATATTAAGGCTTAAAGTTATGCAGGATTAAGAGCGTGGACGCTTTGATTGACAGGTGGGTGGCTTGTTTGAGCAACCAGGGCTTCATTCAGCCTGATGATCCACATCTTTTAGATTAGCCAAGAGGCAGAAGAGGCAGGACAGTAACAAAAAAAGATCAATTCTTCATTTCTGGTGATTAAACATGAATAAAAACACAGTTATGAATATTATATTCTGTAAATAAAGCTCCGTAAATTTTACACACTGGACCTTTAAACTCGATAAACCTGCACTGTAACAACTTTTTGAAAGTCCCAAAATAATTTGAAGTCAACCCAAGCAGCACATTTTTCAAACTAAGAAACATTTTTGTTTAATAAATTACTTCACAACTAATTACAAAAGAGTTGCTGATTATATTTTCCATAACACGACTTGAGTAATCGACTAATCGTTTCAACTTTAATTAAACTCCAAACAGATCTGTCAGGGGAGTCGTGACTCCGAACACTCGACATGCTCGACATCCTTTAAATCTCCATCACACACACATAAAACAAAAAAGTGACAACCCCAGCAAAACAGCAATAAAGCTGCGTTATCAGTGAAGACAGCTGCTGCTGCTGCTGCTACTCCAGCATCTCTATTGTCTTTAACTTATCACATCCCACACACACACACAAGTGGAGATCCCGGTTATCACATCACAACATAAAACATCAACTAAAACCACGTCCACGGCTCTAAACTTGTGCTTTTCTTCCTCCTCCAGTGCTGTGGAATAAATGTTCCTGTGAGGCAAACGTTGCAGAGAGAGAGATCCTCTCTACCCACGCACAACCTGACAGAGACACCGAGTCCACTTTGCATCTACCCACTGTGGCACCCATAGCCTCTTCAGTCTCTCTCAATTTGTCTGCATCCTATTAAGGGCCACACATCGCTCTATTTCTGTTTTTCATATCAGAAGACACACCTCGTTAGATTAGCAGGAGATCAAGTGCAGCAGCAGCAGCAGCAGCATTATTTTCTGACTTCCACTAAAGCCAGCTCATGATGAGCTTAATTCCAACACATCAGCTTTTTTTTCTCAGATATTAAGCCGGTTTGTCCCTAATTAGCCTTTGGGCACAGAGAGGGGAAGATGAAGTGGAGGATGGATGAGGAGGAGGAGGTGGAAGGAGGAGGAAAAGGGGGGTGGTGGGATGCCCAGAAGTGCTCCATGCAGCTTCATCTTCATGCAAAAATCCAACTATGTGGAGCCTGCTGCATTTAAAGTAAAAACAAGCCATGCATTGAGGAATTAAGATAATTAAGGAGATTTAAGAGCTCCAAACAAGCGTGCGTTTTTTTTGGAAAGAGATGGAGCTGCATCCATCATCATCACCGCAGATGTTGCAAGACCTCCATCCCCTCATGCTCCCCCCTTCCTCCTCCTCCTCCTCCTCCTCCGTACGGTTAGGACCGGGTCAGGCTGCATGCATGCGGGCAGGAGAGAGTCCGAAAACACTGCAGGCTTACTTGCCAAGCTCCTCGTACAGCTGGTATTCATCCGTAAAGCGTGTACAAGTAGTCGTTGCCATGATGCTTCCTCCTCGGACGAGTCCGAAAAAATGCACGGTGCGTTCGCTGCGGACGAGGCGGAGGGGGGGTGAGAGGGGGGGGGGAGGACCTCTAGGGCTCTAGTCTCCGCCCACCTCCAGAACCTCCGGACGGTTCAGCTGCAGCCACACACACACACACGCACACACACAACCGCGCGCACACGCACAGAAAACGCGCTGGGTTTTCCGATGTGGCAGCAGAAGAGGACGGACTCTTTAAATATCACACTAAGTGGTAATGTGAGCTCACCACATGACGTGTGCCTCCAAAAAAAGGAAAAGAGATAAAGAAAAAGTGAAATCAGAATTATTATAAATGATCTCATGGAGGGAAGCCTGCAGTGATGAGATGACTTCAGTGGAAACTTGTTTGAATCTATTTATAGTCTCTATTTTTTCAGGAGGAAGAAAATGTAATGGTTTCTTCTCGATGCACTTCACTAATTGCACTTTTTTTTTGGCTGCATGCAGCATCTGTGGTTCCCTTTTAATGAATAAAACAAAGATGATTTCATTTGAGCACGGCCGTATCAATCTGTCAGGGGGCCACCGGGGCAAAATAATTCAATTTGGCCCCCCCACATAATGACACGTTATAACAAAATAAGTTATGTTTTGATCATAAACTGTATAAAACATGGACTAGTCTCCGTGACGTCACCCACAGGTTTCTGTTGAGCTGTTGTGAAGCTCAGTGTGGTCGAATGAATGAAGCCTGGTTACTGTGACGACGCCCACCTGTCAATCAAAGCGTCCATGCTCTTAATCCTGCATACCTTTAAGCCTTAATATAATTTGAACAGGTGAGTTGTATAAAAATTCACCCTCAGTACAGTTGTCATGAACGGGGAAATTAGCTATAGAGACCAAAACTGTTTTTTGTACCAGGCTGTAAACATGTTTATTTCTGCTGTGAAGTTGGACATTTTAACATGGGGACTTATGGAGACTGACTCACTTCTGGAGCCAGCCTCAAGTGGACGACAAGAGGAACTGCAGTTTTTGACTCTTCCTGTGTTGGCTTCACTTCACAGCCACAGATTTTGCATCTTGGTTTTTACATTAAACCCCTGATGGTATACAATCAGCTGACAGAGCTTTTGGGTCTGTGAAGTGTCTGTAAACCTGCATTATTTCTAATGACCAGCAGGGGGCTGCAAAAATAAGTCTTTATATTGACCCTCATGGAGAAAAGAGCCGACTTTCAGTTGATTTATGACCCCAGTAAACAGTTTTCTCATGAGTTTATGGTCTCAATGTCTTCTTCCACACAGCATGATGTTCATTTAGTAAATTTAGAATAAAATACTGTGTCATCGTGTTGTATTAGTACTTTAACTTCAGTAAAGGATCTGAATACTTCTTTCTTCATATTACCAAACATTCAGTTCATCTTCAAATGTCACATCTTGCCAGCTCATGAGATACAAAGCTCTCGTTACTCCACTCTGTCTTTCCATCTTCCTCTCATCGGTACATTATCAGCTCCTTCTTTCCACGTGGAGAGTGGAAATATGGACGACTAAATGGTGAATTTAATTGGAGCAGAAGGTATTAAACACTATCCTGCTTCGTACAAATGGATGCAGAGGAAGATAACCGGAGTCAGGACAGCACAGCAGAATTATTTTTGCTTGATGTAAAGTGAGGACGGGAAGACACATTTCAGCTTTTGTCTGGCTGAGATAATGTTCTTTGTTTCGGGGAACTAATTTATGAATTAGTGAAGCTCTCAGAAGAAAAGAGAACAGAGAAGTGAGAAGATGAAGTGACCTGTTAAAAGTGTTGATTTATTAACATTTACACTTTATTAATTCCTTATTAGTATATTAGAAGGTTTCAGTATTATCTATATTGTCCCTCTGGGGGAGATTTGTTGTGCAGCGAGCATTCACATAATGACATAATATGAGCTAGTGCAGTACTAAAGGACAAATGTGCAATAGTGCACAAATGTTCCCGGGTAGTGCAGGGAATGCAGCCAGAGTGCTAATTGCTATTAAGCATATCAATAGCACTTTGGATGAAAGTGACGTGGAGTCTTTTAGTCTTAGTCTAGGTGCCTGAGGGCAACAGCTCAGACTCCCTCTGGAGTTGATGGTCCTGGCAGTCCAATATAGCCTCAGCCCTCCTGAGGATACGCCTGATGTAAATCACCAAAAGCTTGGCCAGACTCCGACCTAAGATCTTACTGCAAAGTCTGTTCTGATTGGACAGATTTTGGTTTCCCAACAAAGCAATAATAGAAGGTTACAACTTCAATCTTCTATAAAAGAGAGTTATAAAAAAAACAGTCAAAGAGTTCATTTTTCTCAGGAAAAACAGTCTTTGCTGGAACATTTTAGAGGAAGCATCAACATTGGACTTGAAGAACAATACCCGAATATGTGCAACTCTCAACTAGGTCGAAAACAACAGATCAACATCTTTTATCACAGTTGACAGTGGGCTAATGTTTTTTAAAAAATTTTGACACATTTAGAGGGATGAAGGGGGTCAAAGGTCTAAGTTCCCTCTTAGTGAAGAAAAAACGATGAAGTGCCCTCTGTGAGTCAGAAAACGTGATGAAGTGACCTTTTGGTAAGAAAACGCTTATTTAGGGTGCCCTATAGTGGAGAAAACATGGTAAAGTACTCACTAGGATGACCTTCCTGTGAAGAAAACATGATAAAGTAACCTTTAGGGTGCTCTTCCAGTGGAGGAAACGTGGTAAAGTTTCCACTTGGATGCCCTCCCAGTTGAGAAAACATGATAGGTGCCCTCTCGGGTGCCCTTTAGTGGAGAAAATGAGACCACTAGGATGCCCTTCCAGTAGTGAAAAAGTGATGAAGTGATCTTTATGGTGCCTGTCTAGTGGAGAAAACGTGATAAAGTGCCCTCTAGAGTGCCCTTTAATGGAGAAAACATGATAGGTGCCCTCTAAGGTGCCCTTTAGTGGAGAAAACGTGGTAAAGTACTCACTACGATGACCTTCATGTGGAGAAAATGTGATGAAGTGCCTTTTAGGGTGCCCTTTAGTGGAGAAAATTTGATGAAGTGACCTCTAGGGTGCCCTTTAGTGGAGAAAACATGGTAAAGTACTCACTAGGATGACCTTCATGTGGAGAAAATGTGATTAAGTGACCTCTAGGGTGCCCTTTAGTGGAGAAAATGTGATGAAGTGCCTTTTAGGGTGTCCTTTAGTGGAGAAAATGTGATGAAGTGACCTCTAGGGTGCCCTTTAGTGGAGAAAACATGGTAAAGTACTCACTAGGATGACCTTCATGTGGAGAAAATGTGATGAAGTGCCTCTTAGGGTGCCCTTTGTTGATGATGTTACCTTTAGGGTGCTCTTCCAGTAGAGAAAACATGATAGGTGCCCTCTCCGGTGCCCTTTAGCAGAGGAAATGTGATAAAGTGTCCTCTAGGATGCCCTTCCATTAGTGAAAATGTGATGAAGTAATCTTTACGGTGCCTGTCTAGTGGAGAAAATGTGAGAAAGTGCCCTCTAGGGTGCCCTTTAGTGGAGAAAACATGGTAAAGTACTGACTAGGATGACTTTTTCTGTGGAGAAAATGTGATGAAGTGACCTCTTAACACTAAAACTGACTGAGCTGTAAATGCATCTTTCTGGTGCCACACAGCAACCTTGAGGTGAACCAGACGATGAGTAGAGTTGGTTGGAGAGAACATCATTAACTCTTACACACTGTGACTTATCAGTTAAAAAGTCCATTATCCAACCAATCAGGTTAGGATCGAGTGTAAACAGGATGATGAGCCTCTCAGCGAGCGAGAAAGGATGGACGGAAGAGAAATCAATAAAAAAAAAAAAAAGACGTGGGGCTGTCGAAATGCTGATACAGAAATTTACTGATCGATAAGCAAGGATGGAAAGTAACATAACAAGTACATTTACTCAAGTATTGCATTAAGTATAAGTTTAAGGTACTTGTACTGCACCTGAATATTTCCATTTTCTACTTGGACGTTTTCACTACATTTATCTGCCAGCTTCAGTTATTTTAGATTATTAATACAACATATAAATCATATAATAAGTTAGGATAGCCCAACATATAAATAATTATAATCCAACAATATAATATACTGTATACTATACATTATACATTAATATTGGCACTTTGTGTATATTTTTTGAGTATATTTTGAGGCTAATACTTGTTTTGAATGCAGGACTTTTACTGCTAACAATATACTGCCAATAATAATAATTATATCCATGTAAATAACTCATTAATTACAAATTGTTATGGTCTGTTAATACGGAATTACAAAATGCTTTCTATTAACTAGTAATAAAGACTGATTATTTAATTTATTCAATCAGAAAGAAGACATCCTGGTGGCCTCGTGGTGAAGTCTCAGTGGTCTGCTGACAAGAAACACTTTAACTTTGAAAGTATTAATGAATGAAACAGATTTATTGTCACTTTAAAACCCCAGGCCACATTTAACAATCATCAAATTGTCTTTGTGTCTGTAGATTTCACCAAAAGTTACATTAGATAATGCCTCATTTGCATATTTAAACATTAAACATACCACAATAACTAACTGTCTTAATGTAATCAAATGGTGAACTTTCATGGTGTTACGACTTTACATTTTGACCCTACTCACCTGCAGTCTTCTCTGAGAGGTCACCTGTTGACAGAGTGTGAGGTGCGTTTAAAGACTCTGGAAAAAGTCAGTAAGTCAGACGTTAGTTGAAGATTTTTACTTCAAAGATTGAGAATGAACTTTTCCATTTGATATTTAACAAGTTTTTTTTTTTATTGAACAGTTTTATTTTGGTTGTTTTGTTTTGAGGCAGCAGAAAACGGTCCGTGTTCACGTTGTCGAGTCGAGTCCATCTGCTGACAGACGACAAATAAATAAACCAGAGCACGAGTTCATGGGTTTAGATGACACGAAGAAGAAGTGAGTTTCCATCCACCTGTTTTTTTATGAGTACTTTCAAATTAACAGAGTGGAAACAGCAGAAAATTCAAGAAAAATCAAGTTAGATATTGGATGTCTGATTTGCACCATGTTTTCTTTGTTTTCCACAGTTTGAGACGTGGACATGGACTCAGAGACGGCCCGGGCTTCTTGATCGATCAACTCTTAACAGCAGTTGACAGAAACACACAATAACTTTAATATTTTCTTTTACAGATTTTCTGGAAATCCGGTTAAAATTTGCGCTACATTTGGATGCAAACGTGGCTACAGAGAGACGGCCAGATGAACAGTTTGGGTAATTAAATGAAAATCAATGACGGACAAACATGTAGGCACTGCAGAGTTATTTAAATAAAGAGCAAAACAGTTAACAAAGTACACAAATTTATCAGATTTCGATCTGCCAGAATATCAAATCAATGACATAACGACAGGTCGCCCCCTCCATCCCGCTCGTCCACACAAAATCTAACGACAAACTTCCAACACTTCAGCCCGGCGGGTAAACGTCGACTTTACCGTGAGCCGGTTCTGTCAGTAAACCAGGGTTCAGTTCGTATTTGGCTCGAGTTGGGTTTTTTTTGTTGTTTTTTTTGGGGCTGCGCCTCAGAACTGCACGGCACTGGGCGGGATGTCGAACATGGACGGGTCGAACTGCTGCCCTCTGAACGGCGACCCTTCGGCGTCCCAGCCCTTCTTCAGCATCTCATGCACCTTCTGTGGAGACACACGGAGGAAGAAGATGTGATAAATAAAGACCACAGTGCCACCTAGAGGCGAGACTGTGAGTGACCATCAGAGTGAATACAAACAGACTTCAGACTGGATTTCTATCAGTGATTTTAAACAGTCATATAATGGCAAGTTGGTTGTTGGTGTTGGTGGTTCCACTGCAGAACCTCTGGAGGAACTTCAGGGTCTGTTTGTGGTGTATTTTCCACACGTAGAGGAACTTTGAGGGTTTGCAGCGCTGACTCAGCAAACCAGTTTGTTTTTTGTTCATGGTGCTTCGACACATTAACACGGAGTTACAGAAGAAAGCACACGACTGATGGACTGACGACAAAGTCCAGACTTTAGTGTTTTATAGTCGTGCGCGTTGTGGAACAAACTGGCCTCATCTTCACGGGACCTTTCCTACCTTTGACATATTTTATGATCTTCTTCACAGAAATGATTGAAATGTGGAGAAAATGGTCAAGAAGACCTCGTGACTGCCGACGGAGCTAAAGAAACCTTTAAGTCCCTTGAAAAGTTTCACATCTGAATGTCTTCATGTCTGTATTGGAAGGCTGTTTAACATTAAACGTCACATTGATTATGGATTCTTGCCATCTGATAAAGACCACGAGCTGCACGTAATAAAATAAATCAGATCTCTCGTGACCGAGAAGAATTTATGGCTGCTGTGTTATAGGTTACTTCTAATGCATGTTTAATGTATGTTTGCATGCTGCTACTGGATGCTTGAATTTAAATAAAGTATCTATCTATTTAAGACAAACTGGACTCACGTTTGTTTCTAGACTCTGTGCAGCCCTCAGCTGCTTTAAGTTAACGGAAAGTTACACGTCCCAACATTTTGGGGAGCCGTCACGTCGTCCATCTTTATATGCAGTCGATGATGTAATCGCGGTGAATGTCTGTTGGTCCTCACCATTTCATGACTCTGTGGTTTCCCCTGCAGCTTCTGATGGTAGTCGAAGGTCAGTCTGTCCAGGACGGCGTGCTCCTCGTCATCGACGGTCGCCATGGAGCGCTCGCGGTTGATTTGGTTTACGTCGATCTCCTTCTCTCCCTTCAGCACGGCGTTCCACCAAACCTCGGAGGTCTTACTGAGCGACAGCTGGAAGTCAAACACAGAGCGAGTCCAGTTCAAAGTTTCTGCTTTAAAAAAAAGTTTGTCGTACGAACAGAACGGAGCACTTACGACCACGCAGCTGCCCGGCTCCAGGCTCCACAGAGAGGTTTCAGTGTTGATCTTGTGGGTGAGCTCTCCCTCCATCAGTGTTTTCTCTTCGGCTCCGTCCTTCACGCAAACTTTCATGCTGCTGGTCTGCAGACTGACTCTGACCTGAGGACAGACACAAAGTATGAGACACAGCTGAGAACAGTAGTCCTGACACGTGAGGAGGTCGAACAGCGTTTACCTGTCGGCCTTTGACAACCGTCTTGGGCACGAACACGCGGACCTCCACGTCGGTGTAGTCCTGAGACCAGATGTAGTTTTCTCTCACCGCTCCGTTGTAACTGTCGGGGTTGGACTGAAAATCCTGACTCCTGAAACAACACAGACACGTACAGACGAAATCATCATAAGTGTTCAGGACTGTAAATAATGCTCAAACTAAAGTTAATTTTCTTAAACAAACTCATTAAAAGCTGAGAGACAAAGTTTAACATGAAGTTAGACGTCCAAAACGAAGATATTCAGCTTCAAGGCAAAGAAAATCAGAAAACTTCACAATTAAGAAGCTGAAACTGGAGAAATTTTAACATTTTTACTTGATAAATAACTTAAACTATAACTCAGTATCATTTATTAATCATTACTGAGGTGATTTCAGGAGAAAAGCTCGATACTACAACGTATCCTCAGTGCTCTTTTCCCCATCTTTACGCTCACCTGACTGGATGCATGATGATTTTACTGACTGCAGCGTGTGTAGATGAGATGTGATTTAATCATAAATACACTGATTGGACAGATTTGATCCACCAATAACAACAACAGGCTCTGATGGATAGAAACTCTGGACTTTACTCACGCTCCTGCTGACTTCGTGCTGGCTGCAGCGGCCTGAGCGCCCTCAGCTAACTGTTCTGGACCGCCGTCGGCAGCAGCCTGCGGGTTGACGGTCGCCTCGGCTGAAACATCTCCAGTATCCTGGGAGGAGGCGCTCTCCGCCTGGGCTGCTGCTGCCGCCGCCGCCGCCGCCGTCTCTGCGCTCTGCTCCTCCGTCCCCTCGGGAGGCTCGGCTGCGATCTCCAGCTCCTGAACCGCCGGAGGAGGAACGCTTCCACTCTCCTCTCTCTTCTGCAGCTCGCTCAGCTGCCTCGCCCGGTCGTGATCGGCCATCTTCTCAAAGAGTTTGAATGTCTGAGGGAGATAAAAGATCACAGACCGAGTCCTGAACGTCACTGACATGTCGTTAATCAGAGAGGTGGAATAAAGTGTGAACAGGATCTGATGGGAGCGCTTAAAGGTCCAGTGTGTCAGATTTAGGGGGCTCTATTTATTTATTTATTTTATTTATAATCTTCATGACTATGTTATCATATATATATATTAAGGCCTAAAGTTAGGCAGAATTAAGAGCGTGGACGCTTTGATTGACAGGTGGGTGACGTTACAGGTGGTTTGTATGAGCAACCAGGCGTCATTCAAACTACGTCCAGGTTTTAGACAGTCTGCGGGGACGTCACGGAGACTACGTCCAGGTTTTAGACAGTCTGCGGGGACGTCACGGAGACTACGTCCAGGTTTTAGAAAGTCTGCGGGGACGTCACGGAGACTACGTCCAGGTTTTAGACAGTCTGCGGGGACGTCACGGAGACTACGTCCAGGTTTTAGACAGTCTGCGGGGACGTCACGGAGACTACGTCCAGGTTTTAGACAGTCTGTGAGGGACGTCACGGAGACTACGTCCAGGTTTTAGACAGTCTGCGGGGACGTCACGGAGACTACGTCCAGGTTTTAGACAGTCTGTGGGAGACGTCACAGAGACTACGTCCAGGTTTTAGACAGTCTGTGGGGACGTCACGGAGACTACATCCAGGTTTTAGACAGTCTGCGGGGACGTCGCAGAGACTACGTCCAGGTTTTAGACAGTCTGCGGGGACGTCACGGAGACTACGTCCAGGTTTTAGACAGTCTGCGGGGACGTCGCGGAGACTACGTCCAGGTTTTAGACAGTCTGCGGGGGACGTCACAGAGACTACGTCCAGGTTTTAGACAGTCTGCGGGGACGTCGCGGAGACTACGTCCAGGTTTTAGACAGTCTGCAGGGACGTCACAGAGACTACGTCCAGGTTTTAGACAGTCTGTGGGAGACGTCACGGAGACTACGTCCAGGTTTTAGACAGTCTGCGGGGACGTCACGGAGACTACGTCCAGGTTTTAGACAGTCTGCGGGGACGTCGCGGAGACTACGTCCAGGTTTTAGACAGTCTGCGGGGATGTCACGGAGACTACGTCCAGGTTTTAGACAGTCTGCGGGGACGTCGCGGAGACTACGTCCAGGTTTTAGACAGTCTGCGGGGACGTCACGGAGACTACGTCCAGGTTTTAGAAAGTCTGCGGGGACGTCACAGAGACTACGTCCAGGTTTTAGACAGTCTGCAGAAGTGCTGGCTTCATTTACCAGCCAAAGAGGTTTCTGTTTGGTTGTTAGCTTGTTTTAGCTCGTTGTTAGCTCAGTACAGTTGTCATGAACGGGGAAATTAGCTATAGAGACCAAAACTGTTTTTTGTACCAGGCTGTAAACATGTTTATTTCTGCTTTTAACATGGGGACTTATGGAGACTGACTCACTTCTGGAGCCAGCCTCAAGTGGACGACAAGAGGAACTGCATCTCTCACTTTACTTTCACTTGCAGTGACGCACTAGTGTACTTCCAGGACTCTGTGACATCACAAACGTCCAGCCTGCTGTTCAGTTGCTCTTTAATAAACAGCACAGGTGCACCTATAACTTCAACAAGTCTCTCTTTAATCACGTCTAAACGTGTTGACAAACTTCACCTTGAACACCATCTTCTCCGCCACACCGGGAGGGAAGCCCATCTTCTCGTTGGGGCCCGACAGCAGCCGGTAGAAGTCCGTCTTGCGGTACAGAAAGCCGAAGTAGACCCGCAGAAAGTCCTGGATGTTCCCGACGTGCTGCAGGATGCCCAGCAGAGCGTTGTCGTACATCTCCGTCATCTCCAGCGGCGACGCCATGGCGGGCTTTTACTTCAACGTTCCCCCCGGTGCTCACTAACGTTTAACGGAACCCAACCGACGACTAACGGACATAAACAAGCGGCACTTTGTTAATAAATATAAGTTTAGACTCGCTGGTTGACGTTTCTTCACGCCTGTGTCCCGTCTTACGGAGTTACAATAACACTTCCGGTCACATTTTCAAAATAAGAGCACACGATATTTATAAATACGCAACTAACTTTGACAAAAATTAACAATAATTACAACAAAAAATATAAAGTGTGTTTTAACAGCGCTAATTATTAATTAGAATCAATTTATCGAGCGGTAGCTAATTAGCTGAACTGTTTTATGTTTTCTTTTTCCGGTTGGTCCGGTGGAAACAGATGTCTGACTGTCGAATAAACAGTTCCAGTGCACAGAATTTTTTTACATTCTCACAAACGTTATCATAATTAAAGTGTTGTATTATTATTCATATCGATATTTAGTGTTAATTACATATTAAAACTATAACAACAGCGTCGGAATGAGGACAAACTAGAGAAAACAGCGGAAGCGTTTGAGCTAACAGTTGGGAATGGGATGGGAAGTTCAGCACTTTTCAAAGATTCGTCTCTTTTGACCTCGGCCTCCCTTCGAAGAGCCGGCTCTCAAATGGCTCTTCGTATTAGTATTTAGCCTTCTATATTAGCCATATTTAGCAATTCTGAATGATTTGTGTGCTATTAAGCAATTTTTCATTCAGTGTTTTCATAAAATGCGTATTTTTATGCATTTTTTTTCATCTGTGCAGGTTTGTTGTTGTCTCTGCTCTGATGGATATTTTCATTTACAAATACTGCACTCACTTGCAGTCTCCAAAATCATTGAAATGCAGCCAGATGCTGCTTCTTTTTCAGTTATCACTCATTTCTTTACCCCTCTACCACCACACTCGCAGCCTTTTTTGGAGTGTCTGCCCCCCCTGTCCTTCTTTCACATAATGGTATGATCGTAGTCTGCCCTTGCATGCAGTTGGCCCCATGGTGTGTGCCCATCATCAAAATAATCTGCCTGGCCCTGCATGGATTCTGAGCAGGAGCAGCTGAAGATCCGGCTCTTTTCCCGGCGGGAGTCGGTTCTTGTCGTTCACTTTAAAGAATCGGCTCTTAGAGCCGGCTCGTTCGCGAACGACACATCACTACTAACAGTCAGAAAAACATGGCGGCGTCCTTGAGCAGCACAGCGAGCGTGAGGCTGCTGGTGAGTTAAATAATATTTAAACATGTTTAATATATTTAACATATTTCTATAAACTCATGTGGACACTGAACGTGTTGGCTCAGTCTGAGAGTGTGTTCACTTAGAAGCTAACAGCCTCAGACTCTTGTTTCTTTATTAACGGTGTCACAATATGGTCAGCAGAGAGCTGATTATTATTATTATTATTATTATTATTATTATTATTATTATACTCTGTCATATGAAAAGATGACACATGTAACTACATATCTCGAGCTCTTAGAAGTTGCTTGGGGGCAGAAAACAGAGAGGCCAGAGTGGATTTGGAGATCTGGAACATCAAGGGAAGAAATAAAACAGCAGATGTAGTCCAGAAAGTAAGAGGAGTGTATTTACATTGAACAGATGGGTCAGAAGAGCCGGTGACAGAAGCAAACAGGGGCAGCAGAGGTGATTCCCAGTCATCATATAACAATTTCCAAGAGAACATCAAATTATTGAAGCGTATATGCAGTCAAATTATTTGCAATATTGTTGGAAATAGAATGGTTGGAAGACATAACAGACAGGAAAATACTCACCTGTAGTGACTCGGTGTCATCACTGTTAAGCAGAACACACCAGGAAGTACTATAAACATCAATATTAGCACAACAGGGGAGAAAAATAACGTTCATGAGGAATCCAGCACATCCAAGGGAACGAAAGAGCAGATAGAATTACAAAGGACGCAGTAAGGAAAGATGAGGTGGAAATGAAGGTGAATCCATCAAAAGTCTGGAAGGAGATAAACAGTCAGTGGCATCAACACTGGGAGAAGCAGACAAAAGGAAGACGTTTACAGAAAATACAACGTGACGTAGGAGAGGCAGGCTGTGACGCTTACAGGGCTGCGGAGGTGAGGAAGAGTGGAAGCTGAGATCAAGAGTGTGGAAAAGTCTTTTTGAGGTTTCTGATCTCAACTGGACCGACTGAAAGAATATAACAAGACGGGGAACTAGAAAAGGAGGGAAGACCAGAAGGTGGCAGTAAATGCAACGACACAGATGCCAACTGCTGTTAAAAGCCGAATAATAATAATAATAATAATAATAATAATAATAATAATAATAATAATAATAATACCAACCAGATCTGTTCAAATGTCTTGAAACTGGCAGAACCAAGGGTGGAGAGCCTCATGGACCTTCTTGTAGAGGCTCCTCAGTTCAAATATACTTTTAAAGCTTGTGTTATTTTAGCACATGTTGTGTATTTTATTAGATAAATGTGTGCTTATTAAAATTACCACAAAGTATTTAATAATTAATACCACACCGGCTCAATTTGGGTCACTCTGATGGGTCAATCTGACTCCAAGTGTCCAGTACAGAAGCTCTGCCTTCATTTCTGCCTGTACGAAGATGATCACTGTTGACATTTCACAAACTTTCTGCAGCCCTCAGTCTAATCTCGTGGTGTTTCCTCTGCAGAGCGCCTTGGTCCGGTCCGGCTCGTTGTGCAGCTCCGCTGGAAGCAGAGGCCTCCACGTCACTGCAGCGTGCTGCAAGGTAAACGCATCGTGGTTAACCATCGGGCTGTTGTAACGTGCGTCTTTCCCCTCTGCAGACTGCTGAGGGGAAAAGACAGTACTCACGTGTCCGGTTTGGCTCGCTATGATCGTTCCTCCCGTTCACCCTGTCATGTATCAGCATTCTTGCTTCCATTCATCGCTTTGTTTTACCAAACAAAAACTGGTTTTACCGACATTTGATTCTCTCGTTTTCCAGAACCGAGCGGCTCGTGCCCGAGTGGGGAAAGGAGACAGACCTCTGACGTACGAGCAAGCGCTCGCACCTCATCACATCGGCCACCGCAAAGGATGGCTGTCGCAGCACACCAGTGAGTGAGACCAAGCTCCAAGTCGAAGAGCGGCTGAACAGCTTGAATGTGCCTCCTTCGCAAAGTTTTATCCAGAATCTTCTACAGTCTGTGTGCACAAGGACCAGAGTCATGTAACGTTACACTGCAGTAAACCTGACGGATAGCTGCTAAAGATCTGACACTGAACTCGTCAACCAAACACAGGCTCGTATAGCTCACAGTGCATCATGTTTCAACCTGCTGTCACGTAGTGACCGAGCGTTTGGGTGCCAGTAAGCTCAGCGCCTAACAGTACTGTCAGTTTATCACGTTTGTGAGTGAATATTATGACACTGACAAAGACTCTGGTGGTTTAAACATGAAACACAAGAGGACGTGTGGAAAAGGATCAAACGCAGATAATTATCTGGCTGAATGAAGCCGAGATACTTCAGTTTAACTTAGTACTGTGTGTCTGAGGACGTCTCCTTCCCTGTCTCCTTCCCTGTCTCCTTCCTGTCTCTTCCAGGTAACCTCAAAGGGGAGGAGGGAGCAGCTGAACGAACCACAGAAGACGTGTTCCTGAGGCGCTTCATGTTCGGGACCTTCCACAGCTGCCTGGCCAACGAGATCGTGATCAAGCGGCGCGGCAACGCGCTCGTAGTTTGCGCTTTAATGTTGCAGAAGTTACCGCCGCAGAAGTTTTACTTCTTGATCGGTTATTCAGAGTCACTGCTGTCGCACTTCTACAAATGCCCCGTCAAGTTAGAGATCCAGACGCTGCAGGATAAAGCCGTGTACAAATACCTCTGATGGAATCACATGACGACTGCTCACAGCAACGTTCAACCCAAAATGAACTTTTCGAAGGTTTTCAGCCTTTTTGTGAAACAAAATCTCAGAATTAAAAGGAAATACAATCAACATGTGTCAGTGTAACATTAGAAATTGATTAATAAATATGTCAAACACGTGGTTTAATAAACTGTATGTATGTATCGACTGTAGTTTCAGTTCATTTTTTCAGGTTTC
Source organism: Sciaenops ocellatus (assembly GCA_033000465.1). Taxonomy (NCBI): domain Eukaryota; kingdom Metazoa; phylum Chordata; class Actinopteri; family Sciaenidae; genus Sciaenops; species Sciaenops ocellatus. The sequence goes on along the minus strand of CP136874.1, from coordinate 24,568,916 downwards.
GACCTACATGAAGATGGTTTGTACGTCAGAGGAAACATTAAACTTTGTTGTTAAGATAAATATAATAAAGCAAAAGGTTGCTTAGCTTAAGCTACCATAAAGACTGAAAACAGCTCGCCTTTCGCTTTTATTAGGATTAGCAGTTAAACTAGTTTAGGCTTATAGTACATGTTATATTACATATTCACAATTTACCTTCTTGTATTTTGATTAGTAGGTCTATTTTTTAGAGATAAAAGTCGGAAACAAGAATAAGAAGTAAAATACGGTAATATTTGTAATTAAAGTAGTTAGGAGAAATGGTAAATTGATGCTGTCTGATGGGTGTGTGTTTGCCCGTGAGGTATCCGTAGGTGCTGTATGACCAGATAATGATTATATAATAACACAGGTGTAAGAATATAAAACATGTCTTCATAGGAGAAGAGCTGTTTGTGTGACACACAATATCCACATGAAAAGTTCATTTAAATGCTTATTTTTGATTTATTTTGAGTCAATTTCATCACAGTGCAAAATACATTCACATTTTTAAAAAAAAAGGCACATGAGGCTCGTCAGTGCAAACACACGCACACGATTAAAGCGTTCATTTCAAATTTCCCTTCGAGAGTTCCTCACGTGTCGCAGCACTTTTTCCATCTTCCACTTAAAAAAAAGGCTCTTAACAAATGTTGTAATTAATACTCTGTAAAATATTGTAAAAATAAAAACAAACAGCAGAATTAAAAAGCTGTCTGTTCTTTAAATCTGGAGGCACAACGTCCGCTCAAACATCAGACTCGTCTTTCATCAGACGTGCTGCAGATGAAGTATGAACTAGAGAACAGAGCTGTACCTTACATGTTCTTCTTTAAGTTTTATTGAGAGTTAGAACGTCGACATTGATGCCACTCTGCGTGTAAAATACGTAGGTGGAGCCAGCAGTTAGCTTAGCTTAGCGTAAAGACTGAAAACAGGGGAAACAGCTAGCCTGCCTCTGTCCAAAAGTAACAAAATCCACCTTGCAAACATCTCTAAAGCTCAGTTTGATTGCTTGTTTGGTTAATTTGGACATAAATTGGACATGTCAAAGCGTAAAAATTGTGTTTGTTTACTATTCTTGTCAAGCAAACAGCGGAGACTCCTGGGATCACTGCTCCCCGCCAAGAAATAGTCCCACACTTACCGTAAAACCTCAATTAAATTGCAAATTAGCAATTTTACACCTCAGTTTTTGTATGATTTAAACGCACAAGATTTATTGTGTTGATAAGTGAACTTTAAAGGCGCTGTTAGGTGGATTTTGTTACCGTTTTTCACATTATATTTGGTGCTAAGCTAAGCTCACCCGCTACTGGTGGTAGCTTTTTATGCAATGGACATGAAAGTAGCATCAATCTCCTGCTCTGACTCTCACAGAAATGTAATGTTGAACTATTCCTTTATTGATGATTGGCTAAATGACAGCTACATTATATCAGAAAACCTTTGGTATGAAGTATGAACTGCCAGCTCTGACAAATACTGGAAACATTTTATGTTTCTGAGAAAATATTCAGCCGGCATTTTGAACCCTGAACACCATTAAAAGAAAAAAAAAAGTTTATAGTGCAGTTAATATGCAGAAACACATAACAGATCTGCACAATGTGCACTTGGAAATTTAAAAGAATAATAAACTCAAAGTATGAGATGAATGAGCACAGCTCAGGAAAAAAACAGATCTTTTTTCACGGCACGACATTTTGACTCGTCATAGAAGAAAAAGCACAGCTGTTATTAAAAACATTAAAAAGGGTTAAAAGTCCAACATTTTGGGGAAAATAGTCACATTTTATAGCCACATTTTGCACTGATTAAGCAAACAAGACTTTTTATAGAGGTGCTGCCAGACAGATTTCACAGGCTAGCTGTTTAAGTTAAGCTAAGCTAAGCTAAGCTAAGCTAACTAGCTGCTGGCCTCAGCTATATATTTAGCGTACAGATATGATAGTGTTGTCAATCGGTTCATCTAACTCTTAGTAAGGACGTGAATATAGTACATTTTTGTACAGATTAATCTGTCTCTCTGTTTAAATGAAGCTAACTAGCTGTCACCTAGTTGTAGCTTCACGATTAGCATCTACGAGGACGTCAGATCAATCTTCTCGTCTTAACTCTCAGCAAGAGAGTGAATAGTTGCATTTAACAAAACGTCAAACTGTTGAGTAATGAAATAAGTCCTTTTTCTGGGGTAAAATATCTGTTACGAGCAGCAGAATTCAAATGAACAGAAACAGCCTTGATGCTAATTTAAGCTAACTGTCTCCAGGCTCGAGCTATTTAACATATTATCTAACATTTAACGGACAGATGTGAGCGTAATTGTAATAAACAAAACCTTAAACTGTTTCCTTTTGTTAAACTATAGGTTTAAATGAGTTAATAATTACATGAGTAATGAGTAATTAAATTAAATGAATAATTTACACTAACCGTAGCATGGCTGTAGCTACATATATATAAGAAAGACAAGAGAGTGACGTTTGATCAATCTTCTGATTGTAACTCTGATTTAACAAAACCTCAAACTATTTATTTCAGCTTAAATAAGTCCTTAATCCTAGCAGCATAAATAATGGGACTAGTTTTAATGCTAATTTAAGATAATCATCTCCTGGATCCAGCTACATATCTCTGGTATCAATCTGTTCATCTGACTCTCAGTAAGAAAGCACAGAAATGTACATATATTTCCCAAAATGTTGAACTTTCCTCCAACGATGGCTCGGTTTTATTTAAACGTCCCAGTAAACCATGACAGAGTGACAGTGAGCCAGCATGCACAAACACCAGGACCCTGAAACTGAAGCAAATAAAATTCAGCCATCATTAATTTTGTACTTTTTCTCTTGTGACGTGTCAAAATTTCACAGTGGGAAACATGCTCATGAAAAAAGGTTTATCCGTATGTCATACTTGTGGTGAATGTTCCACTGTGAGACTGATGTAGTCTGTCTGGCAGCTCCCTCCCTCCCTCCATCTTCTTCTTCGTCATTTGACGTTGCGGCAGCTGTCGCCCTCACACGACTGGAGCTTTATGAGTCGCTGGTTCATCGCCTGCAGGACGGCGGGGTCCACCTTCTTCACGATGTTCTCCAGCTGATAGGGGTCCGACGTCAGGTTATAAACTTCAACAAACGACTGGAGACACAAAGAAAGAAGAGCATGTGACGCTGAGCATCACAAACCGACTCTGACGTGTGTCAATCAAACACGTAAACACGGCGTACCTCGCTGTCTGCAAACTCGCAGTACTGCATGTTGTGTTCGTTGTCGAGGGTCCTGACGCAGGCGTACGTGTTGTTGAAGGCGTCTTCGCAAACGCAGTCTGGGAAACATTGCTGAAGAAAAAGTGCAAACTAAATATACGTTGTGATGAGATAATAGATAAATGTCAAAATCATCATCATCAAGTGTTTTCTTGTGTCACACACTCACAGACAGTCCAGGACCCAGTTTGGGACAAGCAGGATCTGTAGTCAGATGTCCCTCTCCGGTGTATTCAATGAGGAAAAAGGGTCGAGCGGTGCCGTTACGCAGTGATGGAGCCTAAAAAAATCAGAGAGTTTTACATTATTTTTGAAGTTTTAAGAAGAAAAAGTAACAATTAGGTAAACATTTGAACACCAGCTGACCATCTGAGCGAGGAACGACTGTCCATCCACATTCACAGTCGACAGGTTGACACCGGATATGTCGAGTATGGTGGGAGCCAGGTCGATGTTCAACACCGGAGCCTGAAGGAGAGATTTAAAAAAACAAAAACAAACTGAGACCAAGCTCACAGATGACAAGCTGAGACGTTTGAGTGTTGATCAGATTGTTTGTGACCTTCAGCGTCTGGTTGGGTTTGATGCCGGGGCCGCGGACCATGAGCGGGATCCTGATGTCAAATTCATACAGCTGCCTCTTGTCGATGGGCAGAGAGAACTGACCTGGGACAGTGAAGACGACAGGTGAAGACAGGTGAGTGCAGCTGAAATATAGACTGAATGTATGAACTCATCTGAGGACCGCAGAGTCAGACCTGTGTGGTAGCCGTTGTCTGAAGTGTAGATGATGTAGGTGTTGTCCAGTTCCTTTATACTAGTAAGTTTATTGACCAGCAGCTCCACCATGTCGTCCACAGATAGCAGAGTCTGCCACCTGCAGGAGAGATCGTTAATTATTTATTTGAAAGGTTTTATTCTGATCATCTTTAAAACTTGCTAGCTAGCAGTGAGAGTTGTCTCCCAAGTCGGGGTGTAAAGTCGACACTAGAGGCTCAGTAACTGCTAGTTAGCTACAAAAAATGGTTCTTCAATCAGTTCCTCTTGTCGTCCACTTGAGGCTGGCTCCAGAAGTGAGTCAGTCTCCATAAGTCCCCATGTTAAAATGTCCAACTTCACAGCAGAAATAAACATGTTTACAGCCTGGTACAAATCTCAAATGTATTAAGGCTCCTATTTGTTACATCATAACTTCTTAAATAAACTTCTACTTAATCTGACTTTGAGGTGAAGTTTCCTACAGTCCCCCAGACTGCCCTCCGTAGAGCCTGACGCGTACCTTTTCCTGTACGCGTTGTCCAAGAAGGTGACCGAGCTGCTCGGCATGGGGTTAACAGGTTGACGCAGCAGCCAGTGTTTGTCCTGAAACACACCGACAAACAGAGATTCATCAGAAAAAAACATGTCATCATATGAAACGATGTTTGATGCAAACTCGGACAAACCTTCCCCGGTTTGTTGAAGCTCCCGTCTCGAGGCGCTTTAACATCGTTGTACTCTTTCTGGTACTGCGGCGCCGCCGTCCACGGCGAGTGAGGAGCCGGAGGAGCGAGCATCAGGAAGAAGGGATGCTGAGGACTCCTGTTATCCAGGAAGTTCAGGGACCGGTTCGCCTGGATCGAGGAACAAGAGACTCCTGAATACACTCTAGATTTCACGTGCGATACACTCGGGATGGGACAGGATGCACTGCTCATATTTATGGAGCTACAACAGCTTTCCTCCAGAGCTCAGCCAAGGAAACTTTGTACAAACATTACTGATGACAGTCGTCAAAACACCAAAAAAAAATCAGCCTGTTTTCTTGCATTCATAGCTGCAGATGATTAACCGTCCACACTGCTGACTGCCTGACAAAGAAGACGTTGATTCATGCGTTTTCTTCCCTGTAAATTCTTACATAAACGTCCCGCTGCATGAAATACTGCGGGCTCAGTACGAGCAGGAGTCACTGCACTCGTGAGCCGACGCCGAGAATGTGCTTACTACTCACTATGAGGTCTGTGAGGTAGTCCTTTTCATAGCTGTCTCCGTGCTTCTCTTCTTTACCGTTGACTGACAGCGTGTAGTTGTAGTACTGCGAGTTCCCCACCTGCAACCCAGAAACGTAGCAAAGAGGCTGTGACAACAGAAGTGCCTGTAAGAGCAGCATCTGTGTGTGTGTGTGTGTGTGTGTGTGTGTACTCACCAATGCATGCCACTGATCCCAGCCAGGTGGAACGTGGCCGACGTCTCCGTCTTTCTTACCGTACTGAGAAAAAACAAAGACAGAAACATCCGTGAGAGAGTGACAAGAGTGAAGCCAACGCAGGACTACAAACATGGCTGCAGCCAGAGCTTCAGAAACCTGTGGGCGACGTCACGCAGACGCTGTCCGTTCTTCATACGGTCAGTGAGTAAAACTGATAGGTGTGATCAATAATACACTTATTGTCACGACTTATTGGGTCGTCCAACTTCCTCAAGTCGTCTCCTTTTTGAACCTGTGAAGGGCTGCTTGCATTAATAAAATATGACCTCAATAAAAGAATAATAAATAAAAGTCTTCTTCAAAAACAACACAAAGCACACTGCAGTGTAGACAGCTCTGTGTCTCTGTACTGATGTTAGCACAGGTTTACTCCTTAACACAGTTATATATTTAATTTCTATGCAAATGTTTAATTTTTCTGCACATTTTTAATTTTTCTGTACATTTTCAATGTCCATGCAAAAGTGTAACTTCTCTGCAAATGTTCAATATTTTAGCAGGTTTTAATTTAAATTTAGATTTATTCATTTTAACGTATGGCCACTGTGTGTGTGTGTTTAATGTATGTTTGCGTGCTGCTCCGGGATGCTTGCCTGGAAATATCTATCTCTTGGAAAAATGTGTCACACCATAAACTTGGAAACTTGCTTGCTTGAACAAAAAAAAAACTGAATCAACATTTATCAGGATAACTGACAGTTTGGAGCGTCATACATGACCGTAGATAACATTAGTCATGAGAGTGTCACACTTAGTAACCAGAGGTGACTGGAATCTGTTCAAACAGACAAATTATCATATTATTTTGGAGATCGCCTTCAAGGCTTTGAGAGTGGGCGACAGACACTTGAAGAAGGTTTAACTGCAGCAACAAACAACACAGATATAGTTCACCTCAGACACCAGTGAGCGAGGGTGTCGCGGTACCCTCAGCCCCCCACTTCCTGTGACAGACTTCATATCTGAGTCACTCAACGTTTTTCAACGCTGAGTCATGCTAGATGCAAAAGGCGACATGAAATAACTTGACAAGATTTAGATTTCAATATTCGTGTTCCCCACAGGATGAACTGTCCTGCCTCTTCTGCCTTCTGACTAATCTAGAGATGTAGATCATCGCGCCTGTCAGTCAAAGCGTCCACGCTCTTAATCCTGCATAACTTTAAGCCTTAATATAATCTGAACAGGTGGGTTGTATAAAAATTCACCCTCAGTACAGTTGTCATGAACGGGGAAATTAGCTATAGAGACCAAAACTGTTTTTTGTACCAGGCTGTAAACATGTTTATTTCTGCTGTGAAGTTGGACATTTTAACATGGGGACTTATGGAGACTGACTCACTTCTGGAGCCAGCCTCAAGTGGAGGACAAGAGGAACTGCAGCTTTTGGCTTCACTCCACAGCCACCAAGTTCGCATATAGCCCTGATCGAGCTGAACGAACATCTTAAAAGTAGTTTACTCGTCGTCTTGTGGACAAACTGACAAAGTTCACACTTTTTTTAGTGTGTGACGTTATTTCAGCATCCATTTTGAATGTTTATTGCAAAGTCTGTTTATTTGTCATGCTGCTGCAGTCATGCATGATTCAGGGCAAATATTTACTGAATAAACACAAACCATCCTGTGAATGAACTCGTAACATGACGTGAAAATAGCTTCACTTTCAGTGTAAAACACGTCATCAGTACTGTTGTAATTCGTGTTAACTCATGTTGTTTATTGCATTTTTAACCGTGTGTCAAACCCAGAAGACATGAGGTGTGTTTGGCCGCGTTCAAACCTGGTTCAGATACTTCCCAGCGAAGAACGTCTGGTACTTCTGTTTGAGGAGGTAGATGGGGAAGGCCTCGGCCTCGGGGCCCTTCTGCCACAGCGGGCTGGAGCAGTTCCCGGAGAGGGAGTTGTTCCTCACCTCGTGGTTGTGCGGGTACTGACCGGTTAAAATGCTGCTCCTGCTCGGGCAGCACAGCGGCGTGACTGTAAACTACAGAGGAGGAGGAGGAGGAGGAGGAGGAGAAGGAGGAGGAGGAGACGAGAGCGGAGACAGAGGAGGAAGAGAATAGGGGAACAGAAGGCAAATATGATGAAAGAGATCTGTGGCGGTGAAGAGGAGGATGTTTCAACACTTTTAAACTATGTGAAAACAAAGGTGAGCGCAGCGGTCGAAGACGCAGGTCCTTCACTTCAGTAAAAGTAGTAAAAATACTAAATATTACAGTTACATGTAGTAAAAGTACATATACTGCACTTTACTTCATATACAGTTAGATAGTTTAGTGCAGTGGGTCCCAACCTGAGGTGTCGGGCCCTCCAGAGGGTCACCAGTTGAGTGTGTACTCAAACCACATACTTCCTTACTATTGCTAATTAGCTAGTAGCTATTAGTTAGCATGCTAACACTAGACGTTTGCTGTGTCTCAGTTCTCATACTTCCATACTATTGCTAATTAGCTATTAGCTAATGTATCCATCAACATGCTAACATGCTAAACTATTGCTAAGTCTAAATGTATATACTTCCATACTATTGCTAATTAGCTAGTAGCTATTCATCAACATGCTAACACGCTAAACTATTGCTGTGTCTAAATTTGTATACTTCCATACTATTGCTAATAAGCTAGTAGCTATTAGTTAGCATGCTAACACTCTGAACTACTGAGGTGTCTCAAACCACATACTTCCTTACTATTGCTAATTAGCTGTTAGTTAGCATGCTAACACTTGTTAACCTGGTAAACATTATACCAGCTTAGCATCAAATTGTTAGCATGTTAGCATTAGATATAGCCTCACAGAGCAGCCTGTATGGCTGTGACAGTGTTTCTACTCACTGTATGTATATATAACTGTATAATAGGTTTAATTGACTATTAATTTATGATATTTTGGTCATTTTATACTCTGTCACTATAAATAAAGTGATACTTTGCAACTGTTTATTTGTCTGTTGATCAACTAAATTGATGAATCCAGTTTGTGACACATAAATATGTTGGTGTTGAGTGAGTTTTCTAATTTTTGGTGAAATATTAGACATTATTTTACCTCTTTGGGCCTCAACCAGTTCTTTTTAAAGAACTGGTTTCATTTTTTGAGAAGGGAAATTATTGTGCTGACAACTCAGAGACATCTGACACATCACAAGGGCCGTGATGAAACAAATCAGCTGTGAACCGCTGGTTTCATCTTTAACTGTCTGTTTTTAACGTGAAATCTTAATGTGGAAAATAATCACAGTGAGCGTAGTGAAGTGAAATGTGGTGGAGTAGAAATATCAAGCAGCATAAAATGAAAATACTGATGCACCAAAAGTACCTAAATATAGTACAGTACTTTCCATCGGTGGGTAAATGTACTCACAGCGTTCACAAATGTCGCTCCTGCGTCTCCTATTAAGGTTTTAGTTTTCTTCATCGGCGTCTGCAGAACAGAAACGAGCAGACAGGCGTGTGATGAAGTGATAAAACATGCAAATGAACCCAGACAGAAGCCGAGAGAATACAAAACAAACATCGTGAATGAACTGCTCAATAATTAATCAGCTGAGTACGTCTATGAGTGTAAACAGAGGCATTATGAACTCGTTTAAAGGTCCAATGTGGAACATTTAGGAGAACATACCAGAGGATATTCATAACTGCGTTTTTATTAGTATAGAATCACCTGAACACACCACGGGCCCTCTTATAAGTCCCATGAATGTGTTATAGAACTGTATACTGGACCCAAACATGGTGCCTAATCAGTCCACTGGATGTTTTCTAGCTCCCAGTTTTCTGCTCGGCTCGTAGCCTTTACACTCTGATGATGTCATTGATTTTAAAGCCTTTTTTCCGACATAAAACCTCTGTGGATTTTTTAAAAAATCACAATAGAAAGAGTCATATTTGACTTTTTTACATTTTTTTATAATTGTAGTTTTTTGGGGCTTTTTTCTGCAATACCACAGATGACCACCGGGGAGAAACATCGTATCCAGATTCTATAACACGTGCATGTGGAGCCCCAAATTTAGCTTTTAGTTAGCATGCTAACATTAGTCACTATCTTATCTATTGCTGTGTCTCAATCCGCATACTTCTGTACTATTGCTAATTAGCTAGTAGCTACTGGTTAGCATGCTAACACTACACTATTGCTGTGTCTAAATTTGTATACTTCCATACAATTTCTAATTAGCTATTAGCTAATCGTCAACAGGCTAACACGCGCAACTTCTACTTAACCTAAACATATATACTTCCATACTATTGCTAATTAGCTATTAGTCAACAGGCTAACACGCTCAACTTCTACTTAGCCTAAACGTATATACTTCCATACTTTTGCTATTTAGCTAGAAGCTATCAGTTAGCATGCTAACACTCTAAACTACTGAGGTGTCTCAAATGACATACTTCCTTGCTATTGCTAATTAGTTACTCAGCAGCTACTAGCAGCTACTAATTCAATTCGTTAGCATGCTAACACTTTAAACTTGTTAACCTGGTAAACATTATACCTTAGCTTAGCATCAAATTGTTAGCATATTAGCATTAAATATAGCCTCACAGATGTGTATATATAACTGTATAATACATTTAATTGACTATTTTTTTATGATATTTTGGTCGTTTGTATACATATCTGCTCTGTCTGTATGAATAAAGTGATACTTTGCAACTGTTTATGTGTCTGTTGATCAACTAAATTGATCAATCCAGTTTCCTTTATTTAAAGCAGACAGTCCACAAACAGCATGAGAGTGCAGACAACTGCACAGCCGAGCTTCAAGCGTCTGTATTTATATAAAATGGATAATAAGGTAGTAAAACCATCATAAAGTATGATAAGGTGACTCTGAACTGAACGTCAGGTCACTGTGAAGCCGTACAGGTGTGTGTGTTTACAGGTAGGAGTCTCTTCAGGATCAATACAGCTGATTATTATTGGAGTGTTTTCCAGGCGGGCTGACTCACCATCCCCCCCAGCTGAACATCCTGGTCGTCGGCGAGGATCAGGATGATGTTGCTCGGCTTGTTCGGTTCCGCACACCTGACGCAGCAGGTGAGCAGCGCCGAGAGCAGCGTGAGGAGTGTGACGGCTGCAGGGTGTCCTCTGTAACGGGTCACTGTCGCTCCAGCTCCAGCTCCAGCTCCGCTCCTCGGACCTGCCATTGGGACCTCCACAGCACCGGGCCTGCTGCAGCACACACACGGGCCGGAGTTCTGCTGCTGGAGCTCGGTTTCGTTTCCTGGTCAGGGAGGACTGTCTGAATGAGTGTGTGCTGCACGGAGACACACACACACTCACGGGGAGCTTCAGAGTTTGAGGAAGTGAAGTCGACTTGTTGGTGGTCATATGATCAGACAGAGAGTGGGAGGAGTGAACACAGAGAACACGTTGTACTGTATGTACTCTGTATACTACATATACTGCATTACATATACTACATGTAGTACATGGACTTTATAGTACTTCTATAAAGTACATTCAGAAGTACATTGAATTAAAGTAAATTAAATTAAATTAACTTTAATTGAATATAACATTGAGATCTATTTATAAAAAAGTACTTTTGTAATTTATTAAATTTTAATTAAAATAATATATTATCTAAATGTAATATTATATACTGTATATATATCTTATACTATACTATATTATATTTTATTAGGCTGTTATCGGCCTATAAAAATCTATTTATATAAAAACAATTTTACTAATTTAATATATTTAAGTATATTATATTCTATAACATCATCTTTTATTATGAATATATTAATGTATACATTACATCATGTTGTTATGTTATTGTTTTATTTTAGATTTTGTTATATTCAATTAACAACAACATCAATTTATTTTATTTTTAAGATCAATATTCAGACTTTTCTTTTTCTTACAGAAACACGAGGAAACATTTTTAATCAGATTTATTCATGAATAAAGATGAACTGAGATTGAACGGTTTAAAAATGAACTTATCAGTGTGACATTTTTATTCTGCAGGTTTAGTTTTCTGTTCTAAACGTGATAAAAGGAGGATCTGAAACCAGTTTAACACAAACAGAATCCTTCCATGTGATTTCCTTTAAATTTCCCCTCAAACAGAGTCACTGCAGGTTGTTTGTGTTTGACATGATAATATTCTGAGAGCAGAGCTCTCTGTGTCAGATTTATTTCATCTGCATCCATTAAATATTCAAAATGAATGAAGAAAAACAGAAACCGTCTTTATGTTTGTTTAAACGAACCATTCTCTCATTTCCAACTTTATTGTTCTCATTTCTGTTTTGCACACACGTCTAATGAGTCATGAAGATTTTTTAACTTCTGTCTCATAATGAACAAAATATGATATTTTAATCTAATAAAATAAATAGATTTTAATGAAATCTGTTGTGGCTGCAGGCCTCCAGAGGTTTGCAGAGAAATGTCGCTCCAACAGCGCCTCCATGTGGTGACACACTGTTGATCTGTTAAACTTTTAGATTGTATTTTTTTGTTTGATTACAGTTTATGACTTGTTTTATCTCACAGCTGTGACTCTCTACACGTGCCTGAGTTCACAGGGTGGTACCATCCATCATCCATCCAACAATTATTTCCTTTATTGATCAATCTGTTGATCATTTTCTTGATTAATTGATGAGTTGTTTGGTCAGAAAATGGTAAAAAATGTTGATCAGTGTTTCTCAAAGCCCAAAGTATCGTCCACAAATGTTTTATTTTGTCCAAAAGTATATGCCCTAACAATGAACCTCTTCTCTTACCATCTTTGATATAAAATCAATATTTTTATACAATCCACAGAGAATGACTGGATGTGAAGTTCTTAATTGTACCATGTGGAATCATCTGCACTCGTTTATTCAGGTTTAATTTGTCACCCAGCTGTTTATCAGGCTTGAGACAGAGAGAGAGAGTTTATGTGGTGTCACATAAGAAGACGTGGACACCGAGGACACTGAGGACACTTTACGAGCTTACTTTGTCATTTTTTTGTATGACTTTATAAAACTTACTGCTGACCAAGAAAGTGAACAGAGCAGACAGACTGTGAGTGAACTACATTTATAGTTTATGAGTCATTCGCTGTAGACGTGTACATACGAATATACTGCACATAACCTCCCACTGTGAGGATATAATTAACCTCTTACAGTCCACGTTCAGTCTTTATTCCAGCTCTCTGTGCTCTCTCATATTTGTATCCTCGTTCTTTGTCGACTTCCTTTATTAAATCAAACATTTGCATATTTTGTAAATCTGAAACGTCACAACACTTTTCATACCTGTGCTTTTTATTCAAGTGTTTATTAGTATTATTAGTATTATTAGTATTATTAGTTTTAGAACAGTTAGTTAGTTAGAACAGTTTTTTCCTGTCTGCTGTTAGCCCGGAGTCCCCCTGACACTCTTCACACTTCACCTCTGCCTCTACATGTCACACTGACATTACATCCACAACTCTGTGCGTCACATTAACGCTCAGCTCAGACTTCCTTGTTTTGTAATATACTTGCATATTTAAAATACCCACCATACTGCGAACATTTGCACATTTGTGAGTATTTGACTGGTAATTACTATCACTGCACAGCTGTACTGCTCCTTTTATTTTTAAAACATATTGTGTAGATATATTTATATTGTTATATTTTTAATACTTGATTTTCTTCATCTTTCTTATGTTTAGAGTTTGTCATGCACCATCAACGACACCAGAACAAATTCCTTGTATGTGTAAAATCGTACTTGGCAATAAAGCCTTTTCTGATTCTGATTATGCAGGACAAAATACTTGATCAGTTTATATCACAATATAGCGTTACTTGCACAATATTATTTTCACAAACGTGGATGTTATGACATTTTAAAGATGAAGTTACTCTCAATCTAAAATTGTCAAGGCCCTATTAGTGCTATTAAAACTGTGATTACTGAGAAATGTTTTTATTCTTAATGCCTTTTATATTATATTATATTATATTATGTTATGTTATATATGATATGATATTATGTTATATTATATTGTATTGTATTGTTTGTGTTATATATTCAGCCTTTTCATGTAGATTTTATCTTCATATTTTATTTTGTAAACAGAGTGGGCGAAATAGGAATAATACTGCGCATGCGCGTCAAAGAAGGAAGTACATAACACCACATTATTTCTCTTTCGTAATAAATGTTGAACTGTCGTTAAACTCCCGGTGTCGTATCAAGAAACTACAATCTGAGACACTAATGTGTAGTTTGTTTTTGTCTGTTGTTTGCTGTTTATGCTCTGTGAGTGAAATAAGACAAAAAAAGACGTTTTGGCGCCTATTCGACTTAAAGAGCAAAACAGGAAGTACGCGTGGGATTGTCCTCTCTGCGCCTGCGCAGTCCTCTTGTCGCCTCCCCCCAAAGAATGGCCGCCGCTGCAGCAGCAGGAATAAACAAGCAGGGCGCCGTAGCGACGATGGAGCCGTGTATCCGACACGGGAGGGGAGCCCACGGCGGCAGCACGGTCAAGGTCGGGATAACGTCACTAGACCTCACAAACTAGCTCACGATGGCGGTTATTATCGACGCGGTTTGGTTACTTTACACACGGAGCTAAGCTAGCATCCGTGGCTGCTGCTGCTGCGTTGGCGTCGGTGCCGCTGGATGCCAAACGGTCATCCAGACTGTCGATGAAAGTTGTGTCAGCAGACGGTTATTGCGCACTTTGTGTCACACCGATTTACATTTATGCATAATAATAAACAAAGATAGTGTGTGTGTGTGTGTGTGTGCGACATGCTTACAGTGCTGGAGGCTAGCGAGCGTTGGATTTAGGTTGCCTGCAGCACGGACGTTAACGCTGTGTTTGTCCGTTAGAAGTCAGGTGGGTTAACTGTCTGACACACTGAGTCAAGGTGACTTGATGTCACACCGTGGAGCTATAAAATCACACAAACTGTGAGCTGGCTGTCACATTGTAAATTAGTGATGGGAAGTTCGGTTCTTTTTAGGGAGTCGGATCATTTGACTCAGCTCACCGAGAAGAGCTTTCGGCTCTTTCGGCTGCTTGTTGTTTTGGTCTGGCAGCACCGGCTTGGGCGGGAGGGAGCAGCCGTGTTGAGGTGATGTTACAGCAGACACAAGGCTGCTCCTGTTTACCTGGTTACCATCCTGAGGCATGCAGTAGTGATGGGAAGTTCGGTTCTTTTTAGGGAGTCGGATCATTTGACTCAGAAGAGCCGGCTCTTTCGGCTCCAAAACGGCTCTTCATGTTACCACTTACACCTTTCATAATTCAGCCAAATTTAGCGCGGATTTGACTTATGATTTGTACGTGTACACATATATCATGTATATATTCAAGACATCCTTTGTACTGAAGCATTCAAAAGTAAAAATGACATTTTCTAATATCAATAAATTACTGTAGCCAATTGTTTTCATTGCGTTTACAGACCTTTGTAACTACCTGAAACCGTCCAATGAATGCACTAACGTGCTTGTAGAACCACTCTGCTACACAAAGAGGATAGAAACATAAAAACTTTTTAAAGAGGGCAGCTATTGACTGTTGGATGCACAGTTCTCATGTGTCTGTGAAGGTTGTTTGTGGACTCTGCTCAATACGACAGCTTGGCTTTGCAAAATTCTGCATTTCTAAAATTTTAAAATGGGTCCAAATTGCTGCTTCTTTTTCTACTATCACTCAACGGCTCATGTACCGGAGCCGGCTCTTTGAACCGGCTTGTTCACGACCGACACATCACTAATATAAACATGTCCACCCTTTTTACTCAATTAAGGACTAAGTTCAATCTTCCAAATTCACATTTCTTTCGATATCTTCAAGTCAGACATTACACTAAAGAAAATTGCCCACACTTTGAGTTCACCTCTACTACTACTCATCCTTTTCTTGAAAATCTCCCTCCAGACTCAAAGCAGTTGCTTTACGACTACTATTCCTTCAGATCACATTAGGGATGTGCCTGGGTCGGCGACCTGAATTCAGAGATATCAGCAGAGTTCTGGGAAGAGGCAATGTCCCGGGTTATGTAACTGAGTATGGTGTTGGATTGGATTCATTTATTCATGTAATTTTACCTCGCCTTGGAGACATTGATATTACAACAGCTTTGCTTGAACAGAATAGCTATCTTGTGAACTGTCTGTTCTGTTACTAACTTGTAAACTATAAATAAAGTATGACACAGGGTGTGTAATCAAGCTGTGTGTGTTCATTCACAGGTACTGGAGTGCGGTGTGTGCGAGGACGTCTTCTCCCTCCAAGGGGACAAGGTCCCTCGTCTGCTGCTCTGCGGTCACACGGTGTGCCACGACTGTCTGACCCGGTTGCCCCTCCACGGCCGAGCGGTGCGATGCCCCTTCGACAGACAGGTCACTGAGCTGGGTGAGTATTTGACGTGCGGATCCGTGAAGACGTTTCACCCCCTCGTCCGAAAGGCTTCTTCACTTCCAGGCTTTATAAAGAGAAGTCATCTTTGTTTTGGATCTACGGCCAACTTGTGGCTACAGTTTGTGGTCATGATGTATTTGGTCGTCACCTTTTGTCTTTTGTGTTCAGGGGATTCTGGAGTTTGGGGCCTGAAGAAGAACTTCGCTCTTCTTGAACTCCTCGAGCGGCTCCAGAATGGAGCCACAAACCAGTCGGGTATGGCGGAGGACGCCCTGAAGGGCATGGGAGAAGTAAGAGCACTCTGCTTTCACTGTTTTACCGCCCTCACATCTGCTGCCGCCTCCCATTCACAAACCTTCTCTCTCCGACTCAGTGCATCATCCGCTGTGACGAGGACGAGAGCCACACGGCGTCCATGTACTGCACCGTGTGCGCCACCCACCTGTGCGCCGAGTGCTCCCAGCTCACGCACTCCACCCGCACGCTGGCCAAACACCGCCGCGTGCCGCTGGCCGACAAGCCTCACGAGAAGACGTTGTGCCCGCAGCATCAGGTCCACGCCATCGAGTTCGTCTGCCTGGAGGAGGCCTGTCAGCCCGGGCCGCTCATGTGCTGCGTGTGCAAGGAGTACGGCAAGCACCAGGGACATAAGGTAGATAAAACAGAGTTATGGAGCGTTCACACCAGACGAGAGGCCAATTTTAGCTCCAGTTTACTAGAGTTACTGCAGCGGACAAAAATCCAGCGAATTTGTGTCTTTCCGTTGACCTCCTACGTAACCTTTATTCACTTTCTGTGTGAACGCACCATTAGGTATCCCCACCCAAGAGTCGTGCTCACGTGTTTTCTCCGTCTTTCTCTCCAGCACGCCGTCCTCGAGACTGAAGCCAACCAGATCCGTGCGTCCATTTTGGACATGGCCCACTGCATCCGCAGCTTCACGGACGAAGTGTCCGAGTACTCGAGGAAGTTGGTGGGCATTGTGCAGCAGATAGAAGGCGGAGAGCAGATTGTGGAGGACGGAGTTGGCATGGCGCACACCGAACACGTAAGGCTGGACTTCTTCGTCTCAAACGTGAGCCGTCGTGCTTTTTCTTCTCGCTCGTCTAAACCTGTCTTTTTTCTTTTTTTTAGGTTCCCGGCACGGCGGAGAGCGCACGCTCCTGCGTCCGAGCTTACTTCGCGGACCTCCACGAGACTTTGTGTCGGCAGGAGGAGATGGCACTGAGCGTGGTGGACGCCCACGTCAGGGAGAGGCTGATCTGGCTGAGGCAGCAGCAGGAGGACATGACCATCCTGCTGTCTCAGGTGTCCACCGCCTGCCTGCACTGCGAGAAGACGCTTCAACAGGTATGAGACGAGTTCAGATCCAGATCCAGATCAGTCCTCCTGTGTCAGGCGGACGCTGATTCATGCTCCTTGTTTCCCGTCGTAGGACGACTGCAGAGTCGTGCTGGCGAAGCAGGAGATCAACTGTCTGCTGGAGACGCTCCAGAAGCAGCAGCACCAGTTCACGGAGCTGGCGGATCACATCCAGCTGGACGCCGGCATCCCCGTCACCTTCACGAAGGTACACGGCGTCCCCGGCTCACAGCTGTTCTTCAGTCCTGCTGCTAAAGCTAAAGCTAAAAGAGCTCAGGGTTTGTGTTTTACGCTTTCAGGACAACCGGGTCCACATCGGTCCAAAGATGGAGATCCGGGTCGTGACTCTCGGCCTGGACGGAGCCGGAAAAACCACCATCCTCTTCAAGCTGAAACAAGACGAGTTCATGCAGCCCATCCCGACCATCGGTAAAGCCGGCTGACGTATCCGGTGACGACACATGAACGCACGTCTCTTCAGTGTTGTAGTAACGTTTGTTTTCTGTTTTTTAAAGGTTTCAACGTGGAGACAGTCGAATATAAGAACTTGAAATTCACCATCTGGGACGTGGGCGGGAAACACAAACTCAGACCGCTCTGGAAACACTATTATCTGAACACTCAAGGTACCCGCCTGTCCGCGCTGCTCTGCTTATTCACTGTTTTAACTGCTGGTGGTACGTGGAGGAATCTCTAAAACTCTGAGATCGCTGGAACGTAATTTAAAATAAGTTTTTCATTTCTTAGAATATTGTTCGTGCACATATCGCGTGCGTACATCTGTGATTAGTTACGAGCTAAAATGTGATGGCAAGCTCGAAAGAGGAAGTTAAAGCTGCACCTCTCTTCTCTCTCTCGCTGTGCTCGTGCTGCAGCGGTGGTGTTCGTGATTGACAGCTGCCACAGAGACCGACTGATGGAGGCTCACAGCGAACTGGCCAAACTACTGACGGAGAAGGAGCTGAGAGACGCCCTGCTGCTCATCTTCGCGAACAAACAGGTAACTGGAATCATAACGGTAAGATCGGAAAGAAGCTCCGTCTCGAGCTCGAGTTGATCGTCAGTGTTTTCTTCTCGTTCGCAGGACGTTCCTGGCGTCGTGTCCGTGGAGGAGATGACGGAGCTGCTGAGCCTCCACAAGCTGTGCTGCGGGAGGAGCTGGCACATCCAGGGCTGCGACGCCCGTAGCGGGATGGGCCTCCACGAGGGGCTGGATTGGCTCTCCAGACAGCTGGTGGCTGCCGGCGTCCTGGACGTGGCCTAAACGTCGCCTCCTTCCCCCCTCCTCTTCATCTTCATCATCATCATCGCTCTTTTAACGACTGAACCCAGACCAGCCTCGCCGGGTTCTCTTCTCCCCCCACCCCCCCAAAAAAAAACACTAACTCCTGAGCCGAGACTGCGGCTTTAAGCCTCCTCCATCTTTCCTTCTTTGCGTGCGAAGAAAACAAAGATGTAAATCTCTAGCTTCACTAAAGTCACACACACACACACACTCTCAGAAATAAACTCAAAGTTAAGACTACAAATACTCCCATCATGCTTCAGTTCTAAGGCAGCTTAACACGGTCTAACACACTATAAAATGCTCCTTGTGCTCTGCCAGATCTGTATTTTCTATCTCGCGTGGCTATACGTAACTAAGCGCAGCGTCGTCTGTAACGTAACCCCCGAAACTCCACCGGGCTCAACGCTGTTCTGGTCCGTCCTGCACGCGACTTCAAACCCCACCGGGAGCGTTTCAGGAGCCCGCCAGACTTTGTTTACTTGCTCAGATTTGGTCATTTTCCTGGTTTATGTTCGTCTACATGTCTAAATATGTTACGTAGCTACTTTGTTTCTCTTTTGTCTGTTTTTATGACCGGCAATTTGCACAGTTTGGTTTTATTTTGAAATTTTATTTTGATTCTCTATGCTGTTTCTGCCTCTGGAAACCAGAAACGCATGCTAACGCAATGCTAGCGCAATGCTAGCGCAATGCTAACGCTGGCCTCTTGAAACCGCGTTGCGTGAAAGTTACTGACTGTGCAGTCGCGTCGCACATGCTAACGCGAGCGCGCAACTGTTTTGTGTCTGGCTTCCTGTCAGCTCGAGGTGCTCGCTGTCAAAAACAGGACAGCTGCGTTGAATTCAACGCGGAGCCGAGCAGAGGCCCGCTTCTGGTTACGCTTCGGGTGGGGTTTAAAAACATCGACTAGAACAGCGCACACGCAACGCAGCGTGTCCGTGCCTGGTGTAAATTTGGGGGTCAGCGATATTTTTGTCGACACGTTGGATAATTTAGCTGCAGAAACTCGACTTCCAGCGGTCATGCATTCTTCGGCTGTTTTCTTTCTCTCTCTGACGTTAAGCAATAGTGGGCGACGTTTCACGGCGGTCTTTATTAAATTATGTTTTGTATTTAATGCCACAGCTGGTCTTGAAATGGCGCCACCTGTAGAGTTTTGAATGTTTTCTGTTACAGAACAAACTTTTTTGTTGTTGTTGTTTACTGAACTTTATTTATGAGCGAGGAGAGCGGACGTTACTTCGACACGAGGACACGAGTCCTCCGTTACTTTATTTTTTTTTGGTGAAGTGTTTCGCACGCAGAATTCCTGTCACGGCCTCGTTCGCTGCCTCACTACGACGTTAACTATCTGCTGTTTGTTGAGTAGACTCTTGAATATTAATCCAAAAAAAACGAGTCGCGTTGGATCTGTCTGCAGGAGAGCAGTACACCTTTTAATCAGCAGCCTTCAGTGATGTAATGTGAAACTTAGTGAAGCATTATTAAACCTAACACTGACACTTCTCGTCTTATTAAAATAAACTAAAAAAAAAAAAAATGGTTTGACTTTGATTTGAATCTTTATTCATTGCTATGTAATGTTTACGACTTGTATCTATGTATAAAAATACAAATAAAAAAAAAAATGCACGTGTTAAACGCCTTTCCAGACGTCTGCGACGACATTTCCATGTTTTCTTTCAAACGTAGAAGCACAACGCGTGTCGAAACCTTTGTTACCAGTGGACTTGATAATGGCTTTTTGTAAATTATTCATAATGTGATGCTGTAAAATAAAATAAACTTATTGACCTCACGTGTGTGGCTTCTTTTTCTTCAGACGACACACGACAAATGATCGTACTCAAATCCTCCTTTAATATTTCATTCTGGTAAAAAACAAACAAACACTGTACAGGACACGGTGATGATGAAGACGCGCGATCACTTTATGGTGATGTTGATGATGCTGATGTCCTCGTACGGTTTGTCCGTCTTGGGGTTGACCTTCACGTTGGAGATCCTCTGGACGGCCTCCATGCCTTTCGTGCATCTTCCGAACACGGTGTGCTTGTTGTCGAGCCAAGGCTGCAGAGAGAGAGAGAGAGAGAGAGAGGCAACAGCACATCGAAGAGTTACCTCTAAGTCAGAGGGCCGCAAAAAACTTTGTTACAGAGAGCAGACAGCAGAGATATTACTGTTATCCATACAGTACAGCTTCCCACCACTTGGTGGCGGTAATGCATCAGTGAGTTGTTTAACAAGCTCCAATAAGCAGAAGTAGTAGTATCGGGAAGGTTAAGTCTTTTTACTGAATCGGATCGCTGACTCTCAGACAGTAAACTGAACTGTAGCCCTCTTGTGGCCGATGTAAACGTGACAAACGAGCGACCCGTATGAACGAACCGCTGTGTGTACTGCTCGTCACAGCCTGAGCGGCCTGTCACGTGACAAATGAACGAGAGGCGCCAACTTGAGGACGCGTAGTTGAGTCGCGAACTAATCATTTCTGTTTCCTGTCCTGACTGAGCTGATGCAGCTGCCATGTGTCACTCACTGAGACTACTCATTACTCCCGAGTCATATAAAAGATACGTTCACGACCGACACACCACGAAGAAGACAGCGCAGAAAGTTATGGAGAAGTAGTTTGAAAAAATGAAGATGACAGCGGCGCCAAACCCCCAGAAGGCTAATTTATTTATTAAGTAACGAGGCAGAGCTCAGTGTGTGGAGCGTGGGCGAACATAAAAAGAAGGTTGTGACTGTTCTTATCGTTCGTTTGTCAGATATGAAGAGAAACCTCTGTAACTTACAGTCGGTACGACGGTGATGAAGAACTGTGACCCGTTGGTGCCGGGGCCTCCGTTCGCCATGCTCAGCGTGTACGGCCGGTCGTGTCTCAGCGTGGCGTGGAACTCGTCCTCGAACTCTCCTCCCCAGATGCTCTCTCCGCCCATGCCGGTGCCCGTCGGGTCTCCCGTCTGAATCATGAAGCCCTGCACGCGACAAAGACACGAGTCAGACGGCCGATTATCACCTGAATGTTCCTCGCTGACCTGATGAGAACGCTTACCTTGATTACTCTGTGGAATATGTGACCGTTGTAGTATCCGTTCCTGCTGTGCACGCAGAAGTTCTCCACAGTTTTGGGACATCTGAACACAGAACGATACATTTTATTGTTACTGTGTGAAGCAGACTTTCAGTACAAAGCCGTGATGTTACGTGATGAACGTACTCGACGGGGAAGAGCTTGATGTGGATGTCTCCCATGGTGGTGTGGATGATGGCGCTGTCCGACACTCTCTTGGGGCCCTCGGCCTGCGTGGCCGCCATCACCTCTTCCTTCGAGGGCTTCTCGTTAAAGATGTCTCTGTCCGAGTCGGCGCTCTTTGTGTCCTCCGGTTCTCTCTTTGTGAACTAAAGTTGGAAAATTATGAAGCGTTAGAACAGAGAGCAGTGCAACGAATAAGTCTTAATTAAGGTAAGATAAGCTATGCTAAGGTAAGGTTACTAAGCTAAAGTAAGGTAAGATGTAATACGCTATGGTAAGGTATGCTACACTAAGGTAAGATATGCTATGCTAAGTTAAGGTAAGCTAGACTAAAGTAAGTTAAGGTATGCTATGGTAAGGTATGCTAGGCTAAAGTAAGGTAAGATGTGATACACTAAGGTACGGTACGCTACGGTACAGTAAGGCAAGTTAGGATAAGATAAGCTACGCTAAAGTATGGTATGCTAGGCTAAAGTAAGGTAAGATAAGCTATGCTATGCTAAAGTAAGGGATGCTAGGCTAACGTAAGGTAAGATATGCTATGCTATGCTAAAGTAAGGTATGCTAGGCTAAAGTAAAGTAAGGTATGCTAGGCTAAAGTAAGGTAAGATATGCTATGCTACGCTAAAGTAAGGTATGCTAGGCTAAAGTAAAGTAAAGTATGCTAGGCTAAAGTAAGGTAAGATAAGCTATGCTACGCTAAAGTAAGGTATGCTAGGCTAAAGTAAAGTAAAGTATGCTAGGCTAAAGTAAGGTAAGATAAGCTATGCCACACTAAAGTAAGGTATGCTAGGCTAAAGTAAGGTAAGATATGCTATGCTACGCTAAAGTAAGGTATGCTAGGCTAAAGTAAAGTAAAGTATGCTAGGCTAAAGTAAGGTAAGATAAGCTATGCTACGCTAAAGTAAGGTATGCTAGGCTAAAGTAAAGTAAAGTATGCTAGGCTAAAGTAAGGTAAGATATGCTATGCTATGCCACACTAAAGTAAGGTATGCTAGGCTAAAATAAGGTAAGATATGATACACTAAGGTAAGACAAGGTGTGCTACGCTAAGGTAAGGTAAGATACGCTACAGTACAGTATGCTACTGTCAGGTTTTCTCACCATGTAGAAGCGGTTCTTCTTAAACGCGGTGCAGAAAATGGTCGGGTCGGGCTCCGCGTTGTCTAAGGCGGGGTTGTCGGACGCCTTCATCTCCACGGTGGGCGCCACGTGCATCGCCTTTGCGATCCCCTGAAACAGACTCAGCTGGACCACGCGGATGTTCTCCAGCTTCCCGAAGATCCGGACACATCTGGGGGACGAGACCAAGACACGTTTAAACATCGGATTTTAATTAACAAATCGACAATTAAAACTTCACGTGAACGCACCTGTTGGTCTCCACGTTGATGACCTTGATGCCCAGCATGGTCCCGTAAAGCACGAAGTGTCCGGTCTCATCAAAGATGATATTTGTCAGTCGGATGCCGTCCACCTTCTCCAGTTCTCTCTCCACAGCCATCCGCCTCCCGAACTCCATGTCGGGCAGCTGCTGCCTCATCTGCTGCAGCTCTGTGAACATCTGACATGCAAACCAGGCGAGACGACGAGCGTGAGAATTAACCCCCATTATTAAAGATTCAGGTCTGAACGACGCGCGAGAAACTCACCGTTAGCGATTCGTCGAACACTCGCATCAGTTTTCCCGTCAGGAAGCGGAAGATCCGGACTTTCCTGTCAGACGCGATGGTGGCCATTTTGGCTCCGTCAGGAGAAAACGCCAGACTGGTGGGATACGTTTTGTGTTTGGCAAATTCATACAAGTCCGTGTCTGTTTTGTATTCCCAGTGTACGTGCTTGGGGAACCTGAATTCACTCGGGAGGCCGGTCCAGTACTCCAGCATGCCCGCTTTGTCGGCAGAGACGATGACTCTGAATTTGGGGTTCAGGCGGATTTGCGACAGCGGAGAGGAGTGCATCTTGTCGAAGACGTGGAGCGGCTGGTTGCTTCCTCTTCCGTCGTAGACGAAGATCTTCCCCGTGGATTTTTCGGAGCAGGCCACCGTGGAAATGGCATCGCCGGGGTTGTAGATCCACTCGCTCTGACCTGGGTGGAAGCTGTGCAGAGAGAGAGAGAAAAAAAAAAAAAGGTGTCACTTCATCTTTGTAAAAAAAAAAAAAACATCTGTCTTTCACGTGTATGCGTTTTGTAATTCAGACTCACCCCAACTTCAGCATGTTGATCATGTCAAAGTTGACGACGTCGAACACTTTCATGGCCTGATCGTCGCCGACAGAACAGAAGAGAGCTCCTTCAGCGCTGACCGCGATGCTTTCCACCACGCCTGCAGAAAATACGTCAGATTTATCTTTTCAAAATACAAAAATATGAAATGATCTTTGCTCTTAATGTCTGTGAATATCCATAGTGTGCACCCTGAGTTAATATAAATAAATACACGATTACATAAACGATTAACCCGACTCGTACCAAGATGACTTCGAAAGTGTTTGACAAACTCGATTCCCTCCTCCTCTTTCTTCTTCCAAAACTTGACGTGTCCGTCCTGACTGGCTGTGATGATGAAGTCCGTCCTGGAAAATAAATAAAGATATGTATATTTATTTACTGTCAAAGAAACAAAAAGGTCAAATAAAGTCAACTTGTTCAGATAAGTGAGGGTGTAGTCGTCAGTATCAGGGAGGGGATTTTGACAGGTTCATTATAAATCATCACAGACACACACAGGCAAACAACACACTCCTACAGACACTAATTTATAAAGGTTTGACAGAAGTATGAATGCTAACAGTGGATTAGCACAAAGGAAATGATGATATATGCTGTATACTGATCATATTAGCAGTTAAGTTATATCACTGTGACTCTGCAAGCCTCCTCTGTTAGTTAAAGGTCCAGTGTGTAGGATTTGGTTGCATCTAATGGTGTAATAGCTGCCTTGCGATCTCTTCACATCACCCTCGCCTTCCGAGTGTAACCCCCAAATTCCACCGGGCGCGTAACACGCAGCGATACGCGGTCAATGTTTCAAACCACACCGGCTCCACGTTGAATTCAACGCAGCTGTTCTGTTTTTGACGGACGCCGCGAGCAGCCCGCGTCAATTTAACACAGAGCACCGCAAGCTGACAGGAAGCCAGACACAGAAACAGCACAGAGAATCTGGTGGATTTTCAAAATAAAATACCTCCGTGCAAACTGCCGGTCATAAAAAAAAAACAGACAAAAGAGAAACAAATGAAGTACATAACATATTTCCACATGTAGAAGCATATTTAGAAGAACATGAACCAGGAAAATGACCAAATCTGAGCAAGTGAACAAAGTCTGGAGGGAGAAACGCTCCTGAAACGCTCCAGGTGGAGTTTGAAGTCGATGCAGGACGGACCAAAACAGTGACAGAGACGAGCCCGGTGGAGTTTCGGGGTAAAGGAGACACTTGATAGGCCCTAAATAGAGTCAGTATTTAGTTTGTCTGCTCTGGGATACCGTAGAAACACGGTGTTTCAACATGGCGGCCTCCATGAAAGAGGACCCGCTCCCACCGTAGATATAACAGTATCATTTTAAAGCAACAAAAACAGAAAGATTCTTATTTTCTGGTGATCATACATGCATGAAAACAGAGCTATGTTTATTATACAGCCCCCAAATCTTACACACTGCAGCAAACTGTGCTAAAATGACTCACTTGGAACAAACTATGTGTGTGATGACGTCTCTGTGCATGTAGCTCCGCTCGTACATGGCAGCTGAAGGCAGGTTGTCCAGATAGACCCGTTCAAACTCGAGCACTGAGAGGACAAACAACAACAACATGCAGAGTTCAGCGGGAGCTCAGGTTAGCACGGTTAGCATCGTTTAGCCCGGGTCACGGTGACGCCTCTGACGTGACAGGAGACGAACCTTTCCTTTTCTTGGCCTTCGTGGCCTCGCTCGGCATGGGTCCGACCCACTCTTCGCCCTCTCCGTCCTCCTCTTCGGCCTGCTCATCTTCAGCTTTCCGCTTCAGCTCCACATTGTTCTCTGCCGCCGCCATCGCTGCAAACCGTCCGTGTGTGGTCCTTCCACGATTACGGTCCTTCCGGTCTGCGCCGGAACCTACTCAAGATGGGAAGTTCGGTTCTTTTTAGGGAGTCAGATCATTTGACTCTAGTGTTGGGAAGTTCGAGTCTTTTAACTGACTCGGATCACTTACTCTCGGGCGGTAAATTGAACTAATCCTTTTTTTAGCCATTTCATTCATTCACTGGTGCAGCGCTGTAGCCCTCTGGTGGCCGATGTAAATGTGACAAATGAACGAAAGACCAATCCATATGAACGTACTGCTGTGGGTACTGCTCGTCACACAGCCTGAGTGGCCTGTCACGTGACAAATGAACAAACCGTATGAAGTACCTGTTTGTGCTTACTGCTTGTCACACAGCCTGAACGAACATGCAGCTGCCTTGTGTCGAGGGAACGTACTGCATCAAAATGAACAAATCACTCACTGAGACTACTCATTACTCCCGAGTCATATAAAAGATTAGTTCGAATTGAACGATACGTTCACCACTATTGGTTGACATGACATTCAGTCACTGCACGCATGGAGCACTCGTAGAGCACTTTACAAAAAAAAAAAAAAGAAAGCAACGGCTCGTGGACAAGAGCCGGCTCCCATCGTTCACTTAAAAGAGTCGGCTCTTCGAACCAGCTCGTTCACGACTGACACATCACTAGAACCTATCTATCGAAATTCCCTCTTACAAGCAGTTTAACCTCAATATACCGCCATATTTTTTGTTGAACTTACATATTATTTTATACATTAATTGATTTGAATGTTGTATTTCAGGCTGGCTATATTTTAAGATTTTAAAACCGCTTCGAATATTTTAAACACTCATCCCAAAATAAATCAGCTTTAATTAATACAGTCTAATAAGTGTTTTTTAAGAATGTCTTCATCCGGTTTTAACCATTAAAACTGACGTATTTAAACAAGGTTAGCTGTAGTGGAACCAAAAGGACTGCGCTGTTTCCGAGGGTGTATTGTATCGTGGAACACTTGGGTCAAACCAAATATCAACTTTTAGGTAGGGGGGGAGCGGTACAAAATACAAAATTGCTTGTAATTGTTGCGTCACCAGCACATTTGCAGGTAATATTCGTGTAAATTTATTTATTTAAAAAATTAAAACGAAAATAAATGTGCGAATTATAATGTAAATATTAAAATAACTAACACTTTTATTGAGCGCCACCCCCACCCCGCGTACTTGGAAGTAAACAAGAAGCTCACATGTATATGGCCCAAGATGGCTGTAGACAGTGAAGTGTAAATATTCGTCAGCAGTGATCGAAGCTGATTTAACAAACGTTATCTTCAGTTTTATGTTTTCAAACGTCAAACAGCGACAAAAATTCAAGTTTCCCGCGTCCAAACGAAGCAAACCTCCGCGGCAGGATGAGTAATATTTACATTCAAGAGCCGCCAACAAATGGGAAGGTGAGCGCCACAAATTTAACTTGTTTATTTCCAACAACAGCCTTTAAAATACTTTTAATTTTAAAGTGTACAACGATGCTGAAGGCGTTTAGCTACGCAGCATGTTTATCTGACGCGATTTAAATGCAACAGTGTGACATCTTCTTACGATTACAGCTCCAAATGTTTCAAATATATCTATAAAATGTGTAAATAAATGTAGATTGTGCGCCCATACATTATTATTGACACTGCAGCAGCACAGAGACTTCAATAAAGTTAGTCAAAGGCAGGCTGGAGGTTGCCAAGCAACCAGGGTCAGCTGCAGGTCAGAGCAATTAACTGCAGCTGTGCTCTGTCTGTGTGTGAGTGACTGCTGAGAGACACAGAAAATCTCTAAATGAACCCCCTCCAACTAGTGGACACTAATGCCAAACGGTAGGTCGTATCAAAAAGCCCAAATGACCGTGAGCATCCTCATCTTGTCGACCATGTGAATGCTGAATTTCAGTGTCTAAAGTTAAAAAATGTGACCTGGGGAGATAGAGAAAGAACAGGTGCCCCGTGCTCCTTTGGGAAATTTCTCCCTCTCCAGTTTACATGGGAGTAGATGGGGCTGTCGGTGGGTGATCCTGGCGCATCAGTGCGTCTCCCGTCAAAACTATAAGTCTGACAGCTTCAGCAGTGATATCGCTGCATAGCCCACAAATTTTCTTACGTTTCTATGTATAAATGATTTCTGTAGTGACATTTGTGGCCACGAAAGCCGTTTGCAAATGTATTTTTTGACAAATGTTTCTCTCCCTCTCCACTCTAGCGATGATGTCACCCACTCTAGCTCTGGAACATTCTACCAATACACACCCATTGTAAAGTTTGGCGTGGTTTTTGGTGATTTTTGGCAAAACCGTTTAGTGAAACGCTTAGAAAAGTCACAGCACACCATTCCCAGCCGAGCCGGTCGTTTTGATACCTTTTTTGTGTATGTGTGACCAAAACTGCGGGAGGAGTAGTGTTCCGAAATTGCTGGAATACGTCAGAATAATAAGCGAGGGGAATAGTGAATAGTGGCCTGGTCAGTCAGTTAAATGTCTTTTCTGTATGTCTGTATGTAAATGTGAAAATCTGTTTATAATGTCTTGATTTTAAAATATCTTCTCTCGCAGGTCTTGTTGAAGACTTCAGCAGGTGACATTGACATCGAGCTGTGGTCCAAAGAGGCTCCCAAAGCATGCAGGAACTTTGTGCAGCTGTGCATGGAAGGTAAAACTGCAAAGACATAAAGCACACAAACATATGAGTCCAGAAAAATGTGCATCCATGTTGACATTTAGCTCTTTAGATGTATTTAAAATTAAAACATTTAAAGGTGTAGTGTGTAAAAAAAAAAAAAATTGACAAACATGGAATATAATATTCATAACTATGTTTTCATGCATGTATCATCACCCGAAAATAAGAATCTTTTTGGTTTTGGTACTTAAAAAGACGCTGCAGTCTGCTTTTGTCCTTGGCGGTGGCAGCAGCGTATCAGATGGTGATGGAGGTGTAGAAGTGCACCGTCATCGTGTTCGGCAGCTTGAATTTCTTCAGCTGCTGCAGGAAGTTCATCCTCTGCTGGGCTTTCTTGATGTTCAGCTGGGTGATCATGGTTCCCAGGTGTTGATTAGGGATTCGCACAGGGTGATGTGGGAAACATAAACACATTATAATATGTGTTTATCACCCTGATGTGATGGTGCAGCAATAAGGACACAAAGGAAAGCCTGTATGATGTTACATTACATTTTTAAATAATGATGATCAAAACAAAACATAAAATCAACGTTAATGTGACGTGAACAGCTGCTGAAATCAACAAAGTGACAACATACATCGATTGCTGCAGATGTAAAGGAATTCTGGACCTTGAAAGTTCTTGAAAAGTTCTTGAATTTTACCATTAAAAAGCTAAATTAATGATATCAGACTCCATTAGTCTCACATAAAAACGCAGCTTTGCTTTTTTCTGTCTTGACAATAATTGTCCGTCATGTTTTATTTCAGTTTCCTGGAATTAACTCTGTAATTTGCTCCTAATTATATGCAAATAATTAATGTTGTTGAATGAAAATTCAATATTAATTTATCATTAGGCACTTTATCATCCGTGCATGTTGACTTTTGTGCTCGCCTGCAGACAAACGACCGTCTGTGCACAGACTGGAAGTGAACCAATCCATTACTGTCTCTGTTTTCTTTGTAATTACTCCCAATTTACTTCGTTATTTCCAGGAAACTCTTTGGAAACGATGAAGTAAATAGTTGAAAAATTACAGGCCTGTCTAATATTTCTCCGTCCTGCAGGTTACTACGACGGCACGATGTTTCACCGCGTGGTGCGCGACTTCATCGTCCAGGGAGGAGATCCCACCGGAACAGGAGCAGGTGGAGAGTCCGTCTACGGCCGGCCGTTCAAGGTCAGACTGCCTCTCTCTGTTCTGTGTAATTAATGTTTAAACTGACAGAATCAAAACTATGAATGATGAACGAAGCCCTATTTTTTAAATTTAACATTTAGGACGAGTTTCACTCCAGGCTGCGCTTCACGAAGAGGTTTGGTCGCCATGGCGAACGCCGGGCCGCACGACAACGGCAGCCAGTTTTTCTTCACCTTGGGTCGAGCGGACGAGCTCAACAATAAACACACCATATTCGGCAAGGTGAACGTCACACACACACACACACACACACACACACACACACACACACACACACACACACACACACACACACACGTCGCTGTCTGTGCGTGGACTCACATCAGCGTAACGTTTGAACTGTTCGTGTCACAGTGTGCTAAAGTGTAACAATCCCTGCTGCAGGTCACGGGAGACACCGTTTATAACATGCTCAGATTAGCAGAAGTCGAATGTGACGACGAGGAGAGACCTTTGAATGCCCACAAGATCAAAACGACAGAGGTATCTTCTTCTTCTTTTTCTTTAGTTGCTTGTTTTGGGGTTATTGATCGTCTCTTTATTGATTTTAAAAAACCTTTTTGTCTCTTTCAGGTGCTTCACTCTCCGTTTGATGACATCGTCCCTCGAGAATTAAAGAAAGCCAAAAAGGAAAAAGACAAAGAGGAAGGAAAGAAGTCGCAGTCCAAAGCCACAAAGTGAGCGTTCAGACTTCACCACTGATGTTCAATTTTTCTTCACTTTTACCTTCATTTTAATGAACCTTCACTAATCATCCGATCCTCATTAAATCTGCTGTTTCTGTGTCTGTCTGACAACTGAACACGTTGTAACAGAAGCTGTAACAGCTCCTGTTTGACGTCCCTCTGTCATGTAGTACAGTGTGATAGAGCTGTGGAAGAGGAAACTATTTTTGTAATCTGTAAAATCGTTTTTGGTGTAAAAATGTTGCCTTTAGCCTCAAATATGAAGATTTTCTGCTTTTCTCTGTTTTCTATCATATGAAACTGAATATTTTTGGACTTTTGGACATTTAAAGACACATTTTTTATTATTTACTGACATTTTAGAGACCAAACGATGAATTGATGACGGAAACAATCGCTAGCTGCAGCTCTCCAGTGCGGCATGACTTAAACAGATACTGTGATCTTCTTCTTCTTTTGCTACACGTCATCGTCACTCTCTTCGGGGTTCAGAGGCTTTCTTTTTTCATTTCCTGCACAGCTACATGTGTCTATGTGTTTCTGTGTTGTTGTTATTGATGCTTCAGTGCCAACAGTGTGTTCACGTTTGCAGGAACTTCAGTCTGTTGTCGTTCGGAGAGGAAGCTGAAGAGGAAGAGGAGATGGTGAATCAAGTGAGCCAGGTACTGAAGTATGAAATGAGTCACTCTGCGGTTAAATAGTGATGAAGTTACGACTTACTCACACTTTGAAAATGTCCAATAACCTCAGTCTGTTGCTGAAGGAGCTGTTTAAGGCCTCCACAGTCTCATGCAGGAGGTACAGTGGACAGTTTTCAGTGGAAATTAAAGTTTTGATGCCAAAATGATTTCCACTAATCGTGAATCATGTCGCCATCGTAACATCTGTCAGAAATAATCTCAATATGATGATTTTTTTTCGTAACACGCAGCAACACCTGAAGTCTGTCTTATTTAAGCTGTTTGAATCGTGTGTTCAGACTTTAAAGGGAAAGAGCAAAAGCAGCCACGACCTCCTGAAAGACGACCCCAGACTGAGCTCTGTTCCAGCAGTCGATAAGTACGTACAGTGACTCATTTATTAATAATTATTAACACCTCGTCCCTTCACAACATAAACCCGTGTTCTGCTTTAAAAAGGAAAAAGAAGAAGGGGGCATCAGGAGACGGAGCTGAGGTAAGATAACAGACGTAACGTTAAAGATGCTCCTAAAGTTCCTGGTGTTGATTTTCTCTGATGGTAAATTTTTGTTCTTCCAGTCGGACGAAGAAGTCGACGGCGACGTCGAAGACGACCCGGATGCGGACGAAGAGTACGACCCGGAGAAGAGAGAGAAGATGCGAGAGCTCGTCAGCAAAAAGCTGCAGAAGGAAAAAGGTGGCGAGAAAACGACGGAGCCCGGCGAGGAGGAGGAGCGAGGGAAGAAGGCGAGCCGCAGGTACGACGCCGACGAGTTTCTGAAATATGATTTTAGGTTTAGAAAGTGCTCTTTGCTTCAGCAGCATCTGTAAGTTTGTTGTGATGCAGCGTGACGACCTGCTGGGGGCGCTGTTGTACTGCGTGATACAGATAGAGGCGATGAACCGCTTTGAACTCTTCTTCTGTTCAATGAACTCAGTTAGACGAGGAAACATCCAAGCTCAAGGTGACTTCTTCAGCGCCTTTAGTCTCTCCAGTCGTCCAAAAAAACCCCAAATATTCCATCTGCTCTCATTTATGACAGGTATAAGTATCACATCTTCACATTTAAGAAGCTGAAACAGGAAGTGTTTGACCTGAAAAGGATGTGACAGTTATCAAATATCAATTTTCTGTCCATGTTTTCAGCTCTACGTCGAGTTGACCTTGAAACATCACGACCACAGAAACAGATCCAGTGATTCATGTAGTATTTAGACACTCTAAAGGCCCACGCACACTAAAAACAGTCATTAACGTGTATTAATTACCGCCTCTGTGCAACAGCAAATCCATTCACAACAGTTTGGGCCGCCGGTGGCTCTTTTTTTAGGTCGTGGTTGGATGGCTAAAGCTGGCTAAAGTTTCACGTGTATTCGACACAAGCGCTCGAGTCGAGCATATTTTTCTGTCAAACTGTAAAAACTTTCCAAAATGAAGCAAAATATTCCTTTAAAAATCATATAAAACGCTGAAAAGCGGCAAATCTTCACATTTTTAGAAGCTGGAACCCGAGATCTGCTTAAAAAAAAGACTTGAATGATGAATCAGTTGTCAGAATAGTTGCTGATTGATGTTTGGTTGATCAGTTTAATTAACTAACCGTTGTAGCGCTCCTCCAGAGCCGCAGAAAACTTGAGCTGCAACAATTTATCGATTAATCGATG
The DNA here is from genome assembly GCA_033000465.1 of Sciaenops ocellatus. Lineage (NCBI taxonomy): Eukaryota > Metazoa > Chordata > Actinopteri > Sciaenidae > Sciaenops > Sciaenops ocellatus. The sequence goes on along the minus strand of CP136874.1, from coordinate 24,536,080 downwards.
AGTTGTCACCCGCTACATTAATCGACAAACTGTTTAGATAACTGATTTTGAGTATGTGAATTCTCTGATTTCAGCTTCTCAGATGTGAATATTTTCATTTGAAGACGGCACGTTGAACTTTACAGTAATCTCTTTTCTCTGTTTTATATTGTAAAAGTGAATATTTCTGGGAAAACGAGACATTTAAAGACATCACCTCGGATGAAAAAAGACATTTTCTGAACTGATCGATTATTGAACTAAATGATTGACAGATTAATAATGAAAATAATCATTAGTCGCCGCCCTATAGGAGAGATTTAACAACCAACGACATTATAAAACCTGGACGTAGGTTTCTGAAGAGCTAGTCCTGCCTCCTCCAACTCCCGGTGAATCCTAAAGTGGACCTGAGGCGGGCTGAATGACGCCTGGGTGCTCTAATAAGACACCTATAACGACACCCACCTGTCAATCAAAGCGTCCACGCTCTTAATCCTGCATAACTTTAAGCCTTAATATAATTTGAACAGGTGAGTTGTATAAAAATTCACCCTCAGTACAGTTGTCATGAACGGGGAAATTTGCTATAGAGACCAAAACTGTTTTTTGTACCAGGCTGTAAACATGTTTATTTCTGCTGTGAAGTTGGACATTTTAACATGGGGACTTATGGAGACTGACTCACTTCTGGAGCCAGCCTCAAGTGGACGACAAGAGGAACTGCAGTTTATTTGGCTGCAGTTTGTGGTCAAAAACGACCTGATTATCAGCAGAATCTTGATTTGACGAACACGTTGCTGATGAACGTAGCTCCAGCGCCTCCTCCTCCTCCTCCTCCTCGCTCCTCGTCATCGACATATCTTCCACCTCTGTTCCACGTTCACTTTCACGCATGCACACACATCCACCACCCCTCCCTCCCTCCCTCCCTCCCTCCCTCCTCCCGTATCTCAGTTGTAACTCACTGGACCAACATCAGTGGACCTGCTATTTGCAACAGGAATGTTGGCACTCGAAGCAAATTACTTACCACGCTGAAGCCGAAGCAAACACGACGTGTGTGTGAGCCAACGGCGCGAGTGAAACGAAGGCGAGACGACGTTAAGCACGAGAGCGGCCCATCTTTCATCTCCGCTCCGTTATCTCTCCTCCATATCCTCTTAACGGGTAGCCCTCAACACACATAATCAACATACCCTTCTCTCATTAGTGCTAATGGGATAAGAAGAGGGCCCCATGTGTATGTGTGTGTGTGCATATATATATATATATATATATATGTGTGTGTGTGTGTGTGTGTCCTGACTGACAGCCAGCCCAATGCAGGCAGACTGTAGTATATTAAACACAAGCGCAGATTGTTTTGCTACAAGAACTGTAACCCAACACAGTGGTTTGTCTTGGCAGGGAATCAAAGAGCAGGCTGGTAGGTACAGTGTTAGTCCAGGACAAAGGGGGCATTGTTGCAGGGGGCGAGCTCTGCTGCTCTCCCACTGTTGGCTTTCTCAGTGTTTTAAAGCTGCTCCGTGTGCAACCAGGAACACCGAGTGTGCTATCTGGTCACCTTGGAGGAGAGGGAGGGAGAGAGAGAGGATGTTAAAGTCAAAGCCACAGATGCAGGACGGGTGCAGCGTGTGTGCACGCTCAGGCCTCCGAAAAATCCACAAAGCTGATTGTATCTCGAGTCAAAGTCGAAGGCTTGCTGAGACAACCTTGAAATTAGGAGTCTCCCTGAAACCAAAATAGTTTTTACATCAGGTCAAAACTATCTTACGCCGCTCTCCAGCAGCAGCCAGATGATATTCCACTGCAATATTCCATGATTGCAAAACGCTTGGACTTGTTCACAAGTCGCGAGCGACGTTGCCAAATAACGGCGCAGCGTACCTGAACCGAGAAAACTTTGAAAGATGAGTCACGATCGATCGGATCGGGGCAGATCTGCAGCTCGCAGTTTGACACTTCTTCTGTGCTGCTATTGAACAACTCTGGAGGAAGAGAAGACGAGGGGGTTGTTTTATAAAAGACACTGCTGACTGAAGTCCCGAAAGCAGCGTATGTGGTAGTGGCCACTTTTGTTAAACCCGACTGGGGGAAGCAAAACGCTTCCATATGGCTGTGGGACACGGAGCGAGCTGCTTCTGCCAACAGAGGCCTGCCTGCCTGGCTCCCTCTGCTGTCTCTGCTAATCGCTTCACTGCAGCCTGAAGATAATGACAGCAGTGCGCTTCCTGTTATTTATATCACTTGTTATCACATACTCACGTATGGTGTGTAAAGTATGAACTGAATTACTTTAATAGAGTCTGTAAAAAAATAAATAAATAAAAAAAATCAAGGTGCTGTTAAGATTATCACGTCGTCCACATGGTGGCCCCTTTAAAGTGTGTCGTTAAAATAACAACTAAATAACTCAGGAGTGTGTGTGTGTGTGTGTGTGTGTGTGTGTGTGTGTGTGTGTGTGTGTGTTTATGGGTGTGTGTCTAAAACAGGGCTGGGTGATATAGTTGATTGAAATTGATTGCTACATCCAAACCAAACCTGAAGATCCTCAAAGATATCATAAAAGACGTGAACAGAAAACAGTAACAGCTGCAAGGATGCCAACTGGCAACCGACTCGTGGCTTTTGCAACCACGTTGTAACATCAAGCAGAAAAACGTGCACCATGAAATGGACTTTAAATATTTGTTGCATTAGCGATGTTTAAATATTGCCGCACGTGGGTCGGTGTCGTGAACGGTATAAAAACCTGGACGTAGTCTCCGTGACGTCACCCATAAGCTCACGGTCATCGCCATCTTAGCAGTCCTGCCTCTGCCGCCTCCCAGCTAATCCAAAAATGGACAAAGACGTGGACCTGAGGCGGGCTGAATGACGCCTGGTTGCTCAAACAAGTCACCTATAACAACACCCACCTGTCAATCAAAGCGTCCATGCTCTTAATCCTGCATAACTTTAAGCCTTAATATAATCTGAACAGGTGAGTTGTATAAAAATTCACCCTCAGTACAGTTGTCATGAACGGGGAAATTAGCTATAGAGACCAAAACTGGTTTTTGTACCAGGCTGTAAACATGTTTATTTCTGCTGTGAAGTTGGACATTTTAACATGGGGACTTATGGAGACTGAGTCACTTCTGAAGCCAGCCTCAAGTGGACGTTTGAGGAACTGCAGTTTTTTGGTACTTCCTGTTGTTGGCTTCATTTCACAGTCACCACTCATCCTCAGATAAAACACAAACTAGACAAACAAATAATTTTGTTCTGTTGCTGTAATTAAACTTTTAAACACGTTTAGCCGCAGAGTATCTTAATTACTCCAAACATCAGGTGACAACCTGGCAACCACTTTTAAAGGGAAGTGTTGGGCTGCGGAAAACCAGCAAATATTCACATTTGAAGAGATCGAACCAGTGAACTTGTTACACTTTGGCTTAAAGAATGACCAACTGATCATTTAAGCTGCGTAAGTCTGTTAGCTTTTAATATAATTTGTACACATAAATTTGTGGAATGATGTCTTGTATCATCGTGACATGATGTCGATAAACAATAATACGGAGTTATCGCCCAGATTTCTGTGTGAATAATGCTTCATTACTGTGTCAAAGAATCACTTTGTGTTTCTTCTGGCACAGTGTGTGTTTTAATCAGAGCTGCCGCTAACGATTATATTCATTACTGATTACTCTGATAATTATTTTTTACATTTAAAAGTACCCGAGATCAGTCTTGGTCTGGAGACGAGTCTCAGACTTCTCGAAGGTCTCGGTCTCGTCTTGGTATTGATTTTTACTCCGTAAACTGCTTGTGCATTGTCTGATTTATTTGTTAATATCATTACTGCGATCGGGCGTAAAACTACCAGCTCGGAGACGTCAGATAAATCTTCTGTAATAAAATTTGGCGAGTTCAGAAGAAAAACGCAGCAGTCTGCAATGCAACGTTTACTCAGACGGCCTCACCCAAAGAGCTTTGGAGAATATTAGCTACCTAAGTAAGCTATACTGCCAGGGCGATCCAAACTTTTCTCGTCTGTTGTTCCCCGTTGGTGGAACGTCCTACCAGTTCCTGCCAGATCAGGGGCGTCCCTCTCTACCTTCAAACACCTCCTGAAGACCTCCAGCTCTTCAGAGAGGACCTCCTCTACAACACTACCAACAACTGGACCTTGATTATTTGTGAGTTATTGCTGCACTAACACGTCCCCATCGCTCTGTACCTTCGGATAAAAGCTAAATGACTAAATGTAAATAAAACAGAGAAAAGCAGCCGTCAACTAATTGATCAACTAGTCGTTGCAGGTCTTCATCTTCCTGCGTTTGGCCTTGTGCCACGTTGCTCTAGCCGTGTGGACAGTGTAACTTAAACGGGACCATCAGACACTAATTATCCCGCCCGAGTGGCCGTACCCCGGACGCTGCGTCACTCTGTATTAATTGGCTGCACCTGTCTCTTGTCATCGGTCATAACCCAACGCGCTCGCGCGGGGGGGAAAGGTTGCAGAGATCAAAAAAAAAAAAAAAAAACATTCGCCGCTGCTGCTTTTGTGCAGAAAACTGCTTGAGATAATCCAGTTCTTGGCAGCGGCGTTGTGTATGTTTTGGAACTGCCAGGTTTACACATCTCTGGCCCACTGTAGCATGTCTGCCCCCATATGGGGCACTTGCTCGCTGGAAACAGTTCCAGACAGCAATGCATGTCTAGGAACGAAGGGGGGGGGTTAAGACTTAAAAAAATGAATAAGAACGCCGCTTGGACCGTGATCAAAGTCAACATCTGACAATGTGCACATTTACTCTCAAACAAGCGAAATATTTAAAATTCACGACCAGAAACCGCTTGATATTCCTCCATGACGGACTCGACAGAAGGCCGGAGGATCCATAATTGCGAGGGCAGATAAGCCGCTCTAAAAAAAGAGGAACCTTGGTCCACTGCGTGGGTAATGTGTTGGTCTAGATCTAGCTCTGCAAAGTCATGCAAATTCCTGTGTTGAGGTTGGATTCCTCCACTCCAGCTCACAGTTCTCCTTGGCTTTTGACCAAGCCATGGAGTGCCCCCTGAGGGGAGTTCACCCAGCCATCTTGTTATTCCAGCACATTCATCCACATCACTTGCTCACTCGTTAGACTGGTTTGAGTCCACCATAGCAGGGAGAAGCTGCTGCTGCTGCCATCCCTGTGGTGTACTTACTCTAAATTAAAACTTGGGTGTTGAATTAAACTTTGAAATATACATTTGTTTGATCAGTAATTACTTAAAGTCACCTGAAGGCTGGAAAATGAGAATACAGAGAAATCCAAAAAAGGCAAGTACGCCTACCCGCTTGTACATTTTGGAAAACGATTGAATTTTTGATGAACCATACAGTCATCCCTGGACTATTTTTAAGTTTGTCGAAATTCCTGTGTCAGCCTCAGACTCCTGCCAGACACCGGAGTATTAAATGCAAGGTTCTGAATCATGAGAGAGAGTTCTTGGTCTCCTGCCAATCACTTCATATGCTTTCTTTATGAAAAGTTAATCATCCGCAGCTCTCCGGGTTTCACTTTCTTTTTTTAATTTTCTGAAAGAGTGACAGTAGCTGGCAGCCCCCCATGTAGACCCAGACCACTGGGACTGGTGGAGATCCACAGAAAGGATTCAGACTGTATCTACATTTGGACGTTTAGGTTTGTTTATCTGGCAACTCGTGACTACAGACTTTTCTGTGTCTGCTGGATGGATTCCTTTCGTCCTTTAGGTGTTGAACCTTAGTCATGACTTTTAACTGCACTTGTAAAATAGTTGCTGAAAAGACTTTTAACGATATATCACTGAAACGTGGAGTTAGAGGTTCAAACAGTTTTTCACCAGTTTTCAGTCCAGGATTTTGTGGGCGGTCCTTAAAGGGTGGCTCGATGACACGCTGAGGCCACCCTGAGCAGAGAGATAGAGATGAATTCATCTCAGCTCAGAGTGTTTCAAAGTTAGTCATGTCATTTTCTGAACTCGTCTGACACGTTTCAGTCGCTTAAAAATGGCCGCTCGACCGCTCCCGCGAGTGGGCGTGGCTTCAGCACATTCAGAGGACACGCCCCCACATTCAGAGGACACGCCCCCACAGTCCTGGAGCTGATAATTTGTTTTTACCTGATTTTGACGCCTAATTTCATAAACTTGTTGATATTTTAAATCATTAAAATTTGGCTCGGTGGTTAATAACACTTTCTTCTTTGGTCTGACAAACTCAGAACACATTTATTCTGACTTTACACAGACTTTAAAGTCTTGTTGCATCATGAAAAATTAGTTATTTGCGACGAAACATCTGTAGCGCTATCCAGTAAGCAACTGTATAAACAGGAAGTCACTGTGGCATTACAAGCTGTAACCAAGCCAACACTCAAAGTGCCAAAAACTGCAGTTCCTCTTGTCGTCCACTTGAGGCTGGCTCCAGAAGTGAGTCAGTCTCCATAAGTCCCCATGTTAAAATGTCCAACTTCACAGCAGAAATAAACATGTTTACAGCCTGGTACAAAAAACAGTTTTGGTCTCTATAGCTAATTTCCCCGTTCATGACAACTGTACTGAGGGTGAATTTTTATACAACTCACCTGTTCAAGTTATATTAAGTTAACTCTTAAAGGTAATTTTTTTGCCCATTTCTTGACTTCAATTGGAAAATAACCAAATCTAGAGGTCCTTATCAGAAATGTTTGTTTATGTTAAGTGTTTGATATAAAATGAACAATCATTGGCCGATACATCGTGATCTGATTTTTTAAAATGTCACTATACCGTGGATATACCTCAACAAATTGTGATTTATCCAGCCTCGTTAAAAATCTGCTTCTCACGTGTGTAGAAACAAAATAATTTGTAGTGTTGTGATGTGTGAGGGTCTTGAGAGGAATTTGCTGAGCCCCTAAGGTGTGTCTTAACAGGTGTTGTTGGGTCTTTTCCTGTCCTCTCTGGCCTCTTTCTCTTTATTGGCAACCGGGGCTGTGGAGCCGATTGTTTGGCTGTTGCCGTGGATACGTCTCTTGTTTTCCGAATGGCAGCATGTCAAGGCAGGCAGAAAATGATCGCTCAGTCCAGAGTGTTCCTCTCCTGTAGAATATATGCATAAAAAAAAACAACTCACCTCTTCAGACCTGGAGAAGACGCTGCTGGACTGTGTTCAAGTCAAGAGTCTTGCATCATACTTGCATACAGAAGTCATGTCAAGGAGGCCTCTCTGAACCAGACAAGCAGATAAAACAAAAACACTGTATTATAACCATAAAATTTAATCTGCAATAGATACTACAAGTATCAAACGTCTATATATATTTTTAGACTCAGAGTTTTGAGGTTTGTGTTAAATAAAACAATTCTTTTTGAGACTTTTCTTTCTTGTTTTGGGACTTGGCTGACTTGTTTTGGGACTTGCTAGCATGATTTTTAAAGCAGCATTATGTAACTTTTCTTGATTTTTAAATCATGTTGTCACTCATATGTCTCTTCTCACACTATGTAACTTTGGACTCTGGTTACGATCACCGCTGAGAAGTCGCACACCACCAACTATTTCACTGATTCTGGTGAAACTGCACGTTCACTGTGTGCTTACGCAGAGACTCGTGACTCGAGTCGGACTAAATAATGCCTCTGATGACTGCAGACCTGACACAATGAAGAAGGGAAATGCCACTTATTTATCTTGACTTGAGACCTTCTTTTATTGACTTGTTGGTCTTGACTTCGGACTTGATTTGGGGCGTGGTCTTAAATTGTGACTCTCCTGACTTATTACTTGTTGGTCTTGACTTGCAACTTGTCTTTCTTGACTTGGGACTAGTTGATCTTGACTTGAGATTTCATTCCAAGCTTGTATCTCTTGATGGACTTGTTGGTCTTGACTTGGGCCTTCACCTTGGACTTGTAAATCTTGACTTAATTAGGGACTTGTCTCTCTTATTTTGGGACTTGAAACTGGAGAAAATGTTTTCTGGTTTTCCCTCTGACGTCCTTCAGCTGCTCCGCCTCAACTCTCTGTGATTTACAGAGTTTCCTGATGGACAGTGAAGTAAACTGCTGACAACTGTAGCTGCTGTTAGCTCATGTTAGCTCAGTTTGTTAGCTGGGGCTGCCCGGACTGTGAGTTCAGAGCACCCGGGGGGAGTGTTAGTGTTTGTACCACAGGCGTTTTGGACCATTGGGAAGAAGTGGCGGAGGTTCAGGCGCAGGTTAGAGGGGGAATGCTTACGTGTTGTATCAGAACTGGAGCTGCTGGCAGAGCGGGCAATGTAACCGGGCCTGGGGTCAAAAAACTATGACTAAAACTAGTTTTCTTGAGTCTTCCTTCTTGATCCAAAGAGAGTTAATGTAGCTTAGCAAAAGATAACTTTAAATGTAGACAATCACTGACTTGACACGTCTGTGTTTACTTTTCAGTCCGTTTTTCCGTCAAGGTGTACCTCTAATGGCAGCTAGAGTCTTTGAATTATTGGTTTATTTGGCCCACCTCTCGTTTGTCACATCTGAGTGCATTACCATACTGTATATAAATAGCGTGTCTCAGAAAAGAGGTTTGTTGTCATTGCTCCTAGACGGAGCTAAGCAGGCCACTTTTTCAACACCGGCCAAGTCTGACTGCCAACTAGTTCTGCTCCTGGCAACTCCGTTTGGCTTCTTCTGCAACATTTTTTTCTTCAGGAAAAGAGAGGACTAACAACTGTATGTCTGACTGATTCCTCATGTGTGTCCTCGGGAGCAGCAGTGGGGGGAAACTAACGGGGAAGAGACGTGACATCGAGTCAACCACAGCTCTTAATATTTGAACACACTTACAGTTAAAATATCACTCGATCAGTTCGATGCCTCGATGCGTCACTACGGACAATGTCAAAGAATTAAACAAAGGTAACATGAGCGTTGGAAGGCTTGAAACAGAAGAATGAAAGTTCCAGATAAAGGGGAAGAAAAGGATATAAATGAATGTCAGTCCGGAGAAGCAGATGTAAGAAACAAAGGCAGCCATTGTTTGGTCTGGGGATGCCTCACATGTTTCTAGGCCAGGGGCCCAGACTGTGCAGCTTACCTGTGCTTTGTGGCTCCGCAAGAGAATGGGACAAAAACAGAGCTGTCAGGCAGTACAAAAATATTATCATTTCCTAACATAACATATCTGCTCTGCAACTGGCAGTAGTCTCAAGCATGTGAAGGGGAACAATAATCAGCATCGCTGGCCCCGGTTCAGACCTCTAGCATTTAGCCTTGCATGAGCCGGGCTTCGGGCCACCTACCAAAAAGGACACTACCTTGAGTCAAGGAAGCGAGGATGTGCTTTGGCCTGCCTCCGTCATCCAGTTAAAGATTTTATAAGGGTTGCTGGACATGAGCTGTGCCTGTAATACTTAATGTTGTGCCACTTGAGGGAAGGAAGTATAAAGTTTTTCATTACTTGTACCGCAGACAGCAGTTGACAGTTGTTGTATTTCATGTATCACTCGACATTTATGAAGTTTGTTGCACACTGCGTGGAATAATATCACATGGCCTCCATCCAAAGTGCTTTATGTGCACGTTCACTGTGCGCTCATGCAGAGACTCGTGACTCGAGACGGACTTAAATAATGCATCTGATGGCTGTAGACTTAGAAAAGAAATGGCACTTACTTGTCTTGACTTGAGACCTGCCTCTAAAGACTTGGAACTTGTTTTGGACTCTGGACTTTGGATTTGATTAGAGACTTGTTGGTCTTGACTTTGGACTTGATTTGGGACTTGGTGGTCTTAAATTGGGACTTCACTTCAGGCACTTGTTGATCTTGACTTGAGATTCATCCAAAACTTGTATCTCTTGATGGACTTGTTGGTCCTTCACCTAGGACTTGTTAATCTTGACTTAATTTGGGACTTGACTCTCATGTTTTGGGACTTGTCCGTCTCTTGTTTTGCGACTTGTTGGTCTTGACTTGAGGTTTCATTCTGAATTTGTCTCTTTTGATTCAGGATTTGTTAGTTTTGACTTGCTGCTTCACCCAGGACTTGACTTCACATGGGACCCGTCTCTCTTGTTTTGGGACTTGACTTGAGACTTCATTGCTTAGATTATAGACTTGTGACCACATCTATCTTCCCCACCTCTGTGTTGATGCACAACTAATCAAAATTAGTATTTAAAAGCCTCAGACGGCATGCATTTATGTATGTAAGTATGAAATCTACAGATTTGTGTTTATTATCACTAAACCTCACAGCATTAATAAGTGAATGACACTTACTCATCTCAAAAGAAGAAACACATTGACGTTTTCCTCTCTGGAGTCTGCTCGGCCTCGGCAGCGCTCCTTCCAGTGCTTTCCAGGAGCCTGGAGGGGAGAACAATTACTTTATTAAGGCTCCATCAAATTTATTAGAGTAACCCAAGCCTTTTAATGTACATTCTTCATTCTGACACTTGCAGAGTGTTTTATGTTTGTTTTATATACCCACATAATTAGCCGTGAGCATTAACTTTTGAGAAGTTTCTGAACAATTGATGTTTGTTTGTGAAGACCAGTAAAGTTCAGGGTATTGATTTCATTTTTCTAAATGATGTATATGTTTATTTCACAGCCGGCGGAGCCAAAAGTCTGCTTTAGACTATTCACTGTACATTTCTTTGTCTGTGAACCTGTTGCTCTGTCATCCTTCTTCTCTCGTTACAGGTGTAATCCTTTGTAACACGTTATATATATATATATGTTGACTTTAAATTCTTCTACCCTGTTTCTCGTCTCGCAGTGACGAATTACGGAAAGAGGCGCGGCAGTTGAAGAAGGAACTTCTGGCCATAAAGCAAAGGAGAGAGGAAAGTTCAAAACCCGCCGTGGAAGAAGTCAAGGAGGGTACGTGAGCATGTTTATCGCTGTTACTCATCATACTGTGAATTTATTGGTGGAAGATAATGTGTTGTATATGTATGTTACCACAACTTTGGGGGAAGTCTGTCACCGCGGAGCTCTAAGTGTGAACAAAGTCTCTAAGAGGGTGGTCCGAGCTACATTCTCCGCTAATGGACACTAAGACAGGCAACCCTCTGATTTTGTCAATTAGTTGCAGACGCCCCCCACAAGGGTCTGCATTTTTGTGTTAAAGCTCACAGAAAATTGCGTGGGTGCAGCAAATTGTTGCGTGGCCTGCCATAGTTGCACATCAAAACTCCCCTTTTGTGTTGTGTTTCTCCTCGGGTCTCCACCACACTGCAGTCTGTCATGACGCCGTCAATCTTTGGATTTTTTTTTTTATTTATTTATTTTTGTGCTGATGCTGAAACACATTTTTGAAAATTACCAAGAACCGCTTAGGCGCGGAGGTTAGCTCGAGGCTGTGTGTGTATATATTCTTGTGCAACAATAAAAACAAAATAGTTCGCGGGGGGTTCTGCAGGGACCGTCAGGGGCCTAACTGTGGGATTATCACCAGCCAAAATTTACTGAAGCCCCCGCGTGATGGGCTTTTTGTTGCTCAAACATTGTTTTTGTCTCCACAAACACTGATGGTTTTATGTTTTTGAGCCCACTCTCGACTTTTGCTGCTGATTGGTTCAAGATTTTAGGTGAAAGAGCACAAAATACAATCATTACATTGTACTTTAGTGCTGCTAATAGTGATATCTGCATAAAGTTAAGCAGTTTTCTATAAACATACGAAGCAGAAAGAGGCTTTCTCTTAATGGATCCAGTTATAAACTCAAGTGTTGAGTCAGTAACAGCCCTGCATTGTTATACCGAGTGGCAACTAGCCTAAGCTCCTCCATTATCTTACAAGGTATTTAAACTCTGCCAGGGACCTTTGTTTTGTGCGTCTCTGGCAGCTTAGCCAGAGGCAGGAGTTTCTTTTAAAGAGTTCCTCATTACATTTCTGTGTTGGAAGCAAAAGTTAATTCCATTAGATGGAATTCTTAGATGTCATGGGCCAATGGCCACTGCAGGGGAGACGGATGTCTGCTCAAATGCTGTAAATCTTGAAACTCAGCTCAGCCACAGAGGAACACTGTGGCGAGGGCTCGTTTTATCTCATCCCGCTGGAGAAGCCGCTCAGCAGTTAGAGCTACACACACACACTCATATTAAAGCTCACACTGACACTGACGTCCCTTAAAGCTTAAATCATTCTCCTGGATCTTGGTCTGACCCCTTTTTGTGAAGGTCAGCCTCTGGTCTTATTTCACTCGCATGCTTCTCAAAGTGGTCAGTGTAGGTTCAGTCTGGTGATAGAGGTTTGAGCTTAGAGATGTTAGGGTTGCAGATAACATTAATTTATCCGTCTTTATCTCCAGTTTTATTTGATCTAAAAACATTGAAGTTGTAGGTAACGTCCAAAACCCAAATATATTCAGTTTACTGTCACATGAGACTGAGAAAATCAGCCAATCTTCTAATTAAGACATCGCAACAAGAGAATACAGAGTTTAGTAATGTAATGGATGTTCTTTCAACTTGAATTAATTCAATTTTATTTCATTTATATAGCGCCAGATCATAACAGAAGTTATATAATGACACTTTCCATACAGAGCAGGTCTAGACTGTACGCTCGAGACTTAACAACTCCCACCATGAGTAAACACTTGGTGACAGTGGCGAGGAAACACTTCGTTTAAGAGGCAGAAACCCCGACTCATGGTGGACGGACATCTACTGCCATGAGCATTTGAATCAAGTCAAGTTGTTTCAAAGATATTAAACATTAAATATGAAGTAGTAAGTCCACCTCCATGACTGCTCTTGCATGCACCAAATTGAACTGAATTCGGCGATGAAGCAGCTACAAGAGTAAGAGTATATATACAGAGACTCAACAGTTCCCACCATGAGCAAACACTTGGTGACAGTGGCGAGAAAAAACTTCCTATAAGAGGCAGAAACCTCGAGCAGAACCCGACTCATGGTGCACGCCAATGTTACCTCGCTGCCCATCAAGCTCCACTGGCTACCTGTAGCCGCCCGCACTACAAAATCGTCTCCGGTTCTGCACATACACGTCTGTTCGCGCCTAAAACATCACTGAATATTTAACGATCACCTTCATTCATGATCACCACTCACATTGTCTTCATTCTTTCTGGTGAAAAAGCTTCAAGTATCGTACTGAGGAAGTCTAAAATCATTGAGTGGATTTGGATGTTTGATCGGTTAATCCCATTTCCTGCAATCCCAGCAATCCCAAAGACTATTATCATATTATCAACTGAGAGACAGCTTGTGCAAACTGGTATTTCATCTTGTGACTCAGTGGTTGAGACTCATACCAGATATCCCCCCCAGCTAGGAACCTTTTGTTGCTCTACTGATGTTTCCCATTCATGTTTACACTGTCGGCTGTCCAATACAGCCAAAATGACTAAACAAAAGTATAAAGATGTCGATGACACGGTGACAAGTACCAATTTTGTTTTTCATGGTGCTTAAATAATATCTCTTCTCAGTCAAACCAGACGAATCTTGACAGATTTTGTCGTAATAGTTGCCATAATGTTTTTGTTTTTGTTCTTTTTCACTCTGTGGTTTTAAATTAAGGTTAGAGCTCAAGATGATGTTTGTATATTTATGTCAGTGCAGAGTGGTTGCTATTTGTTTTTGCCATTATTCTGCAAGTGTAAACCCGCCGTGACGTCACTCGTTGGTTTTGTGGATAACCGTTTTGAAGCCTCGAGTTTGGCATTTGGGACGTAGCCGTCTTGTCTTTGGAGCCAGAAGTGATCATATTTTGACGAGAGCGTGTGGAGCTGGTGGGTGACGCACTGCGAGCGGGGGCCTCGCCTGGTTTTTTTAACTCGTCCTGGAGGTCCAGCCTGGTCGCAAACGTTCTCGTATTCCAGCTAAACAGAAACTAAAATCGGTTGTAAAACATCTGAGGTTGATGCAGGAACAGAATCTGGATTCAGATTTGATCAGTTTGACATTAGCATCCCCTGCTTTATCGTCTATTTTACCCTAAATGGGACCATCATTTACTAAATGAACATCGTGCTGTGTGGAAGAAGACTTGAAACTAGAGATTGAGACCATAAACTCATGAAGAAACTGTTTACTGGGGTCATAAATCAACTAAAAGTCAACTAATTTCCCCATAAGACTCAATACAACCAGACTTCTTTTTGCAACCAATGGAGTCGCCCCCTGCTGGACCCGTTTAAGATATTTCACAGGCCCGGAAGCTGTATACCAAACGTCAACCTCCGTCTCTGAAGTGAAGCCAATGCGACAAAAAAAAAAACTACAGTTCCTCTTGTCGTCCACTTGAGGCTGGCTCCAGAAGTGAGTCAGTCTCCATAAGTCCCCATGTTAAAATGTCCAACTTCACAGCAGAAATAAACATGTTTACAGCCTGGTACAAAAAACAGTTTTGGTCTCTATAGCTAATTTCCCCGTTCATGACAACTGTACTGAGGGTGAATTTTTATACAACTCACCTGTTCAGATTATATTAAGGCTTAAAGTTATGCAGGATTAAGAGCGTGGACGCTTTGATTGACAGGTGGGTGTTGTCACAGATGACTTGTTTGAGCAACCAGGCGTCATTCAGCCCGCCGATGATCCACACCTTTGGTGATTTTTAGATTAGCGGGGAGGCGGAAGTAGCGGGACTTACTTTCTTGGTATTTCCACCTTAATTGAGTCTTCTATTGTTCCCAGGTCATGGATGCATAAAAAATAAACACTTAGAAGACACCAAATAGAGTATTATAAGAGCTTTCACTGCAATGGTTTAGTCTTTCTACCTGTACGACTTCCCATTCCTCATCCCTACCTACATGACGTTACACTTGACTGAAGTGAAAAGCTAAATTGTCTCTTCAGAAGTTAAAGAAGTTAAAGTCATCGCTTCACATAAATTATAGCATGTTCCTGTAGTCTGCTGCTTCTCTCTCTCTCTCTCTGTCTTGGCATTGTCCGTCAGGAATCAGAGCCAAAAATAAGAGAGCCATTCAGAAACCACTGTCCATTCAATACCCGCCCCCCCCCAAACGATGTGGCAGCGGTCTTTATCCCACGTAGATATTATACAGGTTATGTGCTCTCGGTGTTTTATTACGCCGGTGCCCGTTGCGTTATTGTTGACTTTGAATGAATGTTGCAGCGGGGTGATATTTGAAACGCCAATTATACCTGCGATCAAGATTAGCTCGCCGTTTGTCTGCTCGATGCGCCGCCTGACAGTTACTCGTGAAACTCGAAGCCTTTGTTGTTGCATAATTGAAGATGGATAGTTAGCGTTGACCTCCTGAAAATCATTTTTGATTGATGATCAAGCACTAATGTTGCCTCACAGCTCAGACTTCTCTTTGAAAGCTGTTGATTGTTTAACGGAGAACTTTCTTTAAGAGGCGTTTGTCGTCCACAACAGCCCGTCGGTTGCTACAACATCAGCGGCTTGATTTGTAGCCCTCTTGAGCCCAGGTGACAGGAGAGGGGAGGAATGTAGTTAGAAAGGCCATCAAACTCAAAGATGGTAGTTAGTGACAACAGCTGGAGAAGGTGATGTGTGTTCCTCATGTAGGACCTCCTCGGGGCATCATCAGTCAGCATCCAGCATGTCACAGGCTGCAGAGCAGGAGAGGAGAGGTGACTGGGTGGAGGTGGAGGTGGAGGTGGAGGGGAGATCACTTGTTTGGGTCTCATAAATCAAGAGAAAAAGGTTTGGCCCTCGAGCAGCAGAGCAGACTTCCATGTTGACACTGTGAGAAGTTTGGAAAGTGTGGCACTTAGATTTCCAGGGCTGTGTTTGCTCAGCGTTTGTCGTATTTTCAGCCTGAAACACGAAAAAAAATTCAGCTTTTGTATTTCTAATCTTTAATTTTATGGAAGCAGATTAACAGATGGTCCATATAAAACATGCTCTGTCCAAAGTTTCTTCCTTTTTTTATTTATTAATATATTTTTGCCCTAATTATGTTTTTGTGGTAGAATCTCTGCAGACTGAGTGACCTCAGGTTAGTTTAGGTATGTTGGGTCTTTCTAAGAAGTTCTTCTGTGTCTAAATCTTTATTTTTCTCACCTGTGTTTCACATTACATCTGTACTTTAGTGTCTATTAAAGTCTGTGTAAAGGCAGTTCTGAGATTTCTTTCCAAACACATTAAATATGTTGGAAAATAGTTGCTGAAAACGCGTGAAAAGACTTTGAACGATATATTACTGAAACAGTTTTCAGTCCAGGATTTTGTGGGCGGTCCTTAAAGGGTGGCTCGATGACACGCTGAGGCCACCCTGAGCAGAGAGATACAGATGAATTCATCTCAGCTCAGAGTGTTTCAAAGTTAGTCATGTCATTTTCTGAACTCGTCTGACACGTTTCAGTCGCTTCAAAATGGCCGCTCGACCGCTCCCACGAGTGGGCGTGGCTTCAGCACATTCAGAGGACACGCCCCCACAGTCCTGGAGCTGAGAACTCATTTTTACCTGATTTTGACACCTAATTTCATAAACTTGTTTATATTTTTAATCATTCAAATTTGGCTGGGTGGTTAATAACACTTTCTTCTTTGGTCTGACAAACTCTTATTACACACAAAATTTCAAATTTCGTTAGAAAATCCTGAAAGTTTTTGCTCGAGTTGTGGCGCTCCATCGTTTGGTGTAAGGTGGTCATAAAAGTCAGTCTGATCTGTCTTAAGTTGGTCTTTTTCTTGTCTTGACGTTCCGATAAAATCACATATATATACTGTATATTATAGATAGTCTTCTAACTAGTGACCCTGTGAGATCCTCAGTCTTTGCAAAATCCCTAAAAACTCTGTGACTTTTGACAAACTGTCTTTAAGACTGTGAATAAATAAATACAGGTTCACAGAAACATTGCAGCTCTCAGCGGTGGACTTCAGTGTTTTCTCTGTTACGTCATTTATTTGGTGCAGCTGAATGTGGCACGGCGTCCAGTCAGAAGCAGCGAAGCGGCTCGTCCGGCAAAGTGACGCCGTGTGTGTGTGTGTGTGTGTGTGAGTGACATCGCATTTTGTTGTGGAAAGAAAGCTCTCCGGCAGCCAGCAGACTGTGCTCACCGTCTGCCACTCTGTGACTTCACAGCCCTGCATGTCTGAGCCGGGAGCTTTACAGAAGCACATTAACTGCATGAGACACCGAAGTCAGCATGCTGATTGTCTCTCCTTTCATTCATGATGAGAGGCTACATCGCACACACTGCAGAGGTGGAAAATTATTCCCAGAGTCGCTGTCAGCTTGACTTTCCTCTCTGCTGCCTGGCTTTGATAGCACATGCAGATCATAGCTCTTTATTTGTAGCTGCTGTAGTGTCCTGTTTTACGTTTTAAGGCCCTTGTGATCCGATTAGAGCTGCACACAGCGATTATTTTTATTCCCAATTCAATCCACAAAATAGGAGAAAGTGGCGAAAGAGTCCACGGTGACGTCTTCAGATGTCTCGTTTCATCCGAGCAACAGCGTAAAACCACAAAGATATTCAGATTAGTATCAGACGGGATGAAGAAAACCAGAAAATACTCAGTTTAGAGGCTGGAACAAGTGAATTTTTGTCCAAGCAGCCGTCCACAAACCAAAGATGTTCATATATGAAGCAGAGAATGACACTGGAAACAGTTTGTTTGGAGTTTAAGCTTTAAAAAAATGACTGTATTGATAGCCTGTGATTAATTATCCTTTAAGCAATTAAGTTACTAATTTAATTTATGTGAATATATTTGCAGCTCTTGTTCCTGTGTCAGACTGTAGAGCTGCAACGATGAGTCGATTTATGGATTATTTTGATTGTTCTGAGTCATTTTTTTAAGACAAACTCTGATTTTAACTTCTCGTGTGAATACTTTCTCATTTTGTCGAATTAACTGTAAAAAAACACAAAAATCTTCAGTTTACTGTCAGACAGGATGAAGAAAACCAGAAAATACTCACTCAGACTTTTAAAGAGAAAAATGTCTCAAATGTTTCAATATTTTCTGCTTTCTGTGACAGTGAACTGACTTTCTTTTACTGCTTTTATCAAGCGGTAACTGCAAAACTGCAGTTCCTCAAATGTCCACTTGAGGCTGGCTCCAGAAGTGAGTCAGTCTCCATAAGTCCCCATGTTAAAGTGTCCAACTTCACAGCAGAAATAAACATGTTTACAGCCTGGTACAAAAAACAGTTTTGGCCTCTATAGCTGATTTTCTGTTACTGACCAAGCTAAAATTACAAATACAGTCTTCCTCCGACAGCTAACTACGTAACAAAATCCTGAATTCGAGTAAGAAGTTCCCCTGATGCTACAAGTTGACAACATTCGGCGAGAAGAGAAACCACCTCTTCGCATGCTCGCTGGCGTTTGACAGACGAGGAGCTGAAATAAATGTGCTGAACATGATCAGAGAGAAAAGATAAAAGGAAGCGAAGCTCGTCCAGCTGTGTGGCAGTTGCTGCCGTACATGATAATCAGAGAGGTGAAGAGATGAGGCAGCACAGGGCACGGCGCTCTCATCTCAGGCTGACACGCTCTGCATGGATCCAAACTGCTGCCAACCTTCACGAAGATGTAGTGGACTCGAGCCCCGGCCTGCTGACCCCTCACTTTATCTTTCTCAGACATGACCTACATTCCCCGCTGCTACCGTACACCCAGACCTGATGTAATTGATTGTTCCCAGGCGAGGAAAGACCCCTTTAATCCTGAACAGAGGCAGGACACATGAGCATATGTGGACTCGCTCGGCCGGAGGAAAGAAAAAAAAACAAAAGTCTATATTAGCAAAAAGTCCTATATGTCCTAAACTAACGGTTATTTTCATTATCGATTCATCTGTCGATCATTTCCTTGATGAATCGAGTTGTTTGGCTCATAAAATGTCAGAAAAGGCTGAAAAATGTTGGTCAAAGCTCAACGTGACACCTTCAAATGTCCACAACCCAGAGATATTCAGTTTCCTGTCACAGAGGACGAATAAATTAGAAAATATTTAAACATTCGAGAAGCTGAAATCAGAAAACTTTGAGACTTTTTCCTGCAGAATGACTTGATGGTGATTTTGTCTTGATGTCTGTTTTGTGTCACATTAAACACACACATGAGAGCACAATGGAGCTTTAATAAGTGTCACAGCCATGTAAGAGTTGGATAAAGTCAATAAAGAGTCTCTTTTGTCTCTGCAGAGGATAAAAAGCCGTCGAATGAGGCTGTGGCTGAATATCTGGAGGGACGAAAGAAGTACGAAGAGCTCCGGAAACAAAAGAAGAAGAAAGGCTCCACCAGAGAAGAACAGGTAAAATCAACACGGACACTCTGTCCCTGTTAAGTTTGTCCTTTGGTCTGTATACTATATAATCACGTCTGATCTTTTTTATATAGACGCTGGCCCTGCTCAATCGTTTCAAGTCCAAGCTGTCTTCAGCGATCACTGAAGCTCCAGAGGAGGACGTGGAGGAGCTGGAAGAAGATGACGACAAAGGATGGTCAGTGAGCTCTGATACAAGTGGAATGTTCTTTTTATTTCCTCGGTTTCTGTGGTCATCTATCATCGTGGAATCAAAACATTGTTAAGTTTGTTTGAATTTATTTGCCGTGGCCCGGCCGCCCCTCTCTCTGCTCCGTCTTTACAGAACATCAACTTCAGTTTGGGGCTGACAGAAATATGCGTGCAACGTTTTGGGGGGTTTTTCACTTGAAGCCAGATCGCGAATGACGGAGAGAAGAAGAGAACACAGCACCTTGTTCAGACTCGGGCTGTCCTCATCACCGTCATTATCACTGTTTATTACGGTATTTGTTTATCGTTTGGCACGGCGGCACACACTAAACCAAATCCTGCACTCAGGACTGCGATAAGTCCTCGTGACAAGGACGTAAACAGCACTCTGCTCCCTGTTTCATGGGGATTTTAAAACTGCTCTGCTGCGCATTTTAGCATTTTTAAGCTCATTGTTTTGTTTTTACAACACGCAACTTTACTCAGAGGTTCAGCATCGCTCACGTCAACATCAGTTTCAGTCCCAAACAGCAGACAAACACAGTAAGAGACCAGCTGGTGAACAACATGGACAGATATTTCCATCAGGAGTTGGTGGAGACCAAAAAAAGAGCTAAAAGAGAGTTAATATTGGACTTATATTCATCAAAAACATGGCTACAAATTGTTTGCTAATGTTTGCAGTAATAACTTAATGTTAATAATATATCAAGCATGTTCCACTGCCCTTAAGCTGCAAAAAAAATCTATTAATGCAGCTTTAAATTCTTTTTTTTTACTCTTACACGCTAACAGCAGCTGAAAAAAGTAGCTTCATGTAACGTGTCATAAATTATAAAGCGCTCGAGCAAGAGGAAGCTGGTCGTGACTCCAAATTTAAATTATTTATTGTAGATCAGCAGTTTTATAATAAGTCTGCACCTGCACACCATCTGCTCACTAATGAAGTAACAATACACAGATAAATACAGGGCTACTGTTTAGATCTAGAGTATAAGATGTTAAACTTTTCTTCATCAGGTCAGAATTATGGCCTCTTTTATTGTTTTTCTTTGTTGTTTTATCTGCAATTTTTGTAATTTCATACCAGCCTGAGTCTCTGGGACGTTTGTGTCAGTGTTTTATGATAAACTTCGAGTGTATGAACGTCTCTGGAAAAGAAATACTGCAGCAGACAGGATGAAATAGGTGCTGTGGAAGCAGTCGTGCTCAGCTTTAAATCACCGACACTATTCGCTGCAGCGAATATTCTTAGCAGCATGCGAGCACACCGGAGTCCCGAGTCCTGTCGGAGAGTTCAAGAGGCGGTTTGGCACGAAGTTCAAGCGTGACGAGTCAGCACCGAAACCAGCTTCTGCTGAGTTTACATTGTTTTCTTCTTATTGACCCGCTCACGGCGAGAGTTTGTAAAATAAAGCGTTTATTATAAAAGTTTCTTCGGCAGCTGGTTTACATTTAGTTTCATGCAAAACGAAAAGTCGACGTGTTTTCTCTTATTGGGGGAAAATATTGTTCATTTTGTAAATGTCTGGTAGCCCAACTCGAACATTTTCAATCCCACCTCATCTCGACACAAACATTAAAGCCCGACTGATACTGGATTTTTGCTGCTGATATGGATATTAGGGAGTAAAAAAGCCCAATATTGATCGATTTTGGCTGATACTCTTCACAAATATATAAATTAATAAAAAAAACAAACACTTGTGATAAAGATATGTAATGGAGGCCGGATGTTTTACAGTTTAACAATAGCCCTCAGTCCAAAATGACGTTAGTTTTAGTCAAATAAAACATTTAAGTCCAGTTTTAGTCGATGAAAAGTCATTTTAGTCGACGTTTTCTCTCATTGGGGGAAAATATTGTTGATTTTTAAAATGTCTGGTAGCCAACTCTAATATTTTCATCCCGTCTTGTCTTGTCAACAAAAACAAAACATTTTTGTTGCCGATAAAGATATTAGGGAGTAAAAATTATTATAACCTTCT
Source organism: Sciaenops ocellatus (assembly GCA_033000465.1). Classification (NCBI taxonomy): domain Eukaryota; kingdom Metazoa; phylum Chordata; class Actinopteri; family Sciaenidae; genus Sciaenops; species Sciaenops ocellatus. The sequence continues at coordinate 24,514,679 of CP136874.1, read as the reverse complement.
TCAAACCATAGACGGTATAAAGAATGGACGTCGTATCCGTGACGAGCCGTTCTGAAGCTCAGTGTGGAGACTCCTGGCTAATCCTCAAAGACGTATACAGCGGACCTGAGGCGGGCTGAATGAAGCCTGGTTGCTCAAACAAACCACCTGTGACGACACCCACCTGTCAATCAAAGCGTCCACGCTCTTAATCCTGCATAACTTTAAGCCTTAATATAATCTGAACAGGTGAGTTGTATAAAAATTCACCCTCAGTACAGTTGTCATGAACGGGGAAATTAGCTACAGAGACCAAAACTGTTTTTTGTACCAGGCTGTAAACATGTTTATTTCTGCTGTGAAGTTGGACATTTTAACATGGGGACTTATGGAGACTGACTCACTTCTGGAGCCAGCCTCAAGTGGACGACAAGAGGAACTGCAGTTTTTGGCTTCACTTCAAAATTTTCTTCTGATATATCAGCCAGCTTCTACAAAACATAGTTTTTATTATCAGAAAAAAGGTCTTTGCCGAACACTCTGTCATAATTTTCTGTAACAATCGAACAGCGCGGCGTCCTAAACGAGACACTGAGATGCAGAAAATCCTTCTTTGTACCATGAATGATGAAACTGACCTTTTTAAGGATCCGGAGCTCGCTTCAGGTTCGGATAAATGTGTGTGAAAGTTCAAGTTGTACGCATGTGTGTGTGTGTGTGTGTGTGTGTGTGTGTGTTGGGATTTTCTACCCGCTAGCCACCAGATTGGCCATCAGGAAATCAGCCCTGACGCTGTGTTTTCCTCTCATATTCTGTTTTTCACCAAAGATCTCAAAGTCGAACTACAGCGAGTGAGGGAAGTTTGAAATGAATACCATGTGTTTGAATTTGAGCAAAGTGTCCGTGTGTGTGTGAGAGATTTAGAATAACAAAATCTGTAGTTGCTATTAGTCTCGAGAAGCCCCCTTGAAGTGTAGTCTGTCTCTGTGTGTGTTGGAGGAGGTGGTGGTGGTGGCGGCGGGGGCCCTAATGAATTTGAGAGAAGCCTTGGCCGGCGTTTGGAGCCTCTCCCAGCTGTAGACACCTCACTGTGACGCCCCCGCCAGGTATGGCGAAGCAGGGGAGGGACAGCGGCGGCGGTAGCATAGCAGTCCTAGAAAAACACCAGTGGGAAGTCTGTGCCACTCTAGGAGCGCTGCGAACAGAATGTGGGTTACAACAGGTCAGACATTGGAAGTCAAGTCTGGGCCAGAGGAGGTAAACTATTCCATCTGTGTCTGTGTCTACAAATCCTGACTCTCCCTCTTCAGCCCCCGCCTCTCCGCTAACACACAGTCTCAATGCAAAGAGTCCTCCTGTGCTCCTTAACTCCCACCCCCTGCTCGAGCCAACAAAAAAAAAAAGGTAAGAAAAATAAATAGAGGAAAGGCTTCTGTAGCCTCGCATCACGGCAGCATTTTGATAAGAACCCGAACGGCAGCGTTCTCGGGGCTGCAGGCCGTACGAGGCCCGGCGTGGCTGTCATCACCGAGACTGCTAGACAAATTATCAGAGGCGGCCCGCTCACGCTGCAGGAGTCCTTCAGAGTCTGCCAGAGTCTAGCCATGACATTCTAGATGAGCTGTCACAACTCCTGCCGATTTCAAATGAGAGAGCCTCTGCACACCGACAGAGAGGGAGAGAGCGACACGCTAACGCAGCCGAAACTCAGCCAGAGACACATACCACACGCTACACGCAGCAGAGCACGCATCGGTACGCTGAATACATCCCAAAGAAACAAGAATAAAAACTGAATTTTAAATCTACATTCAGCTGAACAGAACACAAAGAGGAGTTTTATTCTTCATGGTGAACTACAGGTTGGATGGACGTCCAAATTTCACGGGGCATGCATGTGTTCCGTGTGCGACGTGACGTTCTAGTCGATGTTTTAAACCTCACCAGAAGCGCCGCGGTCAAAAGTGTCCCAGAAAAAGGTTTTTTTTATTTTCGACGTAAATCTGCACAGAGCAGCTCGAGCTGACAGGAAGTCAGACACAGGAAACGGCGTAGAGAATCCGGTGGATTTTCGAAATAAAACATCCCGTGCACACCCTGTAGAAGCACATAAACCAAGAAAATGACCAAGTCTGAGCAGGTTAACAAAGTCTGGCGGATAAACTGAAGCGCCTGGTGGATTGAAGTCACGTGGAGAACGGACCAAAAGTCCAGTTTTAGTCGACATGTTTTCTCGTATTGCTCATGAATTTTTGAATGTCTGGTAACTCTAATATTTCCATCCTGTCTTGTCAACAAAAACAAAACATTTTTGTAGCCGACAAAGAGTAAAGAAAATGACGATATTGAAATATTTTGGCTGATATCAAACACTTCAACTTTAAACCAAATTTAATCAAGTTTAACGTCCAAAATGACATCAGAGAACTAAAACGAAAGATATTGAAAAAGAAAGTTTGTCAACAAACACTGACTGTCCGTGACCTTTGTTGACGGTGGAGGATGATGGAGGATTGTGGGTAATGTTAGCGGTGAGGAGGCGGGTCAAAAGCCGGTGATCTTAGATGGTAAATACGCGGAAGACGCTGCACATTTTCAGGATGGATTTTCTGGGAGGATTTCATCGCGTTGCACTCGGTTGTTGACGTAAAAAAGTGACAGAAATGTTGGACGCAGATTAAATCATCCACCAAAAAGAGTTTTGGAGAGTTTCCGAAGCTTCTCGACCGTCCGACGAGCTCTTCTGATGAAGTTTAGTCAGTTTAACAGCCATGCTGGGAGTCAAGATGCTAACATGATTGTGTTTACCCAATTTCATACCAATCCATCTTTTAGTTCATGCGATATTTCTCTCAGAAGATCACCAGAGTCATTAGGATTCATCCTCTGGGGATCACGAATGTCTGTAAAACAACTCACGGCGATCCGTCCAGCAAAGTTGTTGAGATTTCAATCTGGTCCAAAGTGGCCGGACACACCGCGAGCATGACTAAAACGTTTCCTCTGTCCACAGCAGAGCGCTTGTTTCTGAGACTCGATGCTCTCCGCTCAGACGTGAACGTGGGAGGACGGAGCTGCTCGACGACACAGTTTTTCAGCCCGCAGCGCAGCTAAAACAAAGAAAAACGGATGCTTGCAATTGATTAGTCACTGCAGCTTTGTTGTTTAGATTTACAGATAGTATTCATACAGCAGCTGAAGAAATCCTGTCAGTGAGAGAAAATGTGTTTTATCTGTGAAGTGCCTGACACTGATATCTCCCGTGAGGAATGTCCTGATTCTTTAATCTGTCTTTGGGGGAAGAGAAACTGACTGGGGAAATGAAAGACACATGAGCGTCTGTTCTCCGGGGATCAGGACTTTCTTTCTGTTTCTTTTCTTTCAGGATTTTTGTACCGCTCAAAAATATGAAGCCTAAAACTCTACCTACACTTATTATAACGTCGCTTTTTACTGAGAGAAACCTTTAAATACCTGTAATAATCCAAACCGCTGGCCACTCCGGTGTCTTTAAATTCCATCAAGGCTTAAAAATCTGTGTGACCAAAGCTTAACATGGCTGATTATTGGCTTCCCACAGACAGCAGTACACGAGATATTAGAAATATTTGGAGAGTTTAATCCGTTTCCTTTGTTTTATTGGTGAAATAGCGTGACACGAATAACCTCCATGGCTGTGAAGTGAAGCCAGCACAGGAAGTGCAGTTCCTCTAACGTCCACTTGAGGCTGGCTCCAGAAGTGAGTCAGTCTCCATAAGTCCCCATGTTAAAATGTCCAACTTCACAGCAGAAATAAACATGTTTACAGCCTGGTACAAAAAACAGTTTTGGTCTCTATAGCTAATTTCCCCGTTCATGACAACTGTACTGAGGGTGAATTTTTATACAGCTCACCTGTTCAGATTATATTAAGGCTTAAAGTTATGCAGGATTAAGAGCGTGGACGCTTTGATTGACAGATTGGTGTCGTCACATGTGGCTTGGTCCGCTGACGATCCACTTCTTTGCGGATTTGCCAGAGCGACCACACTGAGCTTCAGAAACCTGTGGGTGACGTCACGGACACGACATCCATTCTTTATACCGTCTATGGTTTGAACAGTCAAAATGACATAACGTATCAGTGAGGAGCGAGGCCAGAGTGGACCATCAGAGAGATGACCACCAAGTCCCCCCAGCGGGAGGTACCCACGTTAGGGTCAGTGCATCCAGGCAACCAGAGGAGGGCCTAAATGTTGGAGATAATCTAATCTAAATGATCTAAAGCCGAGTCATTCACTTGGAGCTGCTACCCGTCACCGCAGACGGACAAAGTTAACGTAGTTCACAGTTCACAATTTAGAATTTTGAACCGAGTTGACAGTTCCCAAAAAAAAACAAATGAACTAGTTCACCTTCACTTGTTGAGAAAGTTCAGACCTTTAGGTCACAAATATTTTCCTTGAATGCCTCCTTCAACAGTGTCTGTACCTGCCTTCTTCAAGGCGCACGCCTGGACGGCTGCAAACCGCTAACTAATCTGACACACGATGACTTCTCGACCTTGCTCAAAGGCTGCAGATCTCCCACAGATGTAGTCGAGTACAAGTCTGTCGACTTGATGTTGGGAAGCAAAGATAAGATTGATTCGGGCGGAGGAACTTTGGAGGTGTTGGCTCGTGGTCTGAGAGATTTAGGGAGCACTTGGCAAAAGTGGCAAGGAAAACTTCCTTGAAGAGGCAGAAACCTTGAGCAGAACCTGGATCATGGTGGACTTTAATTGACTTGTTCTTAGTTTGTGTCTCGGCCAGGACGCCCTCGTCCCTCTATGGGACGTTTACTGGTTAAATAAACATGATACTCATGAGCAGCAGCTAAAATCAGTATAATAGATATTAAAATCAAGCTGTTCGAACCAAAGTAAAGTCCGTCCTCTCTGTAAAAGTTCTGCAGAGTTGTGATTTAGTGGATCCTCTGTTGCCGTTCTTTGAACTCTCTCCACCTCTCTCTCTCTCTCCGTCTGATTTAGGATGGCCCACGTTCTGCAGTTTGATGAGCAAACCAGAAAAGTCAAGGATGCCAACATGCACGACGAGGACACATTCGAGATCTACGACCCTCGCAACCCCGTCAACAAACGGAGGCGAGAGGAGAGCAAGAAGATCATGAAGGAGAAGAAGGCCAAGAGGTGAGGTCACGAGGGTCGGAGGTCAGAGTCCAGCCCAAAGCCATGTGGGACGAACAAACCGCTCATCCAGCCTTGTCCACTTTTCCACCACTTCAAACCCGCTTCGAACTTTGTCTCCTGGCTCGAACATCTGGATTGAGGATGCTGACCTGAGTGCGTACGATCCCTGTAATCTGTGACGGAAAGGCTTCTCCGGTCAGAACAGCTGCTCCTGGACTCGTGAGGATTAAAACTGTGGTCATAGTAACGATGATTTGATGACGTGTAAACTTTTTTACGCCGTTCTTTTTCTGTTCCTGTCGTCTAGAGCTTAAATGTGAGACTGCCAGAAAAAATAAAGTCCATTTGTAAACAGCCTGAAATTATTCTGTTTGATTTGTCTGTAGTTTACTCTTGTCCGGCGGCTTCTTGCTCGCTCACTCTCTCCTTTTCTCTTCTTAGCTTCCTCCGTCAACGTCCTCTTCACTCTCTTCTCCTCTGCCATTATGTCCATAGAAGCTGCTGAGCCCGGTTACATTGCTAACGCTTGCATAGCTCCGGTTCTGCAACAAAACCGTCAGCCGCAGGCCTGAAAACCTCTTCTTCTTTTTCTTCCCGGTGGTCCAGAACGTCTGTGGTACAAACACTAACACTCCCTCAGTGCTCTGAGCTCACAGCCTGGCTAATAAACTGAGCTAACATGAGCTAACAGCAGCTACAGTTGTCAGCAGTTTACTTCACTGTCCATCAGGAAACTCTGTAAATCACAGAGAGCTGAGGCGGAGCAGCCGGAGGACATCAGAGGGAAAACCAGAAAACATTTTCTCCATAAAATATGATCCAGTTTCACCAAAATCAGTGAAATAGTTGGTGGTGTGTGACTTAGTGCCGTAAAGCGTTACGTACTTCTCCCGACCCGGAGCCCAAAGTTACATAGTGTGAGAACAGACGTACGAATGACAGAGACACCGCTCACCTGATCACAGGTCAGTGTAGATCAACAGGAGGTAACAGATGTTAGTTTATCAGAGGAAAGTTATAAAACGTGTAAAGAACAGTGGAGTTGTATTGGACTGCATTAAACTGTACAGGTGGATATTAAGTCAAAAAGTCTGAGCTGTGTCCAAAATCACCCACTCATATTCGACATAATAACAATAATTTGAGCAGTAAATTGAGATTTTGGACGTTTGTGAATCATCATCACTTTGCACCATGAATAACTGCTGTTATTAATTGTATCATTCACGTACGAGTGTCCAACCAAAAAATACAGCTGCAGTGGTGAAACATCTGTCAGACGAGAACATAAATTCTTACATATAAGACTTTATTCCCAGACTCTATAAATAAAATCTGCCACAAAAAAAAGATTCTCCTCCTAAAACACAAAGTTCCTTATAATCACCCAACCAGTGTAGCTCTTAAATCATCGCACGAGCAATAAAACTCATTGAGATCAGACTGCAAAACAACTCAGCGTTATTTATCCAGCACACAACACAGGTTTACAGGACGCACAGAGGAAAACAAACCAGGGAAATGAGCACAAGAGGAGTGACGATAAGACGACAACGGGTCCAAAAAAAGTTGTTTTATAGAATATAAATTCAGGGACACGACGTCCAATCCTGACGTAAATCACGGCGCAGGAAAGGACAAATACGGCGTCCGGACGTGCAAAGAACGGCAATCAGGAAATCCAAATTTGAAAAGTGCTGACGCTGTTATTTCTATGTTCATGCTTTGGACCTTTTGAGACTTCCGTAGATCTTCTGCTGTGGTTACGTGTTCGAAACCCGGTCCAGGTTTATCAGTCTGAGCATTCTGTTTACATTTTTTTACAGTGTCCCAACTTACTGCACGTGTACTTTGACTATACGTCCAGATTTAGTCCAAACCACATGATGGCCTCTCCCCAGAACTCGATATCATACTTCATACTTTCTCTAATAATCTCCCCCCAACATGGAATAAATTCACCGAGACCTTAAATGGAAATATTTAGGAGGTCAGATAACGACTGCCTTCGTAACTCGCTGCTCGTATTATTTCAGTTTGAGGTCAAAGTATTTCTGAGGTTTGCTTTTTTGAGTCTAACCTTGGTCTTCGTTGTAGTCCTGGGCTAAATTTATTGTTTACACTGTAGTTTCCTTCTGTGTGTTCAGTTTCAGAGAAATAGCGTTCATTCCCCGATCGGTCCTGTCCAATTGCTGTGGTGTTGGAAATTTCACGGCCTTGCTTTGGACCTCATGTTTGGCAACACGTAGAGGAATGAATATGTTATTGTTAACGTCTCTCTGCCTCGCTTTCTTCTTCTTCTTCTTCTTCTTCTCTCTGCACCGACATGTCATTTTCAAGGTGTGTCCGAGTCGCCTTAACTCTGATCCACAAACATTAGAGCAACAAAAGCAGCGTAGCAGCAGTCAGACAAAGTCTGCTTTGTATGACTTCATCCTTCATTTGAAGAGGTTGACACCCACTGCCGATAATATTGATGTTATTATTACCAATATTATTGCTACTATTACTGTTGATGTGGATCTCTCTCTCAGTCACACACCAACAACTATTTCACTGATTTTGGTGAGAAAGCACGGAGGACACCTGCACCACAGACTCTCTCTGCTCGGTCCGTGGACGTCTTGCGACTGAGCGACCATTAACCGTGAAGAACCTGCAGCGCCTGTCCAACCCGTCTCCTCTCTTTGATCTCACGAGCTCGTCAATATCTTCTCCTACGAACGCACGCTAGCTTACCGAGGAGCTCTCTTCTTCTTCTGCACATTCGTGTCCATCACACCCCGGCGAGTGACGGACACGGTTCGGGGGGGGGTCAAACAAGTGGGTCATCTCTGCTGCAACAGAGGACCACTAAAAACCTGCAGCGTGCAAAGGAAACATGATTTTTGTGCAAACGTCTAACAAGAAGAGGGAAAGATGAGAGTGTCGGTTGAATTTCTAAGACATGAGGAGGATTATCTGGCTATTTTTAGCCCTTACCCACGAGGGCAGAGGGAGATAGTGGTTGTAGAATAGCATGATAATGCTATTACCATTCCATCTCATCCCTGGCGGTCACGTGATCAGCAGCACAGAGTGGTATTTCCTGCTCCGAGCTGGGCACAGTGACACCGGGGGTGGACGTTAAGTATTCTCCTGGCGGTGCTGGAGAGGAATTACACTTGTCTTGTCCTTCCCGTGAAACATAAATCATCTCATTTATGTGACAAGAAACGTCGAATTTCTCAGAGCACTTTGTGCATCTTCACGAAACAGAAATATCTTCAGCATTTCAACCTGACCTGCACCCAGAGAGCACGAGAGTCAAGTTCAGATCACCTGTTTTAGATTTAGCGGCAGCTCGGGCCGAGCTGGCCTCATAATGTAACATTAACTCTCCTTCCTGTTCCATATGAAAATTTAAGCATAATCCCAGAAGTGCAGTAAAAAAAAAAAAAGAGTGCGCTGGCCAAATGCAGCTCCTGGTCACACACATGGCAGTGGCAGATCGTTTACCCCCAAAAAACCACCACAGTGAGGTAAAGTCTTTGGTTTAAACAGTTCCTTTTTACAAGCTCTGAATGCTCCAGTGGTGACCTGAGCGGGACGGCGTGCCAAATATTTAAAGAAAAAGAAAAAATGCAGCAAGGTGGTTAGACCATCACTGCTTTCTGCCTCTGAGTTAAAGGAAAAGTTCAACGTTTTGGGAAAATACGCTTCCTGAAAGTTAGGTGAGACAACATGCAGTTCCTCAAACGTCCACTTGAGGCTGGCTCCAGAAGTGAGTCAGTCTCCATAAGTCCCCATGTTAAAATGTCCAACTTCACAGCAGAAATAAACATGTTTACAGCCTGGTACAAAAAACAGTTTTGGTCTCTATAGCTAATTTCCCCGTTCATGACAACTGTACTGAGGGTGAATTTTTATACAACTCACCTGTTCAGATTATATTAAGGCTTAAAGTTATGCAGGATTAAGAGCGTGGACGCTTTGATTGACAGGTGGGTGTCGTTACAGGTGGCTTGTTTGAGGCGGGACTGGTCGCTGACGTCACAGATGTCTCCAGATTGAATGTTTTATGGTCACGATTTGTCTTAACTCCAGGCTGAAACCTCTTTATATAAAGGTCAGGGTAAGGGTCACGATGGAGAGTCACTGATTAGCACATTTTGCAGGTATTTGATCATGAATCAAAGTACTGGACAAATTAAAAGCTGATGATGGAACGAGATGAAAGGTGCATCAGCAAAGCTGCAATTCATCCTGAGAGGGGCATGAATGTCTGCAGGTACAAACCTCGTGTTGTTTTTACAGGATGTCAATAATTCAGAATCTTTGCGCTGAGCGTCGTAACGATTACACTCTTTTGAAAATAAACGAATCATAGAAAATCAAGATTCCCCCTCACTAACCAGTGGATGTTCATGCTAAATGTCCCAGTTATCTAATGATTTAAGTGTCACACAACTGTAATTTAACATCTGTGCTGCATGTTGGAACGATTAGACAAAGCAACGTACACGCTGTGGACACTTTCTGTTCCGCTGTGGGGATTTTTGAGGGCGCTGTACAGCCGAGAAACTTTCCACTCGGTCACATCCGGCAGGCTCGTGGGTTAAGATGCACACCAGATGAACTTTACTGTCCTCGGTCTGATTCTGGACTTAACGTCACGTCGTACCTGCACGAAGAAGAAGAAGAAGAACTCGGGACAACTCGTAAAATCAACTGCACGTAATCTGCTGTACTGAGTCCTCTTCACGCTGTGCACATTCATCAGCCCTGTATTAAGTTAAGATAAAAGTGGCATTAAACTAATTATAGACAACAGGAAGTTAATGAATAGCCTGCTTCATCCTCGCGTCCTCACAATAGCAGTTTTTACCAGATTAAAAGGAAGAATTGTGGGAAATCTAAGACGGCGCTAATTCTCTCGTGCCCAGACGAGACGATCGATAAACCAGCTTCACGTCTGTAATATGAAGGTATGAACAGATATCTGCATATGAACGAACAATCTGAAGGTAAGCGCTCTGTTTGTAGTCCGATTAGTGTTGACCAATCACGTCTGAGCGGGCTTTGGTTGCAGTCAACAGTTAAGTACAGTTGTCATGAACGGGGGAGTTTTTGTACCAGGCTGTAAACATGTTTATTCCTGCTGTGAAGTTTTTAACATGGGGACTTACGGAGACTGACTCACTTCTGGAGCCAGCCTCAAGTGGACGTTTGAGGAACTGCAGCTTGGGGGTTGGCTTCGCTTCAACAGCCACGGAGGTTGCCTCTTGTGCAGGACTAAGTTTGGATCACCTTTTATGACCTCTGCAAGTTATTAATATAATTACATTTGGTTTTCACAGGAAGATTGAGTTACATTCATGGACACAAGTCCCTCAAAATGAGAAACACTCTGCAGACTAAGAGGCCGAGGAGCTCGGAGCTTTTCATAAGTCCTCGATTAATGCGTGATGAAGCTGATTTTCACTTCCAGAACCTCATTGTTGATCTCTATAACTCATCTTCAGTAGTTTTTTTAGCGTTGTTCAGGTTTTATTTCACGTAGAACAGTCGTAATATTCTGATGACTCCTCTGGTTCCATGTGTGTCGTGGTTCAGCAGGTAGCTGGGTCACCTTTAAAGGGGATGCGTCTTTGTTCCTATACTGTCCTCTGTCAGCAGGAACGACAGCAGGTAAATGGATTAAGTGAATAAAGAATCAATAGCCAATCACTTAGGCCAATGGAGTAAAGCCAAGAGCTTTTGCCTGGTTGTGGATGAGGCTGAATAATATCGTGTGTGTTGGGTTAGATGGTGCTCTTGAACGGCGCTCCTCTACGTACGGCGTGCCTGAGGACATCCTCGCTCTCGAGAACATTATGAAATCCATCAGGGATGAATTATGTCGTGATTTAGCCTCTTCTGCTCTGACCGCCCACAACTAATAAATGACAGCAAGCTAATGAGGACAAATGATAATGGGGCTGTAGTCACAGCACAGAAGAAGCTACGAGGCTTCATGGTTATTACTCGGGTTCAGTTACATTGTGATGCTGCTTCTGTCTCCGCTTCATAGCCTGCACGTCCTTCACTCTCCACAAGGAAAAGGTGAATCTTTGTATAATGCGCGGACACGCCGAGGACGTCCGGTGGAGCCACGCTGAAGGTTTGACAGCCACCTCGATGCTCCGCCGTACCCCGGAGCTTGTAACTGTAATTATGTTCCGAGGTAACAATGTGTTTTATGGAGGAATAAGTCATCCTGCTTTGCAGTGTGTGTTAGTTGTCCTTAATACAATCTCTCTGTGCTCTCATTACAATGAAGAAGTGGCTGTAAAGACGAAATGATCTGCCTGCGAGCAATTTTATTAATTGACTCGAGATTCATCGATCAGTCGTACTCCGAAGAGAACAAAGTCTTATTTCAAGGAGTCGTCCTTTAAGATATTAAAACAGTCACAGTGATACCACTCAGCTTTAAAGTCTCACTGTGTGACTTTTTTCTCATAAACTCACTCTCTTGGGCTTCGGGTCCGGAGGAGTACGTAAAAGCTGGTGTTGTGCCAGAACCGGAGCTGGACAATATGTAATATGGATCACGTTAGCTGCTCATTTGGTAAGCTGTACATAACTTATTTTAGACATTTTATATTTTGAGGAAAGAGGAAATTTTCAGGAATTAGCTGATGGGAAGTGGAGCTGGTGTCGTGCCAGAACAGGAGCTGGGCAAGCGTTAGCAATGTAACCAGGCTCAGCAGCCTCTATGGACATAATGGCAGAGGAAAAAAGAGCGAAGAGGACGCTGACGGAGGAAGCTAAGAAGAGGAAAGGAAAGAGTGAGCGAGCAAGAAGCCGCCGGACAAGAGTAAATCTGGGACTGACTTTTAGTGGTTGGTGAGAGCTTGGTGAAATAAAAGGCTGAAAGCCAGATGCCGAGCTGGGCTGACTGCTGTTGGACTAGTCAGTAATATTAGCTGGCTGCTATGTCTGCTGTTGTTGACCTCGTTGATGTTTGGCTGTTAGCAAAGTTGTCGACTCGCTAGTTTTTGATCAGACGTAATGTAATCAGAACAAATACTCGAGTACAGCTGAACGTATTTACCACAGTGGGGTTACACTCTGAAACTGGAGGCAACAAGTCACAACAAATACCAACTTCTGCACAATGCTGCAAAGTATTTAAAGAAACCAACACGAGGACTACTCACCGAACATAAAAGCAAAGCATGCGATCAAGTTTGCTTGTTTTTGGATACCCAATGACAGACAGCTAGCCACTTGTTCCCTGATTATGAACCTCTTTGAACTCCTCTACCTGGGGCTCTGAGGTTACATGCCTCAGATGCTGCTGTGGACTGGACAGCAGTAGAAATAATGACTCCAGATATGTGCCCTTTGCACTCAAACAAACATCTACAGCTCACTGAAAGCACATTTGCATTTTGGAGGAATTTGTTGATCCACCAACACTGTGCAAGGTCAGAGAGTTCCTTTACGCCATGTGGGTATTGAGGATTTGTCTATTTGTGTTGGTGCATGGAAATATGGCACAATGGTTATTTTATATCCTCTGTGGGGTAACTTGAAGATTTAAATCCAGCTTTCAGGAGAGCAAAATGGGAACGTTTTGCACTTTTTCAAACAATAATCACGTAAAACTGATTAAACTTGTTCAGCTAAGACATGTCATCAAGCTGACAGAGAGAATGATCTTGACGAAAACCACTGAAGTCAACAGAGCGGGATGTTTCTGCAGAAGCTCTATGATCTGGTAATCTAGGTTTTTCTTTTAAAGGATGAAGCCTGCATTCATCAGATACAGTATTCCTGCACAGCAGAGGAGTGTCATGTGTCATCGGGTCGTGTTGAAGGTCACTGTCATGAGTCGGATCCTGTCTGAACCGGTGAAAATGTTTGACATTCCCGAGGTTCAGGTCAGGGGTTTCGGTTAAGACCATTTCTAGAAAGCAGAATCTGTAAGCACTTGTTCAGAAATAAGACAAATGATTGAACTGAAACCGAAGAGTAAGAGTTAACTTATCATTTGTCCATTTTCTGACACAACCAAGCCTCCAGGAAGAGCGTCAGCATCTGAGAAAATGTTTCCCTCTGATGTCCTCCGGCTGCTCCGCCTCAACTCTCTGTGATTTACAGAGTTTCCTGATGGACAGTGAAGTAAACTGCTGACAACTGTAGCTGCTGTTAGCTCAGTTTGTTAGCTAATGTTAGCTCAGAGCACCAGGGGAGTGTTAGAGTTAGTATCACAGGAGTTTTCGACCACCGGGAAGAAGAAGAGGAGGTTTTCAGGTCCGGGGCTGACGGTGTCATGCCAGAACCGGAGCTATGCAACCAGGCTCAGCAGCCTCTATGGACATAATGGCAGAGGAGAAGAGAGTGAAGAGGACGTTGACGGAGGAAGCTAAGAGCGAGCAAGAAGCCACCGGACAAGAGTAAATCTGGGACTGACTTTTAGTGGTTGGTGAGAGCTTGGTGAAATAAAAGGCTGAAAGACAGACGCCGAGCTGGGCTGACTGCTGTTGGACTAGTCAGTAATATTAGCTGGCTGCTGTGTTTTGTGTTGTTGCACTTGCTTGATGTATGTTTGGCTCTTGTAACTGTATGCACGGTAGTGTGTTTGGTTCACGGCCGATAAGGAAAGCGCAGAGCTCCAGACGTTGAAAGAAAACAGCTTTGAAAGAGGCCATGGTGCACAGCTGAAGCATTTCTCTTCACGTCTTTGAAGGTGTGAAGGAAAAAACACATCCTCCTGGTATATGTGATGGGATGCCTGTTGCCCTCTCCTCTGCAGCCAGTGCCCTTCAGGGCTTTGATCTTGTCCACGGCAGTTCATTCTGGGCCTCAGCTGTGGGAAAGAGCAGCAGGGCTTAACAGTACAGAGCCCAAACAGAGCCCATTAGATAGCAGGTGCTGGAGCCGTGACCTTCCCATCCCAGGCCAGCATTCCTGCCTGTCAGACCCCCCCCCAGGTCCATGCATGCAATGTCTCCAGCCACACCATCTGGAGCTGTTTGTCCTGCTGCAATGTGTTCAAATGGAAGAGTGGGAAGAGTGTCCGAAACGCTTCAAGCACTCATCGGCGACACAGCAACTTTGATTAAGAACGATAAACTCTGTTGTTTGTCGCTACGCTAGTCCTCACACCTCCCAGCTGGAGAATAAACACACAAACAGCCACTGTCTTTAAGCTCAGAGCTACGATACGTCCTCAGGTCTGTTGGGTTTCAACCACCAAGGGGAGGCGGATGATTACCACCGGAGAGACTCAAACTATATTTGAGCATGAAGGCATTTTATACAAGTTTTGGTGCACCATCGCAATTGTTGGGACCTCATCGCTGCCGTATCTTGCAGAGATTTTGTTTGGTCGAGCGGCTTGTGAGGAATATTTAAATGCCGATAAGCAACGGCAATGGCTTCTCTCACTGTCAGTAGTTTCCATTTGAAGTGCAGAATCCCGGAGAAGAGGAGAAATCTGTTCCTCATCCTCTCCACACCTCTTATTATAAGCAGCTACCCGATGGACTGGGAAACCACCTTGTCACTTGTTGAAATATGTACGGTACACGTCAGGGAGACTAATATTATCCCCTTGACTAATAAAGTCAACAGACTGGAAGAAGAGTTAAACAGTACTTTTGTCTAGTCTTCACTTTGTAGTAAACAGACATGCTGACAGAGCCTTACTGTGCAGGGAAGTCTGAAGTCCAGCTGCACACAACTTTAAAGTTTGCCAGCAATGAGGGAGGAATTGATGATCTATAAATATGCCATCACGTCTCTTTCTCTGTGTTTGTTTGCATCATCTATCTGTGTGAATTTTGACGTTTGCGTCCAGGCTGAAGCTGCTCAACGTCCTCCTGGATCCATACTCTTCACTCAAGTTTTACATTCTGTATAAATTTGTATTTTTGTCACCAGAATTTGTATATTGTGAATTTTTTTGTTGATCTACTCTGTAGACATTATATTGCATGTTCCCTTCAGGAGGTTTCTTCCATTTCTTCCCTGTTCAAGAGTTCTTTTGGGGAGGTTTGAACGTGTCCGAATCGATGAACAGAAGGGGTCGTATGATGTACGGATTTTAAAGCTACTTGAGGCAACTTGTTATTTGTGATACTCGACTCTCATCTTGAAACTGTGTGAACCTATTGTCCCGCTAACAACCAAGTCATTCTTATTTAATGAAAAAATGTGCAATGGTTACCAAACTACCAGAAACGGAACAGTAGAGCCGAAACAGAGACCCTGGTAGTGTTATCATGACATCACCAAGTAACCAAACATTTAGCACTCATTTAACACTCGCAGATTAACGTCACTGTACGACTTTGTGACGTAACCAAGACGAACAAAAACAACATGTGTTGTCTTGAACTCAGTCTTTCTTTCATTGCCTCATCATCTGGAGGCCTCTTGGTCATGCACTGTTCTGTTTGTATGTTTAATTAAGCAATATTACACTTGAGGGTGTGCTTTAACGTCATTATTGGCACGACAGTGACTGTCGTGCCAATAATGACGTTAAAGCACACCCTCAGGTGTAATATTGCGATTATACAACAATTAACAACTTAAATAAAATATAGAATCAAAAGATTTTCATGTTTTGGGGCAATTTGCTCTCAAAATAAACATTTCTTTGCTCGCCGTTTCCATGGAGATACACGGGGCCTGACTAATACCTGGAAAACAATCAGTCACAGCAGTAGACTGTTATATGTAATGAACCCAGTTCACCACTCCAGCAAGTAGCCCGAGCCTTAGTAACGACCTAGCAACAGAGACGATGTCTAGTCCCGTCTGAGCTCATGGAGATCGCGGAGTTTCCCAAACTGAATAAATACTGCACATATAAACACTAAACTGCTTTGTTAGTTCAGTCTTGCAGTGACTAAGATATCTGCTATAACTTCACATATATTTTGAAGCTCGCGCCGTAGCAGTGACTCACCTGCACAGCTGATGGATGATCCAAACATTTCCAGTAACTCCACAAAATGAACAACATGTTTTTATCTAACCAAATATTCCTCTTCAGCCCAGATTCACTGAACTGTTTGATCTCCGACGTGCTGCACACAAACGAGGTGCACACCTGTGTTAACGAGGTGCACACCTGTGTTAATGAGGCGGTCTAAGAGCTCCGTAACACACAGAATATTCATTAAAGAAAGCTTAAATTGTAAATTCAGATGTATTACTTTATTAAAGCTGACTTCCAGTGTTCAGATTTGTTTACATGTTCTATATTTTCAGGATGGTGGAGTGATATTTTTAGTGATGAGTCAGGTGTGCTGTCATGCTGATTTGAGCACGTTCTAAACGTCTAGTTGACCAATCAGATTGCTCGGTCGGACCTACTCGTTGTATAATATACGATCAGCTATCTCCGACATATGTGCGCACAGTAGTGATGGGAAGTTCGGTTCTTTTTAGGGAGTCGGATCATTTGACTCAGCTCAATAAGAAGAGCTTTCGGCTCCCAAACCGCTCTTCATTTTACCACTTATACCTTTCATAATTCAGCCAAATTTATCGCTGATTTGACTTATGATTTGTATGTGTACACATATATCATGTATATATTCAAGACATCCTTTGTACTGAAGCATTCAAAAGTAAAGATTACATTTTCTAATATCAATAAATTGCTGTAGCCAATTGTTTTCATTGCGTTTACAGACCCTTGTAACTCTCTGAAACCACCCAATGAATGCATGCACACTAACTTGCTTGTAGAACCACTCTGCTACACAAAGCAGATAGAAACACCTATAAAAACTTTTTAAAAAGGGCAGCTATTGACTGTTGGATGCACAGTTCTCATGTGTCTGTGAAGTTGTTTGTGGACCCTGCTCGATACAACAGCTTGGCTTTGCAAAATTCTGCATTCAGCCTTTGTGTTTTCAAAATTTTTAAAATGGGTCCAAATGCTGCTTCTTTTTCTACTATCACTCAATGGCTCACCTACCAGAGCCGGCTCCCATCCTTCACTTAAAAGAGCTGGCTCTTTGAACCAGCTCGTTCACGACCGACAGATCACTATATAGACATAGACAGCCGACCTAGCTGACTAACAAGTTAGTTCTTAGCTTGCCAGCTACAACAGTTCACCAACTAGCCCTTGGAGTGTAGTCACCACATCTTCTGGCACCAAATGTTTTCCGTACCACTTTCTAATGTAAGCAGACCTTCAGACCAACAGTGCTAAAACCAACAAAATACTTGGCAAGTCAAAGATAAATACCAATAAAGCTGCATGACAACATGTGTTGTCTTGAACTCAGTCTTACTTTCATTGCCTCATCATCTGGAGGCCTCTTGGCCGTGCACTGTATCCAGTGAGCGGCTTACGTTTCTCAAGAGAAACCTTCTGTTTGTATGTTTAATCTACAATGAGCTATCGTCGACATACGTGCGCACGTAATCATGTGCAAATGTTTCGTGTGAAGGAGCCTCCTCGGGGCTGTCGGGTCATCTGCAGATACAGAATCTCTCGGCCTGAACTCCATCACCTTCCTCTCTCTTTTTTTCCCTCCCTCTTGTCGCCCTCAGCTCTGCAGGTTAAGACTAATGTAATCACAGACCCCTGCAGACGGGCCAGCGCGGGAGACAGAAGCTGGGCCAGACGTACAGGTATTCTAAACTGGTTACATTAGACCAAACAGGCCATCTGTCTCCCTCTGTAATTGGACACTGTGGATTAGAAGGAGACGGCAGCGTTTCCCAACCAAGTGGGCTAGTTACTGTTTATTTGGAATTAATTACCAAGGAGAGTAGAAACCTCACAGCTCCCAAAGAGTGAATCCAGACACTTGAGGCCAGGATGAGAGGAAGGAGAGTGCCATACCAAAGCTATGGCAACAGAGCTAAGGGGCACACAGCTCAGAATGGTGACGTTTATTATGTTTGAGCCTCGGATGATGATGATGCAGCCGGCGTGTCGGAGTTAGGTAGATAAGGACAAAAGCTTTTTTTACACAAACGTTGCCCTCCTTCTCCGATTCGGTCACCCTAAACTGAGGCAGCGAATGAATGGATTTCTTCAGCGGCGGTAACGGGTATCCTGGTGTGATGCCATTAGCTTTTTTTCTCATGCCGTGGGTGCTTTCCAAGAGTTGAGTGAAAGGACAAGAGTATATATCTCTTAAAGCCTGTGAGAACGGAGCATCCACCCTGGCACCGACACATTTGATCCTCCGTCGGTGCACGCTGAAGCTCTCTCACAGGGATCACCGTGTACACGACGAGGAAATGTCGCGCGGACGTGTTTTGATGTGTTTTGACAAGCAGCAAAATGAATCCACCAACACAGAGTCTCTTTAAAAGCTGCTCTTTTTATTGTATCTACTTTTTAAAAAAAAGGGCTGGTGAAGGGCTGTATCACTGCATTTTTTCCCCCTATGCTATCAGTTTTCATGCAGTGAAATAAAGTGAGACAACGCAATAAATTAGCATATAATTTACATTTGAAAAAAAAAAATTAGTAACAGTGTACCAACATTAATACTGAATATAAAATATAAGCAAATAATCACGATGCTTTTCATTTTTCTTGCACTTAAGGTACAGGTATAAGCAATGTGACATTCAAACATCCAAGTTCACAGCAATGAGTACCAGTTTGATTGATTTCACTTCTTTCTTTTGTTGTTGTTGTTGTTGTCGTCGTCCCGGAGGCTCCGTATCGCCACAAAACAGTAGATGAGTTAAGTCCAAAGCAGTTTGAATTCACTTTCATCCACCGTCGATCCGACCCGGCCTCGTTCAAGGTTTTGGTTTTAACCGATAATAAAAAAATCTGCTCGACGTTTGTCATACTGAAGGTGGCCACAAAAATGTAGCAGCAGCAAAAAAAAAATTAGAAATTAGTTGTTTTAACAGCTTCGATGAGATTCTTGCACACTCCTACATTGTCTCTCTCAGATTTCTCCAACTGTACCTCCATTAACAAGTGTGACGGAGATGTTTCCTCGGGTGTTCCCTTTCACAAACCTCCCCGAACACCAGCAGAAAACGTTCCCCGAAGTAAAGGGATCAGTTACGACTTGGTGAGTGTCCATTTTGTTGGTAGCACAAACACAATACACGGTTAACAATGAAAAAAAATCCCAGTGTGAGGTATAAACAGATACAAACAAAACAATAACATGACCAGCATTTACCAACAGAGATATTGACAAGGATATTATTTCATATTGTTTGGATCCAGCCTCACTATTTAACCAAAACTGGACAGGGTTGAATGGAAGCACTCACTTGATAGCACCAGTTTAGCCTGGGAAGGCCGTAACCCCTCGGAGCAGAGCAGGGAGGAAAAGAAGAGGTAAACACAGTACTTCATGGAAATAAGAAAAAAAAATAAAATAAAAGAGGGGGAAGCACCATTGAGTTGGCTGTTTTTGTGTTTTTCGCTGAGGGACAAAGGTGATGAGAGGAAAGAGGATGAGGGGGTAACTTTATCTGGAGGGGGTGTCTGAAGCCTGGATACGTGGTCTGGCAACAAATCCAGCACTGGTTCCTTACTTAAAAGAAAATATGCTTATTCACTTTCTTGCTGAGAATTACATGAACGCTCATGTCTGTGTGCTAAAACTACAGCCAGGAGACGGGGGGTTAGGGTTAGCGTAGCTTAGCATAAAGACTGGAAACAGAGGGAAACACCTAGCCAAGCTCACTAATCAACTTGTTTTATCTTGTTGCTTTGAATCCGTAAAAAAACAGGAATTTAAAACAGTAAAACTGGCCTTCAGGAGTAGACCTGGACTATGAAGTGATTTTGGTGTAGTGGCCTGATTAATTGAAACTCCTATGTTCATCAAAAACTGCGGTTGAGCGTCAAAAACCTGCCAAAAGAACTTGATCTTTTTGGTTCAATAACATCTGAAGCCAACAGAATATCAGTTCTAGCGTGCATGCCAGCCCAGGGAAGCCATGTGAGGCTGCCACATGGCAACCAATCAAAACTCCAAGACAGTCCAGCACATAACTGCAACTCTTGTTTTCGATACTTGTATGAATGAATCTTTAACACTGAATCTTCAAACTGAACAGACTGAATCTACCCAATCATCATCGTCAATGACCCAATCAGTAGTTTTTGGCTCCAGACCACCAACATGTTACTCTAGCTAATAATCATATCTACAGTACTGGTATGGTTTTTTTACTAAAGCTTGAACCAACAAATGACTGAATGTACGACTGAACTGAAGACGATTACGTACTAAAACAAACAACTGAACAAAAGTATTTGAATCATCAAACAAAAATCGTAATTTCCACGTTTTGTCTGACATATTTTAGATACAACGTGCTGCTACGTTGATGTTTTTACATTTGGAGGGAACCAGGCTAGCTGTTTCCCCGTTTCCAGTCTTTATGCTAAGCTAGGCTAACCCTAACCCCCGTCTCCCGGCTGTAACTGACTGGTGTCAATCTTCTCATCCAACTCTCAGCGTTAACATAAATAAGCACCTTTCCCGTGACGTCAAACCTTTTGTTCCTTTAACTCCTATCGACGCTTCGCTTGCTGCTGAAATTTAAAAAAAAAAAAAACGCGACCAACGTTCGATTAAACGTTCACCCGGCTTTAAAAAGTAAGAAATAGTGACCGCACTGTGATTCCAATGAACAAGCTGCTTCATAGAATATGCTCCTTCAAAATGAATCCTTCAATCGTGAACTGAAAGCTCCTCCGATGGCATGGTTAGTAAGTAAAGGCCAGTTTTGGTAACAGTGTTTCATGCGGCCCAGGCACAGTCTGACATACTTTATATCTTCATGCTATTTTTGGACTAATGACTGGGTGAACTTTAATTTGAGTGTTAGGAACTAAGGCACCCGTCCCGGGGAAAGAAATTAAAGATCCTCCTATAACCACGTGGTATTTTCTGGTCCTGGATTAACATCATATATAATATACAAATCCTTACAGTATATAAGGGTTTAACGTATGTTACAGTATGTAATATTTTCATTCCAGCACAGAGACATCGAACATGAAGTCAATCACATTACATTCCCTTCCATGACAGTAGGCTTACTATCTGACACAAACATGATCAGAGGACATCAGGACATCTCAGCTCTGTTTGGAATTGTACAATAAATATACAGTACACCGATGGGTTTTTTTTTTTTTCTCTGTCGTATTTTTGAGCGGTAAATTGGCAAAAAGTATTTACACGGGAAAAAAAAAAAAGTGCACCGAAGCCAAAAGTCTGCCTGCCAATAGCACCATCACAGTCGTCCCAAAGAAAAGTCGGGCGTCCGACACTTTCCACTCCCATCCTCCCTCCCTCCCCCACGTTATCTCTCGTCTAGTGAGGCGTCCTCCCCCCAACGCCGTCCGTCCGTCTCCGGGGTGAACGTCCTCCGCGGGGCGATGTGTCCAGCACTTTGGATTCATAAAACAACAAACACGAAGGAAGACTAACAATGATATTAATAATTATTATTATAATAAAAATAACATCACCAACAAATAATCTTCCGAGTTCCACTTCACAGAAGTGAACATTTTAAAAATAAAATAAGTTTGTGTCAGCGTTACGGGCTGAGCAGTGGTTTGGATTCCACCACGATGGAGGGCAGGAGGTGATAAACAGGGAACTACTTCTTCTTTCGCCAGTGACCGATCTCTCTCTTCTTCTTCTTCTTCGTCTGTCTTCAGCTGGTCCAGAAGGTTTTTTTGTTTTCCAGTCCGCCCTGTTTTTCTTCTTCTCTCCCTTTCAGTGCCGCGTCAGCCTCCCTCCATCTCTCTCGCCTTTCTTTCTCTCTTGTCGTTCTTCTTCTTCTTCTTCTTCTTCTTCTTCTTCTTCGCGTCGCCTCGCTCTCGTCGTCCCAGTGTCAGTGGCCCTGGCAGGTCTTGCAGCACATCTGTCTGAAGTACGCCCGACTGCAGAACTTGAACTTCAGCACCAGCGGGCAGTACGCCACTTTGTTTACATCTTTGCATTCTGCAGAGAGAAAGAAGAAAGAAGAATGTTGAAACATTTTAAATGAAAACTCTCCTCTTAAGATCTGCTGTCAGTTCCTGCCGCTCACGTGTAACCTTTATTCCACCGGGCACGAGCGCGATGGGTCCTGCGTGCACCGCGGCCGCTCTAGTCGACGATTCAAACCACACCAGAAGCGGCATGGTCCGTTCCAGAAGTGACCCAAAAGCAGGTTTTTTATTATCGCCGGACGCCTACTTCAATCTGCACAGAGCAGCTCGCACTGACAGGAAGTCAGACACAGATACGGCGCAGAGAATCTAGTTGATTTTCAAAATAAAACACCCTGTGCAAACAGCCAAAAGGGAAACCGTTTAACTACGTAGCATATTTAAATATTTAGAAGCACATAAACCAGAAAAATGATCAAATCTGAGCAAGTTAACAAAGTCTGGAGGGCTTCAACGCTCCTGGTGGACTCGTGTGGAGAACGTGACGGAGGACGTGCCTGGCGTTACGTTTGAGTCACAGCGCTAAAAAGCATCTGTCTATATCAGACAAGGCGAGAAGGATGTTAAACAACACTCACTGTTCTTCTGCAGGTACTAACAGAACCTTCTTCTAACCTCCAGTTTTATTTTTTTTAACCCGTTCAGCCTGAACTGACGCGTCTGTGCGACTCACGTTTGAATTATTTACTGCAGCAGCAGAATACAGATACGTACACAGAGATATGAGGAGGTAGGCGGGTGCTGAGGTGGTGCTGAGTCTGAGGAGAACAGGGCGGTGATGCTGATGCAGACTACATCAGACAAATCAGGAGGGTGTGTTTGGATTGGACACGATCACAACATCCAGGAAGAAGACCAGTCAGAACGATCCGGCTAATTATTACATATTATTCATTATTAAATCTGATTTTTGCTCAGCTCTTCCCAGCAGTACAAAAACATGAATTCCTAATGATATAATTAATTTCAATGAACTCGACCCGTACCTGGATAAGTGGCGTAAAATGGATGAATGGATTAACCAATTCAAAATGAACTGATTGAAGCTCATGTCAGTTTTGGCTAAACTCAGCCTCTTTAAGGCCTTTTTTAATACTTTTTCTGACTTTTCAATACCTGCAGTTGCATATATTTATGTTATTTACCTCTAACACTGTGATATCTTTCTTGTGTTTTGGTAAAAGAGCGATAACAAATGTCATTTCTGCTGCCAACTTCAGGAAACAGGTTGAAAATGTGCAACAGATTAACCGTTTTTATCCTCCAGATGTGTTTAATGAGTCTGAAAACACCTTCATGACGGCGGTTAAGTGTTTGCAAACCACCTCAAATATCATCAGTTATTGACGACAGTTATATCACATGAGAAGGTCGGTGCATCTCCCTTCAGGCTTCAGCAGAGTAAAACTCTACTTGCAACTGTACTTGGACGCAGAGGCCCGAGACAGAGACAGATCCTGGCCTCGTTCGCTAACTGGGCTATCTGCCATCCACACACACACACACACACACACACACACACACACAGAAACTGCTTGCTGGATGCCGGACAGGCAGTGCTCTAAATGCCTTATCACGATCAGAGTGTCTTCCCTTATTAGGCTTTGGCCCCTGCCTCCGCGGAGCCAAATGAAACGAGACATTGCCTCACTGCTGTCCGTAAAGGAACAATTAGCCTACAGCTAATCCCATTAGCCAGCCTGTAAACGCTGCTCACGTTTTCCATTCAGGCTAATCGAAAGGCCCTTCTCGATGCATCTGAATAGCCATCCATCATGTGTAAGTGTATATGGAGGGTTGAAGCTGTTTCGCCTTGACCACGGGCCAACCTCGCTGGAAAGATTAATGTAGCTGGCAAAGTGTAGAAGAGTGTGTCATCCAAGCGTGTTTAGGTCATAGTAGAACAGCGAAGATGAAGATAAAGACAGTTTATAACTTTTTTTGTCCGTACGGCACAGCGAGGTTCACGTGAACCATCTGCCTTTGCATTCTGGAGGATTTAAATAGAAACCTGCGTCCGCGTCTGGCGACCGCACATTTCCTCCTTCTCCGCGAGCGTGATGAAAACTGCAAGCAGACGACTCGTCGAGCCAGCGCTATTAAAGCGTGATGGCAGACTCAGATGTGTGTGTGTGTGTGTGTGTGTGTCGTCATCTTACCGTCGCCATTGGCGATGGGGGTGAGGTTGCACTTGCTCTCGCACTGCTGCATGGTGGTTGGTCGGAGGGACTCTGCGCACTCGTTAGACGGCTGCCCGGTGTAGGAGAGGCACTGCACCGTCCTCATCTGCTGACCCATGCCGCACTGGGCCGAACACTGAGACGGGAAAAAGAAAAACAAAGAGTTAAGAGTCTCTGCGGCTGAAATTTAACAAACACAGGATCATCTTTTGTCTCTCCGTGACCCTGCAGGCCTCACGCACGCCGTTCTGGGTAATCCACGACTTAATCCAATCAACCAATCAACCAATCATCGGACGTGACGCCAGAGTCACCTTCTTCTTTTGTCTCAAGCAGGTCGACTGTTCAAGTTTTTCTCTGCAGCAAAATAAAAAAAAACACATTTGTGTGTATGTGTGTGAGGAGAGAAAAAGAAACAGACAGACAGAAAATTGCTTCTTGTTTCTCTCCGGAGGAATTCCACTCTAATTCTTTTCAGACCGAGCCGAGCGACGGCGAGCGGCGTGCACGGCCCGACGGAGACGAATCATCTCAGATGAAATTATACAGCGCGGCCGCGTCGATTAAAGCAGGCAGGAAAAACCTGCAGCCGACTGATTGGATCGACATTGTTCATATCTTCAGGATGGAAAGAATAACTTTATAAGACTGCAGCAGGACGAGTTTTTGGAAACCTGTTAGCAAACTCGTGCTTTTTTTACGTGTTAACGGCAAACGGTGTGCCACAAACTGCAGTTCCTCAAACGTCCACTTGAGACTGGCTCCAGAAGTGAGTCAGTCTCCATAAGTCCCCATGTTAAAATGTCCAACTTAACAGCAGAAATAAACATGTCTCTGTCACCTCACATCTTTACCTCGCCCTCCCCTCTCCTACACGGCACACCTCACAGATTTAAACCCTCGGCCACGTCCAAATAAAGAAGAAATTTCAAGGCCGAGTCTCCTGGATGGAAGCTCCTCCGGCCTCCGGCTCATATTGTTATATACAAACATAAATAAACTAATACAGCTGCAACTCCAGAAGACGATCCAGTGACGCATCAGGCAGACACTACATGTACTGAACACCGGTGCATCGTGTGCTGAGTGAGTAAGATGTTCTCATCAGGGCCAGAGGAGGAGGAGGTGTCAGGGTCCGCCGCCAACTACATGAACGTTAAACGCTCACTGACAGATCGTTCATTCATTGTTGTGTTAAGCAACTCCGTGTTCAACTTATCACAGCACACGTGAACCGATGTCGTCCAGCTCAAGTCGAAGCCGAGTGGTTTAAATTATCCTGTCGATAAGTTCCTTCCTTTCACACGTAGAGAAGATTCTATAAGCTGAGTTCACTTCTTGGTCTTCTGGACCTCAACGTGGGCCTAAAGCTGGTGCCAAGACTCAGAGAATCCAAACATTTTATTTTCTACGATTTTATACCTCTATTTTGTTTTGTTCGCTTCAGTTTGCCTTCTTATATCTTTTATTTATCACTGGTTTAAACTATGGACAGTATAAAGAATGGACGACGTATGCATGACGTCACCCATGAAGCTCAAAATCTGTGGCGCTGCCTCTAAAAATGGGCAAAGACGTGGATCATCGGTGGAGCTGAGGCGGGCTGAATGACGCCTGGTGGCTCAAACAAGCTATCACCTGTCAATCAAAGTGTCCACGCTCTTAATCCTGCATAACTTTAAGCCTTAATATAATTTGAACAGGTGAGTTGTATAAAAATTCACCCTCAGTACAGTTGTCATGAACGGGGAAATTAGCTATAGAGACCAAAACTGTTTTTTGTACCAGGCTGTAAACATGTTTATTTCTGCTGTGAAGTTGGACATTTTAACATGGGGACTTATGGAGACTGACTCACTTCTGGAGCCAGCCTCAAGTGGACGTTTGAGGAACTGCAGTTGCTTCAAGTTTGGAGTATTAAATCTTTTTCTTATCTTAAAAATACTGTATAAAGACTGAAACAAGCTTTTTTTTAAATGTGTTTGTAGTTTCAGTCGACTTCCTGTGATCTGCTCGTTCATTCTCCTCACAGAGTCGACGTCCGGTTACATTTTTCCTTTGCCATAACCAAAAGAATATTTAATCACTCCCAGTACTGCAGCCGTCTTATTTAGGATTTATTTACAAGGATATCTCCAAAACACTGGAGTCTTAAATGTTGATGGGTCTCAATAAAAAAAGCAACCCAAAGATGCCTTTAGCATATGGTCCATACTGGCTTCATGTTGTAAGAGAAAGAAGCAGAAACTTAATGAGAAATGAGTCTATTCGACGGACTCGCCTTGACCGCAGAACAAAGGCAGAGACACACGAATAAAAAACCCAAAATGTGCACCTGCGTTTCTTCTATCTGTCCGATGTGCCAGTTGTAATAAAAAACTTGAGATCGGTTCTACGGCTGTCCATTAAACTCGGAAAAACAATCGCGGCGAGTGCCAACACAAGCGAACAACAACAACACACCTGTCAGCCATCGCCGCGTCACCGAGCGTCCGATATGAACCTCCGACCAAGCGGCCTCACCCGATGAGAGAGCGACCGGGCGTTTCTGTCACCTTCGATGATCCTCTCAGATCACATGTCATCCCTTCCCAATTACAGAGTCTTTATTAGGACCCGCTGCCGGCCATGACAGATGGCATACGTCAATGGTGCGACTTAAGTGGGATTTGAACCGGTGACCTTTTGGCCCAGAGGAGACCAGGCGCTTCGCTATAGCTGGCAACAACCCCCCTCCTCCCTCCACCACCACCCCTCTTTTTCTGAGGCTGAGGGAGCGAGGGCGAAGCTTGTAATTACAGACACACACACACACACACACACACACATCTGCAGCGCATGAGAAAGTGCTGTGTAAGAGTCGACTCCAGCTGTTTGCTCTACAGAGGTATTAACCTCGGCCCGGCGTGACGAGGAACTCGCTCTTTGATGGAGGTTATCAGTCGGGCCTGCGCTTTGTTTACGGCTGTTATTGGCACTGATTGAATTGTAAAGGTTTGATGTTTATGCGTGTGTGAACGCACATGTGGCCGTTATGAGGAGAAGCCGAGGGAGAGCCGCGACCTAGACTGCCTGACTCTTGACCTTTGACCTCTGACCTCAACAACACGGAGTTAAAAACCCGTCAGAGGAACGAGCGACCCCGGAGGAGTCTTCTAAACATCTCGGCGCTCTGTTTAAAAATTCCACTTTTACACTAAATTATTGACAAATCCAACAAAATAACAAGCCATACTTTTTTTTTCTTCTTTCGTAGATACAACTCTCTCTCTGACGCACGTTTTCTGGCGTGCTCTCACCAACATGAGTCAGCTGTGTTGTAAAGTGTTCAACACTCTTCGCCGAGCGCACTAAGTCATGTCAGGGTGAGCCCAAGAATGTTACTCCTCGGTCCTTCCTCTAAATCGTGTTCCTGGAAGTGATAGAGAGGGCCTGGTTCTGAGGCAGAGATAAACTTCAAACAGCCAGGAGGATATTACTGCCACTGATCACACACACACACACACACACACACACACACTCGCATCGCAGGCCTGCTTAGAAAACCCCCCCACCACCATCACTGTGTGTCATCCAGGTGTAAATCATATTAACCATTCACCGACACATGGGATCTATCCGTGCATCTTTTGTCTCTGAAACATTCAAGATATCCTTTTAAAGGATTAACCGGCGCACTGTTTGTTTGGGAAGCTCGCGTATAAGAGTCAGAATTAATGTTCGAGTCTTTTTTATCGCACTGCATGTCACCTGTACTCCGGTATCTGCACCGACAACGACAGAAGAAAATGTATCCTGATCAACGATAAAAAAAAGTAGGCTGCTACAGTCATCTCTGTCCGGGCCTCGATGATTACTGTACAAAAGCACAACTTTAGAACTTTATTCAAACTGGATCAGATTTTATTCTTCAGATAGCTTTAGCCTAGCCGCATGCTAAAGCAGCTAACCCGCTAATTAACTGCTGCTAACTGAATCTGTCATTAGCATGCTAACAGAACCGGGCTCAGCAGCCTCTGAGACCAACAGGGAATAACGTCACACTACCGAGCTGATTTACAGACTTTATGATGGAGACATTGATACGTAGCAGGAGAGCTAAAGCTAATGCAGCTAACACTGAGGATCCAGTTGGTTTGGAGCTAGTGCTAATGTAGCTAACTGCTAACATGACATAATGTTCACTAGTTTTGGGAAAAGGCTAACATAGCTAACTGACAATATAAGCTAATGTTGTTGATTTCGCTAGTTTTGAGATATAGCTAATGTAGCTGACTGCTAAAATTAGCTATTTTAGTTAGCATCGGATGTAAAGCTAACATTAGCTAATGTTATGAACTTAATTACATAACTTTTTTCCTCGAAGTTAGCTCACTGCTAACACTAGCTACCATTACTTGATGTAAAGATTGCTAAGTAGCGAACCGCTAACTGTTATTAGCTCGGTCAGCCGTGTAGCTAACTGGACTGACTCAGCTCCCGGGATGCCAGGAGCCAAACCCGGCAAGGAAACCACCTCGGTAGGCTGCTGTATTCTGAAGTTTGGTCCTGGGTCCAACCGTGTTCTACCGTGGACGGTAGATGCTGACATTAACCCGTTTCCTGATGGATAGATAGGCGGCGCTGTCCTACCTGTCCCCATTCACCGGGGATCCATCGAGGCGGAGGACAGCGTCCTAAACTGCAGCGCATTCGGACCGGAGGTTTGTTGTGGCTCGGGCAGTGGGCCGGAGGGAAAGTCTTGGTGAGGTCGCTGCTCTTACACAAGGCGATGCGGTGCTTGAAGCCGGGGCCACATTTAGGTGTGCACTAAAGAGAGCAGAGGAGGTGTAAGGTGTGAACATCTCGACAGAACGATGAGCTGAAGTTAGTTTCAGGATACGTTCTTACCTCCGACCAATCCAGAGTGACCCACTTTGGCGGGCATGACTGGTTGTTGCACGACTCTCGTTCGATGGGGCGGTGAGTCAGACAGTGGGTGTCCTCCAGCGTCTCCTCCTCAGCAGGGCCCATCTTCCTGATACACAGGACCGTCCTCGTCCTCATCCCGCCGTCACATGTCTTCCCGCACTCCAACCAGTCGCCGATAAACCACCTGGAGGAGGGAAACACGAGTTTAAACAGAAGACTCTACATTAAAAGTTTGCTACTGGCATTTGTATTGCGCTTTTCAAGAGATCCATGATTATACGGCAAGTATGGAGCAAGAACCAGGAGACGATTAGCTTAGCTTAGCATTAAGACTAGAAGTAGCATGAAACAGCTAGCCTGGCTTTCTCTAAAGTTTAAAAAATCCATCTAGCAGCACCTCTAAAGCTCACTAACACATTGTGTATCATTAGTTTAATCTTTACTCAAACAGTAATGGAACTAGGAGACTGTTAGCTTAGCATAGCTTAGCATAAAAACTAGAAGCAGAGGAAAACAGCTACCCTAGCTCTCTCTAAAGTTAAAATATCCATCTAGCAGCACCTCTAAAGCTCACTAACACATTGTGTTTCATTAGTTTAGTTTAGCCTGGAAGCTACTGTGTATCTTGGCTAAGCTTGCTATGCTACGTAGTGCAAGCTAGGCTAATCGCCTCCCAGATCTACCTCCATACTTAACACAAAGAAACGAGAGTGGTATCAATCTTCTCATTTAACTCTCAGAAAGAAAGATAATGAGTGTATTTCAAACTATTACTTTAGTAGTATCAAGATTATGTGTACTATGAGAGCAAAGTATCGTAGCATCGTAGCATCTTCACACACCAACACCTGGACGTCTTGATTAGAACACCTCAGCATTCATTAAAACATGAATGATGCAGATAAACTCTTACCTGACCAGGTGACCACCGTGCTGAGCTTTTGACCCAACAGAAGATTAGCCCCCAGCCTCTGTCTACAGACTCCAGAATTAATATCATAAAACTGCCGAGACAACAGCGCTCCAAACACATCCAGCCTGTGAGATATTACATCATCTGAAGGAATGTATACAGAATTAACGACGTGTTCAAACATCTGTGTTAGCTTTCATTACTCGAGCCCATAAAAAACCCGGGACGATTCTAAAACAATCGTGTTTACACGGCCTCCTTTAGTCGGCCTCTCCTGAGGCTGCAGGAGGTGTTTGCCTTCCTAACAGACACAAATGTCATGTGTGCACAGTAACTCAATACACACACACACACACACACACGCATGCATGCATTGCAACAGCCTTCAAGTACTAATCAAAATAAATGAGATACCACAAGTCTGCGTCCACTGAATACAGATGTGAAAATAAATAACCCACGACTGCAGCCTGAACGTATGAAAACAAATTACCACTTATACAGTAGATTTACGATACTATCAGTTTTTCTGGCTGAAGGACACCGACGCTCAGATCGTCTGAAATTAATTAACCCCGATGCATTTAATCCCTACTTTTTCCAGACATGATTGAAGTGCGTCTGCTCACGCTTCCAGCTTACAGACACTTGGCCACCAAACACAAGTTCATATTCCACCTGTGTACGTGAATATTACCCCTGGAGGATCGGCCGAGGAAGCCAAAACAACCAAACACAGGTGGTCATTTTCAGGGCTCTAATTTTTGGCACGAGGCATCAAACGCTGAAAATAGTTAACATATGAAGTTATAAATCACCGCCGCTTTATTTTATTATTTTCTTCCAAACACATTTCACAAACTAGGGCTCGTTGAAGACGGATTAATATCGCCGGTCTCGTTTTTATGGGACGTTTTTCTTTTTTCTTTTGAAAGCGTCAGCTTAAAACTGCTGTGCTTCATATTTTTTTATATTACCGCTGGATCAAATGTTTATGCACAACAAGAAAGGTGTAGCTCAAGCAGCAAAACCTCCGTGGCAGTTCCTCAAATGTCCACTTGAGGCTGGCTCCAGAAGTGAGTCAGTCTCCATAAGTCCCCATGTTAAAATGTCCAACTTCACAGCAGAAATAAACATGTTTACAGCCTGGTACAAAAAACAGTTTTGGTCTCTATAGCTAATTTCCCCGTTCATGACAACTGTACTGAGGGTGAATTTTTATACAGCTCACCTGTTCAGATTATATTAAGGCTTAAAGTTATGCAGGATTAAGAGCGTGGACGCTTTGATTGACAGGTGGGTGTCGTCACAGGTGGCTTGCTTGAGCAGCCAGACGTCATTCAGCCCGCCTCAGGTCCACGTCTTTGCTGATTTTAGTTTTTTTTTCAGGCACCTGTTCTTTCTCTATCTCCCCAGGTCACATTTTTTAACTTTAGACACTGAAATTCAGCATTCACATGGTCGACAAGATGAGGATGCTCACGGTCATTTGGGCTTTTTGATACGACCTACCGTTTGGCATTAGTGTCCACTAGTTGGAGGGGGTTCATTTAGAGATTTTCTGTGTCTCTCAGCAGTCACTCACACACAGACAGAGCACAGCTGCAGTTCATTACTCTGGCCTTTTTTCTACTTAACCATTTAAGTGCCTCGCAGACACGAGGAGAACATGCAGACTCCACACAGGAAGCCGAGGTTCGAACCAGAAACCTTCCTGCGGTGAGGCGACAGTGCTAACCGCCCATCGATTGATAATTTCAGTCATTTATTAAACAAATATTCTGACCGTTCTCTGCTTCCAGCTTCTCAAATGTGACGATTTCTCTGTTTGATATCACTGTAAATTAAATATATTTGTGTTTTGACATTTTTCATGAACTTCTTACAGTTTACAAACTAAATAACAGACGAATAATCAAATAAATAATCAGTTGTTGAGTGTTACGTACTCTGGAGGACACGGCTCAGTGTTGCAGTCTCTCTGGTTCTCTGGAGGTTTGCTGTCTGGGTCACAGTAGTTGTTCTGCACCACCGAGTTGTCGTCCAGCCTTTTACACACCACTTCCTGCTTCTGGGAACCTGCGAGGGAAAAAAAAGAGACTGATCAATAATAACTTCGGAAGCAGCTCAGCTGATCTCGCGCATTTAAAAAAAAAAAAAAAACTCCCCCCCCCTACTTCAGGAACATGGAAGCCGGCCGGCCGCCGTGTCGAGCGTCGCAGAGATGGTATCGCTTTCAGCCTGTAGTAAATCCAGACATGTAAATTCCTGATTCTTTGCAGGATATCTTGGCAAATCACTTTTACAGAGCAGAGAGCTCTTTACTTTGGCTTCTGATGGAGAGAGCGAGGGCTACCGTATCGGTGTCACACCTCCCACTGTGTGTGTGTGTGTGTGTGTGTGTGTGTGTGTGTGAGAGCATGCATGTGTTTTCTGTGCATGCGTACACGCCATACCAACTCAGAAAGGGTCTGCTTGGACCCTCGCGGGACGTATCCCACAGCAGACTTGTCTGGCAGTTGTAATGAGATATGGATGTGTGTGTGTGTGTGTGTGTGTGTGTGTGAGTATAGAAAATCTACCCATCTGTGCACGAAGTGAAATACAGTTTGGAGGAATAGCGCGACACACGGGGGTAAAAGAGTTTCAGTTGTAAGGCTGTCAGAAGGTGTTTTTCATAGGTTTTTATTACACACGTGATATATTAAACAACACTTCATGATTAGCTGAGCTGGCTGTAATAAGTGTGTGTGTGTGTGTGTGTGATTAAATAACATTTAGCTGATTTAAAGCTCGGCCCGGTCGCACACACACACATACACACACACGGTAGACACAAATTAGATCATTTGGATCAACAATGCAAAGGCGTGTTTACAACACCGTGTGTGTGTGTGTGTGTGTGTGTGTGTGTGCTTCCCCCATCTAAAGGAAGAAGAGATTCAAACTTGTGCTGCTCCGGACTTGGAAATCCTTCCTCGGAGAAAACCCACATGCTTATTCAGTCATGCTTTTACAAAATATTACAAACCCGTCCAGGCCACACTTGACAACTGGGAAGAAACACTATTTATTGTTACATGAAACCCATTGCTTTTGGGCTAAAAGGTTTGGTTTAGTCATTCTTGAGGCCATGGTCAACATTTCACTGCGGTTTCAGATTCTGAATGTTTGACTCTGCAGGACGAGCGCTGGAGAAGAAGAAGCGGCCGTATCTGTGTGTGTGCAGCGGCGGCGCTGGTAAACCAGAAGCTATGCGGAGCAGCTCATTCACAGAAATTACACCATATTCATTACTCTGGCTAAAATATGGAAAATATACATATTGAATTTATTAGAGGGCTGAATCTCCAGCTATAAAGTAATGATTTTGGAAAGCCATCGCAAATTATGATACCGGGTTTCCACACACACACACACACCGCTCCTCAGCGTTTGTGTAATTATTGGGTTGTGGAAGATTTACAGAATGACACACACGCACACACGCACACACAAGATATGAAGTATTAAATATTTGAGAAGGTTAGAAATATTCAGGAGGAATTTAAAACACCCGCAGCGTGTTATGGTATTCAACACCAAAATGCTCGGAGTGCAAAGCAGAGCTCAGCAGAAGGTCGACACGGTGGAGGAAGACGGAAAATAAACGTCAATAATGAAAACGTGTACGGTAGTTTTATGAAATCAGCGGTTATGAAACAGTTTGCACGTCGAAAAAAGGCAAAAAAATGTTTGAATTTATTTAAAATATGCAAAAAAAAAAGTGAAAAAGTTGCGAAAATTTGAGTTTTTCTTTATTTGGCACCTGACAGACACCTGAGTGACTCAATGCATGATTCATAAAGTGAGTTACCTTTCTGTTTTCATGAGCATTTTTGATTCGTGCATCATAAAAATCTGATTGGAAATTCAAAATGAAGTCATGAGACTGAGAGTTTGTGTATTGATAATGTCACGTAGCCAGTGTTGCCAACTCCTCAGTAAGGAAAGTAGCTATTGGCTGTCCTAAAAGTCGCTAAACGACGTCATCATCTATTTTGCATAATTGGCCATGTGCATGTAATTGTAATGGCGGCTGTAGGAGAGAGGAGCAACGCCGTGGGAGAGACAAAAATGAGTAAAAAGCACCCTGAATATGTTTAGAAATACAAAATGAATTTTCTTCTGGGACCAGTCAGCGGCGGCTTCGCGCACGTGCGATTCATTCACAGTCTGGGTGTAGAGGAGTGAACGTCTCCTGCTCTGACTGCAGCTGCACGAGGAGGAGCCCACGGCAACACCTGCTGCTCGTTGAGAAGACGATACGTGCTTTCACGTCAGTCTCCAGTAACACCAGAGAAAGTGGCTAGATTTGTCGCTGGTCGCTTTAAAAAAAAAAAGCTAGGCTGGCACAACTGCACGAAGCGACCGCAACCTTGTTTTGATCCGTTCTCCACATGACTTCAAATCCCAGCAGGAGTGTTCCAGAAGTGTTTTCCCCTCCAGACTTTGTTAACTTGCTCAGATTTGGTCATTTTTCTGGTTTATGTGCTTCTAAATATGTAAATATGCCACATAGTTAAACTGTTTCCCTTTTGGCTATTTGCACAGGGTGTTTTATTTTGAAAATCAACCGGATTCTCTGTTTCTGTGTCTGACTTCCTGTCAGCTCGAGCTGCTCACGGCATCCGTCAAAAATAGAACAGCCGCTTCTGAACCGGACCACGGCGCTTCTGGTGAGGTTTGAATCATTGACTAGAACAGCCGCCGCTGCGGTGCACACGGAACGTGTTGCATTCGTGCCCGCGTGGAATTTAGCCTTTAGCATGCAAGAATGACGTCCACTAAGCACGTGACTTAGACATCCACTGAAGAGACAGAAACTGGTGTCAGAAGCATCGTTTTCATTTGTTTAAGGTTTGATTGGAGCTCTTTAAATTACTCTGTCTTCTTCTGCAGTGATTAATAAGCATCAACATTTAGTGGAGTGGACGGAAGCACGCGTTAATTTGCATTTTCTTCGGCTGATTTTCTAGAAAATTGTTGAAATTGATGCTAAGTTTGGACGGAAACTTGACTAACACGGGTGCCGGACACGCTGAGGTTCTTCAGGTCTCACATTATCCTGCAGTGCTAACTCACCTCCAGCACAGGTAGCGGAGCATTCAGACCAGGGCAGGTGGTGCCAGGAGAAGCCCACCTCGTTATCTCCGCTTCCTGTTCGCTGGATGGGCACGTTGAACTTGTAGCGTATTCCCATGTTCTGCTCCTGAAGGAGGACCTGCAGAGGAAACGCAGTAAAACTGAGTTAGCTAGTCAAATGTTCATCCTCCTTTTAGCTCTGTTTTGTTCTCCACCAGCTCCTGACAAACATTTCTAACTCTTTATCACTTAAATGTTCCACAAGCTGGTGTCTAACTTTGTCCACGGGTGCTGAGCAGAGCAACTGAACAAGACAAGTAAAGTTGGAGGTTGTAAAACCGAAACAATGGACTGAAAGAGGCTAAAAAGGCTCTGAGCGGTCCGGATCAGCGAGGCTCTGGTCGGTTTGTATTAGTCTGCTGGACTCGGAGGGAGACTGAGGCGGCCGTGGTTTGCAAGCCGCAAAGAAATGGCTAGTGGTCGAGTGGCCAGTGGCTCGTCTATTCCAGTGGTGCTGTGTGGTCTGGTATTTTCAGCATTCATGTCAAGGCAGAAACCGCCGAGTATTACGACAAGAAAACGCTCAGTTGCCTCACATTAACACACACACACGCGCACACACACACACACACACACACACACAGACTTAACATGCGCATGCAAACTCCTCTACAACAACACAGATGGTCACCAAATCAAGTGTGTTTGCACTCAACCAAAACTGTTTTTTTTTTTCCAGTGTCCACATATAAATAGCTTTTCACCCCAAACCACTGGCTCAGGGTCACCTGAGGTTAACTCCCAGATGTTGAGTTTAAGTGGACTAACAGCAGAAAAAGCACAAAAGGTTCAACGATACAGTTTTAAAGTGAGATTTCAGGTGTCCGAGTCTCTGGAGGTCACATTCATTCTCTGCTTACACAATGTTCGGAGAACTTTCCTCTCCTAAACCAACGTCTGTTAACTCCTGTTGATCTACACTGACCTGTAATCAGGTGAATGGTGTCTCTGTCATTCGTACGTCTGTTCTCACACTATGTAACTTTGGGCTCCGGGTCGGGAGAAGTACGTAACGCTTTACGGCACTAAGTCACACACCACCAACTATTTCACTGATTTTGGTGAAACTGGATCATATTTTATGGAGAAAATGTTTTCTGGTTTTCCCTCTGATGTCCTCCGGCTGCTCCGCCTCAACTCTCTGTGATTTACAGAGTTTCCTGATGGACAGTGAAGTAAACTGCTGACAACTGTAGCTGCTGTTAGCTCATGTCCGCTCAGTTTGTTAGCCGGGCTGCCCGAGGAGGTTTTCATTATGTCCATACAGGCCCAGCTCCGGTTCTGGCACGACACAGGCTTAACTCATGGGCCTGTAACTGGACTCAGCAGCCTCTAAAAATACCAATTTCTATGCAGTGTTGCTTTAAACCGTCCGGTGTTTCTGTGTTGATGCGTATAATAAAACTTTAAAATAGGAATATTATGAGGAAAAATACTTCCTGGACCAGCTGCTCCTCTTGTTTTGTTGTTTTTTTACAGTGAATGATGTTCAATAAAACATTATTTATTACCATGACGATCAGGTTTTCAGACGTAGCTCCAAGCGCCTCTAAGGACTCCGGTTCATCAGAGGGTCTCTTGTAGTGGAAGGCCGTCCCCGCGATGTCAAACTTCCTGGGCCAATCAATGGTCCACGCTCCGTTGATGTAATAATCATCCCCTTCAGATTTCAAAGCTGAGCAATCACAGAGAAGGAAAAAAAAAAACACTTTGAGAAAGCTCAAATCAAAAGCAGACAGCAACGGTAGCTGAGACAATCATTTGGCGTGATGCGACTGCCGTCGTTCATCTTCATCATCATCACTCTCGGCCTCCCTGATGTCACTGACAACTTTCTATCCCTCGGCAGCCTGAGCAGAAACACACACATGTGAAGACATTCACGTGCACCGACATGTACATACGTCTAATTTAAGAAGAGAGAAAGAAAACACACTTCAGGTGAAAGCCTGGACGAAGCTCGTGAATACCGCTCTGTCTGGTTGTCAAAACATAAGTTGGTCTCCAAGCACAACAGATCTGAAAATATCCACTTTCTCTGCGTTGAAACGAGGCCAAATTGAGGAGAAACGATCCAACCGGCTCGCTATTCCGTCTCTGGCTCGTAGTCTGCAGATTCCCCCTCTGCAGCATTTACGCAGATTAGATGAACAATAGTTTACTCCTCTTTAACATCGCAATCCCCCTCTCAATAAATTCAATTTCAGCACATCTGGGACTGATTGTGAGCATTGTGCCTTTTGTTATTTTGAACGTGCAAGTCTATACAAGTCTTCTCTATTTTTACATTAGCTCACTTCGCTTCTTTGCTCTAATAAAACATTTGCAAACTTCGCTGACCTAAATAGCGAGGACAACGCTGCATAAGAAAAATATTATCTTTATCATCGGGGGGTCACAGATGAAATTCATAACAACGTTACAAATTGCTTGGAAGGGAAAATGTAGTCCATCACAATAGCCAAAGTTGCACTCTTTAAACTTTGATATATAGACATCATATCCCCCTGTAATCCTGGTGGACCAGGCAGCTGTCACCACCGACCTATAAATCTGACGCAGCTCTCCGGTTCAAAGTGTAACTCAAGCCCTCCATCAACACCGTCCGCTATAAATTCAACACGCTGTCACATGTCTTTCTTCCGTTAATGAAAAGACACAGGATTGGCTTAATTGAATCCGGTTGTTTGATTGTTTTGGGTCCAACGCTGCCAGTGTTGCAAATAGTTTTTGTTTAGTCTGGAACGAAGAGGACGAGTCTGGTGCCAGGATGGCCGTCACATGTGTTAAGATTCAGCAGACTCGGTTTTATGGCTTCACATTAGGCAACGGGAGATTAAACAATGGCATCTTCTAATTTGCTCTTGACAAAGACACACAAGGAAATCCCTGGAAATGTGGTTGACACAGAGCTGAACAGATAATATGAAACAGCTTGATGTCGCAAATTGCCAATTCATCACGCTGCAGTGAACTGCGAGGTCTACTGAGGTTGACGGATTGATAGTGAAAAAAGTCTAAGAGTCTAACAGCCACACTAGTGCTTCGGTAGCCGTGTTTCCATCCAAATGTGTCGCAGATTTGAACCAAATTTCAAATAATTTGGCAAAAGAAAACTGGCTAACATGCTAACAAAGACAATGCAACATTCATATGTTTAGCATGTAACGTTCACCATCTAATTTCAGAGTGTTAGCACCCTAAAAATGGCTAATTAGCTTAGCTTAACACAAAGTACAGCTGTCACAAGTGGATAAATATCCTGAAGTGAACACGAATGGCTCAACCAAATTTCATGGCAATCCATTTAATACTTGTCAAGATACTTAAAATCGCAAATGTCAACCTTGTGGTGGTGCGAGAGGGAGAGTTACGGGATCACAAAAATTATATTAGGATTTATCATCTGGGGACCCTGAATATCAATGCCAAATTTCAAGCCAATCAATCCAATAGTTGTTGTGAAATTTCACTAAAAACATGTCAGCACCATGGTTGTTCTTGTTCTAGACGAAAGGTCAGAGAGGTTAATCCTCTGGGGATCATGAATGTTTGTACAAAATGTCATTACAATCCATCCAGTAGTTGTTAGTTGTTAGTCAGTTGAGAAATTAAAAAAAATTAAAAAATGTCAATTTTATGGAAAGGTCGGGGGATCATCCAAGTCCTCTGGGAATCATGAATATCTGTATCAAATGTCATGCCAATCCATTAAGTTGTTGAGAAATTTCATTAAAAAAACAAAAATGTCAACCTTATAGTAGCACTAGAAAGGTCAGGGGATCATCCAAGTCAGTGAGGTTCATCCTCTGGGGATCATGGAAGTTTACACTGAATGTCACTACAATCCATTCAATAATCGTAAAGATATTTCACTTAAAATTACAATTGTCGACCTTGTGGCCGTGCTATAGGGAGAGTCAGGGGATTATTAAAGTCATTAAGATTCATCCTATTGGGATCATGAATATCTGTACCAAATGTCATGCCAATCCATCCAACAGTTTTTGAGAAATTTCACTAAAAGACAAAAAAATTTAGCATCACGATACTGCCAGAGGAAAGGTCATAAGATCATGAAAGTCAGTGCGGTTCATCCTATTGGGACCATGAATATCTGTACCAAATGTCATGCCAATCCATCCAATAGTTTTTGAGAAATTTCACTAAAAAAACAAAAAATTTAGCATCATGATACTGCTAAAGGAAAGGTCATGAGATCATTAAATTCAGTGAGGTTCATCCTCTGGGGATCATGAACATTTGTACATAATGTTGCTACAATCCATCCCATAGTTGTTGAGATATTTCAGTCTATATTGTCAGTCTCTAGAGCCACCGTGGCATCAGCCCAGCTAATAAAAATGAAGCACATATTATTCTAATTATATGCGTGACCTGCGTTCGTTTCGAGGTCGCCACTTACCGATATAATTCTTCGACATGGCGAGTTCTTTGATCTCGATGTGAACCGACCCCTTCGGGATCTGAACCACCTCCATGTAGCCTGAAAGACAAGGACGAGGGATTGTTAAGGTGGTCTTCTCTCCCACTCAAACCTCCTCCCCTCCTCCTTCCTTAAATCTCATTTCTACGAGATGTGTTTTACTGCGCGGCAGACAGAACGTTACATATCATGTTAGGTAGGAGTACGTATAGAATAAATTCCAAATCACCCAAAAAGGACAAAGCAGAAGGACAAAACAATCCCCTCCTTTTTTTTTACAGTCACACACACATGCACACACAGTATTTTTAGATGGTTTACTAGCCATACCATAGAAGGAGAAATATGTTTTCTCTCCCTCCTGCTCTCTATAGACGACCAGGCTAAAGCCAACACCGTGTCCCTATCTCTACTCCCGATTTATTCACTCCATGATGTAATTAATGGCAAAATATTATGTTTTGATCTATATTCTGACAACATCATTCTAAATAGCCAAAAACATATGCTGCGTCGGTGGGTGACAAAGGCACATTTCCATGAAAGATTATCTCCCTGGCTTCAGAGATGTGTTGGCTTTTGGACTAAAGTTGAGTTGCCAAAAGGATGATGAGTTACTTTGTTTTATTCCCAATCATCTCCGGTGACTTTAAGTTTGTCACATGTGGTCATCAAACCAAAACACGCCATCTCCGCTCCTCCTCTTCACACCGAGTGACTCAAACGAGCCTGAAAGCTGCTGGATGATATATCCGACAGAAAAACCCGAGGTGACGCGACATCTCGAACCTCGGCGTCCAAACAGCAACGCCTGGAGTCAACCAAAGGGGCAACCTCCACCGTGGCTGTGAAGTGAAGCCTCAAACGTCCACTTGAGGCTGGCTCCAGAAGTGAGCCAGTCTCCATAAGTCCCCATGTTCAAATGTCCAACTTCACAGCAGAAATAAACATGTTTACAGCCTGGTACAAAAAACAGTTTTGGTCCACCTACGCTCCACTTCCACCACACCTGTGGGTGACGTCACGCATACTACGTCCATGTTTTATACAGTCTATGGCTCTTACCTCCTCTGGGTAGAGACTCGTTGAAGAGTCCCTCTGT
This sequence comes from Sciaenops ocellatus, assembly GCA_033000465.1. Taxonomy (NCBI): domain Eukaryota; kingdom Metazoa; phylum Chordata; class Actinopteri; family Sciaenidae; genus Sciaenops; species Sciaenops ocellatus. The sequence continues at coordinate 24,473,848 of CP136874.1, read as the reverse complement.
TGCCTCGCAGGTGCTGCCGTCTCCTCCGCACACACGGCATCGGTCTTCTTTAGCGTCGGAGCTCAGGATGTTGTCGCAGCCCACGTGCTTTGAAGCCAACGAAACAAAAGTTGCAGGAATTAGCACAATTTTACTGTGAAAATACGAGTTCATTACATTAATGATGAGCTCAGATTTCAGAGCAGCTTCGTGGTCTTTAAAGAAATAGTTCCACATTTTGGGGAAATATGTTGGTTCGCTTTCTTTCTGAGAATACGACAAGAAGATTGACGCTACGCTTGTGTTGCGTGGCAGTTTCTCCTGCATCTTTGGAAGGGTAGAGTGAGGCGAGGCGTATTCAGTTGGTTGCAATCTGCAGCTAATTGCTAGATGTCACTAAATCCTACACACCGGACCTTTAAGATTCTGTTTTTTTATATAGATCCCACATAACAGGAATGCTCCCTTGAGCACCAAATGTGTATTAATCCGCTGCTAAAAGTAGTCCCCAACAAATTCACCATTTCCTCCAGTCAAAGTTGGACATATTCAGAAGAAACCAAAGCTATGAGAGTCATAAACTATTGAGGGACGGACCAACACATTGCTGGTTTTGGTGTTTTCGTGGACAAAAATATAGAATATAACGTCAGGCTGATCCTCAGAGCTGTAATTGATTTGAACTTGGCAGGTTTTTTTACGTATAAAACATGAGATGTCATAAAACACGATGAGTCTCACAGTGTTTAAACCAGCCAGTGTAACAGATAATAATGTGTTGGCGTCAAATAGATTTTAATATGCAGGCCGTATGGAGCCCATTAAATCTTTATCTGTGCTCAATTTGCAGTGATTGCTTCATCGTTAGTCGATTGGTAATGCCTCGGAGCGTCGAAGGAACGGCGGCGCATTTAGATTGCAGGTCTGTGTTTTCATTATTTTTTCAGTAATAACATCAGCAGTATATGGACTCATTAGAGCGTCTGCAGCATTAAAATATTTATGTCTATGGTCAGAGCTATTGTGAAACACACGTGAAGAAGTTTATGGATATTTTTTAACACATTTTACATCAAAAGTATAAATTTACTTCCATGAACAATGAGCACTTTCATTCCCTTATTCATTATATACTTATTGCCTTACTGACTCCCTATTATTCACTACTTAAAGGTCCAGTGTGTCAGATTTAGGAGGCTCTATTTACAGAATATAATATTCATAACTCTGTTTTCATGACTTTTATATCTACAGAGTCCGCCATGTTGAACCGCCGTGTTTCTACAGTAGCCCAGGCCGGACAAACTAGACTCTGACTCTAGACACCTTTCACAGTTTCTACTTCACACTAGCATGTAGAGGGTGAGGCGAGGGTAGATGCCCACTAAATCCGACACACTGGTCCTTTAATATATTTAATAGATTATTTAATTATGGTGATTCTTTTGGGAACTATGTTAGAGCTGCAAAGATTAGCTCGTGTTTGTGCGACCTGCGTCAGAAAAGTTGAACCAATTTTTTGCAATTTTGAGAAAAAAGAAACGCAGCCTGACGTCATCAGACGCTCGGACCGGTCAGTCTAAACCTGGTTGTTGTTCTGACTTTGTTTATTTCATGAAGCAGCTTCTAAATCTGAGTCTGACTGAAACTTACGCTGCAAAACAGAAACACGAAGAAGTTTAATTTGATTTGTGTCCGATGGTTGAGCGACACAGACGGTGAATGAGAGCGAGCGAGCGAGCACCAGCCTCGATAAAGCCGTTAATCAGAGAAATAAAAAGTTATTTCTTGATTGTTTCACAGCGGTTACGTTCAACACAAACAGACACAGCGCCACATGATCCTGTCTGAACGCACCGTTAGCCAAACAAAACATTATGATGAACATTTTTACGTTTTTCTGACATTTTATGGACCAAAACAATCAAATCAGTGAATCAGGAAACAACCTGGGGGTTAATATGTAATAAAGTAACTGTTGGTTGCAGCTGTAGACTAAACAGGGGGTGATTTCAGACTCAGCCGCGGCCTCTAAACTGTGTGATAACAGCTTTATCAACTGTGTGTTAATGCTGTGTGACAATGCTACAGGGAGGATCGCTGTTATCGCCGACACTTCCACTCGTCCGTTGGATCTTTCTACTCTCTATCGCTGTCTTTCTGTCTGTGTCTCTGCAGCACCTGCAAACAGCATAGCAGTTTTGAGTGTTTCTGAAAGCTTTCCAAGCAGACAGTGTTCTGGAGATTTATCACAGTGTGGCAGTGAACCTGGCGAGCCAGCCTCTGGAATAAAACCGACACGCTGGATTCGGACTGGAAATAAACCTGCAGTGCTCCCTTTTTGCTCGGGAATATTCCACCTCTGAAGAGTTCTCTTCCCATTAAAACACACACACCATGTTGTGTTTTTATATTAGAATCAGAGTAATGTTGTTGGCACGGACGCCCGAGCGGTCCATGCCAAACAGGAATCAAATTGTACGGTCAGGTGGAAGTCAAAGCAAATACTTAAAGCGAGCAAACCAAAAAGTTATTTCAGCTGCATCTCAGAAAACACACAAAAAAACCTCTCATCTCCACACACACACACACACACACACACACAAACTATACAAAAATGATTTATGCTCGTGAAAACAAAGACGGCACTGACTGCCAAGTCCTTTCAATAAAATGTTATTAAATCAGCCTTTTTTTCCAAATAAATATAAAATCATTATTCAATCAAAACAATGATTTTTGTGTTTTATTTATCACACAACAAACCCGCTCGAGGCTGCAGAGCGCTGATAAGAGTCAGAGAGAGCGATGCCAGTCGTTCCATCACAATCAGCCACAATCAGCGACTCAAAGACTTGATTGTTCTTCGCTGGAGAATGCTGCAGTTTTTAGTTTTTTTTTTTTTTGTGCTTTGGCAGTCGCGTTTATGCAATCAGTATCTGGCAAACTGTGTCGCCGAAGATAAAAACTTAGCATGGAGGCTGAGGGAGCTCTTCTCAGGTCAGCTGATGCAGAGCTAGAACATGCCACTCGATCGCAAGAGGCTGACGTCACAGTGTTGTGTATTATTATATTCAGCATGCAATATACGCAACCAAAAACTGCAGTTCCTCTTGTCGTCCACTTGAGGCTAGCTCCAGAAGTGAGTCAGTCTCCATAAGTCCCCATGTTCAAATGTCCAACTTCACAGCAGAAATAAACATGTTTACAGCCTGGTACAAAAAACAGTTTTGGTCTCTATAGCTAATTTCCCCGTTCATGACAACTGTACTGAGGGTGAATTTTTATACAACTCACCTGTTCAAGTTATATTAAGGCTTAAAGTTATGCAGAATTAAGAGCGTGGACCTGCCTTAGGTGATGTAAATTTGCTTGATTTTCTTTAATCAAACAGCACAGATGACATGTTTATGACAGGAAATACCTCCTACAATATGACCTATAGTATGTCTTCAGTGGCATTGAGTATATGAACTCTATATGGTTGCTTTATTGTATTTTTACGGAGCTCTTTTAACATCCTGATAGTCCATTTTTCTCATAAAATAATCAGTTTTAAATAAAACAATCAACTCTTTTATGAAAAGGGAAGAATAAAGAATCAAAGCTGAACATGGACGTTGATTCTTGTCTCTTTCACATCTTACACTCTTCAGCGGATGGAGATCCCTCTGTTGTCATCATGTGACCTTGATATAGCACCTTGATCACGTGATAACAGGCTACTAACCCAATCATAACATGAGGAAGAGATGCAGTCAAAAGCCCCACAAAAAGCCGGTAAGTGGATCTTGAGTAAAGTACATCATTGAGTCGCTAATGTTGGCAGACCACCAGTCTGTTAAAAGGAACGTAACCACCGTGAAACAATCAGGAAGTAACTTTTTATTTCTCTGATCGACCGACTTTATCGAGGCCGTCGCTCGCTCACTCTCATTCACTGTCTACGTCGCTCAACCACTGCTGTCTCTCCCTCTTTAAAACCAAATCAAACTTCTTTGCAGTGTAAATTTCAGTCAGACTCAGATTTAGAAGCTGCTTCGTGAAATAAACAAAGTCAGAACACGACAGGTCGAGTATCAGAGTTTAGATAGTCTCAGTTTCAGGCTGACTGTGGAGGTTTGTCCAGTCTGAGCGTCTGATTGGCGGCCGCAAAAGTTGGATCCAGCTCAATTTCACCCCTTGCGGCCGACACTGCTGCAACCAAAACCTGCGTTTTCATGTCTGAATGCAGCCTTAGTCAAACAAACGAGGACTTTTAGGAAAAAATAATGAACATTTTCACTATTTTCTATCATTTTATGGACCAAAACAATCAATCAGTGAATCAGGATTCAGTGTTTCCACACAGAGCTCCCCAAATGTTTGATCACCACCGCTGCTCCACCCTTACCTTACACTCTCCATTGATGCAAATGTCCAGAGAGTCGGCCTGACATCGGGTGCCGTCTATGACTGCAGGAGAGCGCTCGGTGTAGAAGTTATAGCCCTCTGCCAGGCAGTTCAACGCACAGGGCTTCACACCACCTGGGTAACACACAAAGAAGAGGACGTCGGTACACACACACACATCATGACCTGAGCGCTAATTGACCAACTCGAGAGATAAATGATAAACAACACACGCAGACCGGCGAACACTTGCGTCGTCCCTGGACTTCGCAGCCAGCTCTGGGATCTCCTCTCCACTTTGTTGACAATAATAATCGTGCGGAGGAAAGTCAGCGGCGCTCAGATCTAAAACCCCCCGAGCCTGACGTCACCGTAACGCTGACACCGACGGAGACAGCGCCGGCTGCCAACAACAATTACACTGACGCAGGTTATCTGCTGTTTTTACATGACGGCTCCCAGCACGAGGAACGCTGCGAGTCAGGAGGTGATGGATTTGACAAAACAGACCCCCGTGATAAAAGAGATCTAACTTAAGCTCCTCCATCTCTAAAAGAAAATAAAAGCTGTGTTTACATGCTTCGAACTTTTATCACTTTTTCGTGTGTTTTTAGTTAAGTGGATATTTTCCATGATCTGACATCAAGGAGAAAACTTAGGGGGAGAATGACACAAGGCCTGTACTCCTAAACTCCTGCCAATAACTGTGATACAGTACAATAGCACTTCCACCCATTCTGGCTCAGTGAGATAAGTGTTGATCCAGAAGAAACCGAAGAGAAAGAATGAGCTCCAGTCTTTCTTCTGGGAGATTCTCGACGTGAAATGTGTCAAGACGTCTGTCTACAATGTGAAAATCACAGAGAGGTTGGACGAACGACAGATCCAGAAGAGCAGCGAGGGTCTTCAAACACGCAGCAGGAATCTGAAGAATTCTCAAAGCCATCAAAGAGACCTTCCCCCCTTTTTTTTTTTTGTAGTTTAACTGTGTGCAGAAGGCAGGCCGGCCTGCAGACTGTCATTTGTGACGCAAAAAAAAAAAAAGGATGACAGCTCAACACTTAGTGCAGATTGGACGTGTGAAATATTGCATTAGCTATTAGCAAGTTCAACTTTACCCTAGTTAATAGCACAAATGTTTAATAAATGAGAATTTACGTATCAATGAATTAAAGCTGGTTGCACCACATGAGCTATTTTTTACACATAGATTAGTTATTGCTAAATATTTACACCCAACTGCAGAGCGAAACTGAACTGGACTAGCTGACTTAAAGAGCTAACGTTAGCGTGCTAGCATATGACCTGTTTTTGAGTAAATATGGTCAAACTTCTTCAAATGATGTAAACTGAGAAAATTTTAAATTTTAATTCACAAAAATGCATACACATGATACATTTTTAGATCTATTTATTAATTTTAGCAGTTATGTTACAGTAACTACCTGTTTGATTGCTTTTGTTTCCTTGCTAACATCTTTACTAGCTAAGTGAAAGAGCTAACGTTAGCCTGCTAGCATATGACCTCTTTAGATTGAGTAAATATGGTCAAACTTCTAAAAAATGACGTAAACTGAGAAGATTTTAAATTATAATTCACAAAAATGATTACATATACATATATATGATACATTATTTACATATAGTTGTTAATTTGGGCAGTTATGTTGCAGCTACGGTAACTTCTTGCGGTAACGCCTTTACTAGCTAACTGAAGGCACTAATGTTAGCTTGCTAGCATAAGACGAGTTAAGATTGAGTAAATATATGTCGACATCTGACCCTACACTTGGTCAAACTTGAAAAATGATATACAAAGTGGGAAGATTTTAAATTATTATTCACAAAACTTACATAATATACCTCAAACTAGAAAATGTTATGCTAATAATATCTGACTAAATGACTAGGTATCATCAGTTACATTAGCATTCTCAACTGCATGGATACTGACTTATATATACACACATATTTTTTGTTAGTTAGTCATATTATATTATTATACTAGTTATGTACAGTAACTCATTACTTTTATTTCTTTGCTAACGTCTTTACTAGCTAACATATTACCCAGATTTTTTTATCCAAATTAGCTGTTAAGAATTTAGGAATTACTTTACACAAAGGTCCTGAAAACATATTTTCTCAACCAACTACTTGTGAGCTAAGAGGGCCGATAGGAACACTGCCAAAGTCAAAACAGTTTCTTTCTGGAGGCGGAAGAGGCAAAGGACTACAAACATGGCGTCAAACCTGTGGGTGACGTCACGGATACAACGTCCATTCTTTATACTGTCAGTGGTGTAACCGAGTCCTGAACTCACCACCAGTGTAAGGCTTCCAGTTGTAGTACTTCCCACGGAAAGGCATGCTGTCAAAGTCGGCGCACTGCTTCTCTCGGAAATCACGAGATCCAGCAGGACAGGCCTGCAAAAAGAAATATATATATAAGAGCGTATATTATTTGCTTCAAGGACTTTACCAGCAGCGTCTTAGTCCAGTTTCATCCCTTTAAAAGACTCTTTTTACACATGCTTTACCAATCATAGATAAAATCATACACACATCACAAAGAGCTGCATGAAGCTTTGCTGTCCATAAAGCTTTGTGATATAGATGTCATGGTGCCTGGAAACTGTTGTTTTCTTTTGTTTGTTATTAACGTAATAAAAGTTAAGTATTACAAACAAAACTTTATTGAGTTGTGTAATCTATCACAGTGAGTATCGAGTAATGCAACACAGACTTTTCTAATCAGTTCGCTATGAAACCGCATGATGAATTATACAAGTTTTAAGAGTCTGCCAACTGATTTCTTTTAATGCCGCACTCAAATGAATGGAAACCAGTTCATAACTGGAACAATGGAATAAAAAAAACATCATAAATCCACAAATCTGTGGCGTGCATTCATAAAAATTGATGATTTCAAGGAGCTAAAGCTAAGTTCTGCAGTTGCAGGCTAGCATTTGAGTAAGTGAATCTTCTGCAGCGACTATTTCTTTAATTTGCACAGACATCATCGCGGATAAAGTCTGCACAAGGTGTCACATTTTATTTTCAGACACTAAAACAGACTTGTTTCTTGGAAGTCCTAATTGAGAACCGTGTGTTTTGCATTTGCTTTGTTTTCATGTGTTGCTCCAGTAAGAAGAAAAAGTGGAAAGAAACACTTTATTGGTGTGAAAAGGTCCTTAGAAACCCCAAAACACTCTCCCCCGGGGCAAATAAAAGCTCTTAGGTCAAAGCTGTATTTCACATGCTGAAAGTGTTCCACGTTGGAGTGGACCGTAGGGAAGGCTGAGCCACTTTCATTACCGCTCAAGTGTTTTGCCAATATGGCAGCTTTAAACCTTGCACATCAAACATGCAGATTGAGTCAGAAGAGACAGAATAATATTATTACAAGTGTGTGTTGTAATGACAACACGGAGGCCAAAGGCGATTTACATGTGCCAACACGTGTTCGAAGGAAGAGAGTACATCAAAACGTTCCATTGAAAAGATTATTTCAGTATTGATTAACCTGTTGATTCATCGATTAATCATGGTGACGGCTTACAAGAGCAGACCAAAACCCAACGTGGAAGTCTTCAAATTGGAACCAGACAATGTTTGTTGACTGACTGATCAACCAGTATCACACATTGCTGTATATTAATGTGACGCCGTTGCACATCTCCAGCCTCTAGAGTTCAAGTTGACCTCCAAGTTAAAGGTGATTTTACAAGACTAGGTCAATTTACCAGAAATGCAGATTACGACACAACCTGTGAAATCAGTTTTATATCGTCTCCTGTGACTCTTTGTCAAGACTGACAAAATTCACTTTAGTAATCTTTGTTTGGGCTGAGAAACAACAAATTCAGCTGTATGCTGACGACATAGCCTCTTACATCAGGGCGGCAGTAGCTCACTCCGTAGGGACTTGGTTTGGGAACCGGAGGGTGGCCGGTTTAAGTCCAGTATGGACCAAAGTATGGCAGGTGGACTGGTAGCTGGACACTGGCACTGCCGAGGTGCCCTTGACCAAGGCCCATCACTCCACCATCTCGATCGAGGGATCAGTATAGTATCTATTCTTTTTTTTCTTAGGGTTGTCGGTTGGCACATCGCGTTGGTTCCAGACTGAAATATCTAAACAAGGACTGGATGCATTGACAAGACATTTGGTCCAGATGACCATGAATCCTAATGACTTTTCGTCTAGCGCCACCACGAGGTTGACATTTGTTCAGTGCTGTAGTCAAGACCACCAGAACCAAGACCAAGTCATGACGGGAGTGTATCGAGACCGATGCTGTGTCTCAATTTGCGTACTTCCATACTTATACCTACTATTTTGAGTACATAAGTGCATTCATACTGTCAATTAAGTCAAAAAACATTGCACTGGTGCACTCATAACAGTCCGTTAAATGCAGAACGTCCTCAGTTGTCGCCATTTGGAATAAAGTCTTGAGTCGTCTTTGTCTGAGACCGAGACAAGACGATTATGAGACGAAACCAAAACGTCAAGAAGTGGTCTTGAGACCAGTCTCAAGTACGACAGGACTGCATTTGTTGTTCTGAGCGATAAACAGCTGGATTGTTCATGTCGCCTTCAGGATAATTTACAACAACTTCGATGACTTCTTAATCTGTGAATTAGCGCCATCATCAGGCCAAAACTTGTCCAGCACTTTGGTTTATAGTTTATGACAGCTGTGCTCTGTGTTCACTGCTATTTTGCCAAATGTTAGCATGCTAAGAAGCTAAACGAAGATGGTGAACATCATGATAGCATGTTAGCACGTTAGCATTTAGCTAAGCAGCTACTCTTAGCCTGGTTAATCTTTGTCTCAGAAGTCCTTCAGCTTTACGGCAGCATAATACCAAACAGCTGTCAACTATAACCTACATATCTAACCCTAACGGGCTCACGTCCAATCAGAAGGCGATTACTTCTTCGATAGCTCTTCCATGAAGCATTATGCTAATGCTAACAGCACCCACAGGACCGACATAGTAGCAACAGGAAGGGAGGGAGGCAGTATTAACAAATAATATCTGACCGCTGCATATAAACATCAATTTATGCATGTGAGTGTGTGTGAGAGTATTTGTCATTGTAGCTACATCTGGTGCACACACACACACACATTTCCCTGGACAAGGTGTGGTCAGTGTGATGAAATAGCGGTCGGGGATGTTGTTTGTTTTCCAAAGAAAACACTCAGCGGTCGCTTTCAGCTGTTATTTTTAAAGACTTGCGGTTAAACGTCCACCAGGGCCTCTATAACTATTTCAATTTTCACCTTGTGAAAAAAAAAAAAAAAGCCCACCTAGAAATAGTTGAACGGAGATCTCGACTCGTAGCCATGTTAAATATTTGTTTAAAGCTTTGCTCCAAACCTACAAAAAAAAAAAAAAAACACTCTTTGCTTTTCATGGAATACGCTCTGAGGCCGTCATCATCGCTTGACTCAAGTGAAATGTCACAAACAATATGTGAACTATTAAGTGACAAAGAGAGATGAATAAACCCAAAGTTGCTGAGGGAATATTGAATGACCGCCTGTGTGTGTGTGTGTGTGTGTGTGTGCTTTCGTTCCAGGAAGAAAACATGTCAGACAGCTTAAAAAGGCGGCGTGATGCTGCCTAACTAACATGCTCCTTACAAAGCCTTTTTTTCCTAAGATAGCATGTTCGGCGGTCGTGTGCTGTGACGGGACGAATCCAGACCGACCATCATCTCTAGAACATCCATCAAGAGAGGACGGCTCAGGTTCCGAGCCACTTTGCATACTTTGTACCTAAAATACTCGAGCAGACAGACGTAAAAAAAATAAACATGGAGGTAAAGAAATGAAAGAAAAACTCACGTCGGTGTTACAAGATCTGTAACGTTTCCTCTCCCCGAGACAGTACTTGCCTCCTCCGGACGGGCTGAGAGACACAGGAGAGAGGAGAGTGAGACATCTTCGACGGGTCACGTCGATAAATTACAACCATAAAAGAATCAAACACAAAGAATCTTTTTGGTGATGCTTGAAGTGAGTGACTGTTGCTGGTGAATGCAGGTCATGGAACAGGTCCTTAAAAAAAGTCTCTGCCAGAAGACAAAGTGTGTTTGTATGTGTGAGCATGTGTGTGTGTGTGTGCCAATGATTCATTCATGAAATCCAAGCCGCTCTAAGAGCTCTTAAGTGTGACATGCCATTTAGATTTGGGGAGAGAGACTCCTTGTCTGCTCCTTCGCTTCACTCTTACGACGTCTACTCCTGATTATCTCGTCTCACCTTCACCTTCAGTGAGACGGGCTCTGTAATGAGTGTGTTCGAGGCCGTCCTGGCTGTGTTTTCTCTTCCTCCCTCCCTCCTCTTTGCGCTGATGCCTGAACGGCAGCGATCACCTTACACAGGTGTTCCACATTATGCCGGTGCCTTCTCCTCCCTTCCCTCCCTCCCTTTTCTCTTTTTCCTTCCCTCTGGTTCACTCTGGCTCTCTCTCCCGTCTTCCCATGACGTGTTTGACGTAATATCTTGCCTCCAAAAAACAAAAGGAATGCAACGCTGGAAGAGAGATAAAGATCCCAAACGTCTACTTGCCAGACGAAGATGCACTGGACAATGATTTGTCTAGTGAGGACACATGAGAGGCCTACACAGGACTATAATCTACAGTAGACGATGAGCTGTGTCTTAACTGGTTGAACATGCACGAGACAGACTTAAAGATCTTTTTCTTCCAGGTGAAAAGCTGAATTTATAAGTAATAAACAAAACTTTACTCAAACATGCTGTAACACTAAGAACAAGTCAGCAAATGTCATTAACTCGACAGTATCTACCTTGTTTCTTACGTTAGCGTTTATTGGTTCAACCTTTGTGAGAAGAGTGTGGTGTCTCTTCTTTAAAACTTTAGAGACAGCATGAAATGTGGACAACGTCCCGGAAGACAGTGCATCTTCACTGGCGACCACTGAAAAGTCCAATCAATACATTATCAGTCACTTCTATCCTCCCTGTCTGATGACTTGCTGACCTGTTTCAACAGGAAACGCATCACATTCACGGAGTAATGATTCAACTGGACGGATCTTTGAAGCTGTGTGTGTTCATTTCTGTTATAAACAATAAAAGCATCACCTGGCTTTACAGTTTTCCATCACTGCACTGCCTGTTACACCTTTGATGGGTTATAATGCATTATAATCACATTATAGTGCATTATAAATTATTATAATGGCTTATTATGACTAAACTATGAGAATTATACAACTATATTTATTTAAAAATGTCATTGAGTGAGCAACAATTATGAAGTGTTATGATACTTGACGTTATGAGTCCTTATTAAATGCTTTATAATGTATATAACCAATTTATGAGTGCTTATAACTATATTTATGTATTGCTAAAGGCACAGTATAATGCATTATAAACATGGGTCTTATAATGTGTACTGTTGGAAAACACTATAAATATTTATGACTGATTATAACTATAATTATACATTGCTATAGACACAGTGTACGACATTCTAAGTATGTTTATAATGCATTATATACACAGGCCTCATAATATGTCTAGTTAGAAAGCATTATGAACATCTATGAGTGCTTATATACATATTATACGTATGTTTATAATGCGTTATATAAATGTGTATTGTTATAATGAATTATGAATATTTATGAGTGCTTATAACTGTATTTATACATTGCTATAAGCACATCATAATGCATTATAAACATGGTTAAGTGATCACATAGAGCTTTAAACGAAGAGCCACTTGAATTATTTGATATTAATTTGCCTCAGTGATGATGTAATCCTCTCTGCTCCCACCGGGACATAACACACATCCACACAGTGTACACATCTGCACGTACACACACACACACACACACACACACACACCTGTAGGCAGGACCTGGATGTGTGTGTTCAGCTTGCTGTGGCTTACTTTGCCTACTTACGCTGGGCTGTCACAGTGCCTCATGGAGGAGGATACACCGCCCCCACAGGTCCTGCTGCACTCCCCCCACATCGACCAGGGACCCCAGCCTCCGTCCGCGCTCTGAGGCCAGGTACCGAACGCCAGGCACTCCCCCTGATAGCACCACTGACCGGGGAGGAGCAGAAAACACAGACACGGAGAGGTTATTATGGAGCTGAATCATTTCTTTACAACAAAAAGACACATTAACGATTGTTTTAGAGTCTTCAGTCGAAGCGAGACTCACAATAATACGCAACTTATTACAACGCTGAATTTTTAAGTGTCAGTTTTATGGTTTTCCAAGTTATTAGCTCACTATAAATTTTTGTGCATCTGTGTATAGTGAAATGCAGACTATACAGACTCTGAGTGATGGCGTTCGCCTTCAGTAACACGTCCTCTCTCTTCTGTCTCACTTTAAAAACACACACGCTAACTCGTGATTACACGATTACTCACCCTATAATTTCATTTCCGCATTAGTCCTGTTATTATCTGACATTTTACATTTTGTTACTGCCTACCGGGTTTCCTCCTTGTTGAGGTTTATTGTTTTCTTGTTCGTGTGACTCGAGTCAGTTTTTATTGTTAAAGGTATGTTCAACATTTTGGGAATATGTGCTAATAAATTTATATACGTTTTATGTCCGTCGTCTTACAGCAAGACTAAAAAATAATACAATTAGAGGAACTCCTCCTCCTTGTCGTACTGTTTTATTGTTCTTTATTTGACACTTGTGGCTGTTTTCCAATAAAAGCTTCGTAGTTTTAAGGTGGGTTCGGGTTGCGTTTAGCCTAGCTTAGCTTAAAAACTGGAAGCAGGAGGTACCGATCAACTTGTCGATGTCCAAAGTTCAAAAACATGCAAAACTCTAAAGCTATTTCTTGGCGAATAACAGCTAGCAGCAGCTGATAGCCACCAAAACCTGAACTTACAAACAGAAATTAGCAACCTCCGCTACAGTTGGAGTTGTGATGCATTACCTGTTACTTGTTGTTTTTAATTTTTTGTTCCAGTTCGAGCTAATCAGATCAGATACATCATGTAAAGATGTTAGCTTCAGAGTTAGCATCCTTTGTGCTGCTGTTTCCCCCTGCTTCCAGTCTTTTTACGCTAAGCTAGGCTAATCATGTGTTCAGTCCAACTCTGTATGCTGCGGGTAATACTTGCTAGCTTAGCTTAAAGACTGGAAGCAAGAGGTACCGACCGACCTGGCGATGTCCAAAGTTCAAAAACATGCAAAACTCTAGAGCTATTTCTTGGTGAATAACAGTTAGCAGCTAGCAGCTAGCAGTTAGCTGTTAGTGTGAAAGTTTGATACCATTGTACCTGTACAAGGACCGCCACTGTTACTTGTTGTTTTTAATTTTTTAATTAGCTAATCAGATCAGATACATCATGTAACGTTGATAGCTTCAGAGTTAGCAGCCTTTGTGCTAGCTGTTTCTCCCTGCTTCCAGTCTTTACGCTAAGCTAGGCTAATCGTGCGCTTAGTCCAACTCTGTATGCATACTTACTTTTGTTATCATTACAGTTTCACGTTTTGTTGCTAATATGTTTAAAATACTAAATTCAGAGACAGTTTAGAGACAGATGTAATAATAAGAATATAAATTATATGTTAGTTTATGTCTGAGACGAGGAGGGAAGCGATGTGAGTCACCTCCAGGAGGTTAAAGATTATCGGGGGTGTTGAGTGTAGATCATAAAATGTTGTACTATTCCTTTAATTTGTACATTTTCTGAACTTAAATCATCATTTTATCAAAGTTTAATTAACGTTTTACACTTAGATTTAGTATATTTTGTGTAATGTTTGAGTGCTGTGAGGTTTTCAGAGGCCGGTGAAGGGATGGACAACACAGTGCGGTGTTTCAGGTGTGTTTTAAGCCTCGTGCTAAGCTCTTCAGACGGAGGACAGGGGATCAGAGGCGGCCCTTTGTCTCGTCAAATTGTGTCAGTAGGTTAAGAACCTGCAGAGAGAGACCTGGGACAGTCAAGGTGAGGGCTACGTCGGGCCACTGTCCTCTTTCTCTGACTTACTCATTCACCTCCTGAGACGCTGTCTAAACAAGATTAACGGGAGAGATCAGTACACAGCAGGGAGATCTGACCGCCCAAGGCCGAGCGGAGGAGTCTGCTTTCCACCTTAGAGTCGGGTAAAAACAAAAAAAGTCCTCTCTGTTGGTCAGTTTCAGTCTCTCCTCCACCTCCCCCTCTCTCCCTGCTCTTGTTGGAAGGGCCTCTCTCCATTACATGCTGGGTGAGAAATGGCTGACATTCATATTCCTTTGAAGCCGTCCCCCGGCAGGGGCAGACGGGTAGTATGCCACTGGCTCTCCTAAAGCTGCTCCGAAAGCTGTTCCAAAGCCCCCCGGGCTCAACCTGGGGCCCCCTGTGTTGTCCAGGACCCTGTCCATGGGCCCCGGTCCTCAAAGGCTCCACTGAGCTAACGGTAATCGCGGGTGACAGCTCATGACACTCTCCCATTCTTCCCTTTTAGACCTCGGACCATCCGGTGACAATGGCCGCCGTAATCCGTGTTAAAACTGTCTCCTCTAACCTGGCTGGCATCAACAGCGGACCGATGACCTAAAGCTTGGCCTGCTTGAATGTGTGTGTGTGTGTTTAAGTGTGTGTGTGTGTGTGTGGTAGTACCCATTGCATGAGTGAACACTAGCTCTTTCCAGAGTTAGCTGAGGCTAATTTCTGCACACCGAGGAGGGAAGTTCTCTCACTTGCTCTCTTGTGATATCTGCAGCAGTCATGCAGATAGTTCCAAAAATATAATGGAGGTGAATGGAGTGTCATTTGTGGCGCTCACATCATCTCTTCCAGAAACAAAGTCTCAGTTAGTCTGGATGATGCACAGAATGAGCTCTCAAGAGATTTCATATGAACTGTTTCATTGGTGTGCCACTAGACTAAAATCAATGAATGTCAATGGAAACCCTCGAAATGCATCCAGAAGACTTTACAAGGAGCTTACAGGGATTCATTTAGCAAATTTTCACCTTATGATCGACCCTAACTTGATGTTGGTGCTAGAGGGGAGGTCAACTTCTCCGGTAAGTTCACAACGCCATACTCGAATGTTGATGTTTCACAGGAAGTTAAAACTTTGGTGGCGACCTGTCGATCTAATGCTTTAGTTGTTGAGGTGTTTCAGTGGTTGGTCATCACCTGACTTCCAAAGAACTTGGGTTAAGTCTTATTTATTAATTCCTCCCCTCATCCTCCTCCTGAACGGGGCTGATGGAGGTGTAGGTGGAGGCAGAAAAGCTCACTCATCTCTAGAGAAAATGTGTTTGTTTGTGGATGACTTACCCCTTTCTCGATGCTGCCGGTCTGGCACAGAGTCCCCTCTGCAGCAGGGATACTGTTAGTTACACAGCGGTTGCTTTTGCTAAGGCACCAGAGCTCTCTACACACTTCCTAGGAAAGAAGGCAAAAGCAAGTTGGTCAGAATAAATCAACTCAGCAGACCCGTGTGGGTTGGATTGTTGAATTAAGGGTGAGAATGATTTATCAGTAGCCTTTGGTGGTTTTCCTCTTAATGTTTTTCTTCTGACAGCACAAAAAATCTATAAATCTGCACGACGATTCCAGATCAAATCGAGAGAGAGGATGAGACGCGCTGATGAGACCACATCAAGACGAGCTTCAAGAGAGCCCATATGCTTTGGATCACGGCGCATCTTGAGCAATACGCCGAGGGTCACCGGGTGCTGTTAATGTTCTCTTATGAGAAATGAAGAGTCAGCTGGATCAACACCATGACTAACGTTTGCTCACGTTCAACCTCGCGGACCACACGGGACCGTGACATCAGTTCAAGAAATCCAATTTCATCTTCTTAGGGGAAATCAAGAGTGAGCAATAGGCCTCCCAAGTCTTAGATAAAGACTCGTAAGGCCGAACAAATATCTTCAGTATTACCGAGCGGCCTGAGTAAACATCGTATCTCCATCTTCTCCTCCTCACTCCTCAGTCGAGAACATGAGGAGAATCCATTCAGATGACTACGAGGAGGGAGTGTAGATGGAGATAGAGGGCAGACAGCACTAAGTTGCCCCCCGAATAAATAAAACCATAAAGTGAACATATGTTACAAGGACAGATCTGCACAACCTTGCATTAGATTTCACATTAAACCGACCCGGGGTCTCCTCACGTCTCCACTTCAAAGGCTTCTTTTACAGGACGATTGTGTACGGGCAGAAGAGCAGCGCCATGAAAAAGAGTTACGATCGGGCGCACAGATTCTGACCCCGGGGGTCAGTAAATATGCCACGGGGGGCCCTGCAGCTCCCTGAGCCTATCCAGATTAAATAAAGCAGATAACTGCCACACTCTCCGGTTGCAGCGACTCCCCCTCCGCCGCCGCCGCCAGCTGGTTTCAATAAGCCGCCCCGCTGCTCCGTTCACTATCTCGGCCCCTCTGCTAAAAGGTCAGCGTCCGGGGGACGGTTAACGAACGTGGATGTGGATGTGCCTGATGGATTTACGCTAAGAGAGGACAAGCCGGCGGGCGAGGGGGCCGCTCGGTAATATAGTCATCAAAGGTTGTTTGTTTTTCATACCTTCAGCTCCCAGCGTCTCGTAAACACTGTTTTTTTGTGCGGGTGGCTTTGAGCGCCAAGGAGTGGGAAGTAGTCACTGAAACCAAAGTATCGCTATAAATTACCCCCGACGACTTCCTCCCTCGACGTCTGTGTAACTTTTCCCAACCTCTGACGGTCTCACGCTGTGAGTTAAAGCCTGTGATACCCCACCCGGCCGGTTCTGAAAGGTATCGTCGGCCTTATTTGGTGAAATATCGCTCCGCATCAACGGTTTATAACCTCGTCTGGTAATGACCCCTAAATACAAAGTGAGGTTGATTTGTGTCATGTCTGCGGTTCATCTGAAGGGTGACTTATTTCTGCTTCTTACAGCGACTCGAACCTCAAACCCACCAAATCATCGATTATATTATTAAATTTAATATCTTCGGGCTTTACACGTTAAAAATAATGATTGAAATCCTCTTAATAATACTGGCAGTGGTGGCAGTAATTCATCTGAACGGCTGTGAAGTGTAGCCAACATGGCTGGCTCCAGAAGTGAGTCAGTCTCCATAATGGAGAAATAATTTCGTGTGTACAACATGATTAATAAAGTTTCAACTTAACTTAATAAGTCCCCATGTTAAAATGTCCAACTTCACAGCAGAAATAAACATGTTTACAGCCTGGTACAAAAAACAGTTTTGGTCTCTGTAGCTAATTTCCCCGTTCATGACAACTGTACTGTACTAAGCTAACAAGAAGCTAAAACAAGCTAACAACAAGATAACTACGAGCTACAACAAGCCAAAACAAGCTAAAAGAAAGCTAACAACAAGCTAAAACAAGATAACTCTGAGCTAAAACAAGCTAACAATAAACCAAAACAAGCTAACAACAAGATAACTATGAGCTAAAACAAGCTAACAACAAGCCAAAACAAGGGTAAAAGAAAGCTAACAAGAAGCTAAAACAAGCTAACAACAAGATAACTACGAGCTACAACAAGCCAAAACAAGCTAAAAGAAAGCTAACAACAAGCTAAAACAAGATAACTCTGAGCTAAAACAAGCTTACAATAAACCAAAACAAGCTAACAACAAGATAACTATGAGCTAAAACAAGCTAACAACAAGCCAAAACAAGCTAAAACAAGCTAACAACAGGCTAAATCAAGCTAAATTCAAGCTAAGAAACCTAATAAACCTGTTCAAATTATATTAAGGCTTAAAGTTATGCAGGATTAAGAGCGTGGACGCTTTGATTGACAGGTGGGTGTTGTTACCGGTGGCTTGTTTGAGCAACCAGGCGTCATTCAGCCCGCCTCATTGCCTCAGAACCTCCACACTGAGCTACACAACAGCTCTTCAGAAACCTGTGGGTGACGTCACAGAGACTACATCCATGTTTTATACAGTCTATGAGTGTCTATAAGGGGAGGTCCCTTTGTTAGGTTCACAAGCCGCTGCTCTACATTGCTGTTCTAAGTTCAGCCCAGTTGAACAGGACACACCGGGTCATGTGCGGTGCTAAATCTCCATCCTGTCCTGAAGATGAATGAACATCGTTCAGATTTGTGGCCAAGATTTTGAGACTTTTCTGTGTTTTAAAAACATAACAAATCATTTTGTTATCTCGCAGCCTGTTCCACAAAGTGAATTATTAAAACTACAATACGTGTGTGACATTATTTATCGCAATATCAGAGATAAACTTTGATACGCTCTGACTAAACTTCTCTTCCTTTCCCATCCGCCTCTCTTCTGGATTCTTGATTCATCCAAATGTGGAAAAGTTCAATAAGTTATGGCTTCGGGGGAAACCAGACTCTTCCATTCATTAGGCCTTTTATCCATTTCTGTGGTCACGTCTGTCCTGTAAGCAGTCGCAGAGGGCATCTCTTTCACAGATGGCTGCATGAAATAGATCTTATTGTCAGACGAAAAAACTCCAATCTATGCTCTCTGTTGAATCAGCGCTGGAACACAATCCGCTCATAAATGTGTGTCTTTCATGCTGATCTAAAACCACAATTATGAGCTTAAGAGCCAAAATAACAGGGCTTGATTTTGGGGCCTGTTATAATCTGCTGTCAGATATTTCTTTCAATGAAATGAAATAACTCTATGATCTCAGCTAATCTCTGTCCTCCATCGCGCGCCCAAATATTTATGTAACGCAACAACAATATCACGTTATTGTTCGTTAAATCTTTGAGGATTGTTCCTCGTCTTTCACTGCCCGTGCATCGCCTCATGTGCCGAGGTTTTTCTCATTACGGCGGAGGTTGAGTTGTTATCATCGCAGACGATGAGAGGAGTGTTGACTTCGATCCTTCATCTCTTTGTCCGCGAAGTTTAGAGATTAAAAAGAAGAATAAGGCGACGTGTGGAAAGACAATTTAAAAAAGGACAATTATCTTCATCGCGTGTTTGACAAGAACGATCCCAGTGAGGCCTAACATGCTGTACGTGTACGTCAACACCTGATATTAAACGAGAAAATGGAGTTTATTTCTCAGTTAGCTGCAAGAATTGATGCTAAAATGACACGACACATCGAAGGTGGAGTGGAAAAGACGGCCGCCATGAAGGGAGGAGACGTGATGTAGTTTAAATAAAGTATAAAATATAACTTTCAGACTTCTAAAGAAAGAAACTGCAGTTCCTCTTGTCGTCCACTTGAGGCTGGCTCCAGAAGTGAGTCAGTCTCCATAAGTCCCCATGTTAAAATGTCCAACTTCACAGCAGAAATAAACATGTTTACAGCCTGGTACAAAAAACAGTTTTGGTCTCTATAGCTAATTTCCCCGTTCATGACAACTGTACTGAGGGTGAATTTTTATACAACTCACCTGTTCAGATTATATTAAGGCTTAAAGTTATGCAGGATTAAGAGCGTGGATGCTTTGATTGACAGGTGGGTGACGTTACAGGTGGATTGTTTGAGCAACTCGGTGTCATTCAGCCCGCCCAGATCAGTTTTAGGCAGGACTACCAACATGTCGTCCATTCTTTAGACTATCAGTGCTGCATTTCTCCACTATACTCACGCGATACTTGACCGTATCATCACTTGGTTGATAAAAATGTCAGAAAACTGCAAAGAACATCGTCATAAAGTTCCTAAAAAGTTCAAGGTGACGTCTTTGAAGTCCAACCAACAGTCCAAAACCCAAAAATAATCAGTTTTCTGAAGTAAATCCACAAAAAATGTTTAATTACTTCAATCATAAATCAAGATTTATGGACGTTTACTTGTTTGAACATTGTTTGATCCAGACACCGGCCGACCGTAGCAGCGTGTGGATGTTTAGGAGGTCGTAGATATTAGACAATATTTGATGTAATGTGCTGTTATAAAACATCTGTCAAACATCCTTTTTGTGTGAGTGAGTGAGGTCAGGGAGCAGTGAAGGATGCTGGTTTCTTACCCCATACTTGCATTGGCGCGACGAGGCTCCGTACTGGAAGCGACACTGCTCGTCTGCATCGTACACCTGCCCCGGGGCCACTGTTGGGTACAGGAAGTCTCGTTTCAGAGGTTCATTGTCCAGACACGTCCCCCGACCTGAGCTGTCAAAAAGACAAACCTACAATAGGATTGTTTCTTACACAAAGAAACCTTTCTACACTTGGCGGAGTTAGAAATGCCAAGATTGGATGATTAGTCCCCCCCCCCCCCAACCGCCGCCACCACCACCACCACCACCCCATCATCTTCTCTTTAAGACCTCGTGTTGTTTCATTTAATTTTACCATTGTAGCTTGTCACAGATCTCAAATGACATGTAGTTAATGTCGATGTTACACATCAACACCTCCTCATCAAAGACAGCGTCGAAAGCACCAGAGGCTAAAAGGGGGCCGATCCGCCACCCCCGCCCCTGGCCCTCCTCTCTCTGATTATACGGCTCTGCGCTCCGCTACTCCGTACGTCGCCTCTTATAGTGAATCCACAGAGGAGCCGATGAAATAACAGAGCACGGAGGGGAAGGAGGAGAAAAATCTGTGAGCGAGCCACGGGTCATATGTCCAGGCACTCGGATTATGTTTAGTCTGTTTTGTCAGATAGAAATATGTGAGCTCACAATGAACTCGCAGGGAAAGAAACACACACACACACACACACACACACACACACGGCGTTTTATTCTGAAAAAAATCAAAAATACTTCATCCAAAGAGCTCGCAGTGTTTCTGAGACACTCAAATCATACAAGTAAACAAACAAAAGAGACGTATTTCACTCTGATCTCTCTCTTTTCTCCCTGACTCAGGCAGAAATATCTCTACAACTATTTACTATAAACGCTGAGCGCCTTCCAGCTGCGGCAGCTGCAACACCAAGTGGAATTCCTCCCATCCCTCGAAAGGAAAAGTTGGGCCCGGTGACAACAATAATGTCGAGCTTGGGCTTTAACAGGTCGAGCTGAATTACAGTACAGGAGAGGATAAGACTGAAGACTGAAGAGTGGAGCTACAGAAATGTATGTTTGCTGACCAGATTTTCAGATATCTGTCAGCCTGTGCTTCGTTCGTGGCGCTCGCAGCGTTTGAATTTTAACATCTGACGCTTGAGAAACTCTTGGACTCAAACTGCTCGTACTCCAGGGGGGTAATTCTGCAGTTATGCAGGGTATGTGGAAAGATTGTGGAGTAACTAATTTGACAAATAGTCCCTGAAATTTGTTCTTTTTTTTACTTTTCTTTGCTCTGAGCACCACAAACAAACTTAAAGTAACATTTTCTAACTTTCCTCTGATAAACTGACGTCTGTTACCTCCTGTTGATCTACACTGACCTGTGATCAGGTGAATGGTGTCTCTGTCATTCGTACGTCTGTTCTCACACTATGTAACTTTGGGCTCCGGGTCGGGAGAAGTACGTAACGCTTTATAGAACTAATTTTGGTGAAACTGGATCATATTTTATGGAGAAAATGTTTTCTGGTTTTCCCTCTGATGTCCTCCGGCTGCTCCGCCTCAACTCTCTGTGATTTACAGAGTTTCCTGATGGACAGTGAAGTAAACTGCTGACAACTGTAGCTGCTGTTAGCTCATGTTAGCTCAGTTTGTTAGCCAGGCTGCCCAAGGTGGTTTTTAATTATGTCCACAGAGGCTGCTGAGCCCTGTTGCAGGCCCAGCTCCGGTTCTGGCATGACACCGGCTTAACTCCTGGGCCTGTAACCGGGCTCAGCAGCCTCTATGGACATAATGGCAGAGGAGAAGAGAGTGAAGAGGACGTTGACGGAGGAAGCTAAGAAGAGAAAAGGAGAGAGTGAGCGAGCAAGAAGCCGCCGGACAAGAGTAAATCTGGGACTGACTTTTAGTGGTTGGTGAGAGCTTGGTGAAATAAAAGGCTGAAAGACAGACGCCGAGCTGGGCTGACTGCTGTTGGACTAGTCAGTAATATTAGCTGACTGCTATGTCTGCTGTTGTTGACCTTGTTGATGTTCGTGTACATGTGTGTCCATATTCACCACAGTGGGATTACACTCTGAAACTAGGGGACGCTAAATCGCAACAAAATACCAAATGTTACATAATGCTGTTTTTAAAGTTTATTTTTTAAGCTGCAGACTTTGTTTTTCCATAAAAAGAGTCCAAACAAAACAACAAAACTGAACAAAACAAGATCATCTAATAAATTCTGTTTGTTTTCATCCGAGGGGAGCAAATAAAAAATGTATTTTAAGTGGATCTTAAATGTTCCAGACCTCTTCTTCCTCTTCTTCTTCTTGTCTTTCTTCCTCCCTCCATCATCCCCTGTTCTCAGTTACTGAACGGAATAATCCTGTTTCTTGGCTCTTGTTCCCTCAGAGGACGCCTCACATCATGGAGACAAACCGGTCTCTGAGACTCCCCGTGCACTGAGGGCGAGCTTCACTATTTATTGGTTTGGAGGGAGACAAAATAGTCAAAGTTTAAACATAGAGGCTATTATTTGACATCGTCGCAAAGGCTTCCTGTCCGGTGGATTCGGCCAAATTCATTTATGCCCCGAGCGGAAATATCCTCTAATAAGCGAGAACATCAGCAAATCCCTGAACTCTGACACCGAGTCATTCATGTAGATACTAAACCACGCTGAGTGTCGAGACGGCGGCAGGGTGATTAAATCAAACTAATTAACATAAGGCACAAAGTCTAATATCGAACTTAATCGAGCATGCGGAGCCTCGGAGAGTTTCATAAATCCAAACTATAAACCGGCGTGCAGACTTTGGGGGGAGAATAAACTATGACTGAACTGTGAGTGCATTCATAAACCATTCCTTAAAAAACCCAAACAAAGCACCACATATTGCTTCAGCAATACGGTGAATCTAGGCCAACACCGCAGCCAAAGTTGTTTACTTGGCTTGGAGGAGCGTGTGCGATATCCAAAACTCTGATTGAGGGAGAGAAAGGGAGGATAATTGGGAGTTTACAGACAGAAAGCTTTTGTAAGAAAACATAAAAGCTAAAGGCAATAAAACCCAAAACTCAAACAGAGGTATAACACAGCCCGAGCGATCGTTGATTCTCCTTAAAAATCTCTTTTTGTTGGACTCTCGGACATCCGAGCCAGAAAAAAAAAAGGGGGACGGGAACCCGACAGAGCGGCAGAGAAGCAGCTCTTTGTGTCCTTTGCTGGAAGCTGGCATATAATACTGTCATCTCTGTCACAAGTGCTGTTCACTAAACCTTCCTCTCCTCTCACAGCTTTCAGGCCGGAAACATCATCTGACAACCACCAGCCGCTATTATCGGCTTTCTTGGAGGGCCTCGCTGGCTAAACATGAATACACAAACAGAGACACACACACACACACACACACAAAGACAAAGACACGCCGCATCCAACCGATGCTTCACCACGAGGTTGTCTTAGAGATGGAGGCGATGGGAGCTGAGAAAAAAGCAAATGTCTTCTTCTTCTTCGCAGGACGCTTCAATAAATCGGTGCTATTATCCAGAGTGCAAAAGAAGATGACACTTTTGTTTCTGTTGCACAAACCTGCATGCACATCATGAGCCCTGACAAGCCTCTCACGCTGAAGAATCAGATAAAAGCCGACCCTGACCGCTCATCTCTGAATCAGTCCGGTGCGATCAAGGATCAAACATCTTCGAGCAGAGGCTACAGCACGTTTCAGACGGTGATGATGGCGATGTGTTCAGACCAGCAGCAGCAGCAGCAGTGAGGTCCTCGAACCTTCATCTCATTGTTGAAGCACTTCTCGTGCCTTCTGTACCTGGAAAACTTCCCGTTCTTCTTCTTCGGTTTTGAAATGGTCCACTCTTTTTTTTTGGGGGGGGGGGGGTGCACTTCGAGGCAACGCAACAAACTTTAAACGCCTTATAAAGTTGAAACACCAAGAGAAGTGGAGAGCGTCTAGCCTGGGAACGCCTCGGGATCCTCCAGGAGGAGCTGGAATGTGTTGCTGGGGAGAAGGACGTCTGGAGCGCCCTGCTACAGCTGCTGCCACCGCGACCCGACCCCGGATAAGCGGAAGAGAATGGATGGATGGAGTTGGCCGTGTTCAAGTGTGTCGCTGTTTTCAGCTGCCTGAGAGCGGCGAGAGTCAACCGAAAAACTACGAGCTACAAAATGCTAAAAAGCTCTGATTGGAGCAGTAGAGTTGGGTGATGTTTAGCAGTTAGCCGCTAACTTTGCGTGTCGTTTTCAGCTGCCTGACGAGAGCGGCGAGAGTCAAAAAACCAAAACAAAAGGACACAAAATGCTCAAAAGCTCTGATTCTGTGTGATTTGTTGCTACAAACAAACCATTTACATATTAATTTAATCTGTTGTTATTACTTAAAAACACAGATGAGATGATCCATGACTCCCTCAGCGCTCTATCTGGCACGTTTCTTCTACTTTCCATTGTAAAAAAATTTGGTTCTTGGTGCCACATGTGTCCACATGTTCAACAGACTCAACGTGGCTTTTTGCAACAGTTTACAACAATCCTGCTATTTCTGCAAGCACGTAATTGCCCGGAGTTGTTGAGTGTTACAAAGACGAGGAGGAATCGTTGACCTCATTCTGTGACGGTGAAGAAAAAAAAAAGAAGAATAGCAGCATGTTTCTCATCTGCGGGGGGAACAATCCTGACCACTTTCTGATTGTTATTCCTACACAATGAAGCTGTTTCCCAGCAGAGGCCGAGCGAAAGGCGCCGCGCCCAGGGCTCAGTCAGTCGTCCTCGGTCCACGCAGCCACCAACAGTCCCCGAGTGAAATCTATCTGAGATGTTTGAGACCAGGATGACTCTTAAAGTTCATTGTTTGAAGGCTGTGGAGGAGGGGAACTCCACCGATTTCACAGCCCGCACCTCATCCCAAATCTACGGCCAACTTGACGATGATTAGCATGAATCCAGAAGTCTCAAGTAAAGCCGCTCCTCCTCTAAAAAAAAAACAGCTTCAACTCAATGTACCCATGACGTGCAGCGATCAGGGTAGTAGCTTTTAGTTCCTGCAGTCCTGTCATGATCTGACAAATCAAGAGTTCACTGCCAGACTCCAGATGTTTTGTCTGGCCTTCTCCAACTCCAACTCCAACAAACTTGTGTAAGTTTTTTTTGGTCTCACCATGCCAGGCTGGCAGGACTCAGACAGCAATCCCTCATTCTGCCAAACGTCACCGCTTTTACTCCTCAGTTTATTTGTGCACTTCAAGTTTTTTTCAAGTCTTCTATGACTTATCCACAAAACAGCGGAGCAGCAGCAGCAGCAACAGCAGCGGCGGTGGCGGCGGCGGCGGTCGAAGGCAGCTGGCCTACACATCACCGCCGAGCACCACACGAGCTCTAACATCACCCGCCTTGTGGTGCGAGGATGCAAGAGGGGTTGGGAAGGCACCCGGTTATCATCCGCAGCCACAAGGAGGTCTGGCAGGAGGTTTGGTGATGAAATGGATGTGAATAAGTGTGGGGAAGGACTTGCTTACAAGACAGCCTAGCGGGTCACCACAAGGGCCCGGCGGGTTGTAAAAGCAGCGAGGCACCTTTTTTTTCCCTCTACACACACAAACACACACTCACTCAGGGAACAACCGTCATCCACTTACTCGAGGAAGCTGGTGATGTAGTCTTTGCTGCAGGCGGACCAGGAGAAAGGGTTGGTGTTGGCTGTTATGTGGGCGGCCATCAGTTTGGCCGTCTCGTGGCCTTTGGTGCCGCAGGAATTCCCGATCCCGTCATGGTTCATCCCAAAACTGAAACACACAAAACAGAAAGTGGAATTAAAAGGTCAGCTGGGTTTGATGATCGGTAACCACTGACCTAAAAGTGAAGCAACTTTTCCTTTTCTTCAGCGGGAAGAAGAAGAGGAGGTTTACAGGTCGAATGGAGCCAGTGTCATGCCAGAACCGGAGCCGGACAAGAGTAAATCTGGGACTGACTTTTAGTGGTTGGTGAGAGCTTGGTGAAATAAAAGGCTGAAAGACAGACGCCGAGCTGGGCTGACTGCAATTGGACGAGTCAGTAATATTAGTCCATATTTAGCACAGTGGGATTACTCCGGTGTAACTCTAGTTTAGATGGGATTAGAGTGGACAGTCCAGGTTTCTGGCTGCAGGACGCCTCCCTCGGCGGGCCGTGGCTGTAAAGATCGAGTTCTTTGTCTGAAAACAGCTGTGTGGAGGAGAGCCGGGGGGTTAAAGGTCAAACCCTGTCTGGAGCTCAGGCAGGAACGAATAAGGTCTAATCACCACTCTGACGGCTGCCTGTCAATCGGGCCGCCTGCAGGTCTGAGCAGGCTGCGAGGCAGAGTCGACCCCGACGAAAATACACTTAAAAAACTCTTATCTGTTGGAGAGAAGATCTCGTGTTGCAGCAGGATGTCAAAGCTGACTTCTCCTCACAGTCCGGAGCACAAATCAGGTCTAATGTATATAACAAACCTGACCGCATCAGCACAGCCTCAACCTGTTTTTCTAAGGCTGGCGTTTATGACATTTTACCCAACTCTGGAAATAAATCAGCCAGGTTGAAACCCCGCTGCAGTGTGTGTGTGTGTGTGTGTGTGTGTGTGTGTGTGTGTGTGTGTTTTTTTCATACATCCTCCAGAAGAAGCAGAGACTATTTTTACAACTGCCCCACAACAGAAGCAGACACGAGACATAATAAAGGAAATCTTCATCTTGTTGAACTGTCTCGAGAGGGATACGTAGACTAATACATCATCATTATTTTGCTTTATATTCAGGAAGAAAGAGCCAGAGGTATGTGGACACTGACATCTGCATGAGGAAATATGTGGAGGTACAGTTCAAGACGTCTGAGGGCTACATGCAGGTCTGGAGAACTTGAGTCGTGAGAAATGTTTGTTATTAGAGCACACGTGAAAGTGATAAAAGGTTTGAAGTAGAGCTGCAACCATCAGCTGCCAAATATTTTGAGGATCAATTCATTGTTTTGAGTCACTTTTTAGGAAAATTTCTCTGATTTCAGCTTCTCAAACGTGAATATTTGCATGTTTCTCTGGTTTTCTGTGACCGTGAACTGAGTATCTTTGTCTAAAAAGACATTTGAGGACGTCACCTCGAGCTTTGATCAACATTTTTCACCATTTTCTGACATTTTATGGACCAAACAACTCATCGATTGGTGGAGAAAATGATGGACAGATTAATAAATAGTGAAAATAATCGTTGATTGCAGAAGGGGCGGGCTCGAGTCAAAGAAGTCTGACTCGATGGTGTCATGAATCAAAAAAGACTACCACCAATGACTCGTGACGTCACTTGAAGCAACCCGAGTCTTCAGCAGACAAAACAGTGTCACATTAGGGACCATAAAAACCTGGGAGTCATGTTTGACGACGACCTGAGCTTCAACGGTCCAAATTCTGTCGTCAGGTCCAGCTCCTTCCAACTCAGAACCATCAGGAACTTCCTATCAACCGCTGATCTAGAAAGAGTCATCCAGGATGGACCTCGGCATCTCTCAGGCAGTCTAAGAAACCAGAAGAACCCATCACCCCTGTTCTTGTACCCTTACCCTGGCTTAGCGTCCACTTCAGGAACAGTTTCTCTCCACGGTCTCGCCTCTACAGAACCACCAGAACCCTCAGATCGTCCCACCGTGGCCTGTCGGCCGTGCCCCATTAGGGACAGGGTGTTTCTGGTAGCGTCTCCTCGGCTCTGGAATAACCTCCCGAAGGAGACGCACCTTAAACCCACTTTCATCCTCAAATTAACACAGCTGCCGGCTACACGTCGTCTGAGCGGTGAAAAAAAGTTTGACGCAAAGATCGATGCCAAAAAACGTCCCACAACTCACGGAGACGGGAGAATATTATACAGCAGGTGACGTGAAGAGGTCGGTCATTTTCCGTGTGAATAACCAGGCCCGACATCGTGAACGTCTTCGGAGACGTGTCTGAAAACGTGCGCCCGTCATCCTCAGAGTTAAACAACATCACACTTTTCACCCCGCCTTCCACGGTGGCCGTCCCGAGCTTCTATAAACACTTTTGATTTCAGACGTGGTCGGACAACACGTACACTGTCAGATATCATAACAGAGGATGTTCCTCTGCACGGACCCGACCGTAAAGACCCCGAGGCAGCTGTCGGGGAGTGAGATCATTTTCCAAGCAAACTCGTGAACTGTATAAGTTGTCTGTGCCAAAATATGACAATAAAATCATGAAATCTAAATTGAAGAAAAAACTGTGACCTTTTCTGTAAATTAGCTACAATGACGATAAGGCATGATATTCATTTATCCATCCGTCCATTTCCAAGGAGCAGCGGCTCTACCCCGAGCTCCCTCCGGATGTCCGAGCTCCTCTCTCCGAGCCCGGACACCCACCAGGAGGAAGATAACAACCAACTGAATACCCCTTAGCTCATCCTCCTCTTACAATCGTGATGGTAAAACTATGGTGGCTGCAAAACTCGAGAAAAAACGCACGTTGTCTATTCTGGGCTACTGTAGAAACACGGCGGTTGGTTCAACGTGGTGGACTCCGTAGAAACAAGCGATATTCTGTAAAATACAGCCGCCTCAATCTGACACACCGGACCTTTAAGTCCCTCATTACGTGCTCACGTTGAATCTGAGCGTAAGACGTACGATCACAACAAGTTTGGAGCCAATCAGCGTCCGATATACAAAATAATAAACTTTAAAACAAGTTAATTGATTTCTTTTGTGGGAAAAGAGGAAGCTCAGAGTTTCCTGATGGACAGTGAAGTAAACCGCTGCCAACTGTAGCTGCTGTTAGCTAATGTTAGCTCAGTTTGTTAGCTGGAGAGGTTTTCATTATGTCCATAGAGGCTGCTGAGCCCGGCTACAGGCCCAGCTCCTGGGCCTGTAGCCGGGCTCAGCAGCCTCTATGGACGTAATGGCAGAGGAGAAAAGAGTGAAGAGGACGATGACGTCTGCTGTTGTTGACCTTGTTGACGTTTGGCTGTTGACTCATAAGTTATGTAATCAGAAGAAATACTCGAGTACAGCTGAACAGGTTCACCACAGCGGGATTACACTCTGACTCGTGACGTAACGCCGAATGTAAACTCACTTGTGGCCGATCTCGTGCGCGATGGTGAAAGCAGAACCGAGGCCGATGTCTTCATTGATGCTGCAACTCCTCTCCGGCTCGCACATTCCAGCCACCGAGGCCAAGCCTGGACACACACACACACACACACAAACATACAAACACAGGGTGAAAACAGCATTCTTCAGAGTCATGCTCATAAAATCGGGATTCCACACGTATGATCTGTTCAGCAGGGGGAGTTTGAGTTCAGCATCACCAGCTAGACTGCTTCTTTTTTTTTTCCTTTCCTTCCTTTGCAAAACTACAGCAACTGCTGGAAAATGTCTAGACACGAGTTAGATTTATACATTTCAATTCATGTAACAAGGGATCGCCTCAAACGGCGAGCCAAGAAAGGGAATACAAGAACCTCCTCGCCAACACGCAGCACCCCCACCACCAGAAAGCTGTCAGGAAATATAGATGTTTTCCTCATTTTCAGAGGAGAGTCGGAGAACGAGGGAGGGAGGGAGGGAGGGAGGGAGAAAGGGGAGAGGAGGAGAGGGTGTTTAAAGTTAAAACCTCTCCACGATCCAGGTGTCGCAGGTCCTTTTTTCTTAAAGCCTGACAGGTCAGATCGGGAGACAGGAGGCAATTCTTCACAGATTACATCTACAGGTGAGCGCAGAGTGGATCATATGACAGCACAAAGCAGGTGTGTGTGTGTGTGTGTGTGTGTTGGGGGATGTGCATTAATGTGTGTGAAGGGAAGAGTGTTTTAATTATGCTGTTGTAGATTTTCTCACTTTTTCTTGTTGCAGGCAGATTTGCAGTTTTCTAAATGACAAATTCAGGCAGCGAAAACGCAGCAGGTAGTGTGTTTTGGCTACCAATAAAAAAATGCAGCGACCCGCGGCGGACAAGTTGAACCGGATCCAATTTTTTTGGAAAAATGTATCCCGACGTCACGCTGCGGCCGCCAATCAGACGCTCAGACTCGGTCAAACCTCCACAATCTAAACTCTGATGCTCGCCCTGTTGTTGGTTACTGAAACCAGACACCTGGGACGACACCCACCTGTCAATCAAAGCGTCCACGCTCTTAATCCTGCATAACTTTAAGCCTTAATATAATCTGAACAGGTGAGTTGTATAAAAATTCACCCTCAGTACAGTTGTCATGAACGGGGAAATTAGCTATAGAGACCAAAACTGTTTTTTGTACCAGGCTGTAAACATGTTTATTTCTGCTGTGAAGTTGGACATTTGAACATGGGGACTTATGGAGACTGACTCACTTCTGGAGCCAGCCTCAAGTGGACGACAAGAGGAACTGCACTTCCTGTACTGGAGGTTGTCGCTTGATTACAACCCCCTCGCCTCATGCTCTGCTTCCGGGCACGAAGGAGAAACTAAGGTCGCTAATGGAGAGCTAGTTTGTCCATTCTGGGCTACAGTAGAAACATGGCGGTTCAACATGGCGCACTAAGCTAAACATATTAACTTATTTTCTCTAATTCTATATTCATGGGAAATTTTCATGTTACAGCAGCTCAAAACACACAAATATCTACGATATAGCTGCTGTAGCAAGCGAATTTTCCCGATGTTTGACCAATAAAGTCGATCTTATCTCGTCTTCAGGTGATCATACGCTAATGAGAACCCTAAATCTGACACACCGGACCTTTAATCTGACTTGTTTTGCATGCGTCCTGGCATCGACAGACGCAGACCTGCGTTTGGACTCGCGTCACGTCATGTTTTGGCGGTCAGCGTCACGGTTTTGCGTGAACTCTCTCGCCCTGCCCGCTTAAAAGTGTCACGGCTTTTGTATCCTCTTTGCTAAGAGGCTAAACAAGAATAGACTCGCAAATCAGGAGGCCACTGAAACCATTACTGCAGGGAGAGAGGGAGAGCCTGGAGGGAGGTGAAGAAAGAAGGAGGAGAGGGAGGGAATGGAAAGGAAGGAGGGTGGCTACTCTACGATTAGTTTAAGAATGTGCATGAGTGAAGTGACACACACACACACACACACACATTGCATTGCGGGCTGTTTTCTTAGCACCGGGGTGGACTGTGTATTATCTCCAGCCCCGTGATTACTCGGCGACCCTAAAGGCCAGCGATCTGACCCCGGGGAGCATGATCCCCGAAGAGGAGAGGGAGGGAGGAGAGGTGAGGAGGAGGGTGGAGGGTGGAGGGTGGAGGGGTAGGTGGGGGTTGAGACAACGAGGAAGCCGAGCAGATGCCAGGGCAATTAAAGCGACCGGGGAATGTGACGAATGCGGTCAATCTGTCAAACCACCCCTGAAGTCACAATATTACCTCCAAGATATACTGTGGTGCCTGCGGGGCCTCGACAAAGATAAGATGGGGTGGGGATGAGGGAAAGGACGTGGAGGTGGAGGTGGTGGAGGAGGAAGGGGGCCTCTGCCACTGCTTGCTGTCCTTTTTCCACCCCCCAGTGCCGCCACAACCAGCATATCAGCCTCTCTATCTGCCTCCTGCATACTCTAACACTCCCTATAATTGTCCTTTTCCCCTTCCATTTTCCTTTCAGCTCCTCCTCCTCCTCTTCTCCTGCATCTCCTCCTCTTTTATCCACGCATACCTCCTCCTTTCTCTCTCTCTCTCTTTCAACCCCCGGTGGAAGTGTAAACACCTTAGACAAACTGAGGTTAGGAGGCGGACGCAACCTTTTTATAAACTGGAGGTGGAGGTTGGACCACGGCTCGGCCTGCCTGCCTGCCTGCCTGCCTGGTCCAGGTTCAGAGCCTCCGTCGGGCCTCCACCAAAAACCAAAAAAAAAGGGGGAGTCACTGAGGAGCTGTAATAACACGAGTGAAGACATCCTTCTCATTATGTCTCACAGGAGGAGCCGTCTGAGGTTCTTAAATAAGGTTTGTCCGAGGACCAAACGTGAAAATGAAAACGACTCCGGAGACGAATGAACTCACTCACACCAGTCAACACGCATCAATCTTTTTTTCTATTCGAGTGATGTTAGTGCCAAAAAACGATGGAGGAGACGAGTTTTCTCACTTTTTCTTGTCGTGTCCAACCTCACAGAGAGAGTTGAGATACTCTGACGGACGCATCCAGACAGAATCTGCCACGATTTTGAGTGGAGATCCACCAAAAAAACACACCGACCTAGAGCGGAGAAGTGCCAACTTTTTTAAAAAAGCAGCCCGACGTCACGCTGCGGCCGCCAGTCACACGCTCAGACCGGTCAAACCTCCACAGTCTAAACTCTGATTCTCGACCTGTTGTGTTCTGACTTTGTTTATTTCATGAAGCAGCTTCTAAATCTGACCCCGAAACCCCACCGGGCACGTGTTTTGGTCCGTCCTCCAGGAGCGTTTCTCCCTCCAGACTTTGTTTACTTGCTCATTTTGGTCATTTCCCTGGTTTATGTTCTTCTAAATATGCTTCTACTTGTGTAAATATGTTATGTACTTCATTTGTTTCTCTTCTGTCTGTTTTTATGACCGACAGTTTGCACGGAGGTGTTTTATTTTGAAAATCCACCGGATTCTCTATGCTGTTTCTGTGTCCGGCTTCCTGTCAGCTCGAGGTGCTCTGTGTTAAAGTGACGCGGGCTGCTCGCGGCATCCGTCGAAAATAGAACAGCCGCGTTGAATTCAACGCCGAGCCGAGCGGAGGCCCGCTTCTGGTTACGCTTCTGAACCGGAGCGCGGCGTATCGCTGCGGCGACCGCGGACGTTTCATTTGGTTTGAGACAGAGAGAGCGAGCAGTGGTTGAGTGACACAGACAGTGAATGAGAGTGAGCGAGCGCCGGCCTCGATAAAGTCGCTAAAAAGTTACTTCCTGATTGTTTCACAGCGGTTACGTTCAACACAGACACACACCAGCAGCAGCAGCAGCCTCTCCTGCCTCCTCTCCGTTATCCACAGGTCTTACTCATCGTGTTTGTTTTCAAATTTTAGCCAAATTTCCATAAAAACATGCACGAATCTTCTGTTTGCACTCACCTAAGGTGCCGCAGGGTTTGTTCTTGTAGGTGCAGATGTCATACCTAAGGACAAAGAACACAAACAGTTCAATTAACTTACAGTGTTTCCTTCCACTGGCTCTTTGCCGTCTCATTCTTTCCACGTTTAATCACACGAGTCTGCCGAGATATAATCTCGACCTTTAGCATAACAATAGCACGTAATGAAGCCGTGATAGGTTCTGTTGTAGAAAACACCTGGTTCACTCCTCCACCTCCTCCTCCACCTCCTCCTCCTCCGTCTTCATGCTGCCGGTGTCCCTACTGTTAACCCCCCACCTCCGTAACTCACATCCAGGTAATCCAATAGAGAGCCACCACGCTGCTTTAAGAACACATCATACATTTCAAATGAATGATCCAATCATTCCTAAAGCTTTTAATCTATTAAAACCAAGGGCACCGCAAATTTAATTTCATCTCCTCCCTCCCTCACCCTCCACATAAACTCCTCTCCCTCCTCTCCCTCTCGGTGGAGCAGCTCCAAACCGTCGAGGTACAATCGTGACCTCGTTCAGGACGTCTGTTTGTTTTGATTCATTTCCCTAATTTCCCCCCTCGGTGTGTCTTAGGCCGCATTCCAAACAAGGCGGCCTCAAAGCGCTAAACCCGACGGACAAAGAAGTGACAGTGCCGAGGAGGTTAGCGATGACCAGACCATGAAGGCCTCAGGCTGGTGGAGACCAAAAACAGAGCTAAAAGAGACAATATTGGACTTATTATTCATCAGAAGTGTTCTGATTGGACCGTGGCTGTCAGGAAGTGCAGTTCCTAAAACGTCCACTTGAGGCTGGCTCCAGAAAAGAGTCAGTCTCCATAAGTCCCCATGTTCAAATGTCCAACTTCACAGCAGAAATAAACATGTTTACAGCCTGGTACAAAAAACAGTTTTGGTCTCTATAGCTAATTTCCCCGTTCATGACAACTGTACTGAGGGTGAATTTTTATACAACTCACCTGTTCAGATTATAGTAAGGCTTAAAGTTATGTAGGATTAAGAGCGTGGACGCTTTGATTGACAGGTGGGTGGCTTGTCATTGTTCGGCGCCTTTCGATCCACGTTTTTGGTGATTTTTAGATTTGTTGGGAGGCGGAAGAGGCAGGACTACAAACATGGCAGTGATTGTAATTTTTACTTGTAGGTGACCTTACGTATACGCCGTCCATTCTTTTTACTGTCACTGGTAATGATGATAATATTATTGTATCTGTCGAATAGTCAGTCTATTCATTGGCGTGGTAAGAAGTTCGAATTAGCTTCATATGTGCAGTTTGGACCTCACCTAACAATTAAGCAAACAAAATAACATATTTTTATTGGGTCTAGGGCTGCAGCAATGATTATTTTAATTGTTGATAAATCTAAGACTTTTTCCTTGGTAATCATTTTGTCTATAAGCCCCAGGTATCGTCTTCACATGGCTTATTTTGTCCGGCCAACACTCCAA
Organism: Sciaenops ocellatus; assembly: GCA_033000465.1. Taxonomy (NCBI): domain Eukaryota; kingdom Metazoa; phylum Chordata; class Actinopteri; family Sciaenidae; genus Sciaenops; species Sciaenops ocellatus. Next base: position 24,438,993 of record CP136874.1, on the reverse strand, counting down.
AACCCCGAGTGATACGCCATAAAACCCTGATATTAGAGAAGCTGGAACCAAAGACGGTTATTTTAAGCAATAAATCAGTCTTAAAGATTAATTTTCTGATGATTCACTTCTCAGTTAGCAGACTTTCAGCTCTACTTCGATCATAAAAGTATAAATTAAATTAAAGTGTCCTCTGAGCTGAGTGCTTTAAGCATCAACCACCTTAAAAATCATTTTTAGGTGCATTCCACCATTGTGAGGAATGTCTGACTGCTCCTCCAGACATGGTGGTTAATGAGGGCTTCCTGGTGCCTACCATCAGCTATTTATACTATCTCCAATGTTAGCATCTCTGAGCTCAGCTCGTGCCTCCTCCCCACAGCTTATTATCTCATTATCTCTCGCCTACGTTTGCCTTGTTTTTACTCAGTCAGCACCAAAACTATATTTACTCAACATTCACCAATATTTCATCATATGGCGCTAAATCGGTGCACCGCACTGAGGTATACTATGAGCGTGGCCAAAAGTGTTGATGTCCGCCATCTACAGGCAATAATAGCTTCGACAAACACGTGTGCCACCTTTTAAACATCTGTACCGTTGGTTCACTAAGATAAAATAGTATATATCAAGACTTAGAGACTTGCTAGTTGTGCTAGCAGCTCTGTAAGACTGCACATAAGCTTGTGCTTGAGCTAAATGCTAATATCAGCATGCTAATATGAAATGACAATGCTAATACGCTGATATTTAGCCATAGATACTACACAAAAAGTACAAGTTGACCAGATTTTTTGGGGGGGTAAAACTTTTAAGCTCATTTGTCTTTGGCTTTACGGGCTAGCAAAGAGTACGAGCCTTGTTAATTATGCTAGCAGCTCTGTGAGGCTGTACTTCAGCTTGTACTTGAGCTAAACGCTAAAGTTGGCATGCTAACACGCTGATATCCAGCAGCTATAATGTTTTTAGTATGTTCGCATGCTAACATTTAACAATTAGCACTACACAAAAAGTACAGTTGAGGCTCATGATTATATATATATATCATGTTTTGTATGTATTTAGTCATAAAACAAACCATGTGTGTTTTTGAGGTTTTACATGTTTTAAACAACTGTATCATTGGATCACTAAGATAAAACAGTTTATAACAGGACTACAAGTCTTGCTAGGTACCCTAGCAGCTCTGTGAGGCTGTACTTAAGCTTCTACTTGAGCTAAATGCTAATATCAGCATGCTAACATGCTCACAATGACAATGCTAACTTGCTGATATTAAGCAGGTATAATGTTTACCATGTTCACTGTCTTAGTTTAGTGTGTTAGCATGCTAATGTTTACTAATTCGTACTACACAAAACAGTTTGTAGTTTCTTTGTAGACAATGTTAGCAACTAGCTAGTGAAGAAAGTGGAGCATCGAGCAGGCATATTTATAGACTTATATTTGTCAGGTGTCCATTAGCTTGTTTTCTTAGTTCTTCTTCCATCAACGGGCCAAAAACTGATTCATGCAGCGTCAAATACTCAAATAGAAATGGCAAAATTGTAATGAAAGTAGGGGACATCATTGACTACAACTCCACCATCCATTGTAAAATAAAGATAAACCATCATGACCATTGCATCTAGACTCTACTACGCAGCCTTTGGTGCTGGTGCTAAGTGAAGCTCAAACCCAACAATAAAACCCGGAGCCAAAGGAGCTGGAGAACATCAGCTGACAGACACAACAAGCAAGAGCACACTAATGATAGAAAGGCTGTTTTGTACAGAGCCCAGCGAGTCAAAAAACTTGGCTTAAGCCCATGTCAATCACAGAACACCATCCTCTCTGCAGACAAAACTAGTGTGGTGGTGGTGGTGGAGGAGGGTATACACTTTAGTTGCTAGGTTATGTGGCCAAAACAGTTCTGGCAACAATGAAGCCCATTCCAGGTAATGACAGAGGTTTGCTGTTTTATGGTAACACCCATGACATAAATTGCAGTGTGGACAGGTACGGCACATTTTATTTTAAGAACGGAGGTCTTTATTCCCATCAGCTTTAACAGTTACAGGTAAAGAGCTGGACATTCGAAGGTTTGAGTGCTGGAGCTGCTGGCCACCTCTAAAAACACACACACACACACACACACACAGAACTATAGCCTGAAGCTGAACCGTGACTGCACAGCTTTTTTTAATGCGCCAAGAGCACAGAAAATAACCTGCAACCTATTTCCTCAAAATGAGAAAATTAGCACTACTTACAATGAAAGCAACAACTGAAAGAAACTTTGAAGTGCATAAATCCACGCTTGGATTGTTTGCGATTTAAATGTGGCTCCATACTTCACGGATAGATGTGAGTTTAAACCTACCGGGTGATCAGGACAGCGTTGTCGTGATGAGCCATCCCGTTTTCTGGAATGCTGTTGCCGTCACCGTGATGAGACAGGATGGACTTCTGCCACTTACAGAAACTGTCCAGAGACTTGTCAGCGTGATGGTTAATCTCCAGGTTAGGCTGCCAAAGACAACACACGAGCAATACTGTGAAACACGACCAAACAAACCAACACGACACAGCACAAAACAACGTTTCAGTACATTACAGTATCATATCGTGTCGCTTCATATCATGTTTTATCACATTGTGTTGTCCTGTTATGTCGTATTGTGTTAAATCATTTCGTGTTGTGTCGTGCCGTACTGAATCAGATTTGTGTTGTTTCGTATCATGCCGTAACATATTGTATCATGCTGTAACGTATTGTATCATGCCGTAACGTATTGTGTAGTTTCGTGTCATGCCGTAACATACTGTATCATGCCGTAACGTATTGTATCATGCTGTAACGTATTGTGTAGTTTCGTGTCATGCCGTAACGTATTGTATCATGCCGTAACGTATTGTGTAGTTTCGTGTCATGCCGTAACATACTGTATCATGCCGTAACGTATTGTGTAGTTTCGTGTCATGCCGTAACGTATTGTATCATGTCGTATTGTATTTGTGTCATATGGTATCATGTCATGTCGTGTTGTACTAAATCAAACTGTGTCAAGCCGTATCACGTCATATCACTTTGTGTCATGCATCGTATATTTGTTGTATTTGTTGCGTTGTATTGTGTTGAATCATTTCGGATTGCGTCATGCTGTATCGAATCAAATTGCGCCGTGCCGTGTCACGTCGTATCGCGTTGTGTTGCGTCATATTGTGTCAAGTCTCATCGTATTGTGCCGTGTCACGTATGCTGTACTCGTGTGTGGACTATCTCCTGTTTGTCTGAACTTTCTCGTATCCAATCGAGGCAAAAGTGCAGCTTAACGTCGCGTGTCGACGGCGCTGCCACCAAAGTGGAACGATTATCCGGATGAATTATTTAGAGGAGTGCTGCAGTGAGATCAGTGGGAGGTTAGAGGACGGGTTTGTTGGAAGAGCAAAACGTTTTTTGAGTTTGATTTAAGAGAAGATTCAGATGTAGTGAAGGTAAAACCATTTACAGCAGGAAGAGTTAGACGAGTCGAAGAAGGACTAGGATTATTAGACGTGGAAAGAAGACTAGCAGGAGAAGAAGGAGTCGTCGTCAAAGTCTGCAAAATGCATCTACGTCCATGAGGTTCGACTCCACTAAACCATTGCATCGCCAGCCGATGATGCGGGGCCGATTTAAGCTTACCCTCTGATTAATAACAACACAATACCGAGCAGCCCATCAGTGACTCACTTTTACCATAAAGTGTTGTTTTACAGCTCTATCTTCTAGTCAGTTTGTCCAAAACAAGAACCCAGAGACTTCCTTTTCCTACCGGATCAAAGTGCGGCACCGCTTTACATGAAAACTTGTTTTTTGGACTACGTAAAAAAAGAACCGCTATGACCCCTTTAGAAAAAACAGATGCTATGAAGACACTCTGTTTCTCCCATCACACATACGTACACATGTAGAGTGCATGTAAAAGAATCCTCAATCGAGGCTCCCCGAGGGAACCCGAGCACATCTTTCATCTGAAGTGGTGGCCATATGGTGAATAGTCTCCGCTTCAACCGCGGTAATCACATAAAATTCTGCCAAGCGCATCAGTTATACACCGAGTACAGGTGAGAACAGGTGAGACGTGATGTTTCCAGGGTTTTTCTTACCTGATCTTCGGTCAGAACAATCAACCGGGTCACAATAATGTTCACAACATTTCCTAGACTGGCATCACGGTAAAGTTTGGCAACCTGACCTCCAGAAAAGAAGAAAAGACACAAAGTCAGACAAATTGTGTCCGAAACAATCAAAACAATCGACCACATGATGATGAGATCACATGACCCAAAAAAAAAAAAAAAAAAAAGTAGGATCAAACTTACAATATTCATCACGGACAAGATGTAGTGCTCGATGTCTTTGCGCCCGTGGTAACCGACCATCATTTTATCGGCGACCACGAGCGTCTCGACGAAGCGCTCGCTGCTGACGGAGCGCCGCTGGCGGCGGCGGGTGCCGTTGGAACGCTCGTCGCTCTGAGGGGGAGGTGTGCCAGACTGGCAAGGTGCACTGCTTTTAATGAGGTCTGCACGGGGGGGAAGAGACAAAGACGACTTGAAGATGAAGCATTGTGTGTTGCGAGAGAGCTGGTTTGTGGAGGGAACCTGCCCCTTTGAACCTGGCTGCTAAAGCCTTTTTGCTTTATGACCCAGATGCTCTGGGAAAAAGCTATAAGATGGTACATGTTAGGGCATGCTGGCTTCCTGGCGATGACAGCCTTTGCTGTTTCTTATAAGACCTTGGCCCAAATACCTAAATATCCACCTGGTTCTTTTTTCCAATTCGTCATATCTGAGCAGACGCACCATTTGGTGGAGTTTTTATAAAAAATCTGAACATGATTGTTGCTTCTATAAATAGGATTTGTGCTTCTATAAAAGTCAGAGCCAAGTCCTCCTCGTGCACTGAAGGGCCTTTTTATGAAGGCTGCAGTGAGTTTCTTACAGGTTGAAAGGTGTCCAGGCCAGGAGGCAAACTATAGCACACAAGAGGCCCGGTCATGTCTACCAGAACCTGGGCCTAGAACCAAACCAACACTTCCTCTAACCTCCTATGTATAGTTATTCCTTTACGTCAGTTCCACCCACACAAGAGAGTCCAACCCAGATGGAGGTTCACCAACCTGAAATGCCACAGCTGAACTCCTGGCTATGCTCTTGTGGTGAGGGAATGGCAGACATTTTATAAATAACATGTTGCTGTGCTTCTTCCAGGTTCCATTCACCGGAGGTGGTGGAGGATATGTTCTTTAATGGCTCTATCAAATACTGTTCTTCCTCTGTTGTTATGACGCCGTGCTTGTTGGGAGGGAGGAAATGAAATGAAAGAAACAGGTTACAAACACAAGCAGCTGCTAAATACATCAATTTTTTTAAAATAAAAACGCCGACATGTTTCGTGTTATTAAAGGTGCACTCCACCTATTTTATGCTGAGAGTTTTAGATGCCATAAAAAAGTTGGGAAGAAAGAAGTGGAGTTTCACGAGGAAGTACCTCAAACCTCCACTTGAGGCTGGCTCCAGAAGTGAGTCAGTCTCCGTAAGTCCCCATGTTAAAATGTCCAACTTCACAGCAGAAATAAACTAATACTGCTACTTTTCTCCTCTTAGCTTCCTAATGTCAATGTCCTCTTCACTTTCTTCTCCTCTGCCATTATGTCCATAGAGGCTGCTGAGCCCCGCTTGCCCAGCTCCTGTTCTGGCACAACATCGGCACAGTGGTACAAACATTAACACTCCCCCCGGTGAGCTCAAAGTCCGGGCAACTCGGCTAACAAACTGAGCTAACTTTAGCTAACAGCAGCTACAGTTTACTTCACTGTCCATCATTAATATTATTTGAATAGTTGAGCTCACCCTTGGACAGTTGGACATTTAAACATGGGGGCTTATGGAGACCAAGCATCAACCTCCGTGGCTGTGAAGTGAAGCCAAATAACTGCAGCTCCTCAAACGTCCACTTGAGGCTGGCTCCAGAAGTGAGTCAGTCTCCATAAGTCCCCATGTTAAAATGTCCAACTGACATCATCAGGGTTGGGCCTGGAGACTTTAGATTTTCATGGAAAGCTGGCGTTACAAACTTTTAACGTGGAGTTAGAAAGACATTTATCAGGCAGAGAGAATCAGGTCTGATAAAAGAGACTTGCTTGTGTTGCATTATGGGAAATGTAGTGCGTCTCTCAGCCTCTCAATTGGTGGAGTGCCCCTTTAACTCACGTTTTAGCACACACATATTACATCAGTTACTCGCCTGCGGCTAAATTTAAGAACCCCAAACAATCAATTACATCGAGACCAACATTACAAACATCGTTGTTAATCCTTCAGCACCCTCTGCGGCGCGTAAACAGACAGTCCTTTACAGCGAGTTTGCAGAAAAACACCGGCTTGGCAATGAAAGCGATTAACGGAGAAACATTTTTTGGATTTAAGAGTGTGTGATGTCAAAGATCTCAAAGCGTCCAGACAGCTGATTACATTAAAGTACACACACACACAGTTTTTGTCCATTTTTGGTGCTGTTTAGAAAAAAAACGGCAAACACTAATTCAATTTATGATACTCCGTGTCGGTCCTGCCAACACGTTTTGGCTACATGTTTTCTCCACATGATTACATTTGCCAATAAGAAGCGGGGCCCGTTCTTTTAGAGTTGTTCAGCTATTAAAACGTCTTCCAATTTCTTGATTAGCAAAGAGAAAGAGAGAGAGCCTGAGGACTAAAAGCTTCGACAGGGTAATTAGACGCCTTATTAGTGCCTTTCGGCTTTGTTTTGGAACCGAGTAATATCTCTGAGTCGGACACATCAGCTCAAAGAAATGAAGTGATCTTCCATTGCTGAGGTTTTCCTGATGATTGATCGCTGACGGATGATCTCTCTCCGTGAGCATCACCTCGCTCCGAGCTCGCCAAAGTGGAAGGAAGCCAAGATCGTGTTAAGCAAACTACAATCGGTCTAATCCTCTGAGAGGTCGGCCGACATGAGAGCGGCAACAAGCTCGGTGTATGTTGGTGTAGTAAGAGGTGTGAACTCTTTGGTACTCACCAGGCCTTTGCAGTTGCTCAACGCCACTCTGGTCGTGCCGTGCTGATTTTGCAAGAATCCGACGTAGTGGCAGTTATCTACCGTGTTGTGACGCCACTCCAGCCCTTCTTTGCCCCAGTACTCCACCGTGAAATGTCTCGACACCAGGTGGGGGTTGAGCGTCAGGTTCAAGTGAAAGTGCTTCCCGTAGGCTGACAGTTTGTAGAAGAGCCGAGACTCCGGAGGGTCAGGGTTCAACGCCGGCAGCTCCACCACCGCCCCGCGTCTCCGTCGACCCGGCCGGTGGTGCTTCACAGTGTAGCTCAGGAACTCTCCGTTCTCGTCCACCCGCACCGGGACAGTCAGCTGGTAGTGCTGCAGGTAGGACAGGAACTCCTCTTTTTAAAGGAGAGAAAAAGAAGAAGAAGATCATGAAACACACTGTTGGACACGAGACAAGCGTTAAAGATCTGGATCGTACCTTGAGAGTTGTGCGAGAGTCTGTTGATGCTTTGAAACTCAGAAGCGGCCATCACCACCAGGCTCAGTGTCCAAGTCAGCGTCTTCCACAAAATTTCCATAATTCAGGGGAAGCTGTGACATGGGGTGAGGGGTAGAGGGGGTGCTACAGACGGGTTAAAAGCACACGATGGGTCCGGTACGGCCACACCATAACAAGTCCATGGTTTGTCTCCTTCACTTAAATGTTCTCGTGGTGCTCGGGGGCTCATCCAGGTCTCAGATTTCTCCTGAAGGCGAGCGCTTCCACATCTCGCTGGCCTCTGAATTCATGTCAGCAGCTCGTAGAAAGAAAACACCGTAATCCATCAGACACAGTCGCTCTCAGGTGTAACTCCAAACAGGAAGCTCTATATTGGAAACTTGTCTTGACCGATCCATCTGCATTCCTGTGAGGAGGAGGGGAGGGGGGAGTATCAATCAGACATAAGATGACTGATCATCAGGGCGATTAATCGATTCGATTTTAATGATCGATTTAGTCGTTTTTTAAAGCAAAAATATAAATTATTTACAGTTTACAGCAGCTTGTTGTTGGTTTATTTCAGTTTAAATTGAACATTTTTGGATTTCAGACATCTAAAGTTGCCAATTTGGACTCTTTTAACTATTTTCCACCAATTAACTGATTAATCTGCAGATGAAACCATCAGAAAATTCATGTTTTATCTACAAAATGTCACAAAATTCGCCTCAAAACTCACATATGTTCAATTCAAACCGACAAAAAGCAGCAAATCTTCACACTGATGAGGTGAAAAACGACTTAAACGATTAATCGATCATCAGAATTGGTCGTTTTCTGTCGATTCGTGGCAGCTTTAATGGAAATAAACACAAACTGAAGATCTAATGAATGAAATCAAAGTTGAACTTCTCATAATTTCATTTTTTTTGCACTCAAAACGTCATTTAAAGTCGAAACTTCACCTTCAGCCACTTCAGCCTCTACCTGAAGCGTAATGAGCACATTTAAACGGATGCATAAATTCTGACTGCGGGTTTTTTTTACTCACTGACGCGCTTCACGGCAGCATGTGCGCCATAAACAAACGTCAGCGGATCCAGGTGAAGGACGCACGGACGCACGGCGGTGTGTCCCAAAAACGGACTGACAGCCTCTTTTCTTGTGCGTTGTGTGTTCCTTCAGCTCCGGCTCTCCAGACAGACACAGACAGACAGCGCTACTTACTTGGCCACTCTGACCCAGACAGTTGGCAGCCGGCCCGTGTGCATTATTACACCGGTACCTCAAACACAACTCCACCAGCAGCACCGTCACCTCTCCAAAAGGAGAGCGTGCCAAATGAAAATAAACCACCTGACATCGCTTTTCACGGTTTTTTGTGTAGCTGCTGTTTGCAGCTTTCTCTGTCAAGAAGTTTTCAAGCCTGCACGCCGCTCCAGTGCGTAAATGTTTCCCAAAAAAGTAAGAAAATTTCCGCGCAAACGCTCCTAAAAACTCTCCTGAATGAGCCGCACGGAGCGTCTAAATGTTGCTGTCTGTCCCTGAGAGGGTTTAAAAGCTGTGAGGAGAGTCTGCTGCCGATTAAAACTACCTGAAACCGTGCGTATTCTCTCTCTAAAAGAAGAAGCGTTAACGCATAGTTACCACGCTCATCTTCATTGTCAGCTCCGGTCCAAGTGTGCGTGGAGGAGGAGAAGAGAGCTCAGGACAAAAGAAGTTCCACCACCGCACAACACAAACCTCTTCTTCTCCTTCTTCTTCTTCTTCTGCTGCTGCTCTCCTCTTTTCATCTCCTCCTGGACTCTGCCATCCTCTAAAAAAAAAAAAGAACTGCAGAGTGTTTGAGTCTTCAGACCAGACACCCCGGAGCAGCAGCAGCAGCAGCAGTATCTCAGAGCCAGACACTGTCACCAAAAAAAAAAAAAAAAAAAATAAGGGGGAGGTGGAGAGGGGGAGAGAGGAGGAGAGGAGGAGGAGAGGGAGTTATTCAGTTTTTTTCTTGGATTTCCTCCAGCAGCAGCAGCAGCAGCAGCAGAAGGTCTATTTTCAGCCGTCTTTATAATCTACACTTTGTGTTCTTCTTCTTCTTCTTGGTGGCTCAGAGTGGCTTAAAAAGTTGAGCTGAGGTTGCAGCAGAGGAGGAGGAGGAGGAGGAGGAGGAGGAGGTGTGCTCCTGCAGCTGCTGCTGCTGCCACCTCAGGTCAGGACAGAAGAAGAAGGAGCAAACACACCAAAAACAAAACACACTGTGGGTGAAGCTGCTCCTCCTCACTACACTGCACACACACACACACACACACACACACACACGGAGCAGAGAGAGACCCGGTATGTCCCAGACCAGGACAGCGTTTTTTTCAGGAGGTGGAGGTGGTGGAGGAGGTGGAGGGGTGGGTGAGGTGGGGGTGACGTCAGTGCAGATGTGCCTCTCTCTCTCTCTCTCTCTCTCTCTCCTCCATCAGCTGTGCGCATGTCTATCACAGCTGCCCTGAAATAACACCGTTTTTTAACCCCCTCACAGAAATACTCCATTACATGTCAGAGGAAAGTATTTAAAAAAGAGTACACGATGACCAAAGTTCAGAATAAAAGTACACAAGTGTGAGCGACAGAGCGGAAAGTAACTAAGTAGATTTTTTATGGGAAAAAGTACTTCTTACTCCATTACTTTATTATTTTTTTAATGCTTTAGTTACTTTAAGATTAAACATAAAAAGACACAAACAAAAATACTCCATTACACATTAAAGTATTACAGTCTGTTTAAACACAACGCACTATGACCTGCGTTCAGTGTTTACTCGAGTAAAAGTACACAAGTATCTGCAACAGAGCAGAAAGTAACTAAGTAGATTTTTGAGGTACTTTGAGTATTGACATGTCATGCTACTTTATGTTTTACTGCATTACATCTGATCTGAGAGGAGAATACTTCACTTTTTACTCGATTACATTTCTTATTTTAAAGTTTTAGTTACTTTAAGATTTAAGATTTTACATAAACTGAGACACGTTAAAAAACTTATTTTACTTCATTACATGGTGACCTGCATTCAGTAGTTACTCGAGTAAAAGTACACAAGTATCAGCAACAGAGCGGAAAGTAACTAAGTAGATTTTTTTTTTAAAGGCGATTGTATTTCATGCTTAGAGGGAAGTATTTACTCCGTTACATTTACTTAGCTGTAGTTACTTTAGTTCCATAAAAAGACACTTACACACTGTAAAAATAAAAAGTCTTTTGATACTAGAGGGAGTATTTTCATATTTCATGCTACTTTTACTCCACTACATTTATTATCTGACAGCTTTAGTTACTTTGACAGCTTTAGTTACTTTAAGATTCAACATAAAAACACAAACTGTTGAAGTTTCTTTTGACTCCCAGCAGCAAAACGACACATAAAACCGACACACGATGACCTGTGCTCAGTAAAAGTACACAAGTATCAGCAACAGCCGTAACTTTTTACTCCATTACATTTATTTGACGGCTTTAGTTACTTTACTTTAGCCCGGTGACACTGTAAAAAACATCAAATTTACAAGTAAAAGTACTGTTACTTCATTAAGAGTACACTGTATTAGTGTGTGTTTTCAGTTTTTAGTGTGAAAGTAACTAAAGTCAATAAATAAATGTAATGGAGTACAAGTATGAAGTGACTCGTGACCTGTGTGTTCATATAAAATGTTTCATGTTTATCAGACTTTTATTTTGTCGTCCAGTCGTCTCCATGACCCGTCAGACTGATCCGGTGACCCTTCAGAGGGGCCCGGCCCCTCAGGTTAAGAACCGCTGGATTAATTAGCAGATAAAGTCGATGACACGAGCTCCACCTGGAGTAAAACACTGCTCACACGTGCATCAGTCAAAGGTACTTTGATACTTTAAGTATATATTTGTGAAGTATTTGAGGGCTTGAATGCAGTATTTTGACACTTTGAGTACATTTTATTGGATTAATCTGAGTATTTGCTCCATCAGTGAACAAAATATACTTCAAATATCAAAGTAAAAGTACTTTTCATGTCTACTTTTATACTATGAATGCATTAACATGTGCTTTAATGTCGTAGGTGCTCGTTAAGAGCTCGTTTTATCTGCTTTTGTGCAGCTTATCTTCAATAATGCATCATATTTTGTATAAAATCTGTCAAACACACGTAGTGGAGTAAAAGGTACAATATTTCCTCCCTGAATTAAAGCAGAATGAAAGAATAAAGTGGCATAAAACTGAATTATTCAAGTACAACCGCCTTAAAAATTGCACTTTGGCGCGTTCGTCGGTTTAAATCCACTTACTGTCGGTGTAACTCTGTACAGAAAATGATGATATGATCGCCCCGGCAACCACAAATATCAACAAGCAACAATATGAGGAAGAAAAAAAACACATATTCTGACATTTGTTTGGCACCAACCAATGAAAAGTGCTGTCAGGCTAAAAAAACACACACACGTTTGTTTGATTTGACGTTTAACCCTGTGAGATCCTGAAATAAATCAGAGATATAAAGTTTCAGGCTGTTTTTTATGGCTAATAAGGTTTGAAAAGTTTGACGTCTGACTCGTTGGAGCTGCTCAGCACTGCTTGAAGTATTTTTGGGGTCTGCTGTGGAGTGTAGGCTAATGGCAACCTCGTGTATTTTACTGTAATTTAGCCCACGTCTATCTTTAGTCTGTAGGAAATTGAAAATCATGCCTATTCCTGAGCTTCAGCTGCTCATTATGTAGGAGTCTATATCATTACAGTCAGCTCGTCATTATATGTTCTCCTACACGGCCTGAGAAGGTGGAGGTTTGTTTTAGTGGGAGGCAGCGCCACCGTGTGTCTGAAAGGAGGTTAGCAAGGATGCAAACAGAGTTTAAACTTTGTAACAATCCCGTGTATCACGGTCGACTCTCCTTTCAGAGGTGATTTCAGGACAGATTACTCTCATATTGTCCGTCACCGTGGAACAGGACAAGGTGTGTGTGTGAGCCATATAACTTCTCTTTAAAACTCGAGATAATAAACCGCACATGCAATAAAAAAAGTGTGTGACTGACCACCTTTGTTCAGTATTCAGATCATTTACATCAGTAAACAAGCCCTGCATTCAAAACTCAAAGTACACACGAATAAAAGAGCGTATCTTATCGTATTATATATTAAACCCTAAAATTAATAACGCAGATTATTTACGCAGAGGTGAAGCTTTAATTTGCTGCGTAAAAATGAATCATATTTTATATTTTAAAGGTCCAGTGTGTCACATTTAACAGTGTGTAATCACCTGAAAAGAAGAATTGTTTTGTTGTTTTTGTTGCCTTAAAATTAGACTTTTATATCTACAGACGCTGTGCAGCGTTGGCGGGGTCCGCCATGTCTCCACTTTTTCTCCACAACGTCAAAGACGGCGGTTCATAAGACCGATGACCTTCAAAAGGACAGCAAGTGGCAGCGAGAACGGTTCGAAACAGGCTCTCGAGGGCACGCACCCCCTGTGAAATCTGGTGGAGGATCGGTGATGATCTGCGGGTACTTCAGCAAAAATCTGTCTTTGTGGACGATGCATGAATCAAAGGCACGTACAAGGTTATCCTGGAAGAAAGCTTCCTTCCTTCTGCTCCAGCAATGCTCCGTGCCACGCAGCCAGGTCAATCAAGGTGTGGATGAAGGACCACCAGATGAAGACCCCTTCATCTCCAGACCTGAACAACCACTGACGACCTCTGGAATGTGATCAAGAGGAAGACGGGTGATCACAAGCCATCAAACAAGGCTGAGCTGCTTGAATGTTTGCACCAGGAGTGACATAAAGTCACCCAAACAGCAGCACAGGGCCGTTTTCTTGCTATATGCGGACTATGCAGATGCCCCGCAGCCACCAGGAGCCCCCCAAGCTGCAAGATCAGCCTCAATAATTAAAAGAAAAAAAGTATTCTCCCAAACTTTTTGTTGGCACTTGCATGCTACAGACCAGGAGTCAAACAGAACAGGGACCCCCACGTGACCTCTAATAACTTTTATATTTACTTTATTCACCTTTTATTTCGCCTTATTAACCTATTTATATAGCGGGTTATTATCCTATATGTGTTTATGTTTGATTAAACTTTCATGCATAATTTATTTTGTAAATAGTTTTTGTCAAATGTAGCTTATTATTGCATATTAAATTGTCAGTTATTAATTGGCGGACCCCCTGCAGCCCCTCTGCGGACCCCCTAGGCGGTCACGGACCCCTGGTTGAAGACCCCTGCTGTAGATAAAAGCTTTTGCTGATGTTGATCTTGTGCAGTGGCCTCAAACATCAGACTTGTGGATCTACATGCAGTCCAGCCTGTTTTCCTCTTGAAATGTGACGGACTGTTGCGTCGCCTCAGATCATCAGAACTTGACAAAATAGGGGCCCCGAAACATCTAGAAACAGCCCTGCAGCAGCAAAAAAGCTGTGATTAAAAATCAGGATTATTCAACCAAATGTCGACGTCAGAACTCTTCCTATTGTTTAAAAATGATTATGAACTTGTTTTCTTTGCATCATTCAAGGTCTGAAAACACAAACACAGAGCCTATGAGAAAATAAGCTCACGTTAATTTAACTGAATAGCAAAGCCTATTAAATAATAATAATAATAATACTTTCCTCCTCTGACTGATCAGACTGTACCTGCTCTCAGTTTTCTGATGTCACCTCGTTGTTGACAATAATAATGTGAAAACACCAAAACTCTCTTGTGCTCGGGGGAAGGAAGGAAAGAAAAGAAGAAGAGGAAGAACACGACAAAGACAGAGGTACAGTAAAGACGATGTCAGGTATTTATTTGTCTGCTGCAGAATGTTAGTAACTTTCAGCCTAACACGGTTTGATAATCAATAAATAGAGTTAGCTTGTTTTAACGTCAGTTCATGTGATGGAGAGGTCTAACAGCTGTTATGGAAAATAATAATGTAGGTAACTGCTCCCACCTTACATCTGTCAGGCTCATTTGTAAAGATTAGATCTGTCCAGGTGTTTACATCTGTCATGCAATCATGCAATGATAATAAGATTGAATCTAATTTGCATTTCAGAAAGAACTGCATTGTAAATGACACATGTACAGAATAGGGGAAGTGATGCCTCTCTTAGGTTTTTTATTTTTAGTATTTTGTTTCATTTTATTCTTGGTATCGTGTTTTTTTATGATTAGATTGTAACACCCCAGTGGTGCCACCTGCCCCACCCTGCCAGCCTTGGGCGGTCACCAGTTATCTTACTTCAGCAACATCGAGCGATCCTCCTGTTGCCTCCACCCCCTTAAATCTTATACTCTGTGTAGGTTATATATATATATATATATATATATATATATATATATATATATATATATATATATATATATATATATGGCATATAGAGTGCATATGAAGATATAGATCATATATCTTGAGATCTAGTAACAAGGCGTCTCCTTCATAAAAAAGCAGAACTATTAACGGAACACAGAGTGTGAAGGAGACGCCCTGTTACCAGGGCTCATCATCGCTGCACTGAGATAAAGAATATGATCTATATCTTTATATACACTCTACAGAGAGCCCTCATCTGGTTTGAAATAAAGCCGAGCTATTCCTACATCTTGTGTCTGGGGCCCTTTCTTGTGTACGCAGGGGCTGATGTGGGGCACTCCTGTGAGGTTGAAGGCATGCTGAGGTTGGCCTGATAAACAGCTGCCTGGCCTGTTGTATGAACTTCTTCGTCAGAAGAACGGTGTTGGGCAGGTGTGTCGGGAGGATTTTGGCCCGTACACGCATTGGCCAGTGTGTTAATGATGTCCTCTTTGTTTAATACTGTATATATTCAAGGTTCATTCAATATATTCAAGGTTCATTCCATAAATTCAAGGTTCACTCCATAAATTCAAGGTTCACTCCATATATTCAAGGTTCATTCAATATATTCAAGGTTCATTCAATATATTCAAAGGTTCACTCCATATATTCAAGGTTCATATATATATATATATATATATATATATATATATATATATATATATATATATATATATATATATATATATATATACACACACACACACACACACACACATATATATACATATATATATTATTTTTGTACATTACCTATATTTATTTGTATTTTTATTTCATTATCTTCGTGTTTACTGTTTTGATTGGGCAACTTGTTTTGTAAAAATAAAATGTCAAAGACAAACTGCTCAGTTTTTGTGTGTTTGTATGTAAATTGGCAGTGCTGCGATGCAAGGAGGAGGGCACCACCTTAAATCTTGCCTAGGGCGCCAACTTGATTAAACACATCATATAAATAAATAAGTAAATAAATAAATAAATAAATAAATAAATAAGTGGTTGTAAACATGAGCGCGTGCCTCAGCCGTTACGTCTCACCGCGTCATTAACGGTGAAGAAAGGCGCGTGCCTCAGCCGTTCCCCCTCATAACGTGTGAGAATCTGACGGTAACGTCTGCCTGCGTCGTCTTTCTCTGAATATTCAGGTCGGTAAACTGCCATAAAAGAAACTTCATGAAAATACCGAAAGATTATTTTAGTTCAGTTAAGTTTTAGTTATTTTTTTACACTGTAAAAAGTTTTTTTTACCGAAAAAAAAAACCGTCACTCACCGACAGAGAGGAGCTCAGGTGTCAGTTAGTAATTAAGCTAACCTTAAAATGTTAATGAGCCGTGTGTCTGTTAATTATATTTAAATACTGCTTCATGAATTATTTCTTATATTTAAACTGTGTCTGGTATTTATGTAACTGTATTTTACAAATGTTACACATATCTTTAGCAGCTCAAACTGTTTTTATCGTCACATTTATGATGCAGAGTACATGAACTGATCTGCTCAGACACGTTTGAAGTAAATGTGTTTGTTCTGGATCTGATATTTTGTTTCTGGGCACATGGAAATGTGCAGTAACTGTAGTAGTACTGCAGTAGTAGTAGTGTACTGCTTAAATGGACGATGCAAACAGTATTTAGTGAATATGTGAATGAAATATAACAGGTGAGAATCTGAAGATAACTGTTGATGAGTGCTGCAACCCCAGTACCTGTAACACTAACGCAAATACATAATATTTGAATACTCAAGTAAAGTACAAACACCTCTGACTAGTTAATAGATGTATATCTGTATAAATGTACTTTTTTGGTGTGAATAATTCATTTTAAATCGCCAAAATAAAACAAAGTAAACTAAATATTGCTGCGATAGAGGCAAAAATATATTTTTAAAGGTGCATTTCTAATTGGCGACCCGTCTGTGGCGTACCCCGCCTCTCATTTTTAACAACATGTCCTGCCCGATCGCTCGATAACAAAATCATGAAAGAAAATGAATAATCTTTAGTTGATCCGCCTGCTGTTCACTCATAATAACTTGAATTTTCCATGTACAAACACATCTTTATAAAGTTGGAGGTGAGGACTTTCATTTCTGCTTTAAAATCTTATTTGAAAGTTGCAATTTTTCCATCTAAAATCAGGAAATGAAACATGCTGTGTTCCTTAAAAGGACAGCGCGCGTGACGGTGTAACAATGTGATTCAGTTTGAGGTTTTATTGCGGTGTCGTCGGCTTGGTGTAGGTGTGTTTAGCGTCGTGCCACACAATAAAAGTGAAGTAAAATCCACATTAATCACGTGCTCTGCTCTGCACGGTTATAAAGACTCAGTCTTTGTCTCTGCTCTCCGTCTGTCATCCAGAAGAACTCCAACGTCAACTTCAACTCTGCAAACACCTGGTAAGATTTACCTCCTCCTGACGCTCATGTTGTTTGATGTTCAGTGGAGGTGTAATTTGTGGTTATCTGCTGGGAGAAAACACGATAAGAACAGAACATCAGTGACTCTCCATCCTGCAGATCATGGCTGTGACCAACCAACCTGGAAGACAGCAACCGTCTGAATTCCAGACCGGCCTGTGTGATTTCTGCGATGACTGCGGGACCTGTGAGCGCTCTGTGCTTCCTCACTCATTCAAACATTTGTCAGACATTTTTTAAAAAAACTGGATTTAAACATACATATCTGTTTTTTTTTCCCCAGGCTGGTACGGTCTGTGCTGCTACACCTGCCTCGGCTGCACCATCGCCAGCGACATGAACGAGTGCTGCCTGTGCGGCCTGACCATGTCCATCCGCAGCGTCTACAGGACCAGATACAACATCAGAGTAAGTGTTCAACTGCAGCAGCATCATCATCATCATCAGGTAGCGCCGAGGATCACGGGACTACAGTGGTTTCACGTTATATTCAATACATGACAACCTCACCGTGAGAAATCAGACTGAGTGATGTATTTTATGTGTATTTCATTGATGCATAACAAAAGGAGAAGAGAACAGTTGAACTGAACAATGAACCGAAACAGTGAAGTAATAACTGGAGGAAGTTTGGAGCAGACGATTTCCTTTTTAAGTAATCGTACAAGCTTTAATCTTAATGCACTTTTTTTTACACATTGTTTAATTATCTCTGAAACGTTGAACTTTTCTAACGCAGGACGAGGCTGTTGACCCTCACGCCTCACGTGGACATCATATTGTAACATCATATCAAAGTCTCTCTTGACAAATTTTGGAATTCAAACTTTAAATTTTTATAATAGATCAATAGAACCAAAAAAACTGCTATAAAAACTAGAAATTCATATTTTTTTCTGCTATAAAAACTTCAGCTCTGCTCCAAACTCCCAAACACTGAATCATTTTTAAGATTTTGACCCTTTAAATGACTCGATGTTACTTAAAAAGGGAAAATAACTTATTGTTTGTGTTTTTGCCATAAATAACATCGAGTATTAAAACTGGCATTTAAATCAAATTAAACTGTGAATACAGCTCGTGTTCAGGTCTTTAAAGTTCATATCTTGAATATTAATCTAAACTTTGAAAAAATAACAAGTTAATTCAGATTTATTCACAGAAATGCTGACACAGCTTTAAAAAGTTTTCTTACACCTTCTCGGCCCCCCGTGAAGCTTTAGTGACCCTTAGTGGGATCAGGACCCATAGGTTGGGATCCATTATGCTGTATTGTTCTACAAGAACTTCATCATTATCTTACGATTACTTAATCTTTTTGTGCCCGTCACGTGAAGTTGTTCATACTGAGTCTGAACGACCAGAACAAGAAAAAAAGGAACCGAACAGTTTCCCACAGGAGAGTGTTGACTTAAGGCGGAGCAGCATGTGTCGCTAACATAGACAGTATAAATATGGTCGACGCCATCTCTTCTAAATCTAAAAATGGACAAAGACGTGGATCATAGGTGGACCTGAGGCGGGCTGAACGAAGCCCGGTTGCTCAAACAAACCATCCACCTGTCAATCAAAGCGTCCATGCTCTTAATCCTGCATAACTTTAAGCCTTAATATAATCTGAACAGGTGAGTTGTATAAAAATTCACCCTCAGTACAGTTGTCATGAACGGGGAAATTAGCTATAGAGACCAAAACTGTTTTTTGTACCAGGCTGTAAACATGTTTATTTCTGCTGTGAAGTTGGACATTTTAACATGGGGACTTATGGAGACTGACTCACTTCTGGAGCCAGCCTCAAGTGGACGTTTGAGGAACTGCAGTTTATTTGGCTTCACTTCACAGCCACGGATGTTGCCACTTGGTAGCACCACAAAAGGAGATTAAAGTCGTCTTATTCTGCCTTCTCTGATCCTAATGTTCAATTTGATCCTTTTTTTTGGGATACAAATATAAAATTAAGCTTCATTAACTCACCTGTGTCCTCTTGTGTCCTCGCCAGGTGAGTGTCCTTGAGGTACAGAGTCCCTTTGTGTGAGCTATCAAGATTAATGTGTCCTTCATCATCAGTTAAACTCATTAATGAAGTACAGACAGAAGAGATAACTCTGATCAGATACCTGCCGGTCTCACTGATCACCTGTTTGATCATGACCATGTAAAGTGAGACGAGTTGTTGCTTGGAGACTAATTTATGTCCAAATACGAGATGTTTGGAGAAGTTCCTCTGAATGTCAGGTGAATGTTTGCACATGTGTTTTTATTTAATGTGGTTTTATGGTAATGTCAGCTGCTCCCATGAGACAATAAAGTTTAACCTCTAAGTGAAGGTTCAGCTCGAGTTCAGCTCCGACTTAAGTAAAAGCATTATGAGCACAATGCACTTAAAGTATCAAAAGTAATAGTTTTGTGAGAGCAGTATTTCATGCTGGAACTACTTTTGACTTCTTTATCTGCTGTTAATCCATCAGATCTTAATCCACTGAAGAGGTCACAGGATAAAAATCTGGCTTTTCTCTTATCTGAAACATTGGATCATTTTTCCTGCTCGGTTTCATTTAAATAAGAAGTTTCGAGAGGGATCAGGACGATTTTTAACAATGCATATTTAAATGTAAAATCTTGATCTGAGAGATAATACTGTGAGATGAACCTAAATAAAGTCTCAAGCTGTGTTTGTGTGTTTTCAGGGCTCTCTGTGCAATGACTTCATGGTCGTCCTGTGCTGTCCGGTCTGTGCCACCTGTCAGCTGAAGAGAGATATCGACCGCAGGAAGGAGCAAAACATTTTCTGAGCAGGTAACTCATCCTCATTTAAAAAAAGACATCATAAAATCCACGTCATCGTTCGTCATGTTTTATCTTTATGTTAACGAGATGTTGAAATCACAGAAAATCTCTTGTTGCTTCTAGACGGCGTCACGACTCCAGACGAGCTGTAAACCTGCTGCGCCTCTCGTGATGAAGTCTGCTGTACGATATAACCTTTAATGAGTCTGCATGTGATTTTCCATATTATATATTAATCCCATATTAATCTCTTCATTAGTCGGCTGAAACGCTCCTTTACTGCTACTGTTTTATCTGTTTTATGTCCAATGTTGTGAGCAGTTTACCAGATGTGGAAAAAGATTGCTGATATGCTGTTAATTTAAATTGTGTAACATCGTCATGATTAAATCCATGATTAAAACATGACATGCAGACATGAACGCAGCACGTACTGATCATTTAACAACCGACAGCTTAAAATACAACTGACGTACTGTTATATAAAATTAGGTTTATACTGTGTTCCAGATGTCTTAATCCTACAATGTGTACGTGAGTTCCTGCTTTCTTACATGCCTCGTTTGCACTTCTTTGTTTCAGTTTGAGGTTTTATTTGCTGAGGCTGGCAGGGTTAGACAAGGTTCAGCTTCATAATTAGAGGAAGTTCAAAAATAATGAGAGTCAGAGACAGGTCAGGAAGGTGTCAGATGTCTTCTGCTGACTACAGTTTAGAAAACTGAGAAAAACGTTATAAAGGTTGTCCAGGGAGACGTCAGAGATAGTCATCATAGAGTGTATAAAGACTCACTGTAAAGGCTCCACGGGGAGCCTTTTCTCTGTAACCCCTTCTGTGTGTTGCACTGTTAAACGCTCCTTCTTGTACAAGAATAATAAATTCAATTTAAACTTTGATACTTCGAATCCAGTCTTCTTTACTGAAGGGTCACTGAAAAATTCTTTTAACAAGTACATTAAAAGGATTTTAATGAACTGTGATCTGGATGCTAAATGTTTGTAAAGCTGCTCTGTTAATAAAAAAATTTTAATTTGAATTAGTAGATGTTTTTCCTCTTCTTAAACGTGGATATGTTTGTACTCTTGGATATTTCACTAAACTCCTGCATTGGCTGATCAATTTTGACTACAGCCACGTCAACATCAACCTGTTGGTCCAATATTTTAACAATTATAGGACAGACTGACAAAATCTCTCTGACTTCAGTGATTCCCTTGATTTTACTTATCGCACCATCGAGCTAAAATCATAATTTGTCCAAAAAGAAGCTGTACTTAGCTGTGGCTGGCTGTCGGAGAACGCGTAACCGTTACAACCTTTATACGCTTGAACCAGAGTCAGACCCTGAAAACTGCCGTTACGTTAGCGTGAGTCACGGAGCAAATAAAGCTGATACAAGACGGTAAATAGCTGTTAGTGCCGATTAGCACGTGGTCATGGACACAGGAAACACAAAGTTCTGGTTCTGGAATATGTTCACGAGCCCGTTAGTGATGTCACTAAGGGCTCAAAATCTGAACGGTGTGTTTTAAAGAGACAGCGTGGCTGCAGCAGCTCACGGGGGAGTTTGAACGCACCCCGAATTCAAAAATATTAGTGCAGAAGAGCTGAACAGGTGATTTATTTTTCATAATATGTCACCTTTAAAAAAAATCATACGTTATGAAATATATTGAATTAATGACACGACCCGGATGCTGCACTCTTTTCTCTCAGCTTTGAATTTAATCATCTTTGCCGTTGCTAATGAACCGAGGATGTTTACATGAAGAAATCTGACAGATATTGCTGTGCCGTTATGTTACGTTAAAAACTCGAGAATGTGCCGGAACACAAAAGCTTAAACAGACCAGTTGTTTTCTTCATCTTCTTCTTCTTCTTGACCCTTTTTTTACATGTCAGCTATCTGAATAATCATATCCAAACTCTCAACATGCAAAGTAAATAATATGAAGTCACACCTAAATGTTACATTACACCTCCCCCTCCTGTGGTTACATCCATGCCAGACACATTGAACTATTTCCCCCTGCGGGTCAGAGTAATAAAACAGAGTTCTGTGATGATCCTTGGGCGTTTTTTTTTTTTTTTTGACCAGGAAGACAACACTTCAGGACTTCAGGACAGGCTGCACAGGCAGTTTAGGGGATTTTCTCTTTTGTTTTTGTGGGTGGGGTGAGGATGTTTACTGGGTCATCTGGGTTTCCATCGCCTGCGCGGCCCACTCTGGAGCGGCCTGCCGGATCTTTTCTAAGAGGTTGTTGACTTGGAAACACAGAGACTGGATCTGTTTGTCCCATGTAGGGAGCGGTTCACGAGCTGCCAGAGACATAAAAAAAAGAGCAGAAGATGATTAGAAGCCAGGCTGTGAAACACATTTCCATTTCATGACGTGAACAACATATTTACATGTTCAAACAGACGAGCAGTTTGAAGAGGCTGCCCCCTGCTGGCCACAGATAGATAGAGTCAAATATCTCAATATAACAGCACTAGAACTGTTTGTAAATACATATTTCTTGTATGAGAACAAACAGCAGTTTATATGTGGAACGTCACC
This sequence comes from Sciaenops ocellatus, assembly GCA_033000465.1. NCBI lineage: Eukaryota > Metazoa > Chordata > Actinopteri > Sciaenidae > Sciaenops > Sciaenops ocellatus. Next base: position 24,416,351 of record CP136874.1, on the reverse strand, counting down.
ACGACTCGGTGAGTCCTTCCTGCCGACTCTCCCCCAGAAAACAGCCTCCGTCTGGGCAGAGAGAGCCAGGTGAGTCCCTCTGTTTACTGACGATGGGTCAGGATCGCTTTGTCTTAGATTTACAGAGGAAACCAGGTGGAAACCCGCCAAAATAAAATCATAGATTTCAACATAACAATGTACATTTGTGGTTCTGGTTATGGATGACAACTTTAACTACAAGATCAGGACTTTATTAACATGTTTCGACTCACTGGGAATGAGGTCAGAGGTGAATAAAACACCAAGATAACAGAATCTGTAACAACACCTGACGGTAAAAGATCTCAGAGCTGATAACGACCCTTTCCTGTCACTGAAAACGGTGATGACATTCTCATCCATCGGACAATAAAATATTCTCCACACCTTTGTTTAAACATTCTTATGTGTCCGTTTGTGCCCAAACACAGACTTTGAACTATGGAGATGTCATACTTTATGATTCATCAGGTGACCCGTGCAGAAAAGGCCATGGCTCTCTTGTTTACACTCGAGAACAGCTGTTAGCGCCAAGCAGAATGGAGATCTCTGCTGAAGTGAGGAGAAGAAGACGGGGATGCAGAGCTGGTACAAACCATGAGTACCGTCTGTTATCATGGAGAACGTAAGATCTCTCCACGAGGTAATGACGTTAACCAGGCTAACAGAGGGAGGATGGAGAGTGTAGCATCACAGAGACGAGGCTGAATGAACTCACAGAGGACTGGCTGGGAACTCTGGTAACTCCACATCACGACCAGGTGAGCCACCAGAGCTCCCCGATTTATTTATGTGAGTATTTATCTGATCCACCTTGCTGTAACCTTGCTGAATTTGGTGTCGGATCAGTGAAGTTGATCTGATCCTACAGCTGATGTAAAAACACAGCGGCTGTTGTTTACTCACTCTCAAAGTGTACGATGCCGTCTATCTGGTCGATGAAGCCGTTCATGCGTCCTTCTGTGATCATCTGGGAAGCGATTTTCTCAGCCTGAAGACAAACAAAGGAAGTTCACGTCTCAACATGCACGACGGGAAAATAATCAGATACACAAACGACATCTGTGAGGTCAAAGAGACGAAATCTGAACACGTTCAGACTGTCTCACCTTTGCTGGAGGGATTTCCAGCAGAGCTCCTAGTTCTTCAAAAGTGATGTTGTTGTACAGTTTGCTCGCAGACAGGAGGTTGTGTTCGATCACAGCTCTGTCGAGGATGCTCGAGCCTGCGAGGGACAAAAAACACATCATCAGTTAAAGAAGTGACGCTGAGAATCATCACCAGACAAGTCAGCAGCGAAGCGATTCGTCTCGACTCACCGTCCGCTGTGGTGGCTTTCTGGTGTGGCATCAGCATGGCGGCAAACTCCTGCAGCTGGTTTCCTCTGATGATCCGGTCCAGGTACATCTTCTCCAGAATGCCGTAGGTAGCCAGCTGCTGACAGCGCTCATCCTTAAAGAGAGTGGCCAACATACGGGAACGCTGCTGACCTGAAACAAATCAACACGTGTGTGTCTCAGCCGTCCTTCAGATTACGTTTTGGAAATGTCGTCTTAAACACGCGAGGCTGAGTGTTACCTGCAGAGGCCAGTATGGTGCAGTTCAGGGCATGTTTCAGTGCCTCCAGACGTTCACTCTCGTGGACGATTGACTTATAAGACAGCTCGTTGTATCTCTGTGCAGCTTCGATGAACTTCCTCCTGAAGTCTAGGACTCTGGCATAACACACCTGAGGAGAGAAACAGCATCAAACACTGAACCGAGCAACGTTTAGGTTCAACTTTAAGGTTTCATTTAAGCTCGGAAGTAACAGTGAGGTTGTATTTAGACGCTGCGGTGAATAGCTGAGCTTTATCGAGGCCGGCGCTCGCTCACTCTCATTCACTGTCTGTATTGCTTAACCACTTCTCGTGGCGTGACGTCGGGCTGTATTCAAAAGTTGGATCCGGCTTAACTTCTCCGCCACAGATTGCTGCGTTTTTTTGGTGGACAAAACGAACTACCTCCACTCAAATGAGCAGAAAAACCTGCGTTTTCTCGCTGTCTGCATGCGGCCTAACGCAGATACCGTGTTGGTGAAATCACTAAAGGACGGCGTACCTTATAGTGAATCTGCAGCTGTTCATTTGAGGACTCATTCTGGAGCAACGAGGCTCTGTTGATGTAAGCTTCAGCCTGCACCGGATCGTCATCCTCTAAGTAGAGACGGGCGATTTTTAGGTACGTGTCCAGCTTGTAGTCGACATTGTATTGCCTGAGGGAGGAAATAAAACATATTTATTTAAAAGATAAATGGAAATATCACAAACATTTAAAGTGAGGACATAAATGTGACTTACTTCTGTCCTGTTTCCAGAGGAATACCAACTAAAACCTGAGCAGCATTCCTCCAGTCTCCCTCCTTTTCATAAATGGTTGCTAAGTGCTGTCTGATCGAGGCGACCTGCGAACGTCATGTATTCATGTTTAACTGATTCAACTTAACAAATACACATCAGGGCTGTGAGAGAGTGTGAGGGCGTTTACCTGCTCCTCGAAGGAGATGACCCTCGGCTGGATCTTTTCCAAGGTGAAGTGATACACCGCTTTAGCCGTGGCGTCCGGCAGGTTGGGCAGATGCGTGCAGAAATCTGTGAGGAGTTGTCTCGAGATGACGAGACTGACGTTTTCGTTGACCACTGAAAGAAAAGACAGATCGCGGTAAGACGTCCTGTCCGCATCCAAATGTGCCGAGCGTGTAGATGTACGGCAGCAGTCAAAAGTTTGGACATCATGTTCTTTAGAATTAACAGCAGCTCAGACTAGAGGCCACGTAAACGTAGCAGACACCTCAACGATAACTATTTTTAACCTTTATGTCGTGCTGTTACACAGTTAGTGTTCTTCATGCTGAGCTGACCGGCTGCGTTAACCTGTACGACAAATAAACCTGAGAACTTGAAACTTTGTGAGACACAGAGAAGGTGGACAGGTGTTATCTGCATGTGTGGTTCCCACTGTGAAACATGGAGGAGGAGCTGCTTTGCTGGTTTATTGGCTTTGTTCTTAGTGGGACCATCATTTGTCTTCCAACATGACAGTGACTCCAAACAAACCTCCAGGCTCCGTAAGGGACATTTCACCAGGAAGAGGAGTGATGCTTCACCCGATCTGAACCTAGCTGAGATGTTTCGGGATGAGTTGGACCGCAGAGTGAAGGCAAAGCAGCCAACGAGTGCTCTGCACCTCTGGGGAAACCATTTCAGGTGACGACCGCGTGAAGACGACTGAGAGAAAACCCAACATGTTCTGGTTTGTTTACACTTTTTTTGTTCACCACATAATTCCTGAATGAGAACATTGAATGAGAAGATGTGTCCAAACTTTTAACTGCTACTTCACGTTAAAATAAAGAAAGCAGGCACCGCATACTTGCTTCAACAAAGGCCTTCAAGGACTCCAGCTGGTCTGCATCTGTGAACTGAATGGCCTTGTCCAAAATCTGTCGATATCTATAAAAGATTTAAAGATTACAGGTTAGAAGCAACAACTGACGACATTTACAAACACGTACACAGTTTAGTCCGCGGCCCTCAGCTTCATTTTTATAATATATTATTTATGGCCTGCTAGGATTGTCAGATACTGTATGGCTGGAAGATTTTTTTTGGTTGACATAATGAAGCATTTGAACCTTTAAGGACATAACTGCTGCTGTTATCTGTAGATGTGACACAAAATATTACTTTCTGAATGATTTTGTTAAAGAGAAGAGCAAGAGTGAAATGTTTTAAACTTAAATGTTAACAGACTTTGCATTACTCATAATAAGTCATGTTTAAAATGAACATGAGGTTCAGATTTGTATCAACTTCATGCAAGTTTAATGTATTCCACAGATACGAAGCAAAGAGAAAGCAAAATACTGATACAAAAATGATATTTTTGTATCAGTATTTTTACTTTTAACATGTGAAGTTCATATTTACATACTTTTACATATGTAACATTTCAAAGCAGGTCTTTTTACTTGTATCTGAGTATTTCACAGTGTGGTATTAGTACTTTTATTTGGGTAAAAGACTGAATACTTCCTCCGAAACTGATCATTACGCTCCACAAACTTGTCAACATTATGGACAATAACTCACATGCCCCTTCATGAGCTCCTGATGGAGCTGCAGAGCAGATTCAGTCGATATGACTGATTAAAATATCACATTAAAACTCATTTAACTGGGCTGTTAGTGAGCAGTTAGCATTCATAAACTGTACATTTCTTGTTAAATACCATTTAGAGCATTAAAGCTTCTTAACCAGAGGTGAGTAGCCCAAATTCAAGCTCATTTAAAGCTGAAGATGAACTAATAATCTGTGATCTAGCTGAACAATCTGCGTTCACCTAGCTCAATACATGGCTAATGTGGCTAACATTAGCTTAGCTTGGTCTGTCAGAGCTATCTCGTTGCTAGCTGCTTTCTACGTTCGTTTAGATAAATGTAGCTCGCAGCAGATGAAGTGTTTGATTCAGGATCATCGTTACGTACTTGGCAGCGAGATCTTTGTGAGATCCGCTTGAATTCATCAGCTGTGCGAGCTCCTGCCTCACTTCGGTCGCCATTGTCGCCCGTCTGAGTGTCAACAACGCCGGCAGCTTCCTCCGCCAAGAGGGCGCTGCAGCGGCCCTCCGAGCACCACAGAAGAAGAAGACAAGCGAAGCGAAGATGTTCGCGCAGAGAAAGCGAAAAACTTCGGGCGAAATACTGCGTAAGGATAGATAGATAGATAGATAGATAGATAGATAGATAGATAGATAGATAGATAGATAGATAGATAGATGACTGTATTAATCCTGAAGTGAAATTAGGTCGTCATAGCAGTCTGGTATATTTGAATACAATAAAAATACAATAGAAAATATTGAGGTAGAAAAAATATAAAATAAAAACACAGAATGGGACAAGGACACATAAACACAAGATAAACAGGTAGATAAGGTGCAGTGGCAAGATGATGGTAAGAGTACTGATGATATGATGGTAGTGTTATGTTAATAACAGTATATAATAATAATAACAGTATATAACAACAATGATAATAATAATAATAATAATAATAATAATATATCTATATAGGTACACAGAAATGTGGTATATATTTAGCATGTGCAAGGTGTGCATACATACATAACTGCAATATATAGTATGTACACATGTATAAATATGTGTATATATACACAAGATATATGATATATAATATATAACTATATATTTTGACATCATCAATAGAATTAATAATAGAATAATAGAATTACTCTGAAAAAAACTAACTTTTACCTCAATAGTCATATTAAATTAGCAAATTTGTAGTTTTTAATTGCTTTTCGTAGTCATATCGTTGGTGGGGCGGCAGTAGCTCAGTCCATAGAGAGAGATAGATAGATAGATAGATAGATAGATATATAGATAGATAGATAGATAGATAGATATATAGATAGATAGATAGATAGATAGATAGATACTTTATTGATCCCAAAGGAAATTCAAACATCCAGTAGCAGCATGCAAACATACATTGAACGTACATTAGAACTGACCTATAGCACAGTATCCATACGTTAAAATGAACCTGAGATAGATCTAAATTTAAATATGTACAGAGAAATTAAACATTTGTAGCAAAATTAAACATCTGCAGAGAGAGAGAGACTTGGCTTGGGAACCGGAGGGTGGCAGGTTCAAGTCCAGTATGGAACTAAGTATGGTGGTGGACTGGTAGCTGGAGAGGTGCCAGTTCACCTCCTGTGGGCACTGCTGAGGTGCCCTTGAGCAAGGCACTGACCCCCCCCCCCAACCCCCCAACCCCCTTCCCCAACTGCTCACAGGGCGCTGCTCTGGGTGGCTGCCCATCACTCCACCATCTCTCTCCACATTTACATGTGAACCATGTGTACATAAACATGTGTGTGTAAAGTATCTCTTCTTATAGGTTAACTTAAATGTATGTTTACTGTGTCTCATGCTGCTACAGGTACTGCTATCTATTTATTTCAGTAAATTTTTACATAAATAGTATTAATAATGAAAAAAAAACATAAACTTTTACCTCAATAGTCATATTAAATTAGCAAATGTGTAGTTTTTAATCGCTTTTATCAAAACAAACGTCATATCGTTGGTAAAAATCTGCGCTGCTGCGCCTTTAAGAATTACGTAGCGGGTGACGTAGCGCGCGGAGGGCGTGGCCAACTTGTGAAATGTCAGGGAGGAATGGCGCTCGGCGCGGTATTTTGAACAATCGCCTTTTTTTGCTCCGCTCGTTTCTTTTTATCTGGAAACGTCTCCCGGCTCAGCAAACATCTCCGGTAAGCATCGGCTGCTGCGTGTCGGGCACACACCGTCGGGGCTCCGGTAACACCCGCACCGAGCGGGAAAGACGGACACTTCAGTGAGTGTTTGAATGTTGAGAGTGTTGTGCTAAGCTAGCTTCAGGGTTAGCAGCCTTAGCAGCAAGTTGTCCTGCCCGCTGAGGGAGGCTGATGATGGGCACACACACCGAGGAAGGAGCGGGATATAACCTGGAACTCTGCTCATTTAGAGTGTTGTTTGTGCTGGGATAAAGTTAAACAGACTACAGAAGAACATATGCAGCTGTTTGAGTGGTGCTAAGTTAGGTGAAATGTTAATTAAAGGCTAACTTAGCTGAACACGGAGATGTTTTGATGGACGACTTCTACACGAACTGTCAAAATTAAGCCGTTCTCCATATTTAGTTATATCTTACGTCTTTCTGGCTTCTAAAACAGGATTTTCTTGGACGTTTATACCTAAAAAACTTGCCATTTATGGGGCGGCTGGAGGCTCAGTTAGGTAGAGCGTCGTAGGTCGTCCACTAATCAGATGATCGGCGGTTCGATCCCCGGACTCCCCCAGGTCGAGGTGAACCCCATAAATTGCTCCCTGTAAGTCGCTTTGGATAAAAAGCGTCAGCTAAATGACTAAATGTAAATATTTATAACCGGCTAAGCTGAGCTGATTTGACTAGTTAGCCGTAAAGCTACAGGTAAATGTGTTTAAAGTAACCCAGGTGGACGTCTCAAGTGACAGGAGCTAGCGTTGTTTACATAGTTTGTGACTTAGCTATCAGCTCACAGTGTCACCACCACCACCTTTAAGTATTTACCTCCACCTCTCACGCAGCTGCTCTGCTGTTATGCGGTGAAATGTTGCGGGTACGAGTCAATAACAGTTACACGCAGTCCCCCCCCCCCCTTCATTCTCTGTAGCTTCGTTAGCCGGAGTGCTAACAGAGTTGATGACGAGGTAAAAATGGCGGATCTTTCGAAATCCAACCCCGGCCCTGAAATAGTAACGAGAGCCAGCAGACAGCTCTCTGCACCCCAACATGGTCCTCTTCTTCTTTCTTCTGTGTTGTGTTTTTGTGTTCGTGCAGTTAGCTTCAGTTAGCTCTCTCTCTCTCTCTGCGTGTGTGTGCATGTGTGTGTGTGTGTGTGTGTGTGTGTGTGTGTGTGTGGATTAATGTTGCAGCAGGACAAAGATGATCGCTGCTGCGGCCTAGTTAACTCCAGCATCAGCTGTCAGTCAGTCTGGGTCAACATTAGCACACCCATTGATTAAAACTCTTATCTAATGAACACGTTTAAAGTCATCAAACTGTGTGTGTGTGTGTGTGTGTGTGTGTGTGTGTGTGTGTGTGTGTGTGCTGACTAGATTTAACTTTAACTTGCCATGCTTGTTTGTTTATTCTTCTTGCAGAGCCTTTAACTGCAGTATATAACAATAATAATAGTATATTATGTAATAATAACAGTATCTAATATTATATAATAATAACAGTATATAATAGTAATAACAACAACAACATGGTTGTTGTTGTTATTACTATTATATGCTGTTATTATTATTATTATATACTGTTTTGGTGCTCAGCAGTTGACTGTACATGGTGCAGTTATTCTTCTTGCAGAGCCTTTAACTACACAATGGTCCAGTTATTAATGCTTATTAATTATGGAGACTTATTGTTCTTGTAATTAAATGTGACAGCCTGTTTTTTTAAAGTAATCAATCAGCCTTTTTATTTGTCATATGTGGGTGACATAACGCGGGGTCAAAAACAGGTCGGCTCAGCATCGAGAGCATCTGTCGTGACAGAAGATCAAAATAAGCTAAAAATACAACGATGAGATTTTTCTGCGTTAAATATAAAAACATGCTTTTACTTTGGTAACATTTCAACTAGTGACTGAGTGTTTTAATGTCTGATATGAATAATAACAATAATAATAACACTTTTATTGAGTAAAAGACTTCGAAATCTAGTTTTTAATAGATTAATGAAGTAAATTTAATAATAAATTAATGAGTATTACATGATGCATTATACATATGTGTTTAATCAGATTAAAACTCATAACTTTTAAAGTTCTATGTTTTATACTTTGTATTTCCTGCTCTGAAAACAGCACTTACATTTCGTTATGCATTGCATAATGACAATAAAGATATTCTGTGTGTTTTTAATTTCAAACAGTTACACTGCGTGATCTATTTGTTAGTTTTTTACAATCATGTCATAGTAATTATGTAATAATTAGTGTGTGTAAGTGTACTGAACACTGTATTAATGAAGAAGGATTGTATGTAAGTAAAGTAATAATGACTTTATTCATACAGCTCCTTTAACAAAGCCCGGGAGCCCCTCTGACACCGACCGTCACCCTCCACCCTCCACCCACACCTTCACGTTACATTTACACACAACTTTTATTTAACTACGTCTACACTGTAAATGTGACGCTGCCGGGACAATAAAAACTAACTGTGTTGTTGTTTTGGGATTGACAGCGAGCTGAGACTTTGCCAGCATGGACGTGGTGTCACCGGAGCTCAACAGCCTCCTTCCTGACGAGATCATGGACACCGAGGCCATCGAGGACATCCCTCACTCCCAACCCGGCAGCACCGCGGTCCAGTCGGAGCCCGGCGATGACACATCGGTCCCCATGGAAACGGACACGCCTGCAGCTTCAGAAAATGTAAACCTCTGTTCGGACGCCGCCCCGACAGAACACATTCAGACTCTGACCACCTCCGCCCCCGCTGACTCCACCTTCAGCATCAGCACCGGGAGTCAGCTTCCCATCTCCATCTCCAGCGCGTCGTCACCCCTCCTCACCCTCAAACCATCCATGGCGACGTCCACAGCCACCACCAAAACCACAGACAGCGTGACCGGGACTGCCGTCACTACGAGCGGGCTACAGAAGCTCACGGCTCCATTCACCATCTCCGCCGCCAACCACCAGATCATCCTCAACAAGGTGGCCTCATCTCAAGCCACGGAGGCGGCGAAGTCCGCCGCGTCTCAGCCGCAGGTCATCAAGCAGGACGGACAGAAACTTTTGGTCACGGCGATAGGAAAGTCGGGGCAGCCTATCGTGCTGCAGTTACCGCACACGGGCAACAAGCCCGGCATTTCACAGACTGCGGGAGACTCCAAATCTCCGGCGCCACAGTTCAAAGTGGTGACGATCGGCGGCAGGTCGGAGCTCAAGCCGGTGGCGGGGAGTGCCGGCAACCAGGTGACCACGTTACAGGCCCAGCAGCTGAAGACCGTACAGGTAACGGCGACTGATGTGTGTGTTACAGCACTTAGGGTTGCAAAGGGGTGAAAAATTTCTGGTAAATTTCCAGAAACTTGCCATGGGAAGTTAAGCTGGGGAATTTTGGAAATATTTCAAATCAGAGGAATATGGAAATTAATGGGAATTTATGGGAATTAACTGGAAATTGGGGGTAATTTAGTAATCTGGTTGTTTTAGTCAACATTATGCTAAAATATATTTTTCCCAACTATATTTAAGTTCCCTGTTTAAGGACCAACCTTTAATTCAGTAAATTCCCGGTTTGTTCCCGTTTATTCCCAATAAATTTCCGTTAATTTCCATGGAAAGTTTCCAACTTTGAAATTTCACGGAATTTTGCAACCCTGACAAGGCTGTATTTGAACAAATTATTGATCATCTGATCATTAATGTTGCAGGCGTCTGATCATTTGCTTCATATTCGTGTTAAATTAAACATTAAACATAATTTCTGTTGCAAAGTTACACACAGTTTACAAACCCTTTATTAGCTTTAAACCATCCTAATGAAAACACAACAGGCTGTTAACAAACAGCTGACATTAAACAACAGCTGTTTGTTAAACATACGACTCTACGGTCACATGTAGCTTTGCTGAGTTAGCGCTCCTGCTGGGAGTCACAAAGCAGCTGTTTGTTTACGTCTGAGAAGAGATGATGTAGCATTGTGTCAGTGTGACTTCAGAGACTTTTTTAGACAAACAACTTAAATATTCTGTCCAAACAAAGGTGTCGCGGTATCCGTGTAAAGTTACATGAATGAATGAATCAAATCAAACATCATACTCGGTCATGAAGCCTCAGATCTACTCGGTGTTTTGGGTTTGTGCAGACGCAGATTTTCAACATTTCCTTTAGCCAGCGTGCAAAGCGAGGCGGAACGCTGAACTTCCAGGTCAGGAGAAGTCTGTGAGCAACCGGCACGTCGTACGGCCGCTCAAAAAAAGTCTCTGCAGATCATCCAAAGATGGCCCGGTTTGTGGTCACATGGACACTCCTGGACTTTATCAGACGATGGGATATTTGAGGCGTGTACGTCAGCTTAGATATCATAAATCTGAAGAGACTAACAGGCAGTCGCTGCAGGTTTTCTGGCCATGAATATTCACAAATCTCTCTTTGAATAAAAGTATTTGTCGGGCTGATAAACTTTGTGATGCACAGATCTGAACCTGTCCTCTGCGTCTCCACAGATCGCCAAGAAAACGCCGACGTCCTCTGCCGCTCCGATCAAGTTCATCATCACGAAAACTGTAAACAGCAAAGGTCTGAGTCCTCAGACGACAGTGTCACCTGTCATCGCAGGTAAGTTTGTCGTGTGATTATTTTAAATGGTTCTGTTTGTGCTGTGATGGAGCCACGTCTCCTCAGACCTCTCGTCTTCACAGGACGAGTCCTGACCCAGAATTCCCCCGTGATGCCCCCGAGGACCATCACGCTCTCTGAGCCCCACAACACTAGTATACAAAGTATCCCCGGCAAGAAGATCGCCATCTCTCCCCTCAAGACATCCAGCAAGGTAAATCAAACGCACCTTTCCTCATTCAAGAAATGAACAATACGTTTTATGTTTGTTTGTTTTTTTAACGTTGTTCTGATGTTTCACACATTGACAAGATGCAGTTTTTAAGTGGTCAGGTTTAAAATGGTGCCGAAAACACACGAGAAATCTTTAACAGACGACAGCTAGAGGTCGTTGGTCGATATGTTTGGGCCGAAATCTTGATTTGAGGTCTCAAATCTGTCTCGTCTTATCGTTCTGCACTCTCCTTGTCTGCCTCCGTCAGGTCACTGTGGTGTCTGTGGCTTCCCCGACCTCCAACGCCTCTCAGAAGTCAGTGGCGCTGCCTGTTAATGTAGCACTCGGCCAGCAGATCCTCACAGTCCAGCAGTCCACGTCTGCATCTCCAGTCAAAGTGGCCACGAGCCAGACCACGACGCAGGTGAGACGAAGGCCCGGAGCGGGACACGTGGACCACGTCAGGCGTAAATATGTGTAACTCACCTTCTGATCATTTTCAGAATATTAAACCGGTGCAGTCTGTGGCCGTCGGAGGAGTCGGCAGCTCGCAGTTCAAGACCATCATCCCTCTGGCGACCCAGCCCAACGTGCAGCAGATTCAGGTGCCGGGTAGCCGGTTCCACTACGTCCGGCTCGTCACGGCGACCACAGCGAGCAGCACGGGACAACCCAGCGGTCCCAGCACCAGCTCCATACAGACAGGTGACGTCTAACACACCTTTAGATGGATCGTCTCACTTTATGAGCTCTGCTGTGGCAACTTATGATGCTTCATGTCCAACAGCTAAACCGATGGTGGTCAGCACGGGAGCAGTCAGGATGTCGGTGCCGATCGTCCCAGCACAGACCATCAAACAGGTAACGTCTGACTTTTATTCACACGGTGTTCTGTGAGGTTTCTGGAGCTGCATTCATGGATCTCGCCCCCCGTGCAGGTGGCGCCGAAGCCCTTGACGTCAGCAGCAGTCGTGACCACCACCCAGACCCAGCAACGCCTCATCATGCCCGCAACTCCGCTACCGCAGATCCAGCCCAACTTCACCAACCTCCCCCCAGGCACCGTCCTGGCACCAGCTCCGGGAGGCGGCAACGTGGGCTACGCGGTCGTGCCAGCACAATACGTCACACAGGTCAGCTGCGTTTTTTTTAAGTTTTTTTTAATCACTCATCTTTGATATCCACGTGTTTTTATTCACTTCCTGTCGTGTTACTGCGTCTCTTGTAGCTCCAGCAGTCACCGTTTGTGACCCTCGCCAGCAGCTCTGGTTTCCCAGCGTCCACTGCTATCCAGACTCAGGCCAGACTGCCGCTCAACGGGTAAAGACGGCTCTTATTTGGTGATGTGGGACAGAGCAGCTAAGTCATTTATGCTCCGCTTGAACGGACAAGAAAATAGTGCATCGATGTCGGGTGGTTTTTCAAAATAAAATGAAAGCTAGGTGGCAAACAGTGTCAACTAAAATAGAAAATGGAAAAACTATCTACTGCCTGCTTTAAAAACTGGCGTAACATATTTTGTTTGAAGAAACATTATTATGTATTATTGCTTTAACAGTGACATCTAGTGGTTAGAATACTTCAGAACACTGGAGAGCGTCTCCTCCTGAGACTCGGAGCTCACGCAGGTTTCCAGATTGAAGACGCTGAACCTTCACGACATGTTTTTATTTAACGAAGCAGCTTCTACGAGAAATAAGACGTTACTTTCTGATTGTTTCACAGCGGTTACGTTCAGCATCATAAACTCCCCGTTAGATCTCAGTAGAAGAAACGTCGCACACAACAGTGACGTGGTCGTAGGTCGAGTTTTTGGCAACTTTTGAGGGGAAAAAAAAGCAAATTTCGAGCTAAAAGTCTCCGTGACCCGGTCGGTCCCCCCTACGGACTCTACAGCTCTCTTCCCGGGAAAGCAGCCTCCGTCTCTGGCAGTTCGATACTTGGTGACTCGATGACTTTATACCTTCCCACAGCGGTGTTGTTCTCTGATGACACAGCATGATCATTTCATGATTTAACACTGTAAATATCTGACATACACACACACACACATAGACACACATTTGAGCTCGTGGACTACATAATTAGGGTTGCAAAATTCCGGGAATTTTCAAAGTTGAAAACTTAATATGGGAATTAACGGGAATTTATGGGAATAAATGAGAATAAACCGGGAATTTACAAAATTTAAGGTTGGCCCTTTAACAGGGAACTTAAATATAGTTGGGGAAAATGATTTCTGATTTGGAATATTTCCCAAATTCCCAAGCTTAACTTCCCATGGAAAGTTTTTGGAAATTTACTGGAAAGTTTCCCTTTGCTACCTTAGTACTGTTCAAATTGTATTAAAGTAATTTTAATTCAATAACACACATTGTTTAGAGGTACGCCACGCCTGGCATTAACGAGGTTAGATGTGTGTAAACTGCAGGTCCGGCGTTTGGTCGCGTGCCATGAAAACACATAAAACATGATATTATTTTAAAATACGACTGTTGTGCTAATTGATGTTGAGTTGATTTGATTGATCTAAATAATGTGACTCATCGTCTCGCAGCTTGTCGACAGCAGAAACGACCTCGAGGCCGAGGAAACCGTGCAACTGCACCAAGTCACAGTGTCTCAAACTGTGAGTATGACAGCACACACAGCCTGAACGCACTCTAAACATGTCAGGCCTCTGACGTTTAGACGGTCTTCCTTCTTCTTAGATACTGTGACTGCTTTGCAAACGGAGAGTTCTGCAACAACTGTAACTGCAATAACTGCTTCAATAACCTGGAACACGAAACAGAACGTCTCAAAGCGATAAAGGTAAGACGGAGGTTTGTGTTGTTGTCGGGGCCGAGTCACTTCCTGTCAGACCGATGTATCAAAGTTTAAAAAAACGTGTTCTTCACAGACGTGTCTGGACCGGAACCCGGAGGCCTTCAAACCGAAAATCGGTAAAGGTAAAGAGGGCGAGTCGGACCGCCGGCACAGCAAAGGCTGCAACTGCAAACGATCGGGCTGCCTGAAGAACTACTGCGAGTGCTACGAGGTGAGTCCTCCCTCTCTCTCTCTGTCGTTTTCACTTCATCCTCGCTGAATAAACTTCTGTTCACCTCCGTACGTTTCCTTCGTTTTCACCTTCGAAGGCGAAGATCATGTGCTCGTCCATCTGCAAGTGCATCGGCTGCAAGAACTTCGAGGAGAGTCCGGAGAGGAAGACGCTGATGCACTTGGCCGACGCGGCGGAAGTCCGAGTCCAGCAGCAGACCGCGGCTAAGACCAAGCTGTCGTCGCAGATCTCAGACCTGCTCATGAGGACGGCACCGGTCATTTCGAGTGGAGGCGGGAGGTAAAGTTACAGGAGGAATAACGATTATTTTCATTATCGAGCAGTCTGTTGATTATCTTCTCACTGACGTCTCGTTTTTTTCCGCAGGTTGCCGTACACGTTTGTAACGAAGGAGGTGCTGGAAGCGACGTGCGAGTGTCTGCTGGAACAGGCCAAAAAGGCGGAACAGACTCATCAGCCTCAGGCCGAAGCGGAGCGCTTGATCCTGGAGGAGTTCGGACACTGCCTCATGAGGATAATCAGCTCGGCGGGGAAAGCCAAAGCAGACTGTGCCTCCATCAACTGCTAGGCCGAGCGCCTCCTCTTCCTCCTCCTCCTCCTCTCTCTCTCTCTCTGTGTGCGCTCTGCCTCGGACCCTCCGGGGGGTGGGGGTGGGTTTCTCCACCCTCACCAAAAGGCAGAACAATGGCCTCAAAGTAGACTCCGAGCTAAGGCCAGCTGGAATAACAAACACTGTTCAGACTCGTGAAGGACGAACGGACTGGAGCTGAACCGCCTCTGACAGAATCATTTCTTCACCTCTCAGATCTGTTTCCAACTTTTTGTTCTTCCATTTTTATTCTATTTTCTTTTTATTCTTTCCCTTTTTTTTTTTTTTTGAGGTTTTCCAGAAAAAAAAAAGACCTTCCTGTAATTTTTATGTAATCATCCGTGTTAGACGAACAGGACGTGTATCTTTTGATATTTATTTTGTATTTGTAATCATCATCATCATCATCAGTGAGCGAGCGCTAATATCGTGTGGCTTCTAGTGCTGCAGACTATTAATTATTAACCAAGGCTAGGCTAAAGTGTTTCTCTGAAAATGAGTTAAAGGTAAGGTGAATGCAAACATTATGCACACACACACACACACACACACACACTGCTCAGATTAGGTGGCTCGATCGATCGTTGAACGGAGGAACTCTTCTTCTTCTTCTGGTGCTGTTTCCTGTTTTGTTAGTCACATGCTTACTGTACATTAAAAACAACAATGAATGGACGAACGGATCTATCTGACTTGGTAAATGTTTGTGACGAGAGCGGCGCAGGCTGACGTCGGCTGCTCACGTGAGAAGTGACAGGAGTAGTCGTGTCGTGAGTTCAAATCCCGGCTGTCGAACACCATCGAGCTCTAGTCTGACGTCGTAGAGGCTTTTTAAGAGAGTCCTGCAGCCTCTGAAGGACCTCAGCCTCCCTCCCTCCATCTCCATGTCCAACCCCTGGATGTTCACGGTACATCTTCCTCCTGAAGTCGATCGTCGCCTCCTTCGTGTCGCCGGCGTTGATGTGAAGGTGCTTGAGGTGTTTTGTCCAAATGTTGTGTGTTCATGTGCGAACCGTCGAGGCCGATTGAAAAAAGGTCGTCTTAGATTTCAAACCAAGTTTTCAGGGTTTTAAATTGAACAGAATCACCGTTAATGTTCTCAGTTAAATGTTTATTCACATATTTTAAACTTAAACTTTGACACTGAGTTTCCAAGTCGGATGCTGTGAGTTTCATGGACGTTAAAGAGTTTTTTTCTGTTGACACTCACAGTTAATTTACAAAAATGTCAACAGGAAGTGATGCATGTGATGTCAGGTGTCTCAGATTTTATCAAAATGTGATAAGATACGCAGCTCTTCTCGTCCACTTGAGGCTGGCTCCAGAAGTGAGTCAGTCTCCATAAGTCCCCATGTTAAAATGTCCAACTTCACAGCAGAAATAAACATGTTTACAGCCTGGTACAAAAAACAGTTTTGGTCTCTATAGCTAATTTCCCCCCCGTTCATGACTAAACTGTGAAGCGGAAGAGGGAGGACTACAAACATGGCGGCGGTGTTGGCCAGCGCCACAGATTTTGAGCTTGGGGGCGGCAGTAGCTCAGTCCATAGGGACTTGGCTTGGGAAGCGGAGGGTGGCCGGTTCAAGTCCAAAGTATGGTGGTGGACTGGTAGCAGTTCACCTCCTGGGCACTGCCGAGGTGCCCTTGAGCAAGGCACCGAATTTGCATGTGAACCATGTGTACATAAACGTGTGTGTGATGTCACAGATACACAGAATCTGACTCAAATGACATCACTTGAGGCATTAAATCAGACTTTGTCTCTCTGGAGCCACAAATAACACAACAGTACTAACAACAAACACCTGTGAATATGTTACAGGTGTGGTTAAAAACGGCGGGAGTTCCCCTTTAAGTTGGGTATATCACTCAGAAGGTAAGGCACATCTTTGCGCATGCTCAGACGGATAGTAGTAGTAGTAGTAGTAGTAGTAGTATCAGTAGTAGTACCAGTACCGCCTGGGCAGTAGGGGGCGGTAAAGCACTCATTGATAAAAGGAAGACGACGTGACGGAGACGTTTCAGACAGGGTGGTGTACTTGCAGCACTTATAGCACGCTGGAGGAGGTCCTCCGAGACAGGATTAGATATATTTCACCCACAAATATAAAAAGAAGATGCAAATTTAGTGTGTAATACATAAATATAGTAGGTAAATGCAGCTTTTCTCTTATTCGCCTGATTTTTAAACGAGGTTTGGTTTAGCAACGTTAGCCGCAGCTGTATCTCTGCACGTGGGCGTCCCTGTCGGTTCATTAGGTGAGTAATTAATTAATTAAATCCGTTATTATTCCAGCTTTTATGATAATTAACACATTAGCCCGCTTCACGCAGTTTAGCCGCCAACGTCGGCCCACGTGGCCAAGAGACGTCAGCGCGTTTCAGTGCGTCACACCAAACTCTGTTTAAAAAATTGGTTATTTTGTATAAACTCGCTTAAATTTAAAGATTAATTCGCTCTAACAACATGAACCAAACATTTTCTGAAGCTTGAGAATCGGCTCTTTAATTCGGCATACATCTTATAATGCTTACACTTTGTTTTTATACTGTAATTCAGCACTTCATGCACCTTTTTTGATGGCTTAAATCTGTGTTGTTTTGGCAGATTAACTGAAGGAGAGAGCTGCAGTGAACGCACCAGTGTGGACCTGACATGCATACATGTATGTATCATCATGCATCATGTGTGTAATAAAGTGAACAGCCATCCCAATGATTATATCAATCACTACCCATCTGACCCATTCACTTGTCTGGGGAAGATTATACCTGAGTTTCTAACTGAGGGTTGATGGATGAAGATCATGCTGCTGCTGTGACTGTAACCTGTCAGCTGACTAAAATATCTGCATTGTTCTTTCAGGGTCGACCTGCTGAAGGTGGACTACGTCTCCCATGAGCACCTGACTGATTTGTTCTGTTTAACTTGTTCTTCGACAAATAAATACAAAGTGTGAGGCAGAGTTGGTGTTTGTGTTTTTATTTTTATGAATGGTGAGGAGCCTTTATTAACTTTAGTCATTGACTTGTATGCTGTATTCTAGACCTTTCTAATCTACAGATATGTATGTATGCTGTATATGTGTCATTCATCATGCACATAACAGTAAATTAACACAGGAGAAAACATGAAATGTCACATTGATGAACAATTGTATTTATTTTTTTAGTTAGTAAACATGATGTAGCTCAGGAACTGTTAACTCCACGACAATTTATAAATATATTCATATATTAACATGAATGTATGATAAATATAATGACATATTAAATTGAGTGCTACAATAAATCCATAATTAATATTTATGAATATAAAATGTTCTACATGTTTTACTTCCTCAGGTTTGTTTGTAGATTTATTGTGATAATATAACGCTAGCACTATTAGCACCACTGATTGTAAGGTATAAAGATAGCATATGGTTAGCACGCTAGCACTGTTAGCACCACTGATTGTATGGTATAAAGTTAGTACGCTAGCATAGTTGGCACTTTAGCAATGTTAGCACCACTGTCAGTATTGTATATAAGCAAAATATAAAGGTAGCACGCTAGCATTGTTAGCACCACTGTCAATGTGGCATAAAGGAACTGCATAAAGTTAGCACGCTAGCATTGTTAGCACCACTGTCAATATGGCATAAAGGAACTGTATAAAGTTAGCACGCTAGCATTGTTAGCACGCTAGCATTGTTAGCACCACAGTCAATATGGCATAAAGGAACTGCATAAAGTTAGCACGCTAGCAATGTTAGCACCACTGTCAATATGGCATAAATGAACTGCATAAAGTTAGCACGCTAGCAATGTTAGCACGCTAGCATTGTTAGCACCACTGTCAATATGGCATAAAGGAACTGTATAAAGTTAGCACGCTAGCATTGTTAGCACCACTGATTGTATGGTATAAAGTTAGTACGCTAGCATAGTTGGCACTTTAGCAATGTTAGCACCACTGTCAGTATTGTATATAAGCAAAATATAAGGGTAGCACGCTAGCATTGTTAGCACGCTAGCATTGTTAGCACCACTGTCAATGTGGCATAAAGGAACTGCATAAAGTTAGCACGCTAGCATTGTTAGCACCACAGTCAATATGGCATAAAGGAACTGTATAAAGTTAGCACGCTAGCATTGTTAGCACCACTGTCAATATGGCATAAAGGAACTGTATAAAGTTAGCACGCTAGCATTGTTAGCACCACAGTCAATATGGCATAAAGGAACTGCATAAAGTTAGCACGCTAGCATTGTTAGCACCACTGTCAATATGGCATAAAGGAACTGTATAAAGTTAGCACGCTAGCAATGTTAGCACGCTAGCATTGTTAGCACCACTGTCAATATGGCATAAAGGAACTGTATAAAGTTAGCACGCTAGCAATGTTAGCACCACTGTCAATATGGCATAAATGAACTGCATAAAGTTAGCACGCTAGCAATGTTAGCACGCTAGCATTGTTAGCACCACTGTCAATATGGCATAAAGGAACTGTATAAAGTTAGCACGCTAGCATTGTTAGCACGCTAGCATTGTTAGCACCACTGTCAATGTGGCATAAAGGAACTGTATAAAGTTAGCACGCTAGCAATGTTAGCACGCTAGCACTGTTAGCACCACTGTCAATATGGCATAAAGGAACTGTATAAAGTTAGCACGCTAGCAGTGTTAGCACGCTAGCATTGTTAGCACCACTGTCAATATGGCATAAAGGAACTGTATAAAGTTAGCACGCTAGCATTGTTAGCACCACTGTCAATATGGCATAAAGGAACTGTATAAAGTTAGCACGCTAGCAATGTTAGCACGCTAGCATTGTTAGCACCACTGTCAATATGGCATAAAGGAACTGTATAAAGTTAGCACGCTAGCATTGTTAGCACCACTGTCAATATGGCATAAAGGAACTGTATAAAGTTAGCACGCTAGCAATGTTAGCACCCTAGCATTGTTAGCACCACAGTCAATATGGCATAAAGGAACTGTATAAAGTTAGCACGCTAGCATTGTTAGCATGCTAGCTTTGCTACGGTCTTGACGTCCCCCGGAAGTTGTTGTTGCTGTTCTTCTTCGTGGCAGGAGGAGACTGTTGCTTAGTGCCACGTTGATGGAGACCAGTGGGGACGTGGAAATCTGTCTTACCGGGACCGGTAGCCTCTTCTTCTTCTCCTTCTCCTTCTTCTTCTGTATTTACAGCCGTTAATCCTCAAAGAGAAGGACCGAAAGGAGGAAAAGCTGCACGGGTGGAGGCTCCGTCTGTTTGTTTGTCACCGCGTTCATGTGAAGAAGACACAAATAAAGGAAGGTAAGCGGCGTTAGAGGAGTAACAGGATCTGTGAGAGTCTTCACAGCTAACAGGCTAGTGTAGCTTCAGGACATGTTGTACCACAGTCAGCTGTTAGCTCGCTGCTAATGTTCCCATTAGAGTGGGCTCACCGGTGTGTTGTGTTGTTTGTAACGTCCACAGCTGCAGCCGCTCTGTTCATTACAGCTGAGCAGCACGACCTGGTTTAAAGGAGAGGCGGGGGGACACAAGTCTGTCTTAACCCAGGACCTGCGCTCTTTACTGGGCACAGCTGACTCTAACTAAACCAGTCCTGCAGTATAAATGCTGCATTCACGAACCTGGCTTATAAAGGTGTTAATTCACCTGTGTGATGCACTTTGTGCTGCTGCCTCGACACCTCTCGACAGATAACTGATCACTGTAGCCTCAGTGAGTGTTTACTGCAGGGCTGTTGTGTTAGTCAAAATCAAGCCCTGTTTCTGTCCTGAACTGCAAATCTAGTTGAGAAATTTTGCCTTTCTTGTGCAAATTTCCTCTTTATGTTACTGTATATGTGTTGTTCTGACAGGACGTGCATGTACTTGCATGAGTATTCCACCCGTTGTGTACTTTTACTAAAGTATCTGAGTACTTTGTACTAGAATATTCTGCATAACTGCTGTGATTTTATGTCATAAAATACAGAGCAAACATCTAAAAGTGATTAAAACGTGTCACACTTATGAGGAGCACAGTTTAAATGAGTATACAAACACAATTTCAGGTTGTATGTAGTTTGTAAACATCATCTTCATAGCTTAATAATTGCTAATTAGCTTCAGGGCTATGAAATTACACCTTTAATAACTACAATAATAATAATGGATCATTATAACCTCTGTGAGGAGGAGCCTGTTAGACCGCATTAGCTGTACCTAGTTCCTGCAGGCCACACTGGCTGTGAATGATTGGAGACAAAATCCTTTATTCTGTCCTGAAATTCATTTTTAGTTGAGAAATGAGGTCGATATCTTTTAAAAATAAACGTCTGTCATGAGCAAAATTCCTCTTTTTTTTTCAAAAACTGTAATTTTTGTTCATTTATACAATAAAAAATAAGTAAAAAATAAGATCGAATACAGTCCCAGCTGCAGGTATGAAGAGTCAAAACAGTTCATACATGTTCATCATCAGGTCATTTCTTTCCATTGTTCTGGTCTCGTACCTGTTTCTCGTTGTCGCCTTCTTAGTTGACGTTAGTATCATCTTGACTGTCGTGACACATTCAGGTGCATCATTTTTCATTCACGTCCCAGAATATCTTTAAACCCCCCCCCCCAAAAAAAAGCAGCACAGTTTAGGTCGTCTTCTTTTGCTCCCACGCGTCCACCGACGTGTTTACTCTTTATCTGACGTGTGATGAAGACGAGGGTCTTCCACACACATTCCCTCCACGTTGTGAACTTGTAGTAGAGTTTTTGTTGGTCACACCTACTGAGCTGTTCTTCTGGAGTAATGTCAGTGTTCAGTTCCTTCTCCGGTTTATCCACGATGAACCGCCGTGTTTCTGCAGTCGCCCAGACCAAACCAAACACTTGATGAGTCACGACTCACCACCAACATAATTCTTTCCTTATGTGATCACTAAATCCCACACGCTGGTCCTTTAATGTATGTGGTAGAGGTGTCCTGACATTCAGGGGTCTTCAACCAGGGGTCCACGACCCCTAGTGGGGTCCGCAGAGGTACTGCAGACGGGTCCACCAATTCTTTATCATAATAATTGACGATTCTCACCAAAATAATGGTGATGAATCAGTGGACACGTCCAAAGACGAACAGCTCTTGGCATTTAATGACCAATAATAATTATGCATGAACTTTTTTATCACTCATAATCACACCCAGGCTCATAAATGGGTTAATAAGGTGAAATAAAAGTTAGATAAAGTGAATATAAAAGTCGTCATCACTTGTTTTATTTTGTTTTTTCCAGGATGAAACTCAAAGAGATCAACCGCACAGCCATCCAGAGCTGGAGTCCTGCACAGCACCACCCCATCTACCTGGCAACAGGTAAGAGCGTGCAGCAAGCAAAGCAGGCACAGGCCTGCTGCTGCCACCAACCGCCACCAACCACCACCAACGCCACCAACGCCGCCTTCACTCTCTGGTGTTTTGACAGGTCGTTACATCATTTCTGTCAAGTCATCCAGACGTTCACACAAAGCGTCTTAAAATAATCTGAGTCAGAGCGAGCGCCTCACTTTCTTTCTTTTCTGCTGGCAAGTAGCGAACAGAAAAAATGCTGACGCATCATTTCCGGGAATATTCAGCATGGATGTTTTTGTTTGTTTGAGGGACAGAAGTCCAATTTATTACTGCGAAACGTCCGAAGAGGTGAAGAGGAGATCTGAGGTGACGTGACACAAACAAGAGCTGAGCACAAACCTCGTTCATCCGTCCGTCCGTGATTAGTGACGAGCGAAAATGTGACGTTAAGACAGCGAGGCCTCCAAATGGGAGGTTAGGGTTAAGTGGTTTGATAGATGGCGACGCGGCAGCATCGTGTTTCAGCATGCACTAAAGCTTCCCGTGCGCTCCTTCTGCAGGAACATCGGCCCAGCAGCTCGATGCCTCCTTCAGCACCAACGCCTCGCTGGAGTTTTTCGAGCTGGACTTGACTGAACCGTCTCTGGACATGAAGTCATGCGGCAGCTTCTCCTCCGCTCACAGGTACAAAACGCCGCCGTCCGCACTTGTGTTGTTGTGTTTGTCCTTTGAGTGCTGCCGTTCACGTCCTCTCTCTCTCCTCGCAGATACCACAAACTGGTCTGGGGTCCGTACGGCATGGACGACGAGAGTCGCCCGTCCGGCGTTGTCATCGCGGGAGGCGAGAACGGCGACGTCATCCTGTACGACCCCGCGAAGATCATGGCGGGAGAGAGCGACGTGATCATCGCCGAGAGCGACAGGCACTCCGGCCCAGTGAGGGCTCTCGACGTCAACCCGTTCCAGGTACGACCTCCGAGCGAGCACACACGCTCAGATTACAGACGAACGCTGTGGCTAATCTGTGTTTTCTGCTGCAGACAAACCTGGTTGCATCAGGTGGGAATGAGTCTGAAATCTACATCTGGGACATGAACAACTTCGGCTCTCCCATGACACCAGGACCTAAAACTCAGGTACTCTCTTAACTACAGTTTACCGTGCTTTGATCACTGTAATAATGAACGTTAAATGAGTGTTAGAGCTCGTGTGTTTTTATCTCAAAGCCTCAGGAGGACATCAGCTGTGTGTCGTGGAACAGACAGGTCCAACACATCCTCGCCTCCGCCAGCCCGAGCGGCCGAGCCTCGGTTTGGGATCTCCGCAAGAATGACCTCATTATTAAAGTCAGCGACCACAGCAACAGAGTACGTCTGTCGATTCTCCCGCGCTTACACTCGCCCGTCTTGTTGATTATCTCCGTCTACTCGACTCAGACTGTCTCTCTCTGTTTTCAGATGCATTGTTCTGGGCTCGCTTGGAACCCAGAAGTGGCCACTCAGCTGGTCTTGGCCTCCGAGGACGACCGGATGCCGGTCATCCAGATGTGGGATTTACGCTTCGCTACCTCTCCTCTCAAGATTTTAGAGAATCATACACGGTAAACAGCTCGGCGTCTGTCTTTCAGCCTTTTATTTCACCAAGCTCTCACCAACCACTAAAAGTCAGTCCCAGATTTACTCTTGTCCAGCGGCTTCTTGCTCGCTCACTCTCTCCTTTTCTCTCCTTAGCTTCCTCCGACAAC